>CM019752.1:32660141-33282294 GCA_009761765.1 Phenacoccus solenopsis
TAAATAATTGTATTTTTATTTTGGTTCCTTGGTTCACACTTTTGAGTTTTGAAATTCAGTTAGATAAAAGTAGCATGATTTGTCGTGTACAAATGAAAAGTTTGAATGCAGTTGAATATTATTAAATTAGCTTCAATTATGATATCTTAGTGTCTTATCTCTTATATTCCGAATTTTTCATCAAGTTGAGTATTAATTCCCACCAAATAGTCTATAATTCGACTATTATCTTGGCTTGAAAAAATTATGCAATATTACGTGAAAGATGCCTTCCAAATGCTACGAACTTAAAAGCTTAGGGCTTAAAACCAATTTCGAAACACGAAAGTATTCGAAATTGAAGCACAACGGAGATCGTGCCTTCGAAGAAAGAGTCAGAGAGGTAACTTATCAGATGCTGGAATTTACCGAGCACATGTATTGTGCACATGTGCCGAGCATGTTACAAGATCGCTTATTTAATCAATAATTTATTTCGTGTTCTAGTATATAAAAGATAACAAGCACAAAGCATTTATCGATTCTGATTCGTTAGTTGATTATTTGCGACGAACGTATCCAGAATATATGAGAAGGCAACGTACTGCTATAAGATATATGGCTGGTCGAGGTTAGCAATGATTTAATTATGCTTTTTTCGTTGAAACTAGAGTGTTTATTAGTTTTTATATTTCAGTTATCGCTAAACTTACCGATGAATCTTTCGAACCAGATGCTAATAAAGATGATAAAAAGGAGGATAAGGATATGGCTATTGAACCTATCGCTAGTGATAGTGATGATGAAGGTTCAAATTTAAGCAACATTTCATCTGAAGACGAATTGGCCGTGACTAACCACTCCACTCCTAGTATTAATAATACTTTGGCCGATTTGTATAAAACTAACAACACTTCGACTTCGCAGTGAGTTGACTATTACAAAATTGACATTTTCATTTATCTGTGTCTTATTTTGAAGTCATTGTTTGCTCAGGAACGAAGAATTTATTAATATCAGCAGTGATGAGAATATTGAAGAAACAAGTTCAAGCAGTTGTTCAACGATTACGATTGAAGATGACCAGGTATAGTCACTAGAATTCATGATATATTTATTACTTCAAAAATAATATCGTTTCAGCAATATATTATAATTATTATTTTTTAATGGAAAACATTCTTTTAATTTTTCTCGTATTTTGTCGTAGCAAAAAGATAACCAAAGTGATACATCATTGGCGGCTAGAAAAAGAAAAATGTCCGATGTCTCTGAACTTCCAGAGGTACCCGAAGCACCTAGAATATCAACCAACGGTAGTGTAAAATCAGATACCGATAAAAGTGAACGTAGTAGTAGAGAACGAAAGAAATTCAAAGGAAGAAGTAGCCCTCATCCAAAAAATAATAAAAAACCTCAAAATGAATCGTTTAAACAGAAAAAATCGACTTCACTTGATGATACAACATCTGTCGCCAATGTACCAGCTTTAACGTTTTCTGATGTAGCTGGTTGCCAACACGTGATTACGGTAAATTTAAAATTCCATCTTTTTGAACATTTTGAACTAAGTATTTTCGTATAGTTTGGCAAAAGTGAAATTCCTGTATCTAATTGTTAGTTTTATTTTACAGGAAGTGTTACAATTAATTATGCACATTTATCACCCAGAAGTCTATAATCATATCGGAATTGATCCACCTCGTGGATTTTTACTACATGGGCCTCCTGGTTGTGGCAAAACTTTATTAGCTCATGCGGTCGCTGGAGTAAGTATATTGTTAATTTATTATTTATAATTTTGAATAATCGAAGTTATGATGAATGAACTTTTATAGGAGCTCCAAATTCCTCTTCTCGATGTGGCAGCTCCGGAACTGGTTGCTGGTGTTTCTGGTATATCAGAACAAAGAATAAGAAAACTATTTGAAAATGCCATTAAATTATCACCTTGTGTTCTTTTCATCGATGAAATTGACTGTATCACTCAGAATCGAGATGTAGCTAATAGAGATATGGAAAGGCGAATAGTTTCTCAATTACTATCTTCTCTAGATAGTAAGCATCTCACATTTCTTTTGAGTTATTTTAATTCAAGAGGATAAAACTTAGAAAAAATTGTATTTTTTTTTTTTATTATTACTATGATTATTATTATTATTATTTTTTTTTTTTAGAACTTAATAGAGACCCGAAGGGCGCTCAAGTTCTCGTGATAGGCGCTACAAATAGACCAGATAGTCTAGACCCAGCATTAAGACGAGCCGGACGATTCGATCGTGAGGTGTGCATGGGTATACCGGATAAAGAATCCAGATACGACATTTTGCGATTTTTATGTTCCAAATTAAGATTAGCAGACGACGTATGTCTTAGAGGAATAGCCAACCACACTCCAGGTTACGTTGGAGCAGATTTACTGGCTTTGATTAGAGAAAGCGCTCTTTCCGCTGTTCACCGGTAACTTTTTGGTTGATTTAAAGTGTATCGAGTTTTAATTTACCTGATTTCTTACTCATTGAATTGCGATATGTTAATTTAGCATTATGGAAAATGTACCTAAACCTAGCCTAAATGATTCCGTCTCCAATTCAAACAACATTCCAATGGAAATCGACTCCCCGGTTCCTTCTAATACTTCGAATAATAAAACTGTCAATTTGTCGAATTCGATGAAACAATCTTTATTATGGATAAGAAATAAGTTACCAATTAGCGAAGAACATTTGAAAAATGTTTGTATTACAAATGATGACATTAACTTATCGTTGAAACGAGTACAACCATCGTCAAAGCGAGAAGGTTTTGCCACAGTTCCCGATGTAACTTGGGATGATGTTGGATCTCTGAAAGATGTTCGAGAAGATTTACAACTTGCTATTTTGGTGAGTAAGATTTTCGTTCTATTTGACAATTTTTGTTGTATGTGAATATTTTATTCACATCGTATATTTTTAGGCTCCTGTGAAGTATCAGAAACATTTTAATGAATTGGGTCTGCCATTATCAATGGGTGTTTTGTTATGTGGGCCTCCCGGATGCGGTAAAACGTTGTTGGCAAAAGCAGTAGCCAATGAAGCGGGAATTAATTTTATATCTGTGAAAGGACCTGAACTTCTGAATATGGTTAGTACGTTCAGTGCGTTTTTGAATGAAGCTTAGTACTGTTAGTTTATTTTATTATTTATTTTTTTTTTGTAGTACGTTGGCGGTAGTGAAAAAGCTGTTCGAGAATGTTTTCAAAGAGCAAAGAATTCTCAACCTTGTGTTATATTTTTCGATGAATTGGATGCCTTGTGCCCCAAAAGATCTCATCACGCCGAGGTAAATTTATTTACTTACAGTTATTTCACCTTTAGTATGTGTATATTTCTTTGCCCAGTTTCTTAAAATTTAATTTTTTCCTTATTATTTAGACATTGAATAAATGATGATTTGATTTTAGTCAACTGTTTTACAATGAATTTCATTTATTTTACAGAATAGCGCTGGTATGCGAGTTGTTAATCAGTTACTAACTGAAATGGATGGAGTTGAAGGTAGATCTGGTGTATTTCTTATGGCTGCTACTAATCGACCAGATATTATTGACCCAGCTGTTTTGAGACCTGGACGATTAGATAAAATTTTGTATGTCGGTTTTCCAAACGAAAATGATCGTCATGATATATTATGCGCCTTAACAAAGGTGTGTAGTGGAATTTCCACGTTAGTTTTTTTATATATATATATATATGTATAATTTAGGCTACCAAGATACCAGGTTGGTTCACTTCGAACAGTTGATGTAACTAGAATACAGGGTAACATGAGCAAAAAATTACGTCTTCGCTTGCTCATTGTTACAGGCTTATTGCATTTTGACGATTGTTTAAAGTTCGTATAGAATTTCTTCCCGATCATTTTGTTCACTTTTTAAAGATGTGTGTTATTTTCCCATTGAATTCTTTACTATTTTTCCGAGTATTGAAATAGAGTGCTGTCTGTGCTGAGGTTTGTATATATATCAGTGCAGTACAGTACACTGATAGATATTCAATCCGCAGCTCAGACAATACTTTATTTCGCATCAAAGTAGTCGACCTCTAGTGACGAATTTGGTAACTATCGAGAAACAGTGATCAAAAAGTAAATTTTGGAGATTTTTTGAAACTTCCTCGACTCCCTTTAGTGACATTTGATTCAACTTCCTCCTCCATCCCCCAGTCTCACCGGAGATTTTTCAATATGTATGATTCTCCTGTAAATGCGTTGGATTTGTTCTAAAAAGATGAAAAATAATTTCGTTAAATATTATTGAATATGATTTGGTCATATTTATTTTAATAAAGAAACATCTTGTCATTAATTTAATACTACTTTCTTGCAATTTTACTGTTTCTTGCGAGGAAAGAATTACATGATATTTGCTGAGACCCCTCCCCCCTCTTCCCAAAAGAAAGATTAGATGAGATTGTACTTGACCCCCTTCCCCCTTGAACGCCTCACGTAATTAATGAACACTCCCTTAGAAATGTATTGAGAGATTTTTTTATTTGAATTTTTCTTTGTAAGTACATAAAAATTAAAAAATTTTCTATAGATCTTTTTTTAATCTGCCGGCTGAAATGACTAGTCATTCTGACCTCATAGCTTCAATTCATCGATTATTAATCATGATATGTTTTCCTTCTGAACTTGAAAAGCCCATCAATATATTTTTCGTGAGAAATAATTTTTTGAAAAATTTGCATTTTTAAGCAAATTCTTGATTTACTTGGTATTAAGTCACAGCCATTTAGAATTAGCGAAAAGTTGCTCATAAAATCACATAATAAATGAAGTCTAAAATGGATGGAAAATGAAGCTGAACATACCCGAATAAAATATTTTTACTAGTTGTAGATATGTTTTGAAAAAACACCGAGTACCAAAATAAATAAAATTGATTTCATCTTAGAGTTAGATCAAATATTGAAGTCTTACTCGATATTAAAGAGAAAATTGGTCTCCCAACTCTAGCCAACAACGATAAAAAGTCTAATGTGGAGTTGCTTGAGATTAATTCTGATCAATCTGTTATAGTTAAAAATGGTCTCGTATTTTTTACTTTGATTTTAAAGTAATGAAATTTGAAATTACATTTAGTGAGTAATCGAACACCTGACTCTAGTTCGAACTATGAACTAGGAACCGTAGGTGGTGGAGTTAAGTACCTTCGGCTCCGGTTCCAGCAGTCGGAGCTAGAAGCAGGAAGCATGTTCACCTCCAATATTGTAAAAATACCTCCATCTTCAGAAGTGCTATCTGAAAAGCTCCCCTCTGGAGTAGGCCTCCATAATTCATTAACGTACATCCCTAGGCAGAGCCGGATTAAGGTCATTGGGCTAGGGCCTACTGACGGTTTTAGGCCTTCACAATCTTTGTATCATAACCTTTCCTTTCTACCCCATCTTCTTCTAAGCGTATTCCAATTTCTTGTTAAGAATTAAAATTTTTTTTTCTATAAAAATTTTTGCAGTTTGTTTAGATTTAAAATTTAAAAATTTATTGCACAAAACGTGAATTTTTTTTCAAAAATCATGCGTGCGAAACGTAAAAACATTATTGTTATTGTTATTGCTGTTATTATTATTATTATTTTTTTTTTCTTTTGATTTTTCCCAACCTCTTGAAAATTAATTTGTGTTCTTCAAAATTAAGTATTCAAAAAATCTATTGATTGGTTGATGATGTTCCTTTTTTTCAAATTTATATAATCGTTTACTTCAAGTTTAATACATTTTTTTTTTCTCAATAGAAGAAGATTCGTGGAGTAATGCGCTTCAATAGCATTTTAAATACATTTTAACGTATCTAGTTATAACATGGTCAAAAATCATACGTTATGAAGCAAGCGGTCTCCGAATGACGAGGCCGTGGCTACAGCCCTCCTAGCCTCCCTTCCCCTTTAATCGTACCTGCTCCTAGAGATAGAAGTAGGATGCAAAAAAAAATTTCACAAGTAATCTAGATATATTATTGTTTGCAATTATTATGAAATCAACAAAAGTAAGAATGAAAATGGAAATTTATTTTCAATTTTTTTCCTATTCAGTTACGAGGTAGGTAGTATGTTCTATTTGTCACAGTTTCTTGCAACTTACAGCAAGATGTAAAAATTTACGCTCGATTTGTCAAGTTGTAGAAAAGATGTGAAATGTGAACTGATGTAGAAACAGTTGTTACTAAGTTTTAAGAAATCTCACAGTCGGGTCGAGAGCGACTGTATTCTTACAATTGTTACATAAGTGATCAACTGATTTTATTCTGTGTTCTCTTTATTAGTTCGTCGACTTGTTGCACGTTAGACGTTTTTTTTTATTATTATTATTTTTTTTTCTGGCTGAATCAGGTGTTACCGTGTTTTTCTTTTGAATAGACCAAGGTAGACCACAGAAATACTTGATGTTTTAATTTTTTTTTGTTTGGAAGAGAAGATGGTTAATCATTTTAGTTATTCTGATTCAACGTTTTCTCTCGCTACATCTTTGCTGTCACATTTCAATTCTTGAAATATATTTTGGATACTTGAATAAGCCAATGGGAAGGCCAGTTAGGAGGGCAAAAAATTTAGGGTTCGTGGCTTTCCCTGGCTTCACTTTAAATGAGCCGCTGAACTGAATTCAAATCCTTTGAAAAAAGTTACCTCTTAGTAAAGATTATTAGAAGAAAACGATTGACAAAATCGTTTGTGTTTTATTTTCATGTTTTTTGCAAGAGCTGTTCGCATCTCGTATTCCACTGAAATCCCATGATTTACAATTTTACAACATTACAACTAGTTGTTAAATGTTGTAGGACAAATCGACCCAACCTACAATGTGTATAGCAAAAAATTTGAAGCATCCTACCTACTCTACCTTTACGTTCAAATACAAACCTTTCAAGAACTCGATACTTCTACTTCTAGGATGTTTATCGAGTTGCGAGCACAAAATAGTATTTTGAGCTCTCTCTCCGCCTTAACTGCGTAGTCTCTGCTCTAGTGTGTATCAAAAGACAAGCTCGTCCCTGATTCATTATGAGTTTAAGTATCTGATAGATCTGTTGAAAAATCAGAATGATAGCACCTTTTGATTTTTTACTCTGGGATTACTCCTGGTAATTGATATTTTACAAATAAGTTGATCAATTTAAATGACATCATGAAAAGCCCTAATTGTTATAGGATGCAGATTAAAACCACTTGGAAAGTTACAGTATGTACAGGGTGTTTTTAAATTATGTCAACATTTATATGGAAATTTGTGTTTGAATAGCTAAACGTCTAGAATCACGGTACCTACAACTCCCAAACCTTCCTTGGCATTACAGCCATAAAACACCGCTTCTAATTTTAGCCCCTAAAATAGAAATCATAATTTAAAGGAAAAGGAGAAGAAATTTATATTGAAAAAATTAATTTTAAAATTAAATTTATTATTTTGAATTAAATTATTTTTTTTTAATGAAAGGAAAAATATGAAAATAATTTTATTAGAAAACCAGAAAATTGATTTTTTTTACCCCTTTATTTGATTCTTTATAGTATAATCAGTGTACAAGAAAGCAAACATGTTACGACTGATGAACTTCAATTTTGAAACACCCTGCATTAAGATAGTAATTTTTCATAGTAATTTTGGATTTTTTTTTTCAAATTAAAAGTTCAAATCGCCAAAATCTAAAGTAAGTTGAGTTTTTTCAACACTGAGAAGAAATTTTTTTTTATATGATTTGCAACTTATTTGTTCTGACGTTAAGCGTTTTAGATTGTACGTAACTTTTTACCATTGATGTGATTTGTTGCTTTAACAGACAAAGTTTTAAAAAATTTTAGCTCATTCAAAAATAAATTTATTTTAAAAATTTGACAGTCATATGTTGTCTCTTGAAATGCTTCGTTTTTCAAGAAAAGTAAAAAAAAGTGGGCTTCTGTAGTAAGAACATAGAATTTCTTTCAATCTCCATTTTTGTGAAAAACGACTCCAGTTTGTCCACTGGTTCTGATGCTCATAATTAATATCATGAAGATCGAATCTCATATAAAATAATTCGCTTTTTTTTTCATCATTTTGTATTGTAATCACTTGATTATTTTTATCAAAATGAATTTTATTTATAGAACGGAACGAAACCACCTTTACATAGCGACGTAGATTTGGCGGAAATAGCCAAAAATCCCTTATGCGAAGGTTTCACCGGAGCTGATTTGGCGGCTTTAGTTCGCGATGCGAGTATGATGGCATTAAGCGAAATAATTACAACGTGTAAAAACGAAGACGACAAGATTTTAGTTTCTGTAACTGCCAAACACTTTGAACGTGCTTTACAAAATATAAGGCCCTCTGTATCGGAGAAGGTAAGTGATTTTAGTTTCGCTTGAAAATCAGCAATACTCTACCGCACGCACGATACGATCTCATTGAAAAAATATTTTTGTTGAAAAAATATCGCAAGTAAAACAACAACAAAAAAAAATTGGGACGAATATCAAACAAATTAATACTTTTATGCGGAATCTATCGTTTTTATGTAGAAGTCTTACGGCAAGAAGTGTTCTTGTGAACAAGTAATCTATTTGATATTGAATTTGGAGTTTCTTTCGTTTTCAATAATACGATGCAATGAAGTATCTGAAGTTTATCTTTTTCGAGTAATTGTTTCGATTTACTCGTCGTGTCTGGTTTGGAAAATATTTCTTAAGCTTCGATCGTACTCCCATCCTTGCTTTCACGCTAACCATTCGCACCTAAAGCTAACAATTGAAAATAAATGGAAATCTAAGAAATTATATTTTTTTAGGATCGAATCCATTACAATGAGTTGCGGTTGAAATTCGCTACTTCAGCATATCATCTACAAAAAAGCCAATAACGACGAATGCTGTAGCAATTCATTCCTTTTTGTTAAGCGCTTTGGAAAAAAAACATAATTTTTTTGTGCGCGTTCCAAAATTATCTAAGTCAGATTAATTATAGATTTTTTTTTTTTTGAAATCAACGTTGTTATTATTTTGTAAGATGTTTCATATCTTAAATTTTTTCCTATTTATTAGTAATTATTTTTTGTGAATGTTTCATTTATGACGAAGTAATATCTTTGTAAGCTTCGAGGTACACAGTCGTTCACAGAGAATTCATTTGTTCGATTAAAATATTTCAACCGATTTTTCATTGACCTTTCAGTATAGGATAATTTCGTGTTTTTGGATCTAGTTATTAAATTCCGAAAATATTTTAAAAGTTTTCTTCTCCTTGGTAGTTGTTGAGATTTCGTGACCATGTTCATATCAATATTTTCCATTTCACGTTCTTCCTGAGTAGCCTAAGGGTGGCATTTGGTGACGGAAAATTTCGTTTAAAAATGAAATATACGAATTGTTCGCAGTGAACGGGTGAAATATGTGTAAAAATTTATAGACTCTAAAACGGCACCAGCCGCACTCTGATAACGTTCAACTTTCCGCGAATAATGTATTTATACCGGAACGATAATCGAATAAGAAATTGAAAGTTTTAAATCGACCAAAGTCGGTTTCCTGTTCCGGTTCTATAAAAACCACAATAATGGGTTCAACACTATTGACCGTTGTGCATTTCCTCGACAGTCGGTACGAATTTGCTGTAACTGTGAAATACTAACGATATGGTCCATTAAATATTTTGACTATTATAAAACGGCCTTGCGATGAAGGGGTGTTGGATGTATTGTGCGATGACTTATTCTGCGCGGCTATAGAAACGCGGAGTTGTGTCGAAATTGTAAAAATTAATTCGAGTAAATGTGTCGCGTGTGTGTAAAAGCGAAGCGTAATTTTAGGAGGATTCACGTGTGAAGTAATTAGTTGAAAAAAGAAATGATGTGGCATATGATGAACGCGGTTCGAAGATAACATTGTGTTGAAAAATGGTATTTATTAATGACCTTTTTCTGTTAGATAAGTACTCGCCCTAATTGCAAAAGGGAGTTGAGTAGGCAACCCTACAAGGAGCTCTGAATTTGGGGTATAGTTATTTTTAAATTCCCTCCTTTTTTATTTTTATTATTTTTTTTTTTTTTGATAAGACATGAAATGAAAATACAACTCTATATCAGTATGTTTATTACTTTACATAACGACGTAAATTTGTAAATTTTTTTTCAAATCGATTGGCGGTTTATTGGACGCAAAGTTGCGTTATTCGATGTAATATTCGTAAAATCGTTCGATCAAATCTGTTAACGCGCTCGCAGATTTGCGCGAATAAACGAGTATATAGGGACGAAAACTACCTCATTGGAATACTATCTTTTTTTTTCATTCGGCAAAAGTCGTAAAACGCTCGGAAACGATTACTTCGCCGATTACAGCCATAATTTACCTTTATATTTTCCTTTTTATTTTCTTTGGTATTTAAACTTGTTTGCTGCGATAATAAATCGATGGTAAAGGTATTAGAACGAGTAAACGAGAGACTTACGTAGGGACCAGCTCTTAAAATTGATGTATTGGCAGAATAATCAGAAGCAACGCACCCCTGCAATTTTTCGCGCCATTTACTCGCCGAACGCTAAACGAAGCCGACATTTTAGAGGCGAACAAGCGCCCCAATGTCGTTCTACATTACAAAACCGCCGGAATAATTAACCAATGAGATTGTTAGTTTTACAACAATTTACTTTCACCCCTACATTCGTATTACACGGAGAATTTTTTTAAACCCGCTTTTTGCATTTCTTCGAATCGTGGAATACCCGAACCTAAATTCAATTTCTCGTTTCACGCTTTTTTAAACTCTACAAACGAATTTGTAGTAATGTTATTTTTTTACTACTACGGTTTATTTTTACTCCGGCGGTCGGAAAGTTTTAAACGTTGTTTATGAGCGGTCTGGTTTTATAATTAGTCTTAATTAAGCGCCGTTTGCAGGGATGTTATGTGTTGCTCAAGGGTGTACGATGTACATTAGTTGTGCAATTGATCGCCAATGGCACGTTTAATTAGGGAGCGGATTTAAGTTAATGGTTTCGGCTTCGACTCGTTGTGAAACTTTGTGCTGTTAGTGAAACCTAAATGAGAATTATGTAGCTGTATGGAAAGAAAAATTATTTTTTGTATTGAAAAATTTTGTTGTAACAGTTAGTTTTTCGTTTTGAATTACTCGTAGTAGGTGTCACGTGCTACTTGTTAAGCTTCTCGGAATTTTAATTGAGATTATTATAATTTTAACACTAAAAAAATTGTATCGATGAAAAATTTTGCTGTTATAAACATTTTTTTGTGAAAAAATTGAGTTGTTGCAGTCTACCTGATCTAATAAAGAGTCCCGTAGAGGGACCTCACAAAGGGTTTTTTTTTCATAATAATATATCGATACAATTACCATGACATGCGAAAAATTAAACCTGCAATCTAATGGAATTAATTTTATGTAGGTTAATTTTTTTTGCTGAAGCTAACCACTCGTAACTTGATGTAATTTTGAATCAGTTCTTCACTTCAAGATGAATCGTGGTTTAGTAGCTTTATTTTTTTTCCGAAGCCAACCACTCATAACTGAATCTAATTTTGAATCAGTTTTTCAAGATGAATACCGGCTTAGTCAGTGGCGTAGCGTTGGGGGGAGGGTACGGGGGGGTCATGTCTCCCAGCGGCATATTTTAGGGGCAGCAAAATTTCTCGAATATTTTTTTTTTATTCTTGGCTACGATTTACGATTATGATTCTCTTTTCCCACAAATCAAATATCTTAACTAGTTTATCATATTTAATTTAATTGCCGCTCTTCCTTCATCCGTAATCGACTCCAACGTGCTGTATTATTGTTTTTTGTTTTTCTGTTTGTCATACTCAATAGTGTTACTTAGTTATGATAATTAAAATGTAGATAATGAACGGCTATATATCTATTTTTTGGGGGGCGGTATTTTCTGAAAGTTCCCCGGGTGGCTCCCCAAGCTGCGCCACTGCGCTTAGTTTTTATAAGTTGATTTTTTTTCTTTATTTTAACAGGTATTAATCATTTTTTTCAAGTTGAGTGGGAAGTACAAAATTGTCAGGAAGGCAGTGCATACTTATACACCTGAGAGTGAGATTATCTGGAATACTAAATCTGTTTGAATTATAAATTAGCTCCAGTAATGCGGCATAACTGCTTACTTTTTTTTAATTACTGTAATTCGCTGATATTTCATCAAAAATTTTCAACTTTTTGTGACTCTGTGTTTATTGTTTGATACAAATTAGGAGGTGTTTTAAAATTGAATTTTCGAAATCTTCAACTCTTCGTTTAATTATCATTAAAAAAAATATATTTTACATAATATTATGTACACCAGAGCCGGATTAAACTAATGTGTAGCCGGGGCCTACTGACAATTTCAACCCTTCACATACCACCAATTTTTAATATAAAAGAAGACAAAATAATTGAATTTTTAATAGAAACCTCAACATGAATTTTTATTAATCAAAAATGAAATTTAAAAAAAAAAAAATTTAGAAAGAAATAATATATTATATAAAAACCATTAATCAATTATTTAATTTATTCAAATAAATCAATTCATAAAAAATCTAACCTCCAATTAAATATTCAAATTAAAAAAGGTAACCTTTCCAACCCCACATCATTTTCTCATTAGTATATTCTGATTTCTTGTCAACAGTTTTCAGTTTTCGTTTTTCTTTTTTTCTATATATATATATATAAAAATTCTTGTTGTTTTTCAATTTAAAATTTCCAGATTTATTACATGAAGCATGATTCATACGTGTAAAACTTGAAAACATTTTTTGTTCTTATTTTTTCCAACCTCTTGAAAATTTTTGTTCTTCAAAATTGGTCAAGTATTCAAAAAATCTGTCGAAAGGCTAAGAATACTTTTTTCAAATTTATATCCGAGTAGAAATGGTTATTCTTGATAGCTGATTAGATTGAAGGTAGCCGTACTTGAGAGGTAGTTAGATTTTTTAGCGTAAAAAACGTGACGTAAAGTTGTGTCGCTGAATTTTTGAAATTTTTATTATACATGAGTTGTTCCTCCGATATTTGTTTGAATTCGAAAGGTAATAAACACTAGTCGTTCGTGAACGATTCATATGCCAAATGTTGATATTCTTTTGAAACTATCAATCTGCATATGAAGGAATAGAGCGGACTCGTACTTCTCCAACTTCTTTTCGAGTATTAGCTGAAAATAAGATGCCTAATTCAATAATTAGAAAATACAATACCCAAGAAATGATCGTACGAATATTATTCATTCGTCGATTATTTCATGAAAAATCTCGATAGACTGACTTCTTATACAAAGGGTATTAAAATATGAAAATGGCTATCATAATTAGAATTTAAACTCGTACTAGTTTATCTTGTCTTTTATGGCGTCCTCTCAGGTCCGATGAGATTATCATATTTTTCTTTCAACTCATTCTTTTCTCATTCGTTTCTCGAGTAGACTTTACGTACTATGGAATTTCAATTGAGATGATCGAACAATTCTTCATCATCGATGAGCTAAAGAGGAAATCAAAATTAAGTGAGAATGGTACAACGAATTCAGTACTCAATCTATACAAGAAGCATATCTAATCCGGGAAGAAAAAAAGACTAATTCACGTATCTCTTCAAATGTCATCAATTTAAATGGAGGTAAAATAGATTTCGATCGTGAACTTTCTTGCATTATACTATTTTTTCTTCAGATTTTCCACGATCATTTTTTCAGGTTCTTTACTCATAGGTGTCAGATGAACACAATAATCTAGTTCAGATGAAGCATAATTTTTCAAATACGAGATCAACCCGTCGAACTGAGTACTTACTTTCATCAGTCATTTTAGTAACTGAATAATTTACGAATACGTAGAGAAATGCGGTGTGTGAAGAAACGAAAATATCGCGCAAAAATTAACGTAAAATTCGAAAACGAGGCGTAATAACGAGAAACGAAAACAAAAATATCTCCGAAACGAGCAATATATACGGACATGAGAGGGAAAGTCTGTTATTTTGGAACATCTGTTCCAGTAAAATAATTCACCTATCCGTGTCCTCTACAAATTGAAAGCCTCTCTTAGATATCTGAATTTGTATTAACGATTGAGCGGCCATAAAACGGCTAATTTCGAAAGGTAAAATTTTAAAAGTTCATTCGCGGTTAGGCCGTTTCAGGCGTCGAATTAACCGCTATAACGGGCAGCGATTTAAAACGGTTTAACTAATTACCAGAGGGTATTAATTACCGGATCAGTATTGCCAAAGGGAAGCGCCGTATCGAATAAAAATGCAATAAATATAAAACCGATTTAAAGAAGGGTGTTAAATGGATAGTATTTTTCCACAAATCTAAGTTTTAACGGGAGTTTTCTCTCGGCGAAATAAGAAGACTAGTGGATAAGAAAAAAAACCACTTTAAACGAAGAAAGGTTTCTCATTTATTACAACTTTAACGATTATTTTACTTCGACGTGCTCCGGATCAAGCGCGGAGTTAGGGAAAACCGTTTAATAAGATAAAAGAAGATATGTTCGGTTCTTTATTTTAATGACATGGTAAGTTTTTCCGTTGGAAATGTAATCCCGAAGAAAAAAAAAGCGCAGTTCTAGGTGGAGCGAGGTTGGAAGAAAAATCTGCTGATAGAGGCTGTTAACGCCCCTGAGACAATATCGGCTGTTATTTGAAAATTAAATCAATCTTCCCTTCTCATTACAGTAACTGCTTTTAGCTTTTACCGTAGTACACCCTAGTTATAGTATTTGGGCGCGATACGCGCAGTTTTTCGAAAAAGAAAACAACTTCTCCATTTCCGCGTTTTTGAAATGAGTATTTTCGCCGGCTTCGGTTTTTTTTTGTGCGCATCTTTTTATCTTCAATTCGAATCGTATACTCGTTTAATATCTTTCTCGAGAATATTTCGAAGTCGTTCATTAGGAAGCGAAGCTGTGTAATTTGATTTTTTTTCACGCTGCTGTATTCGAATTAGGTTGAATTTCCGTGTTTTATCGATTTTTAACGCCAGATTTATCAGCCAAATATTTTAACGGAAGCTTTTATCGATGGGTTTATTTTGTGAAGGAATCTCGATAGTATGTTTTATTCGAGTTCTTCGTTTTTGTATGCTACGGTATTAACGCTGAAACGAAATCTTCTAATTTCAACAGTTTTTTTCAATTACTTGCCTTATCATTTCTTTGATTTTTTGTGAAATTAACTCTTTATGCAGAATGTCCAAACTTCAGCCAGAAAACAGTTATATGGTGACAGTGTTGACAGAAAACAACATAGAAGTTTTTTTTTTTTCAGGAAAATGAGAAACCTGGGCTCACATTAGTGGTCAAATGATCTAAAAATCCCATTCATGAAAACATTTAGAGTGTCCCTTTTCTCCTTTGAAGATTTAAATTCATAATTATAAACTATACTTCGAAAATGAACGAGATGTACTTGGGAATCTGTGAATTCTATCTCATTTCAAGGTCCTAACTTACCTGTTAAAACGCACAAATTTCCAGAAATTCTAATAAAACATCGAAATTTTAACAACTTTTTGAAGACATGTTTGAAGTAGGATACTTAGATCCCTATGAAATGTTAAGAGCACCGATATTATGAATTTTCAACGTATTTGTATTTCTTATTTTCAGAAAAATCCCACATTGTTTTCGATTCGGCCAACCCATAAGGGTCATCGACCGATACGGATAATTACAAGTATTTCTTACAAACCTAAGTCTAATTACTTAGCCTTTGTTGTCATAGAAGGCCCTGTATGGCAAAGCTTAGCTCAAACGTGATTAATTCTCCAAGAGCTATTTCTTAATATTATATATTTTTTATTTCCGTTTTTTTTTTTTACCCAGAAAATTACCCCCTTTCAGGGGATTAGAAATAAAAGTGAGTACTTTAACCATATACGTAACTGTAGCATTCATCATGAAATTGCATGATCTTATGTGAAATCTTCGTCACCTTAATATTTGGCTGGTAACTTTCACGTTTGATTACTCATAAAAATGAATCAATTATATCCAGAACGTAGATCATCTGAGGTTTCATATCTATGGATTATGATTTTCAAAGAGGAAGTTAAAACTGTAGAATGTAGATATTGTACGCTTTTAAATTTTTGTTTCACAAATCGTGATTTTTAATTTTTTTGCAACTTTGAGGAATAAAATTCAGGGTTCTCAGTTATTGACAGAATTGATTTTCGATTCACCCTAATACATATAACCAACTCACAACATTTAAGGAGCTGTAACACCTTAAATTTGGTGAAATTGTAATTTTACATGGTCAACGATTGTTATCAATGGCTTCTGAAAAAATAAAATAAAATAAATTTCCAATCGTTGTTTTCATTATCTGAGTTTTTAATTAAGAATAATAGCTATTACAGCCTACTTGATTTGTGAAGGAGGGGTAGGAGGAGGGTGAGTTCTTCATATATTCACGTTTCAGCTCATTTATAATCATTGTATGGCATATATCAAACTTTTTCTGTGAATATATCCCTATGTGGACATTTCTATGGCAAATAGATATACAGTAAACACCGTTTTGGGCTTATACATGTTTTATGAATATCTTATCGACATACCTTCGAGTTGAGCTTCAATTAATGTCAAATAGATATAAAAATTTTTCATTAATTAGAAAAAGATATTGATGTGTATTGAATCTATTCGGCATTAATTCAAGTTCAGCTCGAAAGTATATCTATAAGATGTTCATAAGATATGTATTAGCTCCTAGTGGTGTTTTTGTCTACTTATTTGCTATGTAAGAACAGAAATAGGATATCTATCAGCCAAAGTGTGCACATAGGGATGTTTCTTTTTCTCCGCCCATAGCACAGGCGAGTATGAATAAAACTTTTTGGAAATTTTGTAAGAGACTTTTCGTGCTGGAAGTATGCAAAATTAGTCCTTTTTTTAATCACTTCAAAATGACCGTTCACTTGAACTTTGAGAGAGGAGGAGAAAGGGAAAATTGCTCAAAATTTTTGTTTGTGATTTCATATGGAAGAGTAAGGTAAGGACACTAACATATGCAAATTTCAGTTTTTCAAGTACATTTGGATCGAAGTTGACCAAAGAAAGACTTTTTGAGGAGATTTTGAGTCATGAAATTTTTTGAATCGTCCATATCTGCTCACTAAATTAACCTAGAAAAGTCAAACTTTCTATGTGGTATTAGTTCGAGATGGAAATATAATCCTTTGAATTTGGCTCAAAATGAATCCAAAATGACAAATCGTGAAAATTGGAGGAAGTCTTGAGAAGCCTTAAATTCCTAAAAATTTGAAAAATACGAGCTTGCCTGATTATAATAAGGTTAAGAAGTACACATATCCTAAATTCAGCTTTTTTGGTGGTTTTGGAAAGAGATGAGATTTACTTTGTATGTATGACCTGGAGACATGAAGAGATTAGTATCATTATCTGCAAACCTAAATTAGCTCCAGTCATGGGGTATGGCTGTTTACCTTTTTCTAATTACATATATACAATGTACAATTGTCTCAGCTGAAAAGGCCAGCCAGTTTGTAAAACATAAACAGATTAACATAACTGATTACAAAATTGAAGGAGCTGTATTACTAATAAAACCACTGGTGAGTTAACCCATACATCATTCTATGATGAAACTCGAAATTTTAATTTTTTTTAATTTTATTGCATGCATTGTATCTTCTTCAGTTTGTAAATTCGTCCATATGAACGCATAATCATTTACGTTGCTCATTGTATATTTTACCAATTTGTAAGCTTTTCAGCTCAGACATTAAACGTTTTTTCACTAAAAAAAAATAATAATAAATTAACGAAAAATTATAGCTTCAACAATTTTTACATTTCGTAACCCCTTCAATATTGAAAGTAGGCTGTACGTGTATGTAAGCTTTATTGTTGTTCTCACTGAGCATTACCACCACACAGCGTTTTTTCGTTTGTAGTTAGGACACTCTGCGGATGCTGGCTTTGGTAAAATATCTTCATATCTTCTTATCATCGATGAAGCTCAGGAGGTATTCATTTTATTCGATAATGAATGAGCAAGTTGGGCGAAAATTGGGCTGACAATGATTTGAAAATTCGTCTAGCATTCGTCGACTGATATACATTTCAGTGGTAAATGACGAACTGAAAATTTAAACGCGTTTGACGCAAATCTTACATATCCTCGTGTTAATTCTCTGTTTACACGCGTCATTAATTTAATTCGCCAACCGTATTATCGTTGACTACGTGATATCGCTTATTCACTTAACGTATGTGTGTATACGAATGTATATGTGTTCTCTTAAATAAGTATAAATAATAGTATAGTTTATTGTCGGACCGTACATCAAGCTGTATTAAAAGTTGTATATGGGGATAAAGTTTAAAACTTTAAAGGAAAGGATATATCTTCGTTGAAATCCGCGGATATGATTAGCAATAACATGACTGGCGTATACATACACATGTTAGCGTGCTGTACTTTCTATCCGAGTCTTATAGGCGTAGTTGTATTACATGGAAAATACATTAAACGTCTATCCGCTATTATTTTCTCTCTTCTCTCGTCCCCTTCCTAAATCCTTATTCATCCCTTTCGTGTAGGGTGTCTCGTAAAGAACGTTCGGTTCGATGGTACGGTCTGCAAATGGAAAATGCTTTAGGTTTGTTTTAAGGTTACTCTGTTAGGCGGATTGAAACATTTTATATGCGATTAAAGTTAATTAATAACTTAATAAAATGAACTATGTCAGAATAGTTTCTTCAAGTGTGTATACGTAACCGCTTTAACAACTTCTCTGCTTCTGGTACATCATCAGAATTGGGCGTTCTGCGGCATAAAATAATTTTCATTAATAATCACTTCCTACACAAGGTAGGTATTATTGAGTAGGTATTATTACGTACAAAAATATATCATTGTGTGGTGCTCGTAGATGCTCAACGGTTAAGATTTTAGAATCACCTTGTTGCGAGTTTGTATCTTATGGGGATGACGACGACCCGCTATTTTGGGGGTATATTGTACATATTGTACTTAATTAAAACGCTTTTATAGTCATTATAACGATAGAGGGTTAGCCAATAATGAACTAAATGCGTTCTCATTCGTTAACGTCGCTGACAACGAAGAATTTTTAAATAACAAAAACGGATTAATCAATTGAAACGTGACGTTTTTAAATTCCTCCGGCGACACGGTAAACGGTGTGACGTTTTTTCTGGGGGTTGTACGTTACACGTGCCCGTGTGAAGTAATTTTACACGGAGAAAACCGCCAAAAATTATATATATTTTTGTGGGGTTAGTGGAAAAATACGATGTCGAAGGGTCTTGGATTTTTTTAAGCTGGATGGCTTGTATTTTAATTCTTTTATAGTTGACTACTGACAGGAACTGACTCAAAAAGGTTCATAGACTTGTTTCATCTAAGTGCTGCTCGCATATTTTTCACAAATAAATATATAGAAAAATTAGAAACATTCAGTGAACCTAGTAGAAGAAAAATTCGACTTTTTTGGTGGACAGTTTGTGTTATTATTCACCAGAATATCTTATAGGCGGAGATGAGAGGTGGCATAGAGAACTCAAACTCCTCCAAATGTTAAATCAGATTCCAGTGATAGTTATTATGTAGGCGGTATTACTTTTGAGTCCAGTCTAGCATTGGATTTACACAGCACAGGCTACACTGGCTAGTTCGTAGCAGCAACATTTTTTAGAATGAAGAATTACATTGAATCTTTTTCTATTGTGTTTTATTCATTTTTTATGATTCGACATTTTTTTGTTTTTCTTTTATTTTTTGGGGCATTTTGCATCATGAGAAAATTCATTGAATTTTTTTCTTTTAAATTAAGTAAATGAAAAAAGTTATAGAATTTTTTTTCAGTCATATTTCAGCCCCTTGTAGGCTGTACGTAGTTCACAATTGAAGGATTTTCAGTATTTTCCAAATATTTTGATTAATGCATGTATTTATGATCTTGAAAATGAAATATATTAAGATTTATGATTCTTAGATCACAGTATCTCTCTTAAACCATAATGGGAAGCTGGCTTAAGTTATTTTGGAGCGACCAGAAATATTGTCTTACCTTAATATCGAAAACATATGTGAGCTCTCAAGCATAAAGGCACCACAAGTCGGGATTTTTGAAATCGAGTTCTTCACGTTTTTGAGAAGTGGAAAACATCCTTGTTCGAATGGGACCAGAACGAGCCAGCTATATCTCTAAAATTCATGATTTTATAAGCCTTTAAATTTTGAGTATTCAAAAAGTAAGTTTCGAGAAAAACGAGGTTAAAGTTAAAAGAAAAAAATCGCTATGTTTTCATGTTTTAATTTTTTTTTATTCGGCAAAAATATCAAAAATGATTACAATTAAGTTGAAATAAGCTTCTTCAATTATAATTACGAAATTTTACCTCAATTCACAAATATAAAAATTTTGTAAGGACTGAAAAAACTACAAAAATATTGAGCAATTTTTTTTTTCATAAAAATTTTAATTAAAAAATCATCAAAATTCAATATTTCCGCCACTTTCCGATCGAATTTCGCTCTATGATTTCGACATCATACAGTAAACATGTCAATTTACCAGAATCCGCTGAAAAACGATTTTTCAATTTTTCGTCTAAAATTCACATTTTTGTCCATAACTCGGAAAGTTGTTTTCCGACTTGTGACCCCTTTGCGCTTGAGAGATCACATATGTACCTTATAAATTGAGAAGTAATAGTAAAATGCAATGAGAGAAAACAATAATGAATCAAAATAACTATAGAAATTTTTATGTTTTGTGGAGATAGGTAAGTTTCAAGGACATTAGCTGAATATTATAATCAATTAAAAAGAGAAATGTTTTCAAATTTCCTCCCCATCCCCGCCCATGATACATTCAAAAAAATTCCGCTTGCCCCACTGGCTTCAAAGAAGAGTCGCCTGTGTCTCGAGAATATGGCCTTCTTCGTATTATTGCTCATTTTTAGTTTGATTTCTTGAAGGGTAAGGGGAGGTTCATAATTGCTTTCCTCTTTATTTTAATTCATGTAGCATTTCATTTTATTCATAATTTTATTTTGTTTATTTTTTTGTGTGTTTTTTTTTTTGCTATATTATCCCTCCCTCTTTCTCCATAATTGACCTAAAGGTATGAAGAGAACTGTAAATATAAATTAGTTGATAAATTTATTAAAAAGTAAATAAATAGATTCAAGAAGCGTGCTTGCATAAGAATTGAAGCTAATTTGAAATATATCAGATTGTAAGAAAATGATGCAAATTAATTGGCCTATTTATTAATACTTGGTGAAGAGTATATATTGAAGAAATCAAACGATGGGCTCAAAGTAACTTTTTCAATAGTTTTGATTTTGATAATTACTCTGGAGGGGAAGGCGCGGGTCCAAATCATCAGGTATGCATAAAAAGTAAGAATTATTATTTAATTTTGTGTTTTTCGTTTAAGGAATTTTTTTATCAATTCTTTTTTAGAAACTGCGATGAGTATTTGTGGAGCCTTGTAAAAAATAAACCTTGAAGACTCAAACCTACATTAAATAGGTACCTACTTGATTATTCATGTCAAGGCGCCAAATTGCACTTATACAATGGTAATAAATGTCGAGCAAATAGTCTTAAAATTATGAAAATTTTTAAATTAAAAAACCTTAATTTTCCGCATCAGAATTAATTCCTATTACACTCTATCCTTGCATACTTTCTTTGATACCTTCCATGCTCTTCTAAAATTTGCAAAATTTATACATTTTTTTTAATATAAGTATTTATTTATTCATCGTACAAATAAATCCGGCGTTACAAAGCCATAGTTGGAAAAAATTGCGCATGATTTCCGCAGCTTCAGCGCCCATCATTTTGACGCATCCGCGGGTACGAAAATATAAAATGCGACTGCGGAAAATAAAAGGTAGAAGGGACGATATAACGAAGGCGATAACGCGGAATATAATTTTTGAGAAATGAAATTGTAAAAACATGACGTTGTTACGATAAAAAAATGGCTCTTGTAAAATCGATAAATGACAAGGTGTGTCTGTAGCGTTCATAAACGTGTAATTGGTTAAGTGCCCTCGTGGGCGGGACTGCGTTATTTGTTACCTGCATTTATTCTATGTATAACGAAAATAAATACCCGAGTTCGCGGACAGATGTTAATCTCATAAGTGTAGTTAGCGTTCGACGGTAAATATTTAATTACGGCCGGCCTAGTTTATAGTGTTCGGCCATATTTGGATTTTTTTTTCGTTTGACGTTGTTTGATGGCTACAGCGGTGGAGCATTTGTCGTGTATAGCTAGATTAATCAATTTTTACGTTATCCGGAGAAAATATATGCCGTACAACGGAGTGGGTTACGTGTAATAAATTGAAGATTTAAACGCGATTTTTCTAACCCGTTGTGGGAACAATGAGGGGTATTTTCGAACGGAAATGCCATGTTTGGGAAATTATTTATGGCGGAAAGAAAAATACGAATTTATGGAACTATATTCGAGTACCGAGTTTGCGAGTTTAAATTTAGATTTAGGAATGATCTTTAAATGAAAATTCTTTGGTCTGTAGGAAAAGTACAAGGCGGTAAATATGACCAAACCTACGCGATTTCAGAACGCGCCAAAATTACGATCGAAATAAACGTCGTCGAAATTTCGCGGCTATTCGCGAAAATTTCTCCGTTAAATAAAGTTCACGAGAAGGAGAAAATTTCCTCGCTGGAAATTTTCGCTTTTTCCTGCCCTCCTCTCGGGTGGAGAGAAATACGATTAAAGACGAATACCATTTTATTACTACTAAGTGGCATTCGATTCACGTACTGTCGAAGTGTGGCTCGTACAAGCCGAATAAAAGTTTCTCATTTATTGGGAAACGAAAATACTATACTCTCCTTTTTCCTCGCTTTTCCACATAGCAAAAGAATTGGAAACAATGTTAGGAAAAACCATTTGTATAACAAGAGTCACTACAAATGCAACAACGCGCGTTAACCTCCTCCATACCTCTCTCGCGGTTTAAACAGCATTTTCTTTTTCTAAAGGTAAAAACTCGGCACGTTTTCATAATAAAAACCTTTTTATACGAAATCGGTTTTATACAAACACAATGAGCCAGTGGTAACTTTATAGAATACTGTGAGAAGCGATAAATTCTTCCCTTTTGAGGTTGAAGTTGATTGTATTTTTAAAACAGGGGTGCTAAGAAATTTTCCTCGGTTTTATAAAATTCGAATACAAATTCAAATTTAACGAGTTCAGATTCGAGAAGAAGTCGATTCAATTTTTTTAAAGAAAATTCGATTTTCAGGTCGACTTAGGTGCGAAATATTTTTATTTACTTATCGTAACGCGAACAGAATCTTGTCAGTAGCGATAATGCGAAAACACCAACACTGAACGTTGGAAAACTTTGCATACCACTGAAAAACACAACATTGTATCCGGTACCACTTGGAGTTTGTAGCTTTTGTCCCATTGGTATGGTTGCTGGTTGTTAACTTGTAAACTTATATTGTGTACAACGCCGGGGAAATTCTTTACCGCTTTTCGCGCTAGTATGTCTATTGGAAAAGCTTACAGCGAAACGCGCCACACAAATTGAGTTTTGTAGGCAAAAGTGACAAGTTTTTTAGAAAATGCTTGATAACGCTCGAAAACTTCTTTTACCCTGCGGTGGTAGCGAAAATTGAATTCCTTTATACGATGTCACTCCGCGCTTCTTACCGCAACAGCTTTAGGTTCCTTCGTCGAGAAAAATTTCGTCGAGGAAGTCAAATAGAATAATAAATTTTTAGCGTAGAAATCGAAATTTGTACTATGTTTGTATTGTTTTCCCAACTAGTTTACGAAGCGTTTTTGTTGATGAGGTGAAAGAAGTTTTTATTTTTAAGTGAAGTTTTTCGATGTGTGAGATTTCTTAAGCGATTCGAAAAAATGAAGTAATATTTGTGTTCAAATTTTACTCAGTGGCAAGTTTTGCTTCACATTTAACTTTCAAAAGCCACTTGATGAAAAAATTCAGTCATTATAGCTCGATACGTCTTCTAATTCATTTTGAACAAGACTGCCTCCAGTGCAACTCTTTACGTCGTAAACTTATACTTCCATCGATTCTGTATGGACTACTCGTAGATAACGAAGTCACTGTCTCTCTTCTTCATCAATTTGTTGAAGAAGCCGGCCTGTTTTCACTTCATTAAACGAACCGATCACGCGCTTCTAGCCAATTTGCTATAAATGGCACGTTAATTTAACAAAAAAAATGTATTTATTTTAGATAATTATTATTATATTATTTATTTATTTATTTATTTGAATACCTCCTCATTGAGCCTATAGTATTGTATATAGCCTAGAAAAAGATTCTCTTACAACGTACCTTTGCTTGAATTATTAAACTGGAGTACCTGATTAAATTTAAATAGAGTAAAATTTTAATTTTCAATTTTATACAAATATTCTTAATTCAAAATTTAAACCCTCTTTTCAAATTGAAGGAATTGAATCCCATTTTCCTTTCTTCAATACGGCTTTATTGAATGGAATATTTTTTTTTGCATGTTTGTGATATTTCTGGATAAAAAGTTTCGTTTTTGTAAACTTGAAGACATAACCGAATTTCAGAGAAATAATTTTCAAATTTTCTTATAGAATTTTGAGATTAGAGTTTAACAGATTTTTTTTGGTGGCGTTTTTAACTGTTCTGGTTATTACGCCGCGCCACCTCTGAGACGCGGTTAGGTATTAAAGAGGAGACTGAAACGTTGTAGGAGAGTCAAAATGTTGTGGATATTTTGTTGGTGGTCAGTTATTTGATGGTTTGTAATTTTTAGGGATTTTTGTATATCGTTCAATTTTTGGCACAGAAAGATTGGATGATTGATAGAGAATTTAAATGAGAAAAATATTCAATTTTTTCATTTTTTTTTTTCATTTGAACTGCATGAAATGAATATTTTACTTTATAAAATTTCATTATTTGATACTTGAATATTTTTCTAAGGAAAAATATTTTTTTTTTAAATTCGACCCTCAGTGGTAAGTCTTAAGTCTCAAATTTTTCTGAAAAAATTTTGTATTTTTTCTTTATAAAATTAGGCTACGTCTTTCGTTCCACGAAATGCAAATTATCATTCTGTACTAGCTTAAGCAATATGAAAAAAAAAATTTGAGCTAATTTCTATCCATCTTAATACATACCCTCCCTTTTTCATTAAAAATGAAATAATTGATATTGAACAAAAAAGAAAGATGTATTTTGTGATTAAATTAAATTTTTTAAATTGTTTTATTAAAATTTTTCAAAGAAAAAAATTGAAATTATAAATAAAAAAATTTGTTTCGGATTCTCATTTGAAAAAGTAAAATTTTCGAATGTTTATAATCGCTCCTACAATTCCACTACGACGTTGTTTAATGCATATAACTCTACAACATAACTAATCATAAACCATTAGCCATCTCGACCTCCATATACATTTTTAATTAAACCTAATCGTAACATCATAATTATGCCGTGTGTTGAGAAATTTACCTTCGTTTCGAATTTTTCGCGCTAAAATATACAATATACTATAATTATGTATTAGAGTAACTGCGATGATCTTGGAGTGCTAAATGGTTACTTATGTAAAAGGTGAGGTTGATTATAGATATGAAACCAATTCCTAGCAACTTTGGAAAAGCACCCCTCACCCTGAAGTAACAACTATGAATCTACCCTTTGATTTCCTAGCCTAAACGTAATTCCTCGTACGATTTCTCAGTTTGAACAAATTTCAGTCTGGCTCACTTTTACACATACTGTCAAGGGCTTCTTTATTCATCATACCTGACTCTACCCTCCTGTGCATCCGCACTGTGGCAGGCGTAATTTTAGATTTTTTGAAAAGTGGAGAGGTGGTAGTCCAATAATTGCAAAATGACTTCAAAAAGATACGATGAAAATTTTAGCCTCCAAATTCAATTTTAACCCCTCCCTCTCCCTCCCAAAAAAATGCATGTAAGGTGAATTTTTTATAATTAAAAAAAAATTTTAAAAATTGGTTTTTGGAAAATTTGGAATTATTTAGTGACTAAAAGTTATAATTGGTCACTTAACGCTAACAAAATTTTTAGCTGTATATTTGTTTAGAATTTTCAACGATATAAACTTTCTTGATTTATTTATTTCTATTAAAAAAAAAAAAAAAAAAAAAACAATTTAGTATATTTAAAAAAATTTTTTGTTGTAAGTGAGTGAGTTAAGCATTTCGAGAAAAATTGTAGTCAGTGTATGAATGATGGAAGGTTAGTAATTTTATTTAAAACATACCTATCTTATATTTGCGGTCGTTTAAAAAAAAATTTGTTCGTCATTATTTCTGTCAAATTCTTACAAAATTTGTTTTTTTTTGTCATTCCTCTAATATTTGAAAAAAATTTTTAAATTTAAATTGGTCGTTGGAATGATTTGGGCCTAGGCAGATTATATATCTTCGCCTGTTTAAGCTGGCCAGATCAACGCAATAAAAGCGATTCGAGACTATTTAAGTGTTTGATTTTTTGTTTCTTCATCTTGGGCTGCTAGAGACCTATCCATCTAAAAGATACATATATTTCAACATTTTTAGATCCAAATGACGTTTAAAAAAAATATACGTATTTCAAAACGTACTTACCCGGGTTTTCGCTCGATTTAAGATAGAAGTTTAGTTATGACCGTTATTTTATATACTCACACCTTGAAATTCTGTAAAATGACCAGTAGTAAAGCTATAGCCGTATAGATTATTACGTGAACGAAGATTATACCGAACTGACGAGCGCATTCGAATCGATAAATGAATTTTCGACAACTGGTTATTTACATTCGATATCATCGACCGAATAACTGCTTTTGGTTTCAACCTGTCTTACCACAAAGTGCGTGTGTGTGTATATCCTGTTGTATAGGCGATGCAGTGTCATCGAAGGTTTTTTCTCTTAGACTTCTGTCAATAATTGATAGATCTTAACAAGCTGAAATCTTCGTATTACGATTGGTATATAGATACAGGTGTATCGCTTACCTAATACGAAGGCTGCATGGGTTCGTCAGCGGTCGAACGGTTTTGAAAGAATTATGTGTATATTTCTCATGTTAAGGAATTCTCTCGACATCCTAATAAACTTTTTTATAAATTAGATTAACGCTTGGAAAGAATAGAAAAAGGCTAATTAATAAGGTAACTCGCTCGACTATTATTCAGAAGGAGAAAAATTGAATATTCGGCTCGTTTTGTAAATTTCGTTACAGATATTTCAGATTATATATTAAATTGTTAAGTGTAATAACTGACGTGTAATCCCTTCGGGGTATACTTAACACGAGCGAACAATGGCGAAGCCGACTCCCGAACTCTTCACAGCTGTATCAGATATTAAGGGTATACTATCGGGTGGCGATCCCCTACACACAAAACGAAGCTAACCGAGCTGAAAGGTTTATCTAGCCTCCCAAGAGGTGTTATACACTCTTCGCGTCTATTCACTTGAGCGTCAATCCCTCTGATTTGTAAATTTGTTAAATCCTGTTTTCGCACAACTGATGCCGCGACCGACGCGTATTCGTATTAAAAATAATATTTCAATGGGTACGGAATTCAGAGCTTATGGGCAAATTGTTCGGTACACGTAAAGGCGATAGAGCGGATTTTTGCCTTAAGTTTCCGGTCATTTTGCCACCTTGTAGGTATACCTGATCTATTGTGGACGGTAGACGCGTTTATATTTAATTGAGCGCGAATAGGTGTATTTTTACCTTAATGTAAAATAAACAACTCGAACGAGCCGAAAGAATTTCATAAGCTAAAGGCTTTTCCGACATCCTGTATAGTAATTTATACGCGCCGGTTTTCATTAGCCGATTGGACCTACTGAGGATAGGTCGGTTGTGGCGTACATCGAACGTAAATGATGGTAATTACCTTTGGCAAGAAGTAGCCATGTTACCGGTCACCACGTGATTTCATTTCACGCGTCATTTATTTCGCAAGTAGCGAGATGCAGTTTTTTCGATACCCGAGGTTGGTGGTTTTCTCGATGACACGATTTCCGAAATTTATATTCAGCTGTAGGTTCCATAATGGCGTTCGAGTGTTTTGAAAAACGGCGCAGGTGCTTTGGTGTAATTTAAGTCGAAATGCATTAGGTGTATTTTTTATGGTCGAATTGAATTTTGAAGAATTCATTAATAATTGAGTGTTTAGCTAAGACGACTAATGATGTCGCTATGATATGTCGAAAACCGCTGAAAAATAAACAATAGATAGTCGTTTACGGTTGGTTTTTGTGGTGGCCGGCGATGGTGGAGTTTTGTTTTTTTTTTATTCGTGGATCGTTTTATGTGCGTTCTTTTTTTAACGGGTTTAGAAATTTATTAGTGGCGCGAGTATTACGTGTATTTTTTATGGTTTATTTACTATTAGCCTACTTAATGATATTTTAATTGAGATATACACTTCGTCTTTACAAAGGTGGTTTTGCGGTTTGTGTGCTTGTGATGGCGAATAAAAAGCTGTAAGTGTTGAAATATCAATTCCAAAAATGCTGAAGTTGAATCAGTCATCATATGATATTGTAATTGGCTGAAGGATTTTTATTATGATCTACCTCATTAAATTGTGATCACAGTCTTGGAGTTCGTATTATATTTTAATATGTATTATTATATCAAGAAATAAGGATAATCGATAATTTTTTACTTTACTTTTCTCCATTAACGTGCCTTGTCCTGCTACAATGGCCAGAGGCACATACATTTTACGAGTAATTGATTCTGTAGATAAATAAATAAATGTATATATCCTACTTCATCATACTCAATTCATTCCAAATTTTTTGTATCCAGTCATTCAAATATTGAGTGATTTATCCTTATAATCCCACTCACACTCTTATTGTAAGGGAACATATACCTACTTATTATATCTTCACATAACGTTATACGATACGAGAACTTGATGACGATGACTTGTATCACAACATGGAATTTTTTCAGCAATAGATTTAGAACTTGTCGGTATTATTTTTCAAAAATATTATTCGTAGGGGTTTTTTATATTTTACGAATAAGTGACGCTGCGGGCTACCTCTTAATTTGTTGGAACAACTTGTGAATTTCACTTTCATTTTTGACACTTCAGTGTATGATTTGTCGATTTCTCCATTTAATTGGTTGGTACGAACCTTTAACTATAGCCTGAAAATGAACTTGGACTCTCTCTGTCTGACTAAGAGGATTTGCTTTAAAGAGCTTTATCCTGACTTGTGTACTAAAAAAGCGAATACAGACCATTGTGATACTCGTTGAAATTAACCTGTACACTTGTATTAGACTTTTTGAATTTTGAAGATTATTCGTTATCTGAATTATTCGCAAGAGTTGACAAGTATTATTCTTTTTTTTTTTTTTTTTTTTTAATTTATGCAAAGATTTTGAATTTTTACGATTTATCGAATACATTAAATATATGTGTTAATATATTTTTTCTTTAGTTTATAAACATCGTAAATCTTGTACTAATTTTTTAAATGAAATCCTAAATTTTTTCAGCCCTCAGATGAGTAATTGTATGAATTATATTTAACTCCCCGTGAAAAAAAATTTTATCTTTTTTATTTTAACAATTTGTAAATTTTTTTTTTATTCTTGCGAAATTATATTTTTCATAATTTTTTAAATAATGATTTTTATTAATGGAGTATAATTTTTTGGTTCTTCAGGTAGATTAGTATACGTATAAAATAAATAATTAGTTATGGGGACCTTGATAATTTGTTTGCGGATAGATGGAGGGGGATGCGTACAGCATAGTAGCTCAAGCCACTTCATACTCATCTCTATCTAAAAACGATTAAATTGTCCTATTAAAAATACTCTTCGGAAGTTTTCGCGCTCTCGCAGCGGATTATCAATAAAATACTCGAATCGACCAGTTAACGATACGACGAATAAATTCTAAAACAATCGACCGGATTGGAAAGCGACGGAGAGGCGAGAATTTATTATCTACTCCATGGAAATAAATATAGTCGGAGCTATACGAAACAAAAACTCCATCAATAGAAAACTATATACCGTACAGATATCTGGTTATACATAATAAAATGAGCATATCGGGTGTACACATACACGGACGATGTTTTAACGCTCGAGCATTCTCTAATTGAACGCGACTACAGGTTGTAGTACGTACGGTTTTATCTGTTGTATTCGTTAATTACAATACATTTGTGCGTCGCTTCCCCATACAATTAAAATTTTCACAGTACGGGTGCGCGGAAATTGTTCGCGGAGCTTTTGATAAAATAGAAATTCCCGTGTAAAACGCGTGTTCTACGAACAGTTTTAATGTAAATTTAGAATTGATATCGTTTACAAATAGGCTTTTATTAATTCTATTGTCTAGTTAGCTTATTGTTTTCGGATTTCGCGTACGATCGGTACAAGATATAGAGATGGTTTTTGTTAGCGCGTCGTGTAAATGGACTGGGATGGCGGTAATGGGCGTAATAAAAGCGTGTAATCGATAGATAAATGTGGTAATCGGTGGTGGAATTTTTTATTGATATTTTGATGAGCATGAGGTGATTTATCTAACGTAATGCGATCCAGTTATAATATTTTAAATCAAAAAAGAGCACAGATGTAGAGAAAATTGAATGATAGGTTTGATTGACGGGTGCCTTTTCCCGGTAGACGTAACAGAGGTTTGGACTACATATAGGGAGTCGTACATTTATACGATTAATATACGACCAGTATCGTCGAGTGTAATTCTTGCGTGATCTATCTTGATGAAATTATTAAGCTTGGGGTGAATTGGATTTTTTTTAGATGCGCATTGCAGAAGTTTCGAGTACCATGTGTTTGTCTGTGGATTTGATACCACTGAATTATTTTGGTTTAAAGAGATGCTTGTATTTCTATTTATTACAAAGCAGGACTTTCTGTTGAGAGTAAACTACATTACCTCTGCTATAAAATTTATATGAGGTAAAGGTAAATGAAAATTGAGGCATGTGAATTGAAATAAAATTACAATAAGTTTTTATTGTTCTAAAAAAAGTACTTTATAATGATACTTTGAGTAAAAAGCAAAATTACTTTATTAAATACCGTAAACAGGCCTTACTTGAAACAATTTTTAAATTAAAAAGATCATGGTATTTGTTTAAATTGATATAAAAATCTTTTTGAAGTATCAAAAACTTGGCGACCGAAAATAAATTTTTGGATAGTTCATATTTCTTAAAACCTTATTTAAAACCTTACTTGGAACACTTATTTAGAAAATTTTCGAGGACGCTTAAAATTTTCCTCATTCAAGAAAAACTATATGATATGATGAAAATTAATTTTTTCACCCTCCCCTTCATGCCTAGAACATGATTAGTAAAATATGATTAAAAAATGAAGAATTCTATAACTTAAAAGCTGATAAAAATTTGCAAATGCTGGAGGAAATACGTTGGATGAATGATATTTTCACTTTTCTATCATTATCTACGAAGTTTGTCATCCTTAGAAATTAAGATCAGTTTCATAGATTAATACCTTGAAAAAATATCTATATTTTATGGAAAAAAAAATACAAAAAGTTTATTTTTTCAACTTCAGACTTGAAAATCTGAGTTATATTTCAACATGTGAGGCAGTTTTTAATCTTCACCAATGTTTTAACATAAATGGTAACGTATGTTAGGTAGGTAGGTAGGTAGGTAGGTTGATAGGTACCTATTTTTGTTATTTGAAGTGCAAAATATCTTATGCAAAATTTGTAGCAAAAAAAATATTATTTGTATTCATTTGCAATTGAAAAAAGTCATCTACGAGAATCTTTTTTTTCTCACTGAAGCAAACATAAGCAGTTAAAATTCTGAGAAAACAATTTGCCGCCTCTCCAATTTTGTCTCCGATGTTAAGTGCTTACTTCGCCTCTGCCTACATCTAGCTTTGCATTCACAGATATTATCTGTAGTAGTGGACTTCTCAAAATGATCAAAAATTAGATTCCAGGGCAGAGGGAAGTGGATCGATATGATTATAAACAATTTTTCTGGAATTTGGTAGTACCTATAATGAATCATGCACATGTATAAGTGACTCACTCGAGTCATTTCCAATTCCAGTGAACAGGGTTGAAAAAATCTTTTTTTGAAAGTATTTACAGACAGAAAACACGCATGTTGCATAGAATGGGCTGAATTTCGTTTCATTTTTTTTTTTTTTTTTTTCTCAAAAAGTGAAGATAACGGTTTTGCAATAATTGCTAAATGACTTCAAAAGGACGTTATTACGATTTCAGCTTTTTGGCTGAATTTTTCGACACCCTTCCCTTCCCAAAAAAAATGAAGTCAAAAGTTTTAAAACCTCTCACATTTTTCAAAAAAATAATTTTTAGGCAATTAATAATTTTTGTACGTTCTAAAATCGTATTTTGTCTTTCAAAGGCTGAAACAAATTTTAGCTGCCAATTTTTTTTTAAACAGGTCTAAAACATTTTGATTTTTTTTTTCAAAAAGCAACGGTTCTGGTTATTTTCAAAAATGAACGAGAAATGGATAATTTATTGGTCGTGCGCATTATGAGCTTAATTAAGACCATTTTGTACTTAGCAGGAAAAATTTGCTCGATTGTTACCTCATATTGGTTTCCAAAAGATCACACTCTTGCTTCAAAATGACTTCATAATATAGATATCATAGTATCACAAAGCTCAGACTCGAAGAATCCTTGTGAAATAAGAATCAAACATATTTTCCTCTTGAATCTTGAAAAACCGGAATTGGGCTTACACTGTGCACACGTCCATATTAAATTACCCATTTGTCGTTCATTTTTGAACATAACTTTTTTGAAAAAAATTTCAACAATTAATTAGATCTTCTTAGTTAAAAAAATAATAATAATACTAGCTGAAATTGTTTCAGTCTTTGTGTAGCAAAATATGACTTGAAAATATGAAAAAATTCTTAACCATCCGAAAATTCAAATTTCAAAATTTTTCAAACTTTGATTTAATTTTAGGGGATGGCCAAAAATTGAATTAAGATGCAGGAATTTTAATGACTTCGAAGTTATTTAGCGACTTTGTGACCACAACTCCTTCACTTTTTGAAAAAAAAAAAAACTCAAAATTCGGCCCACCCTTTTGATCATTTTACTTCTCAAGTATTCATTTACTCAAATTAAGGTTGTAAAATGAAATATGTATATAATACCAGTAAAGGCCAGTTGTAATTTTAATAGTTAACTCGATGCTTTCACCGCAGAAAGCATCATCGTTGAGGGTATAGCTAACAAATATTAAATGTGTAAAAAGGAAGAAGAATTCAGATGTGTTATCCCTTCACCCCGGTACATTTCAATTTGTCCCCACGAAGGCTAAAAATTACTTTGTATAGCACAAGTATTAGCATATTTATGCGTAAGAGGGGCCAGACGAAGGAAAGTATTAGGTCTGTTATCGAAAAGTTTTTATTAGCTGTAGATGGGTCTTAGGCGGGCTGTATTCTACGAGGAGAGTGATCGCGGCCGCGTCAGAGCGCGAAAATGAGATCTATATCCCGCGGGAGATGATGCTAAATGAATCTTTATTAAGAGGACCTGGTTTTATCAACACAAAACTAATCCCTTATTCTTTCGCGTAATTCGTCGCCCCTTGGAAGAGCGCCACTGGTAAAGTTTGTATCTTCTGTTTTCGATAGATTAGCCCGTATATAGTTTTGTCCTTTACAAATGAGGGATGAGTGTCTGGCGCTGTTCCGATAAGCTACAGCTCTTGTCTCAGTTTTGACAACTAATTTACTTTCTCGCGGAAAGAAGATTAAAGATTATTTTCCAGTCTGAATTATTGACACGATGAACTTTTTGTTGATATTGGGCTTCATTCTCGACGCGCGCGATAAATTAGATGAACTTTTTATCGACTCGTAATTGCCCGCGAGCTCTTTTCTTATTTACGTTATCGGATGTTCGTTTAATTGAAATCAGAAGTGTCGAATTGGGGAGATTAAAGGAATCGCGACAGTTGTCGAGTAAGGGTTAACCATTCGCGCTATTAGGTGCGCATCGAGGATCGCTACCCCGGTTGTTTTGGTTGACGAGCTTTTTAATTATACCTCGTAATTTCGCCGGTGCCCGCCAACGTATGCTGTTTTGGGCATTTTTTCAATCTGTACTTGTACATTTTAATTATGAAAGGGCGCGGATTTTTACTTTATTGCCAAATGCGCGCTTCTGTTCTACTGAATACGTTGTTAGAAATTAATTGCGGGACATTTGGCAGAAGAAATGAACTTAATATTCAAGCTGCCAAATGAGAGGACACAGACTATCAAAGAAGGACGTGCATTTTTTTTCGGTATAGAGACGAGGGCAAAAAAGAAAAAAAGCTAAAAGCTCCAAACCAAGTTAATTAAATTCCGACGCAATTAAACTATTGTTGGAAAGTAACAGCCGTATCGTTGTGGGGTGAAAGTTTGCGATAGATTCGACGTTTTTCTGCTAAATAAGGGTTAAAAATGTCACCACTATGGGTTGAAATAAAACAGAAGGATATTGGCGTTTGTAGAAAAACTTGGGTATTTATTTGAAAATTTAAATTTCGTTAGGTAGCTATTGTTTCCAGTCGGCGCGCCAGATAATTTTCTCTTTTTACTTTTTATTCAATTTTCGGAATTAAATCAGATTAAATCACTGTTTCAATTATTGGGTGCTAGATCGAACGAGACAGATGTTTATTTTAAACATTTCATTTGAAAGAAAAGTGAATCTTTTTTGTGCAACTATTTCCTTAATAAGATAGCTTGAACCTTTCATGCGATTTCACGAAGCTTTGAGATTGAAAAAAAATAAACTAAAGCATTTTTTTATTTTTTTTTTTATTGAAGGAAAATTAAGTTTGTTTTTCTTTCTTCTTCCTATGCCCTTCCAAAAAATGTAAAAATTTGTCCCTTCATTTTTGAATGATTTGACGAAATTAAAATACTTCATAAAGAAACTCCTTACAGTTCCTAGTCACCAACTTCTCAACAATACAATCTAAATAATATTGCACCAATTCAAATAGGTCTGTATCATTCCATATAAATCTATTTTGGTGCGCCTCTAGCCACAGTGGCGGTACATGGCGCGTAAAATAATAATAATTATAATAAAAAAATCCGCTCAATGAAATTTTAGCTGCTGGTATAACTTCCAGATTACTAAGAAAGAGGAGTAATGTGGCAAGTTTTGCAGGAATTGAAATTTTTGTAAAAGATGAAAAAGGCAAGGAAGTTATGAATTTTTGCTAAAAAAAAAAAAAAAATTGTATGTAAATTAATGAATAGAAAAAATGTTCCCTACACTAGTCACGAATACATTTATCCTGAAACGTATGCGCTTATTTTGTACTTCTTATTATAAATGTATTTGTGACCCGTGTTGAAAAATTTTTCTTCTTTTTTATCCTTCAAATAAACTTTAGGCTAAAATTAGAATTAAAAAAAACGTAAGCAGTCACACCGCATTACTGGAGCTGAGTTTTTAATTGGGGCTTGTTTAGGTTTCCAAATAACATTGCTAACCCCTTCATGCCTGTATGCCACACCCAATACCAAGTCTGAAAACCCCTATCCTATCCCTTCCAAAACAACTTTAGTATTTCTTGCCATGCAATAATCATATGAACACTTATTTTTCAAATTATAAATATTTTTGGGGTTCCTAAAATAATCCTCAAATTTTTACAATGTGCCATTTTGGATCTATTTTGACTCAAATTCAAGAGGTTATATTCTGGTTATCAACTTACCTTACATGCGAAGTTTGACCTTTCTAGATCAATTTGGTAAGGAGATATGGAAAATTCATGAAATTTCCCCTCCAAGAGCCATTTTTCGCTTCAACTCGTCTCCAAATTCGCTTGTGAAGCTAAAATCATAATAAATAAGTCACTTGGGCTCATTTTATTATATGACACCATAATAAAAAATTTTCAACCTCTCTTTTACCCCCACCACATTTTTAGGTCGATAACCCCTTCTTATCCCTTCCAACATCATGCATGAAAATGTATGGGGTATAGTATACTTCTTATCCTCTGTAAGCATATGAGTTCCTATTAATTACATTATTACTACTTTGAGACTCCTCAAGCTCTACTCAAATTTTGATAATTCGCCATTTTGGATACAGTTTTGACCGAACTTGAAGAAGTCATATTCTGATCACCGACTAACCTCACGCACAAAGCTCTAATTTTCTACGTTAATTTAATGAGGAGGTAATATGAAAGATTTAAAAACTTTCATGATGTAAAACTCCCTCAGAAAGCCTTTTTTTGCCCCAACTTCGTTTCAAATGTACTTAAGAAGCTAAAATTTGATATGTTGGTGTCCGTGACTCACTCTTCTGTATGAGATCAAAAACAAAAAATTTGAGCTATTTGCCTTTTCTCCGTCCACACTCAAAATTTGAGTGATCCGCCATTTTGAGGTTTTCGGAAAAACAAAAAAATAAGTTTTTCGCATCTTCAAGAGAAATCTCTCACCAAATTTTGAGCGATTTTCATCCATACCCGCTAACGCTACGCGGGGGAGGGGAAATATGTAAACAGGGTGTCTCATTAAGGTGCCAATACCTGGTTACTATGCTCTATTAAACGTTCTTGGCCACGCATAACGTCACGGTACTTTGTTTTTCTTGTTGTTGTAAACTTGGTATCTCTTTCTATAATAGGCTTAGACAGTTAGTTGTTCTCTTATTTGGCAAAAATAAACAATTTTAGAAGTGCGAAACTTTTTTTTTTCATGTATGCAAAAATAGTACTTTGATAATGGGATACCCAGTATGTATACCAAAAAGTTGGATGTTTGTCAGATGATCATAAATGGTCTGAAATGCAAAGATTTGAAGATCCCCTCTCCCCCGACCCCTCCAACTTCAGGTGGGCTGTAATAGCTGTCGTGTTCAAGTTAAAAACTCAGCTAAAAATATCCAAACGAGATAGGCAATACTCAAAATTCCATAACCTTTTGCTGCATTCCAGCATTTTGAGGTCTCACCCACAATGAAGAAACAGATCAAATCTGATAAATAGTCGCTCTACATTTGAACTATTCCAAATGTTCTAATACGGTTGAAGAACATTGAGTCTGTGATCAAAATACACTTCAACAGCTTATTTTCAGACTTCTGGAAACGAATTCGTATCTCCAACCAACTAAAAGCGATCTACAACACCCAAGAATCTTCGAAATATCTCAGCCATCTTACTTCCGAAAACTGAATCAACCTCAACCAAATCGATAGAGGACACTCTTTTCTGACCCTAGATACCTTCTGAATACGACCTATTCCCGTTTGAGAAAAATGTTATGTTCGATCACTATAATATAATATGTATATCCTCCAAGAATGTGTAGAATATACTATCCATTAGAAATTTACTTTTCCAAGTATAAAATCTAATATTAGCTATGCTAGAGAATAACCCAACACATATAGACTTGACGTATTAAACTTCCTTGCCACCAACGCCTTGTACCCAATCTTGTAACACATCTTAAGTACGCCTCTATCCTTGAGCTGTACGTGGCATCATTTTACATTTTAACAAAATGTAAAGTTTTAAAATTTAAAAATCTCCACGAGTGTAGAGAAACAACAATACAATTTTTGTTTGATTTTTATCAGAAATAGCTACAAGTTTTTTCGTTTGGAATTATTGATTTGTAGATAAATGTCCGCAAAGAACCCAAAACTCATTCCTACCCTGGGCTCTTTAGATGTAGTATGCAGTTATGCACCTGTTGCCTTCGCGCAATTCATCCTTCTCAGTAGCTAAATTTGCTTTGTAACCCATGAGTAAAAATTTCTAAGTTTGCAAATTTTTTGATAATTTTTTTGAATATACCTACCCTAGTGAAGATGGTAGGCTAGTCTATTTCTTATCTTGTATTTGACTTATGGCGCTCCAAATAATTGTTGTGATATCTCGATTGATGATATTATCAATATTGCGGAAATATCAATTTATTTGGAAGTAAGTATAAGGGTTGCTGATGGATTGTCGCGTTCCTAAAGTGCTTGTAGAAATTGGTGTTTTGTACCCTTAAAAGAGCAATATCTTCAAGTTGACACTTGACAGGTACTTGTGTAACTTCATCTTGTGTTTTTGAAATCTTGCCTCAGTAATACATATTTACTACGTGTATTCTCGTCGCTATAATTATAACGTAATTTACAGGACATACGATATCGATAATCGAATACATTTCTGTGATTTCTCAACGTGGCTTTAAATTTTGACCTATCTGCACACTGTAACTGAAATGGATTCGATGTTGAAGTTCAGGCCGTGTATTCGCTTCAGTGATCGACGTGACGTAAACAAGGAAACGGCAACCCCTCGAGGTATTATTCGCAGGGAATTGATTTCGAATTATCGACCGTATAACAAAGCCATTGACACGATCCACTCGCATGATGAACTGTACGTGGAAGTGATTTTTGGTTACCGTTAGCTGGCTTGTTACATTTAGCGGGGAATACCCTTGACGAGCTTATACGTCTGTACGAGAACGCATTTAATGGCGAAGGGAAGTTGTTTGACTTTGGATGTAAAGTACGCAACGTTACATCAATTATGAAAGAGCCAAGAAGCGGACGAAGCGCGAGCGGTAAGATAGCGACGACGACGCGGTAAATGACTTAAATACGATGCATTTCCCACGTCGTTCTTTTTCACCCTTAAAACCAACGTTGTAGGTAGCTTCGGTCGATCAATCATCATTAGACTATTAGGATGTCGTGGGCAGCGAGGGATGAAACAACCCCTGCAATCACCGCTAACTATATTCGTCACACTTCTACACCACGTATACGGTGGCGTATCGTTTATTTCGACTATCTGCATTATAAATATTTGATCATCTAAAGTAGCGCTCATTTTCTTCGGTTTTTACCTCTTTACGGTGTATGGCTTTTTATTGCATTGGGAAGGGGAACGGCTGTGGCGATTTTTTTTTACTCGGTTTTGAGAAATGTGTTAAAAAGGACGTGGGCGTCGTTTAGGAGTATTTTATTATCTATGAATTTATAAAAACAAACGAGTCACCGTACAAGGTGTGCAGAAGTCGAACATCGTGACCCCTCTTTGTATCGGCGTGCGTTCGTGTACTCGAGCTTGGATGTAGATGTCGGTAATGGGTTATCTGCTGCGTGGAAGTCGCCGTATAGTGTATATGCGAATGATAATGGTAATAAGCGGCGTGGCGGCGACCCATCAAAAAAGGCGACGGCAATATAAATGATTTATTAATTTCTGTCAAATAAATCATGCAAAGCGGTTTATGAAATGATAAAAACGATATTGATCCGGTTATCGTGTGTCCGAATAGAACAGTATCGCCACTACTTGTTTACATTTCCCACAATAGGCATGCGTTCGATGACACGTGACCGCTGATGATGGTTTCAATTGATTCGCCTTATTAGCGCGATAAATATGCGTGTGTTTTTCTGGTCGACGGCGTTCGGGTTTTGTACGTACACGACGAGTACAAAAAAATACGCCGGCGATGTCGCGTAGCGCGAATAATGAATGTAAAAAATATACACTCGAGAGTTGAAGTGACTTTTTTTTTATCCGTTTCCATTCGATTATGTTATACGGAGAACGGCGACAGTGTATATGTTTTGTTTTTTTAATCGAATGGTTGCGATTTGTACGAAGCGATGGGTTCTTTTAATATTTTTCAGTAGAAGAACGTCGTTCAGACGGCGGTAACGGTGGAAAATGGCATTTCGAGCTGGGCCCAACATTCGCGCCAATTACGGAAACCAATTTCGCGGTTCGTTTCGTTCGAATGAAACGAAAAATATCTTAAAAGCCTAACTTTTTTTAAAAACTACCGGGCGCGGGAAAAAAGTTGAAACTGACTGAAAGCTGCCAATGTAGGAAATACGACGCAGCGTTTTCTGTTGTTAACAAGACGTCTGCGATTCCCTTTTCACGGGCCTTTACAAAACATGGAAAATCACTCGTTGCCGAAAACGTTACTACGTATTTGTTATACATAGCGCTCGCGTATTTTGTCAACAACTTTTCTCGACGACGCGAAAATTTTCGACATTTCGTTTCCATAGTTTTTCTTTCCCACGCTACTGCTCTAAATTATTCATCTCGTTAAGGACGCGATTTTTAAACGTTAGTTGCTCGATTTAGGTAGTTCTTTGGGGGTATTAATTTTCCTGGACGAGATAAGAAGGGCATATGCATTATAGAATAGCAGCCAAATCGAAGTCCGAAGCAGTTAAATGGATCGATGAGCTTGACGAAATCGACTTAGGTGAAAATTCATGTACCTTGAGACCAGGGTTGGGCAGGATTCGAATCCACTCCCGCATAGGGGATTTGGATTTGAAATTTTTCTGTCTCGGATTTTGCCCAACCCTGCTTGAGACCTTTATTTGCTCTTAATGAAAAAAAAATTTCAAGTTTTTTTCGGGTCTCAAATAATTTTGTTACATTTCTTGAAAAAATGATTCGAGATAATCTCAGAAATTGCGAGAGCCAGTTAAAATTATCATGAAAATTTCTTTGATATGAATACTAACTGAACACTACCTCATTTGATTGAATGTTTTTACATGAATGCTAGTTAATTGGTGTATCATCCCCTAACTGGCCTTAAAGAAGTTTCAGGCGCTTTTAGAATTCATAATTAATTATTTTCATATAAATTGAAAATTTAGCATGAATGAATTAAAATTATAGAAACCATCATTATCAGTAAAAGTTGGCGTAGCATGGCAAATTTCTACTCACTCTACTCCTCTCTCCCCCCCTCACCTAGGAATGTAGAAAGTATCTTTTTACACCAATTCTCACCAAAAAATCTTTCAAATTTCAGTTCATTTGGTGTAAAAATTTCTAAAATCTCTCAATTGTAACCAATTAACCTAAATACAAACAAAATTGTGTAATTGTTAGTAAATTTCGGTGTTTTGTTTCTAATTTGTATTGTTTTTTCGGTAATTTCTGTATCGGCTGAAAGAACTTCACCATGCTTCGACAGCTGAAAACGAGTTTAAGGAATACTGCTTCGCAATAAGTATAAAATACTTAGTTTAATAAAATTCCTGATCCTTCATGCTCCACCTGTGACTCCCCAATCTTAATACAACATATGCTTATGGACTGTCCTGTCTAATATAACAATTCACGTACTCAACTTTCCATACCACCTACATTACCAGAAATTTTAAACTACGAAAATACAATAGTCAAGCTCTTCACATTCCTAAAAAATAATCAGCTCCTTCCTCAAATCTAATCAATTTAAGCCGCACTTCTGGCCATTGTAGCAGTATATTATCTTCAAATCTATTCGCCATTTTAGATCCATTTTGACTTAAATTGATGAGGTCATATTCTGGTCATTAACTAATCATATACACGAAGTTTGACCTTTCTAGGCCGATTTGACGATGAGATATGGATATTTCATGAAATTTTCTGCTACATTTTCCCTTCCAAAAACCGTTTTTTGCTCTAACTCCCCTCTAAATTAACTTGGAAAGCTAAAATCAGAATAAGTCGGTCACTTCGGCTCATTTTATCATATGACATAGCAATAAAAAATTTTCGACCTCTCATGTGTCTACACCACATTTCAACTTTGATAACCCCTCCCTCTCCCCTCCCAATGTCATGTATGGAGGTGAAGTGTGGATATAGTATACTTCTTATCAGAAATAATCATATGAGTTCATATTAATTACGTTTTTACTAACTTAGGGCTCTTCGAGCTCTACTTAAATTTTGATGACCCGCCATTTTGGGTCTATTTTGATGCAAATTCAAGTGGTCATATTCTGGTCGTCAACTAACCCCACACGCAAAGTTTGACCTCTTTAACTTGATTTGGTGGGGAGATATGGAAGATTCGAGAAATTTCATGACTCAAAACTTCCTCAAAAAACTGTTTTTTGTTCTAACTCCTCCCAATATGCGCTTAGGAAGCTGAAATTCGGATATGTTAGCGTCCGTGACTCATTCTTTCATATGAAATCAAAAACAAAGAATTTGAGCTATTCACCTCTTCTCCAGCCTCCCTCAAAATTTGAGTGATCCGCCATTTTGAAATTTATCGAAAAAACAAAATAACTACTTTAGCGCATTTTTAAGAAGAGTTTCTCACCAAATTTTGAGCGAATTTTATCAACATCCGCCGGCGCTATGCGTGGGACACAAAAAACAAAATTTCCTCAAAAAACAGGTTTTGCTCTAACTCTCCTCAAAATGCACTTAAGAAGCTAAAATTTGGGTATGTTAGTGTCTGTGACTCACTCTTTCATATGAGGTCAAAAACGAAAAATTTGAGCCATTTCCTCCTTTTTCAGCTCCCCTCAAAGTTTTAGTGATCCGCCATTTTGAAATTTACCGAAAATACAAAAAAAGTTGTGCTGCGCATTTTCAAGAAGAGTCTGTCACCAAATTTTGAGCTTATTCTATAAATACCAGCTGGCGCTACGTGTGGGGAAAAAAATATATAATATACCAAAAAGTTGGACATTTGCCAGATGATTACAAATGGTCTGAAACGCAAAAATTTGAAAACACTATACTCTCAGTCCTTCTCCAGCCCTCCTCAAAATTTGAGTGATCCATCATAGAACCCACGGACCATTTGGAGGGAGATGGGGGTCCTCAAAGTAGGGTCATTTTCGAAAAACACCTGATTTTTCGCCTCTGTAGTCTCCGGATTGATACATAACCATAACCACACAGAGCTAGAAAGGTGCAGTTTGAGTTTTTACATATAGTTAGCATGCCAATAGATCGATTGGAGGCTATCTTGATCGCCCTACCTAGGAGTTGAAAAGTTGCAGATTAAAAAAAACTTTTCAAATGAGTCTATTTTCAACAGTCAATCGTTCTAAAGAAATTTTTATGAGAAGTTGAAGATTTACAATCTCGTAATAATTGATGTGTGAGTTTTGGCCTTCCACTTTGATTTCATGTGTATTTTTCTACCTAAAAATGTGAAAAAATAAGTCGAGTTCCAGGTTAAAGTTCGCTGTAGAACAATTAATTATATGCTGGGTAAAACTATTATGGGATCATCTTGTAAATAGGGCTTTTGCGCTGCAGGTTAATGTGTATCAAATGAGCCCAAGAATTATGCATTATTTCTTTTTTCAATAAATGGAACTAAACTTAGAAGGAGACTACAAAAATTTCGAAAATTTTTTCAAGGGTCCAGATTATACTTGGATACCTTCTGGAAGCTTAATAATATAGGAAGTCGATGTTCAAAATTAATTTTAATAATTGAAAACCCAGCGAAGTACAACGCACGACTATGGAAATGTCGACGTCGAGCATAATATTGTGATTTTATACTAACGAGATAACAGAAAAAAATTTATTTTTCCCCGTTGATTAATACGTATATACAATACGAAATACAAAACACGAAAAACAAGGAATAGCGTGTTCCAAGGTTATCCAATATACCTATATATTTTTTTTATCAACTGAAAAATGCGGATGAAAAGTACAACAGGGGCGTCGGGTTGGAATTTGAAACGGCTAAACCTGTCTGCGTACTTTTGTGATACCATATTAGTACGCGAACTTATTGTACGTGGTTGGAGGTTATTTAAAAATAAAAACGTCATTATTAGGATGAAATTATTATGTTAACGTGAAATTAAAGAGTGTCGAATGGTATACGCGACGGTGGTATTCTAACCAGTCGTGATAAAATTTTTTACCGACGTTATAGGCCGATGGTGCGTATGTGCGGTTAAGCAACGCCCCATTTTTCCCCGCATTGTTTTATTACATTACTAGTAAAAAATATCATTTACGCGGTGATAAGGATCTGGTTAAACAACCCCACGGAATAAAAATTTTTAGGGTATAAATATACAGCCGGGGCCATGTTTAATGTGGTAATGCGAATAAGTTATTAAATAGGCTGGCCGCGTGCTACGTTGAAATTGTGTCGAAGGGAAATTTCGAATAGAGCTGAGACCAAATTTTACATTTTGCATGTTTAGACGTGAAATAATTTAGTGCTATATTAAAGCGGCTTAGCATGTTTCAAGGTAATAAACACGTGCTAAAACCTAAACGAAAGCTTAATAGAATGTGTTATGGAAATATAGTGCATCGTGGAAAGTAATGTATTTTGACTTTTTGTACCTGGAATGGCGAAATTAAAGGAATGAAGTTTTTGTTTTTATACAAAACAATGTGAGAGATTACTTGAAAAAAAAATGAGCAGAATAGAAGGGTGGCATAAAATTAGAGAATTTTTGGTATTTGTCGTAAGAAAATTGTTTGTTTTTTTTTTTAGTTCTGATTTTTTTCTTTTGAAAATAATATCTACGAGATTATCATTTTAAAAATGTTTTTTTTGTATTATTATTCCATTACATGATGTAATTGAACGAGAAGATTTTTTAAATTTTTAGTGTTTTAATTTTTCTCATCTGCTGTCAATTTTTTTTAATATTGATTTCAGTTTTTTTTTTTTTTTTTGAACCGTGCCGTACACAGCAGCGAGGTTAGAGGCACGGGCTTTTATTGTCTTTTGTTCCCGCTAGAGTAAAGTTCTGTGACAATTTTTCAAAATTTGCTGTAATTAACGTTGCCCTTACTTTTATTTTTTTTTCTTCATTTAAAATTTGTTTGATGACGGTAAAATTTAAATCTACCGGTTTAGCTTCCCTCATTTAAACTAACCTCAGAAATGTGTGCCCAACTCCTGTGGTTATACACGGCACGTAAAATTAAATAAATAAATAAAAAAAGAAAAAAATTAAAAAAAAATCATGTCCTCAAAATCCAAGAGATTATGGGCATTAAATTTTGTTTTGACATCTCTTAATTTTTTTACAGAGTTTTCAGTGATGGCAAATTCACGATGAGTTCTAAGCAGAACCAGGGAGAGTCAGAATCAGTCCATGGACAGAAACAATGTTTCATTTCCATTTTTAGTTTTTAATTTTTTTTTTACCTTTTTAATGAAGATTTGGAAAGTAAGGAAATCTGAAAGAAATCTGATTACAATTACGACAAGTTTTAAAATCAAAAATTTGGATCTTTAGATTCTCTTGGAAAATCAGGCCAGGAAGAAATTTGCCCCCTCTATTTCTCCTTCTACCCCTCCCTCTACCCGATCCTCGTCTTTAGGGCGAATTAGCAAGAGTACCTGCTTGTAGTATTACTTTGCCAAAGGAGCGAAAATGAATCAATTTGACGCTTACATAAATATATATTTAATTACGCATAAATGTACCTAGTTAAAAACGACAATGGGCATGTAAACAATGAAATTAAAGTCAACGAAGGCAAATAGTCTCAGAGCTGACCGACTATAAACAATTTTTTTTTTCTAACAAAAAGTCAATAACAAAAATTAATCTAATTTTTAACCATGTAGTTCTTTTTTTTCAAGCAAAACTTTATTGTTTTTAAAATAGGCTTTTATCAAGGAAAAAAATATTTAGTCAAGTTCGATGTACATTTCGCGACGTTTGTTTCTTCGAAATACTTAACTTTGTGTTAGAATGATGCTGTTTTCAAGACTGATGAATTTTTTTTATGAAATTTATTTTCGTTCTTTTAGTGCGGTTACACTGCAGATAGTTACTCTAATTCTATTAGCACTTGAAATTCATTGCGAATTCAGCAATAGGTTTTGGGACTTTAGATGTCTTGGTTATCATTAAAATTGACCCATAGGATTCGTTTTTAGAAGTTTCAAAATTCAATTTGAAGTCTGATCGACGAAACAAGTTTTTGTAAAATTTACCGAATTTTTTTCAGTTTTATATAAAGGATTGATTTTGAAGAAGTGGCAATGTATTTCTCAAGGGAAATATTTTTTTATCGCTGTTTCATGGTATCAGTTGATGCTGTTACAGCGCACTCTAGTGAGCGTGAAAACTACAAATTAATTCAATGTTCATATCCATTCAGATCTGACTTCTATTAAGTGAGGATTTAACTTTTGTTGTTTGAAGTAGGCAATAATACAGTATACATTAGAGCTTTTTTAGGCTTACCTCATCATTCCATTCCAACTTTCATCCAAGCGTTGTATTCTTACAGCTGTTAATTGATCACGTATTTAACGACATGCATATTGAAATTCATATCGTTCAAAGTACTGATACTACACCGAATGAACTGTGCGAGGGAGAGAAAAAACGTCTTATAGTAGAGAGGTGAAAAGTTGGAACGACACTGGGGATAAGTATAATTTATTAGGGACGCAGCAGTTAGTCTAATACGCGAGTATATAGTATAAAAATCATCTTCGTCGAGATGTTTCGTACATTATAATAGGGTGAAGTGGAAGAAGTACATAAGAATAAGACGAAGCAGAAGCATACATAGCCGCATCGACGTTGGAGGAGGAAGGCGAGTGGAACTCGTTTTCAAACATTGAGTAGAATATTCGCACTTTGCTGAAATAAACATCTAAGAGCGCGGTAAAAAGGAAGGAAAAAACGACGAAGAATAAGAAGTTTGTGTTGGCAGTGTAGTTCGATATAAGCTTTACTTCCGCGTAAAAATGGAATAGCGTTGCAATTGCTGAGGAAATTGTTAACTGAAGTAGAATAATGTAAAGATCTTTGAAAAAGTTGTATACTTTTTATTTGCCGTGGCGGGATGGGTGATAAGAGCGCGCACAGCGGCGCCGAACACGTATATAGCAGCGTTCATTGTTTATTATGGAAAACGACGGGCGTGTTGTATATTCAACCAATAATGGCGGTATCTAGTTTAAAAGCATGCAAAATCCGATGCCGAAGTACATTTACCAATATTGTATGCGTTTTGTCAGCATTGACGGCAACACTGATGGATGAGAAAGCTCAAATAACATCCCGAAGAACATGTGTATCGCTTTTCTATTCCGCGTTTTCTCCGTTACGTATATCGTATGCAGACGCTTTTCACCGCGATACCACGTAAAGCGGATGATGGTTGCTCGAGAAACATCTGCATTGAAATAGACTCTTATCTCAGCGTCGTTCGATACTGTATCTTACTTCGAATCGATTACGCCAGCTTCATGAGATATTGAAAGAAATCGATTATTTTTTTCAACTGTCTGTCTGTGTTCATAGTGAATGGAAATTCGAGCTAATAATTTGTTGACAACTACACGTATATTGGAATAGCGATACACGAATATTTGTAGGTTCAACGAATGTATACACGAATGGTGTTTTTGTCATAACCATATAACATACTGGAAGAATGGTAAATTGGTGACTGGAGAAACGCGGTATGCAGACGGAAAAAGAAACAATATAATCGCGGACCTCTTAACGTAGCGTATTGGAAATACTCATCGAGGGGTAAATTTCGCGTCAAAAGCGCGCCCAAGTGGAAAGAACATCGGCAAATTCTCAACAACAATACAAATATCGAAAAGGACGCGTTTATGAAATGAAATCCGCCGATTATTGCACAACGGAGCCGCGCGACTGACGTTACTCGGCCAATCAAAGAAATTGAATCAATCTGTCGACGAAAGGGCGACGCTGCCCTTGTCAAATTTTGATTTGACAGCACGTTGCGCCCGGATTAATTGGACTTTACGAAGGTTGTATCGACGATACGTGTTATATTGTGCAATACCCGTTACATATGTTGATGATAGTGTTTCACTTATGTACAAATCTCGACGAATGTAAGCAGCCGATGGAGACCTTTGGCGTATTTCAATGAATTATATACATGTTGATGGTTTACGACAAAAGCCACGGAGTCGAGTAAGGTGCGTTTTGTGTAATTTCAACGTCGATCGTGTGACGATTGTTTATCCAACGGAGCGAAATGGTTTTCGTAATTTCGTCGCTATCACGAGCAGATTCGTTTATGTAAGTGTGGCTTGTACGATAGAAGCTCTAGTGTATTCAAAAAAGTTATTCGAATCAGGATTTTAGTAGAATGATGAGGGTTGAATATGATCTCTGAAAAATTCGTAGCTGTATTTTTCTGAGCTAATATTTGAAAATTAGGTCAGTGGTGTGTAGTCGGGGAGTTTTGAAAATCCCAAACACTTCATTGCCTCAGCAATAATTCATTTAATAAGCTGGTAAATCTGAGAATTTCATGTAAGTTTTTCTATGCTTACATTTTAATCAATAAATTTTTTTATAGGTAAATTTTAGAGGTGTACATTCTATAACTGTACATTAGAGTGGGCACTCTCTGGTAAAAGCATAATGTAAACTAGAAGATATACATATATAATTTACATAGAGGGGTCGAAATTATCTCCACCTGAAGAATTGCATATTACAACCTTAGGGCATGCAACCTTGTTAACTAACGCTATACACGCAGCAATGCCAAAGTGCCTCCGAAATTAGAAGTAAATTAGCCAAGCGGAGGTATACTGTCGCAATGAAAATCTTTTTTGGATGCAAATTGATACTTTTGATAAGTCTATATATGTATATATATTTTTAGCCCACACATAGGGTAGGCGGGTATTGATGAAATTCGTTCGAAACTTGGTGAAAAAATCTTCTTAGAAATTCTAAAACAAAAGTATTTTTTTGTTTTTATAAAAAAATACAAAATGGCTGATTACTCAAATTTTGAGGGAAGCTGAAGAAAGGGAAAATAGCTCAAATTTTTCGTTTTCAATTCCATATGAAAGAATGAGTCACAGACTTCAATATATCCAAATTTTAGCATCCTAAGTGTATTTTGAGAGGAATTAGAGCAAAAAACGACTTTTTGAGGAAGTTTTGAGTCATGAAATTTCTCGAATCTTTCATATCTCCTCACCAAATCAACTTAAAACGATCAAAACCTAGTATGTGGGGTTAGTTAGTGACTAGAATATGACCTCATAAATTTGGATTAAAATGGATCCAAAATGGAGGGTCATGAAAATTTGAGTAGAGCTTGAGGAGCCTCAAATTAGTGAAAATGTAATTAATATGAACTCATATGATTATTTGTGGTAAGAACTGTATTTCTAAATCGTTTCAAGTCTGATGAGGGAGACTCTTCATTTTTTAGATTTTTCATTTACCTTAAATAACAATTCTCTCAAATTTTATGAGAAGCTACAAAGAAAAAAAATCACTCAAAATTTTTGTTCGTAGTCTCATATAAAAGTGTATGTTGAGCACACCAACGTATCAAAATTTCAGCTTCTCAATTTGATTTGGAGAATAGTTGAAGCAAAAGTGGACTTTTGGGAAGTTTTGAGTCATAAAATTTCTTAAATCTCCATATCTCCTCATCAAATGTACCCCTAAGTCTCATGCGGGTTCGTTAATAACCAAATGTGAATTTCTAAATTTGGGTAGAATGGAACCAAAACGGCTGAGTGTAAAAACAGTTTTTTGTGGATATTTAATTTTTGATTAACAAAATATTTCAAATTAAAAAATTAAAAGATATGAAATGAAGTTGAAATAATACACGAAACGAAACATCAAAGCTTTCATTATGTGTTTTCAAAGAACTCTTCGTTAAAAAGCCTATACCAGCTTTTAAATACGTTCGTATACGTACTCGAACCGAAATCAAAATAGAAGTATTGGCGGATGAGATTAATATAAGGGTAGGAATACACATATGTGTACAAAACGGCATAAGTGTTTGCTAAAAAGTGAATTGAATATTATTTGAAGAATCTAAGATAATGTAATTTATATGTATTTTTACCCTTAACAAATATGTCACTGAATGTTTATATTTTACTCAGAAAATTTCAAACAAAGTCAACCTAGGCGGCTTTTCAAAGACCCTAACAAAAGAATATAAACTTCAAATAAACGAACATCTTGTTTGATGCGGAGAATTTTCGAGTACTTTTCTCCATTTCATTTGGGGTTGGTTTTAAACGACTTAACAAATAGATGATCGCGAATGACGAGTGACAGAGTGGTCTAATAAACTAATCGGTAAATATTGGTTATGGTTTTCCTATCCTCTTTTGTCGATCTCTTTAATTACGACCGCTTGTAATTAATTTCGTTGACGAAAAAAAAACCACTACCCACGTTCTTCCCGGCACGAATGCTAGACGATGTAAAAACTACGAAAATTCGTGTACTTAATCATAGTCGTTGCGTATTTCTCGACGGAATTGCGATACATTGTAGGTGCGGTGGAAACGTGAAAATAAGATCATCGTTTTGGTGTATACGTTACGGGCGCGCGGCGGATTATATACGCGCAGAGGGATGAGAATGTTGGAGAAAGAGAAACGAAATGAAATAGAGTACAAAAGATCCCAACAAATGGTAGCGTCGAAAGAAAATTACGTTTTCAGTCGAGCCAACGTGTTTATTTCGTTGGTCACTGAAACCGCACATTCTGTACGGTGCCGTGTTTATGAGTTTGTCTGCCAAGCTATATCATAATATCCCGTGGTATACTCGGACATCCCATAACGAATCAACAGCACACTCACGCTTTCCCGCTGGCCATCAAAGTGAAACGTGACTAGCCTTTGTAAACGGATTTTCCTCTCATAATACCATCGTATATAAATGAGTTTTCACTCTGTTTTTCTATTTTCCCGTATACTCTTGTTTCTTATACTCGTGTCGAAACAAAAAAAAAATGTAGTATTTGTGCGACTACGTGCGGTCGTGTAGTATGTAGTTTTACCCGAGTAGTCGCAAATTTACTTTACGAGCGGAGAGCATGGACTTGGAATTATGAAATTTTCTCCATATCCTTTCGACTTGTTCTTTTCTTTTTGTTTAGCGTTCTAGTGGTCGGGGAGATACGTGTATATGTATATGGAGAGGATTTTTATGGCTTTCATTTGTACATACTTTGAGAGTAGGATAGAAAACGCCAAACATTTTATAGTATTTTTTTTTTTTTTTTTTTTTTAATAAACGTGAAACATTAATAACGTGTAAAAATATGGTTTTGCAACCTATATAGATTTGAGACATGAGGACTTCCTATTGTCTGTTCAGGAAAGTAAATTATTCCCATTCAGATACAGATTTTTCCCGAAAGGAAGTTCTAGAACTATGTGAAAATTTGCCAAAATGTTTCGATGCTTTGATATTGTTTAGTGTTTGGGAATGAATTGCGAAAGAAATAAGTGATTCTGATTTTTTAGCTAGTTAGCGAACTCATCCATTACCAAAGATAGCAACGTGGTTCAGAGTTGGAGCGTACAGAAAAACTACATGAAATTGCTATGTTATAATTCCTGAATAGTTTTTAATATACTGAATTATCGGATGTGTTGGAAAGACATTTTTGTATTCTTATAAAAGCATAGGTGAAATCAGAAAAATTATCACATGAAATATTGAACATCAGTGAAAAAATCGGGAGTCATCTTGGAGCTCCCTTCAAACTCTGCCTTCATACTCTGAAGGCGATGAGGGCTTCGCTGACATCTACCTCTATGAGGTACCTCCAATTCGGAGGCAGCAAGGATACCTCGAGCCCCATTTCCACTTCCGCTGCCTTTGGTCATAAATTAGCAAATAAATCTTACATATAAAGTTCAACTTTTTGAGTACATGAAGTGGGTATGAGGACGATGTATGAAATTATCTGATGTGATTTCCCCTCTAAAAGCCATTTTTCTCTTCGAAATACTTGAAAAATTGAAATTTTAGTTTGCTAGTCATTTAGTTGCACCTTTATCGCATGAAATCACAATTTGAATTTTTTAGCTCCCCCTCACATTTTGAGGATATCAATCCTTGCTTGTCTGTTCTAGCATAACATACCAAAATGGATTGAGTAAAATTCTCATTTCCATTAATCATATGAGCTCATATTTATCAAGTTGGAGTAATTTGAGTCGCCTCAAGCCTTCCTCTAACTTTAATTGTAAAAGTTTCTGTATTAAAATTGAAGAAAAACGTAACTTTAAATGTAGAAATAGTTTAATTAAAAAATGTCTGAAGTTAACATCATTAGTAACAGACGCTAAAACTAACAGTAAGAAAAAATGGAGGACGCTACTATGTTACATTAACGGAAATATTTGACAAATCGTCTGACACGCAAAGATTTGAACATTTCCCCCCTCCACCATTCAACCCACTTCTCAAATCAGGTAAACTGTAAAAGCTGTTACTTTCAAGTTAAAAACTCAGCTAGAAATGTTTTCAACAATATTAAAGTTGATTTATTTAATAACAGTATATAAATTTAATTATAGAATGTCTGGGTGAACGAATGCAGTACCTAGTACCTTCATTATTTGGCACGTGATGTCCCATAAAACGGAGAAGATTTTCAACACTTCTCCGCGCTGGTATTCTTGCCATGCTGTCTCCAGCTGCATATTATGTGCTCGTTGAACTCTTCTTATAGGCCATCTAGGAGGCTGACCACGTTGGATGTTTATATATGTCTGGAGGGCTGCTCGCTCTACTGTTTTTATACCTTCTAAAAAGAGAAAAAAGATTCATTACATGATGATGAGTTTGTATTTTTGTCAAATTTAAGGCTATACATACGTAAGAAAACATATGTTTTCGGACGAGCATTCCCTCCAGATGGCATTGCGTTCCTAAGATATCTGTGATAGGCTTCGATTTCATTGTTGTCCTCCGTCTTCGCCCAAAAACAGCTTCTGAAGAATTGATGGTCAAGTTGTAGTATTATAAATTATTTATTATATGTTATGTAGCGAAAAATGAATGGGTCTTATTTACTTGGTAACCACACGCGAGCCAAATATTCTAAAAAATGTTCTGCTCCTCCAATATGCCTATTATAGGCGTTTAGTACGCGCATCGCCACTGGCATGTCGTCAGCTGGAACAAGGGGCAAAGCCTTGGCCATGTCAAAGATGCGTTTTAATCCCATATTTTCTCGCAGTATTTGCTGTCCCATGCCCAGTCGCGTACTGTTTCGAACTAAGCTCTAAAAATGGAGAAAGTTTTCAGTTACAATTTTTTGAATAATAAATAGCCAATAAGAAGCCACAAACATTAGGTGACATCGTTAGAACCACACTGAAACAAATTTTACAGTAACCATTTTAAAAAAATTAAGGAATGATTACTAAAATTACAGTAAACGTCGGACCATTCACAGATATTAGAACAGTTCTCGAATGCTAAGGAAACTTTGCGTAATATTATGGTAATCATTCCCTTAAAATTAATGAAACATACCTAACTCCTAGAGAATGCATACAGTATATTTGAAAATAGTTACATTTTCATTATAAAACATTACTTTGAAAAATAAAATGATTTTTATAAATTACTTCAACAGTTACTATTTTTATGAGAATTATTACTTTAAGAAATGAAATATCTCTTATAAATTTATTTATTCATTCTTCCACATTCAGAGGTGTTTCATTAGTTTTTAGAAAATGATTACTGTTTTATTCGAGCGCAATTACAGAATATTTGGGAATCATTACTTTGAAAAATTGAACACTTTTTATAAATTCATTTATTCTTTCTTCGAAACTCAGAGGTATTTCATTACTTTTTGGGAAATGATTGCATTTTATTCGAACGCTATTACAAAATTATTTCACAATGTTTTCTTAGCATTCGAGAACTGTTCCAATATTTTTGAATAGTCCGACTTTTATTGTAATTTTAGTGATCATTCCCCAATTTTTTTTTGAATGATTGCTACTGTTCAAAATTACATTACCTGGACATATTAACAACAATAAAAAAAAAAAACAAGTTTTAAAAATGCAGGAATAATGTAATTCATGAGTGAATAGATGTTACAAAATAATCACCAAAGGAAATACTTCGGAACAGTTAAAATATGCGTATATTAAATACAAAATACATACAATTGAATAAAGTGCGCAGGGTTGCTAAAAAAATTTTTTTTTTCAATAGAAAACAAAAAACGGGATTTCTTCAACTTTAAAACTGATTTTCTGTTTTAAAACAAAAAACCTTTATGAAAAAAAAACATGTTTAAAACATTGATTAAAACTATAGTTTCAAACAGTTTTAATCTGTTTTTTTGTTTTCTTCTTTTTAGTATTCAACTGTTGTAAATTTATAATATTTATGCTCCTCATCATAAACTCATAATTGAATAAGAATAAATGTTCGAAATCTACAAGATGCCGTCCCAAGTGAGTTGTATTTCTTTGGTTAAATACTGTAAATTTACACAAAACATGAGAAGAATGAAAAACATGTTTAAAACAAAAAAAAAAAGTTTTCAACGCATTTTGAACAGAATTTCGTTTTAAATTTCATGTTGTTTTTTTTTTCAATTAAACATGTGTTTTAAACACTTTGGTTTAAAACGCTCAACCATGAAAATGCGTCGACATAAAAATAAAAAAAACAAATTATTACACTATGTATAGTACATTTAACTATATAATTTACAATTTATTATATACTATAAAATATGGTACATCAGCTATTTGGCATCCCAAATACAATATTGCATAATTAAAATTACTATTTATATACCGTACGTCCAATTGATTCGGGTACAATCACCGAAAAAATCTCTTGTTCAATTATTTAAAATTGATTTTTTCACATGTAAAGAAATTGTAATACAGTTGAAATGAATTTATCAGTCTTAAAATTCATTAATGTAATTTTAAAAATAACTTCTAATTTTAAATTGTAGTTTACCTCTTATTATGTTATCAAAAAATTGAGATTTTTTGCGCTTATTGTACCCAAATCACTTGGACGCACGGTATAGTTAAAATTATCTCACATACAATACAACCAAAATATATAGTAGTTTTTACTACATATACATAGTACTTATTGCTGTATAGTGTATAGTATTTTACCATCACGTGATAATGATAAGTACTAATCATTCAACTCATATCAACGTTTCCATGCGTGTGTTCCTAAAGCAAAAAATGCACGATAAGTTATGAATATTTAAATCAAGTTAGCTACCTATAAAAATCTACATTAATGCAAAAACCCATGTACTAAAACTAATAATCAATAATATGGTAAACTTACTATTTTCGTTTGCTGAGCCTGATGTATAGTCCATATTGTTCAAAGAATCAAAATATTCAAAAAGTCAAAATAACAACCCACGCACGAATATGCATAAGTACAGATATGGCTACTAGTATTTTTTGCAAGTTATATTCTGCGAATCGCTTCATGCAGATAAGGAACAATACCGAACGCGTGAGAACGATGTTGTAACATTAAGGAATGGTTACTATTTATTTAGGAAGGATACCGATCGCGAGAGAATGGTTTTGTAATGTTAGGGAATAGTTACCATTTACTTCGAGAATGAGTACTATACTGCTGGTAGATGAATCCTACTCATATATTTAACGTACTCTGTCTCATTTATTAGAACCTTTACTTAATTCACAGGAAGTAATTTTTAAAATTTTAATAACTATTACACTGCTTTATGTAACATACCCTTCAAAACTACGTTGAAAATTTTAAAGGAATCATTACTGAATTAATCGTATTGTAACGTATTTAAAAAGGAACGGTTTTTTTCAAATAAAGAACATTACTAATTGAATATAAAATGAAGGAATGAATCTTTTAAAACAGTAATTGTTACTAATTATTAGTAACTGTTACTAGTTTTAATTTTGGATTTTTTTCAGTGCGGTAAGCAAGCATAACAAGCCGGCGATCTTCTTTTGTTATCGACATACAGTTTAAGTAATTTCTCGACGACGTTTGAAATAAGTGAGATCTGTTTAATAAACATTCTAAAAACCGATCGCAATCAGAGAAGACAGGTAAAACGCTTGTCAACACATACGCGCTATGAGTTTTGACATTTTTCGTATTTACCTTAACTATATCGAATTTCCATTATTGAAAATGTTTTCAGTCGGTGTTTCTTTTTTTTCTTGTTTGAAACGGTTATTCCACGCTTCTTTTATTGCTTTTCGAAAATATCGCTTTAATTTCATATTTTCGTTGTCGGTTCGTATCGAATTACAAAGAAGTACTGATGGTGCTGAATTGTTTATCAGGTTTTTTTTCAGAAACGTAGAAGTGATAATTTAGTCAGCGGGTGTTAAATCTTGATTGGTGGAAATTCAATTCACGAATGATTAAAAAAATATCACTCGCTACGAAAAACATTCAGTGAATTAAATATCATCATTAATGAATTCTGTTAATCAAATAAGAGGTGAAATTACCATCATCATATCGCCAATTAATTGCATATTTAAACAATACGTTCTTTCCTGCATTGGACAGGTTATGCGACATCTCTTATTCGTACGCATGGCTAGGATCCACCACAGGCGTTCGATTGGCCAACCAAACGTCGACGAATATTTCTCGAGGTGTAATAACGTTGCTGAAAAATATTCTCGACTCGACGTGGTATACGAATACGAGTATAGGAGCTCGCGAAAATATTCATGTAGAAGATGTGACGTTTTTATGAAATAAAACATTTGGAAGCGCGGCATTATAAAATCGTATAAAATAGTTGCAACGCGTATACGTTGCGGTAATCGCGAAATTTCGTCGTCATTTTTTGCCTGAAGCACCATTCGTCTACAATGAAAACTTCTCTGGGACGACATCGCCGAAATATACTATTCGTATAACTGCGTTCAATGTTTCATAACGTATACGAGATTATGCTTTAGAGATGGAGTTATTAATAAAAAATGGGAATTTTATATAAAACTTTTACTCGAGCTGATAAATGTACAACTCTTGTACGGGATGGTTTGAAAGGCCATCCGTCGTGTTCCAAAAGGCATTAAACATATCAAAGTGACACCCAAGTGTCGGGCAAAAAATATAACGCGTTAAAATCGGTTACAGCAGACGGGTATATCTATATAGGATAAGTTAGAAATAAGGCATAATTTTCAAATGTCATTTTACGGACTTCATCAATGCGCTGGAAAGGAAAAGACGAGGGTTAAAGCGCTGCTGATGCGATCGCGACGTGCGAAACGAGGAAAGTACAGCAATTTTTCCAAAACATCCGAAAGTATACGATGTATAAAGTATAACAACGGCCCGAGATGGATGGCGTTAAATAAATAATTTTCGTATAGCTCGTCCTTTTTCGTTGGTTTTCTTCTTTTTGCTTATTTGCGCAACGTAATCGAAAATGAATTAATAAATGGGCGATATTTTTATCCCCCAAGATATGCCACAAAATGACGTCTTTTTATTAACCATCGAGTGGTGACTAAAATGCGCTATTTTATGTTGACGTAATTGGGTGCGGACGTTCGAGAAAATACATACTTAATGGTTGTTATCGAATCTTGTGATTGTAACGGTTTTTACATCGAGTTGGTAATTAGTGCTGTGTCAAAAGGTCGTTATTTCATAGACATGGACGTTGAATAAAGTAATGCTAGAATACCTTGAAGCGATAAAGAAACCAAATCTCGGTTATTATAACGATATAGTACTCGAGCATAAATCACGGTATAATTAAACTCGTGTGGGTGGTGCCTTGTCTCTTATGTTTGTGTTTCTTGTTACATTGAATTGATATTGTCACGATGAAACAATCGTTACGGTTGTATTTAATGTGTAAGAAGCTAAAAGGATTTTGCACTATTATTAATGGAGAGAAATTGATTTTATTTTAATTATTATAATTCTTTTGAAAATAATTTTCATATTGAATGATGTAAAGCTTTTATGTTGACAACTTTCCATTTTATGAAATCCTGAAATCATGCAATTTCCGTTGGGCAACAGATTTTTTCTTAAATTTATTTATGTAAATTTGTGTGCAAAAAGATGCCCCAACTTCGATTAGAGCCTCGCATGTAGCCTACTCTCAAAATTAAAGGAACTATGGTGACTTGAAGTAGATGAAATTATAATTTTTCGTTATTTAAAAAAGAAATTTTGTTTTAATTTAGGAGGTCCAAACCATTATTATTTATTTTTTCAAAAAGCAATAATTTGGTGATTTTCAAAAATAAACAACAAATAGGTAATTTATAGGTTTGCACAGTACGGGTTCAATTTATCAACCTTCCCAAACTATCACATACCTGCTAAAAAATGACTTCGTATAAAGGTTTTAGCATCGAAAAACTCAGACTTCAGAACCCTTGTGAAACAAAAATCCAGCATATTTTGCCTTTTAAGTCCCAAGAAACCTAAATTAATCTCATACACGACCAATAAATCACCCATTTGTCATTCATTTTTTTTAACATAGCCAAAATTTATGCTTTTTGAAAAAAAAATTTAATAACCATTTAGATTCCTAAATTTTGAAGAATTCCAAATTTTGTAAAACTTTGATTTCATTTTGGACTATCTAAAAATGGAGTGTGGGGCTAAAACTTTTATGACATACTTTTGAAGTTGTTTAGCAACTATTATGACCCCCACCCCATCACTCTTTGCAAATACTGAAATTCAGCTTACCCTATTGTACAATAAGCATGAGTTTTGTGTTTCTTTTTTTTTTTTTTTTTTTTTTTTTACCAGTAGGTACGATATCATCTTCTAGTGGTTTCCAAATAAACAAATTTTAATGTAAAATTATTATCAATATAATTTAAAAACTTTCATTCAAAATGAACTACCAAGTTGTGATCACTAGGAATTCTGTTTTTTCAGTAAATTTTAATATTCTGAACAATGAAGTGGAAATATTGATTGCGCGATTTCAATGTGTTCGAAAGAAAATTTGAGTAATATACAATGTTGACCAAATTTTCATCCCAAAAAAGTGAGAATAAACTGAAATTTTTTGAGAGTTGAAAATTTTTTAATTGGTAAATTTCTTGAAAATTCTCCAAAAAATTGATGCAATCACTATTAGACCTTTCAAATTTTAATTGTGCTCACACTGCTCACTTACTAAAGCGAAACAAAAGTGAAGAAATCACTGTAGCTCTTGGATTTTGATGGTGTTCCCTACTGTTAAAAAATTAAGGGAAAAATAACCTCAAAAAATATTATTTTGATATCCTTGAAGAATTCAAGGAAGCGGAATTGTGATATGATCAATTCTCCTTCCAATGATAAATACTTACCGTAGATTTTCATATCGATTGTAACTTGTAAGGGATTTAATTAATGTGCAAACCGAAAAATAATCCTCAAGCTCAATACTTGGTGGTTTACCTCATTATTACTTGTTTAGTATTTTGATCTTTATATATTATGTAGATATGTTTACCTGTATATTTTTATGTATTGAGAAGGTCAAAAATTATTCAAATATTCATTTTTTTTTCTCTTATTCTATATGTTTACCTATATATTTTTATCTATTGAGAAGGTTAAAAATTATTCAAATATTCATTTTTTTTCTCTTATTCTGTTTCTCCAAGAAAATTAAAAGTAATTAATAATCATAAAATTATTGAAAATGAAGAAAAGTTATTTGAAAAATAATCTATCTGTTCACTAAGTTGTATTTTTTTAATGTAAATAACTTTTCATGAAAGGGTGCTATTGTAAAGTTTATTGCTTCTGTGAATTTCGAATGAAAAATTGTATTATCCTTGGTGCGTTAAAAAAATACATTGTTCTCTTTACATAGTCTTAATTACTTATTATTATTATTTTTTTTTTGATTAATAAAATTTGATTTTACTGTTTTTATTTTGTATGATTAAAAAAAAGTGTGGATTATATCAGAGTCCCAAAAGTTGTCGAATGATTTGATACGGACATTTTGCATAATTGCTCATTATCTTGAAGGTCTACACACGCCCAAAAAGTTTAATGCAAATATATAAACATTTATTTTGAAAATTCATGCGATGAGAATTTCAGAAATTTTTTAGAAATCTGAAAACTCAACTGTTGAAGAATTTTTTTAATTCGGACAAGATAGCAATATTTTACCAAATTGTTAAAAATTTTCAGTATTTCATGTGGTAAAGTAAAATCTTGAAATTCTAGACGTTTCTTACCATTCTTTCTGCTGAGCTCTTCACTATCAATCTTAGCATATCCGATATCATTAACTTAGACCCCATTCACCAGTACCTTATTCTCTTAGATTCTTTAGGCTCCCTGAAATCTCTCATAAAATTCTACGATCTTCATCAACACCCTTTTGCCAAAGAAATTATTTCCTCTCCATGCAATAGCTTGGATCCCCTCCTACTCGGACATATCTGGTAATAGCGGGTTCCGCCACTAAGCAAACCACAGCCCTCTTTTTTGTTCTCAATATTTCTTCCCCATTAGACCTCAAGGCTCTCTTAAAAACCTCTATTCACTCGTGCTGGCAACTGAATGGCAAAAACTCCAACTATACCAATAAACTTCTATCATTCAAACCTTTGCTACTCCTTAGCTTCTACCTGCTTCTCTCACTCGCCAAGAACAGGCGATCCTCCCCAAACTTCTCATTGGTTACTCAGCTCTCACTCATAGTCACCTCCTTTCTCAGCAACTTCCTCCACTTTACACTTTATGCCAGTCTCCTTTGACTATCCGTCACATCTTCCTCGAATACACGGACTTCCTTCATCAGCGCATGCAATTCATTCACTCCTCTTCTCTTACCGAAATTCTCTCTTCCGACTTTCAAAACCTCCTGTCTTTACTTACAGCGACCAACTTATTTTCTAAAATTTAATCATGATCCTCTCCCGTGCCTATGGTCCAAATGGTAGTACACGTCACGTGTATATAAAAACCTATCTTTTGACGTAGAGTTTTTGCCTACGAAATATTTAAGACTACTAGCTCCTCAGTTTTCAAAATTTACTTCATGTGTACCTGTACCTCGTAATTTAAGAAGAACATTTCATACTTTTTTCGATCTCTAACTTTTTTTTTAATACCAAAAAATGTACTCCCTCGCCCAAGCACTCTCAGAGAAGATAAATAGTGTTTTGTACTATATTACAAATATTTACATGCAAAAAGGGTGGGAGTATCTCTTCAAAATATTAAGCGATTCCAAAACACTTTTCACTTATGATGTTATCAGATCATTTACAATTCTTATGGCTTCAGCGTTTTCAGTTTTTGAAAAACATTATTTTTTGATTTTTTTTTTGTTTTTAATGATTATGCAATTGATCGATAAGTATATATATTTCGTCTTTTTGAATGATCAAGTAGAAAATATATTTTGCGTGTTTTTGTATTTTATATGTTTTTAAAATTGTATGTTTCAATTTTTTTTCGTTTTTTTTTCTTTTTCTTTTTTTTTTTAATAAATTTTGAAAAAAAAATTATATATCGAATAATAACGTAGAGTTGCATTAACAACTCCGTATTTCAAAATTCATTATCTTTCTAAGATAACAAATTAACGATTTCGTTCCCCGGAATGACATTATTTAATAATGAAAAAAATCAATTATACAGACTGCTATATACTCGAGTACGCTTCGGTATTTTAGCTAATCGCAACGATCTCATTAATTTTCTCCAAGTACGAGATATTTTATTATACACGAGTCTGAAGCGTATAGGTAGGTAAGTATACACTCATACGACATGCGAAAATAAATTCTCATTATATTTCTACTTGTGTACGGCTGCTCTATGAGAAATATTAAATCTGCTTTCGCCATCGGAATAACATTATAAGTTGGGAATTTTCATGATAAGTTGCATAGTTGTTTTGAATTAGTAGATATAGATTTTTTTCCGTGTTCGGATTGGTACCAGGTATTTAGCTTTTTTATTTTAGGTTTTTTGCCTCGGCTCCATGGTACAGCGTACGATGTGCAATAATTATGTAGTGGAAGTTGTTGTATTATAAAGAGTTACACAATATGTTATTTATCTTTCAGCGAATGAAAACACATATAGAAATAGTTTTGTTTCATTTTGTCGTCAATACGGTAATATATGTATTGAAAGATACGTGTAATAAATTACACCAACGATGTATTAATGTCCTGTTCTGTCTCTCATAATGTATCATATAGCCTGAGTTCCTCACTTCGGTAGGGCCGGTAGGCCGGGTGTAGTGTGGTGTTAACGTTGTTTATCTTGAGATAATTTTTTTACACTTGCCAGAGAATGTAAAACTGACCCATATGTCATGTCGATGGGTAATTTATATCGGAATTTTAGGTACACCATTTCATGGTGAGGTTATACTATATAGGCGAGAATTTCAAATGTTTTCGCGCGTATGCTCAATTATGAATGAAATTTAGCCACTCTAATCGGCTTTTTATGAGCATTCGGACGGTTGTAAAGAAAAAGACGAAATTTCCGGTCAGTCTTTAATGTTGGTAAAATGGCCGACGAATAAAGATCGGTGGTTGGTAAAATAAACAAACGATCGAGTGCCGCTCGATAAAGTTTAAATGTGTTAGATGTTTAAATAAGGTAACGAATATAATTTTGCGGGTAGTTAAAGAGAGTTAAAAGGGTTCACGTTGTAGATACTGTGGAAGAACGGTTAAACGGGGGCTGGCAATAAGAGTAGGGGCGCGGTACTCGGAATGGCCATCGTCGAAAGACCGCTATGATATCTTTAAAGGCGAAGATTGAAATAGCCGCGCGGAGAGTTTGTTAGTTTGGCCACGAATCCGTGTACGGAAGGCTTTTCGACACAATTTCAGCATCCGTCCTTTCTTAAAGCCCGTATTGCTGTCGAACACGCATCAACGCCTTTAACACCCTTACTTTTTCCAGACGGCCGATGTTAAGTAGAAAACCGTGTAACTGGCCAAAGGGTGTACGTTATTACGAGAACGGGGGTTACAAAAGGTCCTTGCTGAGAAGTTTGAGTGATGACCGCACGATGGTCAACTTTTTTCCTTGTCGGGTTTTTTCTTTCGTTTCTTTTTTTCCTTTTTTTTTTTCGACTAACAAGGGAAATCATCAATTTACTTGACGCTGTGTAACGTTTTTATAAGGATGTAAAGTGGCGTTCCAAGCGAGGCTTTAGTTTCCAGCTTAACGTTCTCGTTTATGAACGCGCACCAGTTTTGTGTTAGATTAGGTTTCATTTTTTATGACAGATGTTGCGATTAAATGTAAACTGCGAAAGTTTTAGCGAAAAATGGCGAAATTAGGAGTACCCGTCGTCGCGCTATTTTTATACTGAAATGTTTCGCTGATTCGCCGAACGTTATTTTAGCGCGGTGCTGTTGAAAAAAAAAAAAAAAAAAAAAAAAAAACATTTGAATACATTTTCGCATACAAACTTCCATAATCGACCTAGCTTTCCATTCCACTACGTGTTGACGATTTTCAACATTTTTTAATATAAAATAACTTGTTCAAACTCACCTCCCAGGTTTCTATCAGCATACGAGTGATGTTAAATGTAGCGAAAAAATTCGCACCTCGGAATTACATATTTACGATGGCCTATGGAAGTAAACTAGTCGGTGTCAGGTTGTGTGTACTGGGATATCGGGCGATTTTCAACTATAGTTTTACGTAGGCGGTAATTAAAAAAGTTAGCCTTTTTTCCTGCGCGTGAGTTCGTGATCATCGAAACATGAATTTTTCAACTACCGAATTCGTATCCGCCAACGTATAAAACCGGTACCTACTGTAATTAAAAACTGCCACGTCATTACTCGAGCGGAAAAATTTTTCATCCATGTTTAACAAATGATTTACAATTAAGCCGTGCGTGGATCTTGTTTAGGGCACGTTAAATTTTTGTCAAGTTTCATATTACTGCAAACACGTCTGATATCATCGTTGGTGGGTGTATGTATCGCGCTTCTATAATAATTGACAACTTCGTGAAAGCTAAATTAAGCGACGAGTCGATAGGTGATGCCTATTTCGTGTTTTAACGATTCGCTCGATATACGAGGGTTTAGGTGTGTGGTAATTAACGGTACGACGTAATGAACAGTTATGTCAATGTCGTGTAATGCTAATTTCTGTATTATTGTCGCAAACTGCGTTGTCGAGTTTATGCTTGTAGTGGGCTGTTGGTGGAAGAAGGGGGTATTTGAATGATTGGGTTTGGATGAAGAAAATATTTTATGGTAGATATGATATTGGAATATGAATTTTCACAGATTTCCAGATTAATCGAAATGATCGTAAATGTTATTGTGATGATAGTAAATTATGGAGTATCTTTAAGCATCGAACTCATTCATCCAAAAACGACTATACTTTATTTTATTTCTTTGCGAAGGGAACTTTTGGTGTTCAGAATCCGCAGTGAACTTTTCTTTTATTAGTATCGATGATAGATACTTAAATTATTTGCGTAAATATGGTACTTGTAGACGAAATATGCTATTCACATTTAATGGTAAAATACATAGGTACTAGATTATTATAATTATACTCGCCGAATGAATGAGAAATTAAATTGAAAATCGCAATTTTAAAATAAAAATCAGATTTTTTTTGTAACTTTATTTTTAAATAAATTTTTTTTTACACCTAAGTGAAATTTAATTAAAAAATTATCCTCTCTCAAAAATTACTTTTTTTCGATACATCTTGATGGAAACTGAAAATTTTATGTTCAAAAAGATTAACTTTCCCGTTGCCATTCATCGATCCTGACTACGGTACGCTGCTGGGCTTCAGCTTTAGAGTGGAATTATGACTGTAGAGATAAATTGTTTAAAAAATTTAAAATTTGAATAAAGCTTTGGAATGAAAAAATGACTTTAGAATTGTAGAAATTACATGAATTCCGTAGTCAAGATGGAGTTGTACTCGAACGTCCAAGTCAAATTTTAGACCTCACTTCAGGATTAGCTAGAGTCTAAACCAAGTTTTTGTTTGACTCCTAGTTTTTGACTGAACAAAGAATGTAGCTAGCTACATGTAGTACTGAAAGTTATTTTATTAGAATGAAAAAGTGTTTATACCCTGTCCTCTTCTTCATTATTGGAAAAAATTTCCTCGTATTTTTTTTTCATGTTTTCTGGATGCTAAATATTAAATTTCTAAATGAAAAACGTACATGAATATATGTATTTATATTAAAAAAATTTTTCGTCCCCCCCCAAAAAAAAAACTCGAACTTTCTAAAACAGTAAAAGAGATGCTTCGTACAATTTCGTTCTTCGGATTTTTCTTCGAGTTTTTATCTTCTGTGATTAACACTATTTTGAACGAATCAGTGCGGTGTAAATGAATGTTCTAATTTGAATTCATGAGGAGTCAGAGTGACAAAGAACTAACGAGTTTTATCAGTTTCAACGAAAATAGTCAATTCTCAGATCCATTCTATTTCAAAAAATTTTACATATTTTTTTTAAACCCCTTAAATGATACAAGTTGAAAAAAATCTCGCACCATGTGGTTTTTAATGCAACGTGAGCAATTCACAACCACTTTCATACTCAATCACTGGGGCTTGAGGAAATGCTTCCCCTGAGGAACAACATTAATAAAATGTTATATGTCTTTTGTTTGGGGAGTGAGTGGAGATGGAAGGGAAATTGAACGCAGATTTCGATTTTTATTAATTTCTTTTTTCAGCACTATAATAATTTTTGTAAAATGAAACTTATTTCTTACAGTACACCAAAGTTACCAATTGGAAAATTTCATTTAAAAAAATTGCATTTCTTTCAGTAATTGTAGCTCTGAATTTTCATGTTGTAATTGCTTGAGAGCATACATGATATTTCTTAAATTTAGTCACTGATAATTTATTTCCAAGGCAAATTTACTTGAAAACAATTTTGAAATGTTAATATTGTCGCCATTGGTTAAATTATCATTATCATATATTCTTTTTTAGAACCATACAAAAGCGAGCACGAGACACTCTCATAATCACTATTTTTAAAAATTCTAAATTTTCTTCAAAATCTGTTCATTGAACTCTTTATAGATAAAATACAAAAAATTATTTAAATATATTTTCGCATTCATTCTTCTTAAAATGTTGATGAATGAAATAAAATAGGCTGGAATCATTTATTTCTAACAAGCGTTTAGTATTAAAAATGTAAACAATGAGCATACCCGCTGAAGTGAAGTCGCCACGGATTAAATTTCTTTGGTGAAATTTGTTTGGGGTTCATTTGAAGCACCTTGCAACAGTGGGAGGCAGCTTGAAAAACCAAATTGAAGAAATTAATGGCCCTCTAGTAAACACTCATGTGAGGTTTATGAATCGGTGGACTATCTAATCAATGTTTATGTAGATTAAATAATAAAACTAATTAATATTTATTTACATTTTATTTATATTATATGAATAAGCAATTTTATCATTATTTTTTCAACATTTATATAAATTAATAAAAACTTGATGTTATAAAAAAAACAAAAAAAGAAATGAATTGAAGTGATCATAGAGGCACAGTTAATGTGTATATTTATTGTGTGAAGTCTTACCATGAGTGTAGCCATTTTTTCATAATGTTGAGAAGGTGGAAGAGGGAGAAGGGAAAGGTAATATGCTATAAGGAAGAAAACCATCGATTTTATGATTTAATCACTAATATTCGTATTCTTTTGGTAATTTCGATAGAATAATTTTGAGGCCGCAATACATCTTCAAATTGTTTCATCATTTCTGGGTAATATTTATTTCCTTGTAATAATAATTCCACATACGTACTAGATAGGTATATACAGTTTGAAAACAAAAATATCGAATTCCCTTGCTCACTGCCACGAACCAAAATATTATTGAACTTGTTTCGAGTTCATCACTATCTACCGGTGATAGAAGTGCTATAGAAAAACCACGCAGCATCTTAGTCGAGAAAATTTTTTTCCGCCTAACGAGTTGTTAAAATAGGCAAGCACGGGTACAAATTTTTATTGGATGAGTTCCATAGTTTGATTAACTGTTGTAATTTATGTCGTGTGAGACAAAAAGGCTGGTTATCGAATCATGTATAGTAAAGCAGTTTGCGTGAATTTGCTAGTGTTAATGTTTTAAACTCAGGAAGCATATAAGGAGTAATTCACAAGTCCGGCAGCAGTCTGGAATCCAGCTGAGAGTTGAAATTTACGTTTCTTTCGTTGAATATTGCCAACATAGTTTGAAACAGTGATTCTCAAGCGAAGATCGGGTTACGTTAGGCCTGCTAATTTAACGATGCCGAAGTTGTAGTCTAGCCTTGGTTCAAGGTGTGGTGTTCAGAAGAGCTTTGGTATACGCTTTCATAGGGTTTAGAGTAATTGGTGTGTATGTTCTATTTAAAAGGTTATTTTTTTCGTTTCGCCGGTCAGCGGTTGTTTTGCGTTCCACTGATTTAAAACTTTGCTGAATCTTGCCAGCAGTAGGTCGTGGTTTCATGGATATAGTTGTTGTACTCAGCAGGGTACTTTTATAAAAGTGGTCATCATGTAAATAATAGAGGACAGAATTTATTACTATTTGCTTTTGTTCTTATTTATGGTGGAAAAAGTATCTCTCGCATTTACACAGCTTACATGTCACGATTCGTCTGTACACGGTATCCATAATTTAGTTCATTCATAAAATATAAAGTCGTATACGAGAATCTGCTACATGTGGTAAAATAATATCGTACATGAGATTTTCAAAGATAAATATTCCTCGAGTACTTATTTATTCGGGATAAAAGATCGATATCGTTACCGGTTTTAATTCAATAATTCATCGTCGTATTAATTTGTATATATTCGATTAATTTGTTACTCAATGATCGCGAATAACGATCGAAGTTTATGTTCACTGGATAGGTATTATCTGTCGGATTTTTTTGTACGGGTGCATATTTTTAGGGTATTGGCAAATTGGCTAAAAAATGTAAAATTTGTATTCATTGAAACGATGCTATAAATAACCTCGTAATGATATATTACATATTTACATTTTACATGGCTTATGATGTATCATATTATTATGTAATAAAATATACAATGTATTGACATTATATCAGAATAATACAGATTGAATATGCTCAATTGAAAATTACTTGTAAAGCTTTATTGTTCCAATCAGACCAGTCATGAATGTGTAGTGTTGGTAGTGAGTTTGAATTCGTTAGCCGAAGTGATTACGATGTATTTGGTGCTAAGAACACCTTGGCCGAGTGATTTCGGACCTTAATATAGTATAAATATACTTACTATTGCAAATTTAGTGTTAGTATTAGTGAGGTGATTCGGAGCACCCTTGTGTATTTTTTTTATTGGTATTTTTTCATATTGCTAGATGATAGCTTGCAATCATAATAGTTAAATCCGAAAAAAAAATTAATTTATTCACATGGGCGGAGATGGTAAATTCATTTTGACCGCAAGGAGGGAAGTGTAAAAAAGAACAAAATTATTGATTTTTTCGTTTTTATTTTATTTGTCTATAAATATCTCTGAAAACTTTTTTTTTGTATGCATATAAACAAAACAGACTCTGTTTCTTGGGCAGGTTCCCTTATTTCCTCCAATGTAATCGCTCAAATATTTCAATTTAAAACAGATTTGTCTTTGAGAAAATCCATATCAAAATTTCTTCACCTCAAAGCATTCAATTGTTACATTATAAATTTTTAATGAAGATGAGCGATTCTCATAATAAAAGTAAAATACTTGTGGATCACTCATTTCATGTAATTGAAATCAAAAATCAGCTTATTTGAAACAACAGGGTTGTCAAAATTGATGATTTTTTGTAATCTTCAGTGAAATAGTTTTTTGAAAAATTTTGAAATTTTTTTTAATGCAAGAATAAAGTTTTTACAAATTCTATTTTGCTAATTGTTCAATTTTTAGATTTTTTATTTTTGACTTTTTAAAATTGTTTGCTCTAGGTATTTATTTTTTGAAAATTTTTCTAAACAAACATTTGTTCAATTTTTAGTATTTTTTTCCATTTTAAACTCGATGTTTCATTCTTAATTACATATATATTTTTCAGCAATTTTTTCATTTTTTTTTCAATATTTGATTTTTTTCTCCCATTTTGAACAGGTTTTTATTTTGAAGGATTTTTTTAACTCTTTAAATTTTTAGCTGAGTTTACAATAAAAACGATAGCTTACAGTTGACACGACTTGCAAAGGAAAAGCGAGATAGGATTTTCATGTTTTCAATTTTGGATCAGTTGTAATCATAATTTCTTTCTTTTCGCTTAATTATTATTATACACATACTCCCCTCCCCTCCTCCTGCCCTACTTCGCAGCACAAAGAGATGTTATCGATAATTCCTCAACATTTGACCTGATGTTCTTATTCGGGTAAAGATCTAGTGGTGTTTTTTCGGATTTTTGATTCGACTCAAAATAACGATCCACTCAAATTTCAAGAAGATTTTGAAAAAGCATAAAGGCTCAAAAACTTGGAGCTTGGTTTGGTATGATGGAGCGAAATAAGAACACTAAAATATCCAAATTTTAGTTTATAACTGAATTTGTAGGGAAATTGTAACAAAAAGCTGTTTTTGAAAAAGTTTTAAAGACTGAAATTTCTTGAATACTTTATAACTTTTCACTAAATGTGCGTAGAAAGCTGAAATCTAGTATGGTCTTTTTTAATTTTCATCAAAACTGATGAAAGGCTTGACGAGGTGTATTCAATAAATATGGGTGCGTATGATTAATGCTTACGAATAAGAAGTATATACTGCAACCCAAATCTGTGGTTGGATGGAATAGGGAGGGTGTCTAGCCTTAGTATTGGTGTGGGTGTATAGAACAAGGTTACTAGCATTGTCTGCCAATCTGAACATACCTTTATGAAAAACTTAGATCCAGTAATGCGGCATAGTTACTTGATTTTTTTTGCATTAAAATTTTGTTAGGCTATTTTCATTTTTAGCTGAGTTTTTAGCGATAAACTAAGCTATTTCGCGTACGGTATTTTAAACGGGGGGAGGGTTGTTTTAGATGTTTTTTCATTTCTCGACATTTTTTCTACATAAAATTTTAGGATTATGGTTAATTTCAGCTCTCTACCTCGAAATGGGGAGACCAGCGAAATGGACCTCACAGATTATTAGTGACTTCTATAATGTGATAACTTAATTATCCTATTTACCTCTTCCTCTCAACCAGCTTGTAGAATGGAAAAAGACAAGATGACACAATGCTGCAAATAAATTAATGATGAACAAAAATTCTGTGATGAAGGTGCACAATGATACTCGTATTCTCTTAACTATAGTAGATTTATGAATGTGATTTACTCTCCTATGCTGATTAGTGTAAACGATTTTACCTCATTAGGTGTGTCGTTTTGTCATTACTTGTGGTTGAGATGGTGAAAATTCTGTTTGTTTTTTCTTAAGAATTTTTTGATCTCAAAAGAAAATAATTGAAACGATTTTTTTTTTTAATTCATTCAAGTGATTTTTCTATTATTTAAAATTATTTTAAGATTCTTATATTTTTTTAAGTTTACAGATTCCTAGTCCTACTCAAGTTCTCTATCTTACTTTCGATCACCTCAATGAATTGTTCCGAATATGATTTGAGAACTAACTATACTAGCTCATTGACTACATTCATGTAATAAGTATTTCGAATCGTGAGATGAAGATGGGTTTATAATGGAATCTCTACATTAAATTATACTACTTAAGTATCTCATCACCTCATCCTAATCGATTATGACACGCTGATCAGCTGACGAAAGTATTTATCGAAATAATAACTCCTTACCATCTTCGGTATAATAACAAACGATGTATTACGTGAAAAAAAGAGAAATTAGAGAACACACTTGGACGTGCAAGCTAAGCTTTTAATAAATACTAAATAGGGCGTAAGGGCATAAAAAACGCGAAGAAATACGTGTTTTTTATAAAATAATAAAATAAACAGACACGCGATATAATCAGAACCAATTTCGCTACTTAATTTCCCACGGATAAGCGCGCATCGGGGCAGAATAATTCAAAGAGAGATGGTTTTACCTACCTGAATGGTATGTTAACTGATGGTATTGACTAGGTGTTGGCGCCAGCAACAACAGATCCAATAGCCAGCAGTCTGATTCACATTACCATTGTTCTGTCCGCCGGTTAACATTGTTCGCCTTATTGGTAATTGCTGTTTAATGCTTTCGGAAGGACGCGTATGCGGCGCGGTTTATTTATAATTCAGTTGGAACGTCGTCGGCGCGAGCTTTGTTTTCTTCGCGGTGTACGCTATTTACGGTGGTACGGATTTTTATCGGTTAAGTAGGTATCCGAACCGATAATGGTTCAATAATTTCATTGGGCGCGGGATTTATTATAACAGCGTTAAGATTAACCAAGATCTGACTGCGATTGCTTATCGACAGCATCTTTTATATTGGATTTAATTCCGGACTATGGAAATAAAAACGCGAATTAGAAAAATCACCGTTCTCTGTAGGGTTTGCTTGTGTTATCTGCAGCGGAGAGAGAGAGAGGAATTTTTTTTAATACGATACAACTTACAATAAAATAGATTTTAATGCATAAACGATGTTACATGGTTGAACAAGAGTTGTTTCGGTCTATGTGTTTACATCTCAAAGGGATAGACGCGGAGTTTATCCCGATACAACGAGTTAATGATATCCGATTCATATAATGAAGTCTCATCTTGTTATACCGAAATATCGAATAGGAAAAAATTCGGTAACGTAAATCTAACGACCTAACTCATTTTATATACGATCTTGTAATTTTTGATGCACACAGTCCAACTTTCTTATCTACCTGTGTTACCTTTGGGAGCGGTATTTTTTCATTTTTGTTTACCAATCTGCTTGGTTGTATATTAATTCACCTAAATATCCAATGATGGTAATTGAACATGAATCTTTATTATAAAATATACGTATAACTATACAAAAAATTGGTGAATTTCATCGGTATATCCGTTCTTCAACTTGATTTCAGCTTCGTGTAACTTATATGCATACATACGATTTGCTTTCAAGGCGCAACTTATGCATTTCTTGTAACTTTTTCATTAGGTCAGCCCATAGTTTATTTTATGCATAATACTCCAGATGAACTGCCTATATATATTAATACTCTTCATTATTTATCTGGTTGAATTTTATCATTTAAATATGCATATTGGATATATATTTGGGTCACCAAAAACTGAAAATGAAATATTGGTTATTATTTTTAATATGATTCTCGCGCCTATCTCCTGCTTCCTAAATTGAAATTTCATCTCATTGGTGTTGCATTGTTTCTAAATGAAAAAGTAATCACAAAAATTGGAGAAAATCATAAAGAAATAAGTATAATTAAAAAAAAAAAACAATTTTAAAAAAATAGTATTTTGGATTTTTTTTCAAATAGCTATAGAAATGCTAGTTTTTTCAAAAATATATATAATTATATATATTATATATATTATTTATTATTTATGCATTTTTAAAATTTTTACAGCCAACAAAAATCCAAAATAGCTAGAAAAGCTAAAAAATAGCAGAGTTGAGAACAATGAGACAGAAATCTATTCTCAAGTTTCTGAATATTGATGATGACTATTTTTTTCAATTTTTGAAGGATTTTCCATTTCTAGAATTTTCTTTTCCATTATTCTTTTTTAGTGGAAATCCGCTATTGCAATCATCAGGGGTTGTTTATTTGTTTGTTTGTTTGTTTTTATTTTTGTTTTTAAAGCCTTTCCTTTTGGCGCGTTTTGTTTCGTTAATGTGAACTGATTGATTTGAAATTTTTACAATAAATGTAGTTCGTATAGGAAAAGCGCTGATGAGATTTTGGTGCAGTTCTATGCTGACGAAGCTTAGCTTTCAAGCTTTAAAGCTCATTTTCGGGGAATTCTTTCTGACGCGATAACTGATGTTAGGTTCAGAAGTGTATATAGGCAGAACAGTAAAGTAAATGGTGAGCACTAGATAGCCTTAAAATGTTTGGACTTCCATTTTTCTGTTTTTATTTTTTTGAAACGTTTTCTTTTTTTAACATTATTTAATTGTAAAATTTTTTCCATTTTGGATTTTTAATTTTTTTTGCGATTTTTAGAATTTTTCCATTTTTGTTTTATTATTTTTTTTTTTGATTTTAAAGAAAAATTTTCTTTGAATTTTTTTTTGTTGTTTTGAACGTGTTGTGCACAGCTACATGGCGAGAGGCACAGGCTGTCGTTTTCTCAGAGAAATAGAAAGACATAATTTTCAATTATATATAAATATTAAATTTAAATCAAATTTAAAATTTAAACAAAAATTAAATTTAAAAAAAATATTTTTTTTAATACATTAAATTTTATTATATTATTTGAAAATTATTTTTTCAAATTAATTTATATTTTTATTTAAATTTAATTATTAAAATTAATATTTTTAATTTAGGGTATTTGGAAGATTGAAAAGACGACGAAGGGAATTTAGCATTTTGAACATTTTTTTCATCATTAAGTAATTATAAATTTTTGTAATTTTTTGTCAGTATTTTATATTTATTTTTACGTGTTAAACATTTTTCTCATCATTGGACTTCGGTGTTTCTTATTGTTGGTGTTTTTTTTTTTCAAATTAAATTTTAGGATCTCATACTTTTTTGAAATGTTCAAGCCCTTGCTATTTTATTCCCTTACCTCCTCCTTCTGGATTGCGTGAAATAAGTCTCTCTTGAGCATCTTCCTTGACTCTCATTTGTAAAATAATCTTGATGAAATTCATTCTCTCTTTCCACGCTTGAAGTGATTCCAGTTACTTCATTGATATATTACCTGTTTCAGTTGGATTGATTCGCAGTTGGTAGACTTGTTGAAATTTCGCTCTTGCTCCAGATTGGAATTTCATTCCCTGAGTAATCGATCAAATACGAAACATTCACCTTACAATCAAACAGAACCGAAAGAAATAAGAGGGGAGAAAAAAAAAGGAATTTGAAACGAAAACAACGCATTGAAAATACGTAGCATAGAAATTTGAGTATAGACGTAGGTAATGTAAATTATCGAGATTTTTTCGTCGTTCCTTCAGCGAATCACGAATGCGAAGGGCGACACGAACGAAGAAGGGAGCTCTGTAGAAAAAATTTAAATCTTTGATTCATGCGGTAAGAAAACGAATTCCATTTTAAAAATAAACGAGCTACAGCATCCGATGAAATTTCTGGAAGAATTTGCTAATATCCATTATCGTGAGAGAAAGAACGAAGAGGAAACGCAGAAAAACTTTTCTGGTGGAAACGAATCCAGAATATTATAAATGTAAAAATAGGAACGAATTTAAAAGTCTAATACGACATCCAGTTGACGAAGTTTAAGAAGAACAGCGAAAAAAAAAAAGAAAGAAAATGCGAAGAGCATAAGAGGAAAAAGAAAAAGGGAGGAGGAAAGAAAGAAAGAGAGAGAGAAAAAAAGGCAAAAAACCCAAGACGCTAATATCATTTCTTTTTATTTCTACATGAAGTATTTCTTTAGCTCTTTGCGAAACTCGTGTTCCTGTATTTGCATACAAATAAGATCTCTCGACCTGAGTATAGCAGCGCCAAACTCCCGTCATCGCGCGCTGTAACGCTTCAGCGATACTAGCGCTCTTTTTTTTCATCGCGCATATACCTCTTCTTTTTTAATACTTTGATCCAAACGGCAACCCTCTTGTCACCCTTAACGAAGGCACAATCATACTTGACGTCGTAACTTATTAGATACTTCATATTTCTCTTCTTTTCTCGTAGCTTACTCTACGAAAACGTCGTTTTTATTATGTACTTTTCTTTCTCCTATGCTTTTTGGCGCGCGAAAGTTGAACTTATATTTTTCGGTATACGAAACTACGGTACTATGTCGTCGCTATTTAAGCGGGTGGTTGACTTATGAAAGTTTTTCGCGTTTTTGCTTCTGAATCGAGCTTCTTATTATTTTCCTTTTCGTCATTCGAGATCGAGCCCCCACTCCCGCTCCTGCCAACGAAATTGAATATTTTCGTGAAAGTGTGCTCTATAAAATGATCGTATTTAAATCGAACTATCAGATTGATGTCATTTAAGATGATTCTTATATTGGCTTGAATTTACCGAAAATGTCGACCGTTTGGATTTCTTATAGAGCTTCTATATGCTGGAGAAAGTATTCGTATCTTTAGTCACCCAGCGTAGATAATCGATAATCAAATTGGCGAATTTTATTGTTAACTATATCACAGTCTAAAATAAACATAGTCGAACAATCGAATCGGGTCCATGCGTTAAATAATTAACCTCTACTTTACACGTTGTCGTTACACAGTCCGAACAACTCGCGCATTTAATCACGTTGTCGTTATTTTCGTCTTCGCACGTTATTAAGCTCGAAAGTTCAAAGGCTACTTTAATTCGATGCTAGTTTGATTGTTTTGAATGTAATGCGTTCTATGCGGTTGCCAAATCGTTGAGATTTACAAGTTGTTTAACAAACCGTCATTTATAAAAGTCGTCGTATGTATAAATATCTCTTACAACGTGGATAGATTTTCGTTTTTGTCGTGTTCACGCGCGTGTTTCCTCAGCGAGCGAAAAAAACAAATACTCAAGTAAACGGCGCCGTCGCCCAAAGAAAGAAATGACTTCATGGTACGATATAGGTATCGGAAGGTGGAACGTAGGTATAACACTTTCGCTTCCAAGAAGACCGCGTATTAATAAAGATAACTTTATTAAAAGTTAGTAAGAAAGTTTCTCATGTCGTGAACTTTTAAACGTATTCGAGGCTTATGAAAATTTTAATAAATTTAATTGCACACCTTTACCCTAAAATGGAAGGTCTTGAAAAATTAAAAACTTGGTAACGAAGAAAAAAGAGTACTCACCTTCTGTGAAGTACGAGATGTTGGAAAGACACGACGACGAAAGAGAGAGCGGTTTTTTCACTATGTTTTGTCGTATTCTCGTTCGGCGAATTAACGAAGTTTTAGCTAATGTCAACATTAATGAAGATTAGAATGAGGATTAAAGTCGCGACTTATTCTCTTTTTACAATTTTCATATTTAATTTTAACCCTTTTTTCCGTTCGTTTTATTAAAAAGTTTAAAAGTTGGGTGCGCTTTTGTGCGACCAAAATAATAATTAATATCCATTAAATCAGAACTCGGTAATATGGTTTCTTAATTAATTTCGTCGACGTTTTCAAGATTATAAAGTAATTTATCTTTGAAGTTCTTTCATCTATTACAAGTAAAAGCAGCGTGCTTGGAAGTGTTGTTTATTATGGCGATTCATTGTTTCTGTTTTTATTTTGAAATTAATCGACGTTCTTCATTCTTCAGGTTTTAATGAAATGAGTTCGTATTTCGGTCTGGCATTTTTTAAATACTCTTATGAGCTTCTTGGCACTGCATCGTGAAATGCGGTTTCGGGCTCCAGGACTTTTTTAATAATGTAAAAAAGACAACTTTTTACTCCGTTATTTATTGGTTAATATAACACATGAAAACATAATTACTAACTTTTTTAAACAATTGTCGTTCGAGCCTTTCTTTCAGCGAAGTCGTCAATTGAATCCATTTAGAAAGCTCAAACTTTGCACGTAGACAGTAGGGTAAATTAAGAACCATAATATCTTAGCTTAGTAAGTCGCTTTGGGGAGGAGTTTGAGGGAAAAAGTAATTTTTAAGGGGAAATAACATCACAAAAATTTATCGATTTATATTATTAAGTGAAAGTTGTCGAGCTCTTTCGCATGTAACTTTGAGACAGCATTTCTGGCATTTAAATGTAAGTCTACAATCTACATCTTATTTCCAGCAAGGAAATAGAAGTTAACAGAGGTAATGAAAATTTGAAGAATCAGAAATGAAGGCGTTGAAAACGTATACTTTTTATCGATGTTTCGAATTTTTGTTTAGATATTTAAGGACCCTTGAAAAAAACTTTGGGATAGGGTAAATTATTTTTTCGGTCTACTGAACCCTAAGAGGTTCCTTGTTGTGCCATCGAAATGAGTGAATGTTCGACTTCCAATTTTTTTGTCAATGAGGAGTGCGCGTAATGGAGAATAGTGGACAAATGAGCTCAAATTGATCTCACGAAAATTTTAGCCTACATAATCAAAATCAATGTCGAAATGAGCTTAAATTTTTTGAAATTTGAATTTTTAGACGAATTTTGTAATAAAAACTTTGACTGTTACAACCTACCTGATTTTGGAGGGAAAAGTCGGGAGAAGAGGATTTTCATATCTTTGTATTTCAGACTATTTGTAATCATATGTCAAATGTCCCAACTTTTTGGTGGCACAGCCTGGTATGGATGAAAATCGCTCAAAATTTGCTGAGAAAATGTTCATAGGAATACAAAAAACTTTTTTTTTGGAATTTTCAGGATGTTGGGAGAAATCAAAAATTTTTTAGGAAAAATAAGAAACACAGATGTTTTTGAAAAAAATCATGCTTTGTGGAATAAATTTGAAAATTTTACTTACTTTACTTTTACTTTTCTTTTTTCCATTTTCATGCCATATACTGCTACTGAGGCTAGAGGCACGGATAGATGGATGCTTACATTTGGAAGAGAAGTTTGGCAGATTTTAGGTAGTTGAACAGATTGGTAATTATGGTTTGATTATTGCCGAAAAGGGAGTCTATGGAGGAGGGAAGATTGAATTTTGTGCGAAGATTTTTATTTGTTGGACAGTCTATAAGGAGATGATGAAAATTTTAAATTGTAAAACAACAGCAGAATCTTTATTTAAAATTTTAAAAAACGTAAGCAGCCATGTGGCATTACTGGAGCTGAGTTTTTAACTGAGGCTTTTTCAGGTTTGCAAATAACGTTGCTAATCCCTTCATGTCTACAGGCCACACCAATACCAAGTCTGAAAACCTGTGCACTATCTCTTCCCAAAACCACTTAAGAAGTTAAATTTAGAACAAATGTAGTATTTCTTGCCATACAATCAGTATATGAGTACACATTCTTCAAAGTATAGCTACTTGATGTTCTTCAAATTATTCTCAAATTTTTATAATTAATTATTTTGAATCCATTTCGACAGATATTTAAGAGATCATATTCCGGCCTGACTGACCCTATGTACGAAGTGTAACCTTTCTTGGTTGATTTGATTAGGAGGTATGGAAGATTCATGAAATTTCTTGCAGTAATTTCCCCTCCAAGAGCCGATTTTGCTCTAACTCGCTCCAAATTCATTTGGGAAAGAGAAATCAGAGTAGGTTAGTCACTTGTTTTCATTTTATCGTGTGAAGCCACAATAAAAAACGTTCATCCTTTCATGTACCACCACCATATTTTAAGGTCGATAATCCCTCCCCCCCCCAATATCATGTGTGGAGGTGAATATGGTGTATAGTATGCTTCTTATCCCCAATAATCATGTAAGTTCATATTCATTACATTTTTACTGATTTGAGATTCCTCAAGCTAAACTTAAATTTTGATAATCCGCCATTTTGGATCCATTTTGACCCAAATTCAAGAGGTCATATTTTAGTCACCGACTAACACCACATACCAAGTTTAACCTTTCTACATTGATTTGGCGAGCATATATGTAAGATTCAAGAAACTTTATAACTCAAAACTTCCTCAAAAAGCCATTTTTTGCTCCAACTCCTCTCCAAATGCACTTAGGAACGTGAAATTTAAATATGTTGGTGTCCATGACTCACTTTTTCATGTAAGATTAAGAACGAAAATGTTAAGTCATTTGCTCTTCCTCCAGCTCGCCTCAATATTTGAGTGATCCACCATTTAAAAAGTATTTTTTTGCATTTTTAAGATGAGTCTCTCATCCAGTTTTTAGTGAATTTCAGAAATGTGCATATATCAAAAAGTTGGATATTTGCCAGATTATTACGAATGTTTTGAAACGTAAAGATTTGAAGACCCCACCCTCCCCGAACCTTCCTTTCGCAAATCAGGTAGGCTGCAATAGCTGTTCAAGTTAAAAACTCAGCTAAAAATGAAAAAATTTTAATTGAGAATTCTCGAAAAGAAATCAATATGTTGATGAAAAAATGAGGGGTGGATGGAAATTATGGTACCTAAAATAGTGAAGGCCTAAAACTGTCTGTAGCTCCAAGTCGCACATTCTTCTTGAGCAACTTGAAGAAGAGGTAGATTATTTGTATTCCTATCCATTGGTTTCAAAAATGCTAATCAAATCAAAGAACTTTTTAGACAATAATTTATAACCACCACTAGTAATAACAATTTTTATGCGATTGATTAAATACTTCTTAACCTTACCTAGATCCTTCCAAATGGATATCTATCTCACGTATTTCTGAATTCTTCAGTTTGATTTTGATATTCCAAAATAGTTCTTTTATCATAAAAACATTTCAAAATCATGGAAGCTGATTTGCTTAATATGACCTCCTTAATAATTAGATTCTCCTTGCTGCATGTTCTGTAAACATAACCCATCTTCCGTTATGTGAATTGAACCCATTTGAACGAGGTAAAAATTTAATGAATAAAAGTGTAGGCCCTGATTATTTGGGGGAGGTGGCACTCCTCATAGCCTCAAGGTAATCGCTACTACCTTGGCATCTTGTTTACGAATAAAGTGTTTGCTTTTAATTTTCGCATAAATAATTAGATACTTACCACTATACAACTGACCTCTTACTACGGGATCTTTCTTATTATCTCTCAAATAGATAATAGCGTATGATTTCGCTACGCAGCCCACACCTTTCTAATCATGTTTTGCACTATAATTATCGTTAGGCTTGAACGGTAACTTTCATGAACTAATAATAAAAGGTCGTTTACGAACTTAATAACTGCTGATGGGATAAAGTTACCTAATTTTACTCGTATAATTTTCGCTTTAACTTAATGATAACGAGCACCTAGTATTCACCAAAAGAAAGATGCATTTGCGCGCGAAAACATTTTATAGCATACCTAACACAACGATAATAATAACACGACGAGGAATATTACTTTATTTGTAATGAAGTTGTAAACTTTCGAGCATTTCTCGCCAACGAAATTGATTTAAAGTTCCATCTTAATTAATTGTCGTCGACGCGGTTAAAATACCTATTTCTTTTACCAAGATTAATCGACGACTTTTCACCTTTTTAAACTATCGTCGGACGGTCAGACTAAATACATACATAGCGAAATAATATAGATGTAAATTTCGCTTCGTAGGTAAAAGCGTTGCGGTATCCACGCGGTTAATTTTCATACCAGCATTAGCATTAGACGAACGTTACTACAGCGTAGACGGCGTTTTACGCTGACATGTTTCTGTTAATACCGGCGAAACTCTCAATTTTTCTTGTTCGCTTACAAAAACGCCTTCATATTAATACGAACAGCGTTTAGAATATTCAACATATTTTTTTCGGGGTCCGCGTCGCGGTCCGCCGTTATACGGCCATTATTCAAATAGATTTATGTAAATCGCCGGCGTTGCGAATTTCTATGTTGCGTTGCTTAACAATTTTCAAAGAAGTAGACAAATAGTTCCCAGACTGTAAAATATTTAGAAAGTTTAACATTTTATGTACATCTAACCATTTGGAACTTGCACTTGGCAACCGGCCGGAATGTCGAATAAGCGAATACAACCACGGCGGCCTTGTCAATCAACGCTTCTTATTGTAATTTAATTGCGTTTATTTCACTTATTTCGGTTAGCCAGGCGTTACTGAGATTAAAATTTACGAGTTTAGCAGCCCTCAGTTTTATAGGTATCTATCGGCCGATTACCATTCCCAATATCAGCCCGTCAGCTATCGCGCGAGTTAAAATTCTTTCCGTTATTGTAATGAATGTAGGCCGGTAAAGCGGAATTTCTTAAGCCACTTTTTTTCTTATTTTTATTCTCCAATACTCGCTCTCACCCGTTCATGTATACGTGTAAATCTTTAATCGAATATCGGTAACAGAAATACGTCATTGTATAATAATGGACCCAGTCGCGTGTTTTTTACATCTTTAAATATTTACACGCAAGTAAAAAAAATAAATTGACCCTTCATTCTTTAAAGAGCCAACAAATAGACGAATTGAATTCGATAATTCATTGGTGGATCTAGAATGAAAATTAAATTTCTAGTCGCATTCATATTCTTTGAGAAACTTCGTAATGGAATGCACAGGTTGATGTGAATCAAAATTGATTTCTTTTTTAATTGTTATTTCTAGAGTAAAAATTAAAAAAAAAAAACGTAAGCAGCCATGCCGCATTACTGGAGCTGAGTTTTTAACTGGAGCTTGTTTTGATTTAGTAATAACCTTGCTTAACCGTTCATGACTACAGGCCACACCTAATACCAAGTCTAAAAACCCCTACCCTATCCTTTCCAAAAACACTTAAGAAGTTGAATTTGGCACAAATGTAGTATTTTTTGCCATGAAATAATCATGTGGACACACATTTCTCAAATTATAACTATTTGAGGGTCCTCAAATTATCTTCAAATCTTGTTAATTCGCCATTTTGGTTCCATTTTGACTCAAATTTAAGAGGTCGTATTCTGGTCACTAACTAATCCTACACACAAAGTTTGACCATTCTAGGCCGATTTGGTGATGAGATATGGAAGATTCATGAAATTTCCTGCAGCAATTTCACCTCCAAAAGCCGTTTTTTGCTCTAACTCTCCTCCAAAATCACTGAGGAAGCTAAAATCAAAATAGGTTTGTCACTTGGGCTCATTTTATCATATGACACAGCAATAGAAAATTTTCGACCCCTCCTGTACCCCCACCACTATTTTAGGTTGGTAACCCCGCCTTCCCCTCTCCTACGTCATGTATGGAAGTAAATTGGAGATTTAGCATACAAATTATCCCCAATAACCATATGAATTTATATTAATTACATTTTTACCAACTTAGGGCTCCTCAAGCTCTACTCAAAATTTTGATAATCCGCCATTTTGGATTCATTTTGACTTAAATTCAAGAGGTCATATTGTAGTCACCAACTAACCTCACACACAAAATTTGACCTCTTTAACTTGATTTGGTGAGGAGATATGGAAGATTCAAGAAATTTCATACTCAAAACTTCCTCAAAAAGCCGTTTTTTGATCTAACTCCTCTCAATATGCACTTAGGTAGCTGAAATTTGGATATGTTAGTGTCCATGACTCACTCTTTCATATGAATCAAAAACAAAAAATTTGAGGTATTCACCCCTTCTCCAGCTTCCTTCAAAATTTAAGTGATCCGCCATTTTAAAATTTATCGAAAAAACAAAAAAGGCTGTTCTGCAAATTTTCAAGAAGAGTCGTTCACCAAATTTTGAGCGAATTTTATGAATACTCGCTGGCGCTACGCGTGGGGGAAAAATATATATACCGGGTGACTACTTGATTCTAGCACCCCGAGCGCAAAAATCTTTCCCTGATAGGAATAAATTATGTATTTGAATGATATTAGCAAGAATGAATACCATAAATAATATTTATTTAATGCTTAAAAGCGTCTATCAATGAAATGCAAAATTTTAATTCATACTTTCGTTATCAAAAATGCATATTTGTTTTGAGTTTTTTCACCTTTTAGCTAATTTTTTCGCTTGGGTGCTCGAATCAAGTAGTCACCCGGTATGTACCAAAAAGTTGGACATTTGCCAGATGATTACAAATGGTCTGAAACGCAAAGATTTGAAGACCCCACCCTCCCCCGACCTTCCCTTCGCAAATCAGGTAGGCTGTGCTCTAGTATGCTTTGTTGTACTCTGTTCTGTTCTGTTTTATTCTGCTCTACTCTGCTCTGCTCTGTTCTGTTCTGTTCTGTTCTATTTTTTCTGTTCTGTTCTATTCTGTTCTGTTCTGTTCTGTTCTGCTCTGTTCTGTTCTGTTTGTTCGATTCCTGTTCATTTGTTCAAAATATAATTTTGTAAAAGTAACGAAGTTACTTCTAAATTTTTGAACCGTCTACGAAAGAAACGATACGTTAGCCAGAAAATATTGAAGTATCCTTGCGATACGTGTAATTTTTCCCTCGATGACTCAACCACTCGCATTTATCGATAAATCTAGATCTTTACAGGAAGAAGTAAATTTTTTACACTAGAAAACAATTTTAATCTATATTACAGCGTACAGCCCTACACTACAACACAGGTGCCTTTTCAACCATTGTTTTTTCGAAAATCGCATGCTTACATTTGCATACCACAAAGTTTCAAAAAATTTTAGTATTTTGAATCGTTTATAATATTCTGTTCTATTCATGTTCACCAGCCCTGATTCCATATAAAATTTTCTAAAACAATTAATAAAGAGAAACACATGAGAAAAAATGCAAAATAAAATCTTTGACTAAAAAATAATACTTTCAACTACTAAACTAAATGCGAAATTAAAGATCATTTTCAAGTGAAGATAATCTCACCCTGAAATATATTAAAAAGTCTTGGTAAACATGTAAGTCCTAACAATTAGTCATTAAATTAAAACTATTTGAGGCAAGCTTTGAGTTTTGTAAATAATTTAGATAGATTTAAATTGGACTCGTTGCCTATAACACTTGTACATTATGTTGGTAATCTGGATCATCAAGAAGCAAAAGATGATCCTATTGATACTAATCAAAATAATTTTTTGAACCTGGTCTCTGAAGTTAGTTATGATACGTCAGGGTACCTTGCATCATGTGCAATTTTCATTGACAATAATTGGAACTCTACTTATTACTCAAAAACTGAGATTAGAGCTTATTTTATTTAATTAGTAATAGCGAAATTGAGTCAATCACAATTAATGAAGTTACAGATTTGATTCAGACTTCTATGGACAATCAGGATGATTCTGTTGTTGAATCTACGAGTATTTTGATTAATAACATTTCTGATGTTGTGCTGCCAACCTCTCAGAATGATGGTTGTGAATCTAAGTTGGTTACACCAGTTACAATTATAGAAAGAGATCCGCGGGATTCTAATTCAAAATCTCCGCCTGGGACAATTAAAAGTGTGGAAGTATATCGCATTTGGAGTTATCCAGACTAACTCTATGTTTTTTACGCTAATTTGGAATTCGTGCCATGAGCTTATTCGAAACAATGCGTTGAAAAAATTAGTAAAGTACGTACATGTACTCGTATACAGGAAAACCATGCAAAATCCAAAGACGTGCGCTCTAAACGAAATATTTCCCGGCGATATTCACGCGACGCTAGGCGAAGGGCGAAGGGTTGGAAATAAATTCTTAAAATTCACGTAGCGTCAGGCTCGCTTAATTGAGTAATATAAAGAATATGCAAACATCGGTATGACATGTAGTTTAATAAAAGATGCCGGAGCATGTGTTGGGAGTGATAAGCCATCGGGGATCACACGGAGCACGTAGAGTCCTTAATGGAGTCCCATTAAAAAGACTCATCTTTTCATTAAATAACCGCTCCGCTGGCATCGGTTTCGGGTGGCGTTCGCGACGTAACAACGTTTTTCCGTATAGCGTATTTACATTAATTTTGTAGTTTCGTTACGAGCCGCAGCGAAGAGCGGCAGTTTGACGAGCCTCGCTAGTGATGACTGGATGGAAAAAAGAACGCGTCACGTCAGCGTTTTCAATCAAAAGAATGGAAAATTTCGGCTCGTTTTATTACGACTTTACGCGACGGTACAATATGTTAAGTTATTTCTTCTTCTCTTTCGAGTCGCTTTTACATTGTGTACGTAATGTAGTCTTCGTAGGAAAAAAAAACCTTAACATAACAAAACCGGAGCAAGAAGCATGTGCTGTGAACCTGGTCGCGGTATTATAATAGCGAAGAAGCGAGCCTCATTTACATCTATTTACAGGCTTACGAGTAAACGCCTACTTAAATTGTCTAATTAAAATTACTTGTATTTGAAAGTAAAAGGTTCTTACGCTTATAGTGAACTCAGCCACCGAAACAAAAGTTGTTTTCAACCGATGAGCGAAGGGGGTGGGGCGAAGCGAGGAAAACGTGAAAATGTGAACATCGGTTAGCGCACGGAATTCAATGAATATGGTTTCTCGCCTATAGGGGTATTCGAAAAGAATGCCCAAGTTGGGAAATCAAGCGGTGGAAGCTAGGCTATTTTTTCACAATATTTCGGACAAATGTCAAATAGAAGATGATTCTTGAATCTGGTAGTAATATTTGAAAAGTGTAAGCCGAAAAAAATCGTCGATTTTTGAACCATTAGAGAGAAGCATACCCTCCGTTCGTCCCGGTGTGCGGTAAACCTTATATGCGGAGTCGCTTATTATCATAATAAGGTTTACACCTAGCGTGTGCGTGCTAAGTTCTCTAGTCTTGTACAACTGCACGGATAACTCTTTCAATTTCTTTTCTTATTTTAATGAGCGGCTCTGGACATATGTATAAATGAATGAGGCGGAGCTTTCGTCATTTGCTGGTTTCATTGGGACACGCCTTTATTTATCATTACCGTTCTGTAAGGTAGGCGCAAAACATTTGTTTTAAACTTTGTGGCACGCAAATATAAGCATGCGATTTTCGAAAAAACAATGGTTGAAAGGACACCTGTGTTGTAGTGTAGAGCTGTACGCTGTAATAGATTAAAATTGTTTTCTAGTGTAAAAAATGTACTTCTTCCTGTAAAGATCTAGATTTACCGATAAATGCGACGAGTTGAGTCATCGAGGGAAAAATTACACGTATCGCAAGGATACTTCAATATTTTCTGGCTAACGTATCGTTTCTTTCGTAGACGGTTCAAAAATTTAGAAGTAACTTGGTTACTTCTTGTTGTTATTTTAGCAGAAAAGTTATTTTATGATATTTCTTTCATGAATCTCATTATAAAGTTTGATAATTTTTTCAGTTTGCCACCGAAAATCGTATTTTGTTTTTATTTATTTATTTTTCGTTTTATTTAAGCTATTAAAAAAATTATTTAAATAATTTTTCTGACTTGAATTTTTTTCTTATGGGTGATACCTCTTCTAAAGTATTTACGAATATTTTTTCAACTTATGGAGGGGATATAACATAATTTTTATGTTTCATTACAATATAAGAAAAAAAAAAATCACAAAAAAATCTTTTTAATTCTTATAATTTTTTTTTCAACTAAAAAAAATAAAATGTTGAAAATTAAGAGAAAATTTCAAATATTATAAACGTACCTATTTTAAAAAATAAATGAAATTTTCTAAAATTCTTCAAAGGTTCTTTACAAAAAAATAGCTGTTTAGGTTTTTAGAGACATATTAGAATTATGTCTTCATAATACATAATGTTTACATTTGAAAAAAATTTATAATTAACATAAATATCTAAATTTGTATTATCATTTAAAAATGAGAAAAACCCAAAACATGGTGAAAAAATAAAAAAAAATATTAAAATATTAATTTTTATGTTTTTATAATTTTTTTGATTATTACCTTGTAAATATTTTCGTCCAAGTCTGCAGCCTTTTTAGTCTTTGCCCAAATCCATCATTCAACTCGAGCCAAAATTTATTACAAAGAATGGGAAAGAACCTCTAAGTATTAAACAGCTCCAAAATATTTTGCATGAATGGTGTTTTTATATCATTTTACAATAGATTGTTGAAATTACAACGTTCCAAATTTTCGAAGAAAGTGATTTTTGATTCATTCCAGTGTGCAAGTAATTTTTTTTTTGTAGTATCCTCTTCAAATTATTATAAAGTAATCGAAAAAATAGAAATTAGTAAACTTTTTGGGCACTTTTTTTCTCATTTATCAGGTTACAAAAGTTCTTCATTTTTTCTAAATATCTTATGAGCAGTATTTTTTGGACTCTATTTAGGCTCTATGAAATTTTTAATTTAATTTGTTATACTTGCTTTTGTTTTTGTTTATTATTACTAAGAAAAAATATCGAGTATTTATTAAAATAAATGAGTTCATTTTTTCTAAACTTTTTATTGAAAAAAAAATTATCCATCTGAGATACAGTTGAGTCATGGAAACTTCCTACCAATCCCAAGTGAATAGACAAAGCCATTTCGACTCGTGCAGATGCAGCCATAGTTATTTTATGAATACACAGTTCTCTCTTACCTACGATTAATTAAAATACCTCATATTTAGGCAAGTTGTCCGAAATATCACTACCAAAAATTACCTATTTTCCTAACCGTAGTTCAGATCAAATACTGTGATAATCCAAATCAAATTTAAAACTTTTTGACCTTTTTACAGTCTTCTTGATTGTATTCTCTTCTCTAAAACCTACTTACTAGTTACGCCTTGAGCCGAGTGCCAATACATGGTCCATTTGAAAACAAAAATCACTTTTAAAGGCATAATACTTATTAAGTTTCGAATCAACTGAACTCATTCCAATATTGTATAAAGTTTTTCGAACTAAAATGAGAAAGCAGGCAGAAATAATTTTAAAATTAAAATAATTCCTCGCTTAATGATAAAGTCGATTTCGATCAACTCTATACATGAAGACGCTACGAAATTTAAAACACATTTTCGTTTATCGACCTAAGTACTTTTCGCAAATCTCGTTAATCTACCAAACCCACGAAAAAACCCCCGAAAAGAAAACCGCCGAAAGTATAGCGAGAATTATTTAAAGATAAAGCGAACGTTATGTAAAACGCAAACGAACGGGCGCGTAGTAGAGAAAACGTCGGTGATGTTATTAGTGTCGCAGTTTGCGGATTGGAGCGGCAATTATTTATGCTCGAGGTAAAGACATAAAAGCTACCGAAGACGGCTTCTCTGTTGTACGCGGGATTACAGCTTGATTAACAAAGCTCGAGCTTACAAATTATAAGTAAAAACGAGAAGTGGCAGCTACAAAACCCCTTGGTACAGTCGGAACTGTGTAGTATACAACCCCGTGCATGGTGACGGTACCACCTTCTAAGGCGGCGCGGCGTCGGTTGGGAAACTGGAAATATATCATTGTATCTTGTAGTGTTGTTCGTATTCTTCCCTATTTAACATGCAAATTCTTAATTAAAGATGTCGCAGGTTCTTCGTTCTTTGTGTTACAAAGCTTTGTATAAAGTTTACGCTGCGAGAAACAAAAGCCAATATTTGAATATTTCCGTGGCACGATGCTGTGTATAGGGTACGTACCCGCGTTATTCCGCGATACTCAGAAGGAAAAGTTTGCGTTTGTGTTTGATGTATTTCTTATTGATAATGGTTCACATGTGCTGCGACACAATTAGCTTCAGGTTTTTTCGTATATGCTAATTTCCGAGCGGAGGTGATGGGTGGGATTGGTATTTGGGGGATGCTGATGAGATATTTGAGATATTGCGTTCAGATGGAATGGAATGAATATGTGCTGTTTTGTGAACGATTCTTTTCGTCGTCGTAATAATTTATATACCTATTGCAGTATAGTATACTTGAAGAAGTTAGAATCAAAAGAATGAGCATTTTTTCATCCATAAAAAAATTGTTATTACTTTACATATTATGTATTGTTTCCCAAAACGAAATAATAAGTTACCTACCTTATGTAAAAAAATTCAGTGGGTATATCAAAATTTTTCAAAGAAGTTCATTATAAAGTGGTAATCCTAATTATGACAAATTGCAAAATTTTACATCTCTAGATCAACATTAACTTTCACCACATACAACAGGTCAAAGTTGAAAAAAATTTTCACTTTTTCAAAAAAATCTCAAAAAATTATTTTTGTGCAAATTGAAAATTTTTTGCATGCAGGGGTCATATTTTGTCCGCAATAATTGAAAAAAAATTCATTACCCAATTTTTACATTTTTGTGGAGTGCAACCATTTTTTTAATTGAAAAATTATATATTTCAAGTATTTTAAGAAATTATTTATAAATAGGGTACCTATGCTGAAAGGGTGAGTACACTCTTGATTTTGATGTCATTTTGTTTAAGAAACACGATGTGTATGTTTTGTTTTTTAAAGCATCGCACATAGTGGTTCTAAATAGTTTAAATAAGGTATTTTGCTTAGTTTCAACTTCCAACATCAACTTAGGTAACATAAAATCAAAATCAAGAGTATACCTCATACGCATTTTTGGCTTCCATGACCTATTTGTGTGTATGTAATGCTAAAAATGCATTCTTGATAAGGTTTTCAACAGTGTTGTAGAAACGAACATACGACTGTTCTTGTTCTTAGAAAGATCCTGTTATTTGATACTGTTCGTGACTCGTTCTTGTTCGCAATGATTCAACTGTTCTCATTCCATTCTTTGTTCTTTCAATCCTTTATGGTCTCGTTCTTGTTCGTTTTTCGTTCTGTTCTCGTTCTTCAATTATTTTATTTATTTATTTATTTATTTTGATAACGTATTTAATATTTATGTTGTTGAAATTGAAAATTAATTAATTGAAGCTGATTAATAAAAATAAAAAAATTATTTTTATGGGTATAAGTAGCATATACGCGCTTTTTTCAGTTTTCTATCTTCTCTTTCCCCTCATGATTTCTATTCATTTTTATGATGAACCATGATCTTTCAAAAGAACGAAGAACAAACAAAAATTACATCATTCTTGTTCTTATTCTCATTCCTCAACATTGTACATTAGTTGGTTCTCGTTTCGTTCTTTGATCTTTAAGTTTGAAAATATTCTGTTTTTGTTCTGCTCTTTGTTCTTCAAACATATTTGTTTTATGTTCTCGTTTTTAGTCCTGTTCCTCTGGAACAATAAAAACTCTCTGTTCTTGTTGTTCTTCGTTCTCATTCTCGGGTTTGTTCCTACAAAACTTTTCAACAAACTTCCACATTCAAAATTACACTCATAAATATAATTTATTACATTTTAAGGTCTGTATTTCAGTGGCATGACTAAGATGGGCCAAGGGGCTATATTTGTCTATACCTGCCTCCCTTAGGCACAATATTTTTATTCTAAATACTAATAGAATTTTGCTTCAAAAATAAGAAATAATTTCTTTCGCGCTTTACACAGAATTTTTACTTCTTTCAACAACAAAAAAAAAAAAAAAAAAAAAAAAAATATGAAAAAATGATTTTTCCATTTTTAGCCTTCTCCTTGAGAAAATTTTGGCCACGCCCCCCCCCCCATATATATATAATTTATATATATTTATTCTATTAATTAAGTAAAATAAAATAAAAATAGATTGAAATTAATTAATTTATATTATTATATTAAATTGTATTTAATAAGAAAAATAAAATTATTAATATTTAGTTGAAAAAATTAACTCCGCCTCTAGCTGCACATGTGTGAAAGAAAAATTCCTCCCAATTTGTTCCAATAGTAAGGCTAATTTGACTATGCTTTAGGCTCTAGGATAGATGAAACATAGATAGCCCACTATATGATAAATTTTTATCACTTTGAACTGGAGTTAAAATAATTTTTTGCTAGTATCTTGGAAACAAATTCAAGATAGAGGGCTTGCAAATGTCTCATTTTAAATAGATTGAAATGCAGAATGATTTTATTTTTCTAAAAATTACTGCTGTCTATTCACTTGTGGATTATTAATTTCGTAAAAGAGATTTTTTTACTTTACTACGAATTTTCTCAAAAAGTAAATCAATGACAATTGTTTTTTAATAGTGAAACATCTTCAGAATTGTGTACTCTTTCAAATAAGCTACTTGTAAACTTTCTATTTATATTTTTTCTTGAAATATTTGCAAAAAACTAAGCAATAAGTCGAATTTATTTTTAATACTAGAGCTTATTGACAGAGAGCGCTCTAAAAAATGAATTTGTTTTATTAACATTACTCGAGACTCACATCGATGGCAATAATGTTTTAAAATTGAATATAAGCATGTCTATGAAATTATAATGACAATATTCAGTTTTTCAACATTTATAGCGTAGATATATCATCAGTTAATTATTTATTTATTATAGGACGATTGAGGTAGCAGAAAAATAATTACATTGCCTATCAAAAAATACATGAGATTTTCTACAAAAAAAAAAAAATTTCATTCAAAATTGCTTTAAATTCTATATTTTTTTAATAAGTAAATTAATTGGCATTTCGTTATATGAAAATTTTATGTAAATAATGGCTTCATTTTCTAAAACTTATCATCTAGCGTTACTATCTATCTTGGTTTGTGAAGGTAATACAATAATGGTTATATTGGGGGAGAGGACTTTTCTTACCAAATAAAACTTAGTGATTGTGGCTGAGGGCTGAAGACAACAGTATCGTGCAAAATGTCCTAATGAATAGGGTATCTCACTTACACGAGTCTTATTTACCTATCCATGTTCCATTTTTTTTAAGTTACGAAAAGTTTATTACAGACATGAGTATATGTTTTTTAATAAATTTCTCCTTCGGCTAAAAATATCGGTTTCTTAATTCAAATAAATAATTTATAATTATAACAGAAAACGCCACATTTATCTAAATTATCTCATCAAAAAAAAAAATAAAAAAAAAACGCACACTTTTCGATCTCATTCGATATCTACCTTATACACCTCTGTATTTTTTTACCTTTCGAATAATCTGACACGTCTATTTTGGAAAATCCAAAAATTATTACTTTATTCACGTTGCCGATGATAATCCGGGCTTGTGAGGATTACTTTTTTCATTTGATAGCCTAAATAAGCTTAAAATGGTTATAAGAGCTGTCAACGAATACCAATTATTCGATTAAACGAGCGTTTTACAAACTCTCTTCGATATAAAAATTGTAATTGATGGTGAAAATGTTGATTGAATTTGATTTCTAGTCGATTCGAAAGGTTAAATAGAATTTTAATTCGAGAAAATTATTATTTCATCGACGGAATAATGATTTGGACTGGTTAAGCGCGGGATAAGTTGAATTTCGAGAATCTTCGGTGTGTCGTGATTTTCATTTTTTTAGACTGCGCGGAATAATCTGTATAGAAGTGGCGGTTTGGTAATTTAATACGTGAAATAGTAGTCGCTGTTCATTGAAACGAGTATTCTCTCCGTAAATGAAGATACCTGTTAGCTGCATTTCCTGTATCAAATATACGAAATTTAATGTGCCCGTTGAGAACGAAATGCATCTAAGAAAAATTAAATTCGTATTACCCTTTGATAAATAATTTAGGGAAACATACGCGTATAACGAATTTATTTTTATTTTAATAGACGTACGGCGAAAGACTGTATGCTTGGGAGTTGGAAAAAAATGATGTTATTCGGTTAAGTTAATTGAACTTTATAAAGGTTTACGAGGGTGAGTTTACGATATTGAAAAACAACGTATCAGTTTTATCGCGAGCGGGTGGCTGGGACGATTATTTATGATCGTGATAAAGGAGAGGCACGTTGCCTCGTCTCTACAAGGTTTCAAAGAGAAGACCAGTTGAAAACCTCGATAGCTACCTATTTTCGTTTCTTATCCGATCACCGTTTAATTGTATTTTCTCAACCAGGCGAAAAGAGCGAAGGGAGAAAGAAAAGTAACGAGATGGTGAGAGGAGAAGAGGAAAAAAACTTAATTGAAACGCCATCCCCGCTAATTAACGTGGGCAGCATGAAAAAGGAGTGTCATTCTTTTCCCTCAGGGGTGAATCTTTTAATTCCTTTTTACCGTCTCATTTATTTATTCTTTCCTTTAACGATCTAATTATTTGCTTAACGTTTTTTCCATTTAATTACCAAAAAGGAGTTTTTATTTTACAGTGTTTTTTTTTTTCGGCACAACTTGGGGTTTTGGGGGAGACGTTATTTTTGGTGAAAGTCTTTTAGACGTTATTGTCGCATTTAATTATTCTATTTCAGGGTCTCGGAATTTATTCCGATTCCGATAAAGGCGAAACGCGTGCTAAGCGTTTTCCTATAAACACTGTTGCGCTCGTTGAAAAGGCGAAATTTAGTACACGCGTCGTTTGCATCATGTGTCGCAGAACGGGGGAGAAAAGTGTCGTTTTTTTAAAACTTTTCGACAATAGCGCGTCAATTGTAATGATAAGTTAAAAAACAAGACGGAAGCGGAAGAGGTTTCGGTGCATCAGATGGCGTATACACGGGTGTCGCGTTAGGTCCACGCGAAATTTTTTGAATGGGTTAGTGCGTACGAACGCGCTATTAACAAAGACGAGGGAAGGACATCACTCCCTTAGTGTTGGAAATACACGGGTATAGGTCTCGCGTCGGCGGATAAGTGGAATATTGCAATAACGTATTATATCATCCCCCTTTGGCGCGCCGGCAAAAGATTATCATTGTATAGTTTAATATGAGAAATGAAAATAGTAATAAAAATGACAGAGCCACAACATTAATAAATAAACAGCCGGAGAAGAATAGCGAACTAATGTCGTCAATGGCACAGTTTAAATAAAACTTAGCAGTCGCGTATTAGCATTTTGGCAGATTATCCGCATACATTTATACGATGCATTAATTCGTTGTTTCATTTCGCGAATGCACCTCGACGCGTTGATGACGGGGTGGTGGTGGCTGTTCCGTACCGTTTTGGTTTCGTGGTAATGGGAGATTTTAATTTTAAATCGAGAATCGCTCTATTAAATGTTTTGCCCTCGTGTATCGCTGTATTTTACAAACTCGATTTCGAGTATTTTTTTCTGCGGTGTTAACAACGTATTTTGGAAGTTTTTATTTCATAAACATTTGACTTTTTAGTACAGTTGAAAAAAATGATAGCTATTATAGTCCTATCCAAAATTCAAACTCATCTCTTTATACATTAAATCACTTGTATACAGTTGATCAGAAACTTCTTATTTCTCCTCCCTCTACATCACATTGCTCTAAATTAGGTTAGAAGATGTTCGTATAAATTGCTGAAAGTTCTTTTTTCAACTCGAAATGACAGTTCAGTTAAATTTTAAGAAAGGCTGGAGACGGAGAGGTTCCAAAATTCACAATATTTTTATTCATGATCTCATGTAATATAATAGGTATGTTAAGGCACCATGGTGATATTAGAATTTTAAGCTTCTAAGTGAAACAAAATAGAACTTAAAACAAAATGCGACTTCTTGGGGGAGCTTTGAGCTTCAGAATTTCTTTTTTGTTCTTACTAAATTTACTTCGGAAACTAAAAATTTTTTTTTAATAGACTGTGCCTAATTTATTTCAACAACCCTTACCTTAGCACCAAATTCTGAACATTTTTTGGTTATGGTTTCTTATGAGTATGAATATTTTCGATTCCTAGATGGAGTGGAGCTGTGTAGCAATTTTTGGAGTGAAATTCGAGTAACAAAATTTCTTAAATCATCCATCATTTCACGAGGGGAATTTCGATCACTGGGTCAGTTGAAATTGGAAAGATTTCTCCCGAAATTCAAGTAAAAATATATCCGAGATGGTGGATGGCTGGACCTTCATACAGCACAAATTTGATGAATATAAACAGTGATGGGACTAATTTCGGATTTTTTCGAATAATAGTTGCTAAATGGTTGCCGTAATATAGTTAATGGGAATACCTGCCAAAATGAGGTCAAAGTTTCTATTATAAATTACAAAATTTAATAAAAATTAATTTTTAGGCAATTTTACATTTTTCTCTACGGTAGGTTACGATTTTCAATTTAAAAATAGGAAAATTTTGTAGTCAATAATTTTTTCTATGCTTCTTATGCCCTATGTACCACCACCATATGTTAAGGTCGACAACGCCTCCTCCCCTCCTATATCACGTGTGAAGGTGAATTTGCGATATAATATACTTCTTATTCCCAATAATCATACGAATTCATATTGATTGCATTTTTACTAATTTGAGGCTCCTCAAACTCTACTCAAATTTTGATAATCCGCCATTTTGGATCAGTTTTGACTCAAATTCAAAAGTTCATATTCTGGTCACTCACTAACTTCATACACAAAGTTTGATCTTTCTAGATTGATATGGCGAGGAGATATAGAAGATTCGAGAAATTTCATAACTCAAAACTTCCTCAAAAAGCTATTTTTCGCTCCAACTTCCCTCCAAATGCACTTTGGTGGATGAAATTGGGATATATTGATGTCCGTTATTCATTCTTTTATATGAGGTCAGAAACGAAAAATTTGAGCCATTTGCTCCTTCTCCCGCTCTCCTCAAAATTTGAGTGATGTGCCATTTTGAAGTGTATCGGAAATAACAAAAAAGTACATTTTTCGAATTTTCAATAAAATTCTCTCACTAAATTTTAAGCGATTTTCATCAATACCCATCGGCCTTATGGGAGAAAAAAATGCATAATTATACCAAAAATTTGGATATTTGCCAGATGATTACAATTGGTCTGAAACGCGAAGATTTGAAGACCTCATCCTCCCCCGACCCTCCCTTCACAAATTAAGTAGGCTGTAATATCTGTCGTTTTTAAGTTGAAAACTCAACTAATTGTTAATTTTTATATCGCATGCATCCTTCACAGGTTCAACTTGATTCCAGCTGATTAGGCATCAAGATACTAAATGTGACTAATTTTTACATTACGAAGGTTCGTAAATTATCACCACTTAACTTAAAAATTGCATCATTTAGATGTTTTATAGCGATATAACTCATACTCTGGAACCTTTGTGAATTAAAATTGGATATATTTTGTCTGCTGAGTCTTTAAGAGTTCAATTAAAGCCCATGCTTTGTACATTACCTGTAAATAACCCAATTATAATATTCATTTTTGATGATTCAAAACTTGTTTTTTTTTCATACAAGTTAAAGAATAGTGAAATCATACAATTTGGTAGATAAAGATGTATTTTGTCATGAGACGACAAAATATAATTTTTAAATGCTAAATAATTGCAAAATTAAAAAAACAATAATTAATTTTCGTGAACATTTTTAAAAATTTGAATTCATTCCACGAAAGCTTTGGCATCAACTTTGAGAATTGAAATTTTTTCCATGTTTTCTGAGGGTCATTAGGCGACTACTTTGCCCTCACCTCCATTTTCGAAGATTGCTAAAATTCGCTCACGTTAGTACGTATGTAGGTCCATCATATGTTTACTGAGATCAAAAAGTGTAACAACATTTAACAGTATTAGCTAAAAGTTAAAATTTTCCCAAAAATTTTAGTATCGTAGGAGTTATAGCCATAGCTGGTTTTTGAAACGGAAATCGAGTTATAGAATTGTTTCAATCATTTAATTTCACTTCATCTGTTGTAAGTAGGAAGCTAAAGCTTACAAATCACCAATTATCTCCCAAATTTTGGTCAAAATATATTTATGTAAAATGATGAATGACTAAAATTCATTAAGGAAAGCTTAAAAAGCTTGAAATAGCTCAAATTTGATGAAGGCATATTATAGACTTGTACGATTACCGAGTCAAAAAACTATAACGTATCTCAAATTTAATTATTCAACATCTCATGTAGGTTTATCTGTAAGTCTGAACTCTCCCAAAAACCTTATAGTGATCCAACGAGATATTTGATTTAATGAGGGCATAAATTGTTGATTAACGGACTTCACCTAAAATGAATAGAGTGTGTGAAAACAGGTTACATCATTTCCTGGTCTCTAAGAATTCTCAAAAATACATGTTTCTTTGTGACGTCATTTTAAAAGTGATAAGGAAAATTTAAATAAAAGAAGGCAATGTAATGTTTTGACAATGATAATTGCAGAATTTGAATCTGTTATGTTCTATATCACTCTTGAAATGACGTCACAAAGAAACAAGTATTTTGAAAATTTTTAGTGGCCAACAAATGATGAAAAACCTGCTTCTATAGATACATTCTATTCACTTTAGACTTCCCCTTACGCTGGGTTTATGTGACAGAATTTAAAATTGATTTTTTTTCTGCAGGTAGATACATCCGACCTGAATGAATATAAACTGAAAAAAAATTGCATTCAAAGCAAATTTCTCAATTAGAAAATTTTTTTGCTGAAATATTGATCAAACTGAAACTGAAAGTAGGTACATATAATTTTATTGTTAAACTACATATCATTTATATTTTAACCAATTTTTAGTGAAAAATCACCAGACGTGTTCTCATTGATTCAAATTTATAGGCAGATCCGGTAAGAGTCAAAATTGCCCCCACCCCCATCGGGCAAAAATAATTTTCGGATTCCGCTTTTCAATTTTTTTAATCTATTGGAAATTAGAAAAAAAAATTGGAACTGTGAAAAGATTTAAAATCTATTTTTTTATACATATTTATTAGTTTTTGTCTAGATTAATAGCACAAATAATATATTAAAGCTCCAAAATATACTATATAACTGTGATGTGTGGCTCTCTATGGGGGTTTGAAACTTTCCTCAATCAGTTTTTTGAATTTTCTCAACCACAACGAAATTCTCTATCTCTGGGTCCTCAGTGTTAAGTTATGAAAGGTGAAAAAAATTCATCTAGTCCAACGTTGAGTTCACGTATATTTCCTGTATTAACGACGCTACTAACATTTTTGTTCTTTTCATTATAGTGAGCAGTCTTCCAGAAATGAAATGTGACTTGAAACAAGGTGTCTTGACTTCATTGAATCAGCAGCAGGAGCATTTCGAACGGATATTAAATACCTGGGTAAGTAGTAAGTGCACAGTACCCAAGATAGCAATTTTTATATCGCTAAATAGAATGCAATAATTATGCTAATGCCGAATAATATACGCTCTGCCCAAAATAAGGGGACGCGATGCGTACAAAACGCGCATCAGGCATTCGGTATACCATAGGAAAGTTAACCCCTCTTCGTCGCCTCGTTTAAACCAATATATACCTAATTGAATAGCTGGGAATTAAATTGAAGTGTAAGTTTGTTTCCGATATACATAAAGCGCTTAAGTTAAAGTATCTTCCCTTTTCGAATGTTGTATATAAAGTTTATTGTAGTCGGTTTACGATGCAGAACCCACAACGATCGGTTTCGAACCGGAGCGAGGGAATTCTACATTGAAAGAAACTATTACTATTCTCTCATCGCGTGTTTCCCTACAAATAAACATTTACGATCATTTACCGGCGTTTACGAGCCGTATAACTTAGGAGTTTGTCTTTTACGTATAGTTGCGCGGCGTATTTTGTATTTTGGTTTCGGAAGATGCGCTATTTAACTTTATTCGTGATTTAATTGTATCGGTTTTGTAAGGGCGGTAAGGAAGAGCGTGTATTTCGGTATAATACCGCCAACACTCGTTTATGATTTCGTTTACGTATTCAAATATATTACGCCGGTGTGGTACTCGGTACATGGTCTTAGCTCGCATTCGGTTCCATTGCGAGCGTTACAAACTGCGAACAAAACGAATTTTTGAGTCGTCCACGCTCTCTTTATGTAAGATTTACCGTACGTCTACGCTCTTTTTTGCCTTTCGATGAAGACTTTTCAATGTACACATCATTAATCAGCCGGCTATAGGTGACTTATGACTGTACGAGTTTCTCGCGTGGTATTGTAGCCAGACTCTAAAGCGAGAATGTTTTAATCGTGTGTTTGACGGATGTTGAATTTGTTCGGGTGTTTGGAGTCGGAGCGGTATTTAAGACATATTTAACTATTAATAGAACCGACGAACAGGTTCATTGGCATAATCAATTTGTTTAGAGTTCTATGACGGTAGACGCTGCTGGTTCGATTCATTAATCGGTTTGTATGGGTTTTAAGTTGATACGAGTTTTGCTGTGGTGAACATTTCAAATGGGCTTTTAAAATCGAAACCTGTGTTCATGATGTAACGTGATAAGTCTTCGTGTTCAGAGGGATGCATTCGTTCTTCGATTATTCAAATTGAAATTTTTTAGTCGATGTAATGACTTTATGGTTATAATGTGTCCTATGTATTATTTTTTATTTTAATAAAAAATGTCTACGTAATATTTAGTAATTGTTGTAAACTTGGAAAAAAAGTAACACTGATTTAAAAAAAAAAAAAAAAAAAAAACGTAACCAACTCTAGTTCAGAAAGGAAGAAAAATGGGTAACCGGTAATACATCGAAATACTCGACTGTTGTCATTTTCATTGGTCACGCCATCTCTGGGCGTGATGAACACCCTTCAAAAATCTACCCCCGTTTCGGCGAGCGCGTAGCACAAGGCACGACGACTACGACACACCGCGTATATGCGAGGCAAGCTGACTGGAAAACTGAAGAGGAATGCATTTCACGAACGGAGTTTTCTCGAGTGGAATAATGTGACGCGAACCCGGGAAATTGTTATTACATTTTACTCCCTTATTTTCTTGCACCCTTCTCCGGTTAAGCTCGCAGCCTGTACTTGATCCTTAAATAATATACTGACTTCGTTAAGCAGACATAAAAGCTCTTTTACCATCATTTTCGTGTCTTGCTTTAATTTTATTTCTGCTTTAGCGAAACGAGTTTTTCATTCTTTCTACGCGCCGATATTAAATATGTATCAGGATGGAATTTTTAAATTTCTTACATTTCGCATCTCGTTCAACATTAATGTCTTGCGCTAAGTTTCATGATGAGACTTCAAATACCTGCGAGTAAAGCTTGCGAGATGGAGAAAATTGTCATAATTTTCGCCCCATATACTTGAACGTAATATAGGAGAATGATTTTTTGTTGTTTAGAACACTTGTTAACATTTGATGGTGTTGGAACGTTATACTTTTTTATCGCCATGGTAAATATCATTAAGTAACTTGTCGCGTATTTATCGCCTTTTCAAAGTAACTCGTAGATAAATCTATACCTTATGCTGGTAATATTGTGCATTAAAATTGTTTGCTTTTTAAGGAGGGTCTTCCGTATTATCTCTTGTTTCGTGTTTGATTCCATATTTTTGTATATTATTCGTGTGTATTACATGACTAGACGATATCCGACGCGATATGATGTATCCGGTTTTTCATTAATTCATGTCTGTTTGATTAGACATCGATTCTTCGAAAATATGAATGCATATCTACGAGTATATCCGTTTTCGATTTTTGGTGCGTGTTTTTTTTCATCAGTCATACGTTTCGTATACGTAATGTAAGAAAATAAGCTCGTCCTAATTCATACACATAGACTGTTTGGTGCCTTCAAGTACTTATTCACCGAAATTAAACGAAAAGCGAAAAATTATCTATATACTTTTACTGATAACATTAATGAATAAATAAAATTATTCACTGTAGAATTTAGCAAATAATATAGATAAATAAAAGCAATGCAATTGTTAACCTTATCAACTACTTTTCGATAGCGGTTAGTAGTTTAATGGCTTACAATGTGTTTTAATATCACGCCCTGAGAATTATGATGTTGTAACTTCTAGAAAAAAAATTCTACATTGTTATCGTCGCTTCCTATGTAGGATAACGAGTAGGTGAATTGAATATTGCAGTTTCGATACTAAATTGTTGCTACTGGTGACTGATGATTTTGGACTTCGTAGTAGTTTTTCATTCATTAAGTCGTCAAGTTTTTCATTGTAGGCGATTGGAAATCTAAAGATTTTTATTTGGGAGTTACAATATTATCATTCTCAGGGCACGATATTTGATTAGAATACTTTAATTTTGAACTCTTTTTTTTTTAATTCTATAATTGAATAAAATGCACAATGCACATAATTTAAAAAAATTTAATGAAGCGTTTGACCTTGATATGATGCTTAAATTGTTCCATGTACAAATTTTTCTTTCAAGGTAATTTTTGCTATTAAGTGTGAATTGTGTTTTCAATGAAAAACGACTATTAAAATAGTATGCACATTTAAAAAAATTCATTACAGATTTTTAAGATTTTTTCAGAGTTTCCTACTAAGAAAAATATGATCGTTCGAAGAAATTCTCATTAATGAAAAACGTACATGTATGAAGTAATACTAGTATGATATTCTGTGTTGCTTCCTGTGCTTTTAACGTGTACGGTATTCAGTATCTGTTGATAAAAGGTGTGATTGTAGAAGGTCAAATATTGTCGTATGAATATGAAAAAATTTGTGTACACACGATTACATCAATTTCACCATTTTGTACAGGCCATGAATAAATTGTTTGCTTTGGTAAGTAGGTGATTCGTTTGTTGGATAAATAGCGGCTCGATACGGTTAACATGAAAGAATTTATAGGAAGTATAAATTCGCGGAAATTAAATAAGAACATAGAAAATTATGTCAACTTTGGTTGGTGAAGTAGCATGACCTATCTACAATTTAATGGTTTCTACAGAGTTTGGAATGGTTTTATTGTTACGAAATGATACCTACTCTGTTTTGCCCAGCGGTGGACTGGTTGCGGTGCTAAAGTGCTATCGCTGCTTATGTCTTCCTCTATGCTTTTCTGCTGAGAATTTTATTTTGACTATACAAATGAGTAAAATATATATATAAATAACTTCAATTCAATATTATTGCATAATAAATTTCATATTTGGGGCTGCAAGCTCATATTAGCACCCAAGGCTTTTTTGTGCCAGTTCGCGCTTGATTTTACAGATATTTGGAAAATGGGTGTTCATCGTTGAGAAAAAGAATTTCAATTTTTAACTTAGTTATTTATTGTGGCCAATGTAGCGAAGAATTCATGTTATTTTGTTTTGAAAATAATTCTTCAAGTTGAGGAATTGTTCTCGAAATTAGTTATTTTATTTTTTTAAATTAATAATCATGATAACAACTTTATGTATGGAACATGATGTAATTTCAGATTATTGCTATTATAATTTTTAGAATGAATTTCAAAACTTTAGGCATATTGAAAGAAAGCTCGAAAATTATAAGAAATCTTGTATCATATTCATTCGATATAATTTAGCAACAGTTACTGAATATTCGATTACATTTTCATTCAAACTCGTAGTGAGTCTTTAACTTGGAGAAAGTTGGCAATTTTTTCATTTTAGGGTGGAGGCATGGAGAGGCAAAAACGTAGTTTTTTGTTCGAATATTTCTTCAAAACTACCAGTTTAAATGAATCGACATTTTTATCTGCTAATATTTTTGCCTGAAAGCAGTGAAAAGCTGAATTTTTGAAATTTTCAATTACGCATCTTCAGTATTGTTATACTACGTACCTAGGTAGTCACATTTTTTCAACTATTCCAATATTATTATGAAATGAAAGGAATTAAAAATGAAGATTATAGCTTCTTAGCGCACTCCTGAGCATTGCATAAATGCATATATTATTGCCATATACAATTTTAGTTCGTTTTATGGAGTCATTTTGAAGAATTGTTTACTCGAACAAATTTTTTACTTCAAATCATCGCTATCAATTAAATTATGAAGTATCTTCTTTCTTCTTAATATTTTTGGTTTTTTATAAAATTTAATAGTTTCGAAGATGATTATATGAAAATTAAAGTTTCAAAAAAAAATCATTAGTAGCCTAAGAAAAGAAATTACAAATTATTGCCTGCTAGGCGTGAACTGGCTTTTATTGAATATTTTCATGGCGCTACAAATTGAATCGTGAAATATATAACATATTCTTTATTAAATATATTTTAAGTGACACCATACAAAAATATCATTGGACCTACCATATCTTCAATCGAATGTCATCAAATGGTTTTTAATTTTCTTTTCTTTCTGATAGAAATTTAGAACCTATAATTTTTAAATAAAAAGATATTTGGCTGGTGGAAAAATTCAAATTTAAAGTGGGGGAATTCCAAATCTAGAGGTCTCAAGCTTTCATTTTTTTCTTTATGTTGTACCTAAACCTATCAGTTATGGGCATGATCTAGACCACATGTGATCTTGAGATCAAAGATCTCTTTGTGGACGAGAATTGGAAATTTTGATAGAATTTCTGTTTAGTTTAGTTTTTTTTTTTTTTTTTTTAAATCAAAAAATTCGATTTTTTCAGTTTAAAAAATGTAATTGAAAACGAATGTATGCAAGATACTGTATAAAAAAAAGCGGGAAGAAGAATCATTTAATCTAAGAGTTGAGCCCATTTTTATTTCAATCCTCCGGTAGATCTTATAGAGCGAGTTCGCGCTTGATGCCTACACACATTCGGTTATATTAAGTATGTCTTGAAAAAAAAAAAAAAAAAAGCAGCTTGATAAAACGAAGAATTATAGTAGGCCCTACAGTTTTCTTAAAAAAATGAAAGAATATGTGGAAAATTAATTTTTTTCAATCCTTATTCATGCAGACATAAGGTTTCCTCGCAGATTTTCTTTCCAATGATAGGATGTAAAATTGTTTTAGTTGAAAGAAAAAAAAATTAATAAATCAGCGATTTTCTCGTATAACAAGCCAAGTGAAAAATCTAGAAGTTATTAAAAATAATAAAATATTTTCTTCCCTATGGCAAACGATTTCCCGGAGTTTGTATAAGTACAACGAGATACTCGATATAACATCACTTTTAGAACAGCCATTAGGGTGGACCGTATCTCTCAACATGGCGTATCGCTATTGTCGAACGTCTACATCGTATTTACTTGGCGTACTATACGAGTGTCTTAAAGACGTAATCTTATGTGTGTTTGCGTTTAAAAGACTCGACGAGTCGATTATAGGCAGAAAAATATATAGGCGTATCGTATACGTTGAAATTTCATATTTGTAAATCGTCAACAGTTGGTTATACACGGATAGGGCTATGTTGTAGTACGTTCTCGTAGTGAGAAAATTTAATGACTAGATTTATTGAAACCAAAGCATAAAATAGGCCACAATCATTCGCACTTGAGGGCGATAAATTAGTGAAATGTAATTACGAGGATGTTGGAGCGAGAACGCGTTACAATGTCCTTCCGTGTATAGGACGCGTCCGCGATATTATATGTAATGAGAAGTAAGACAAAAGTAACGTATAGGAGTGTACGTTGATTAATTTGGAATTGTTGGCGGCTTTAGAATGAAACGAGGATGAATAAAGATTTAATTAAAGAAAACCGCTAAGAAGGCGGGCTTTATTTGGGGCCCTAGTTTCCCCCTACGTATAACTTTTAAATAATACATTAGATAAGGAGTATACGGACGAGACTTTGATACCAGCAAAATACTTGTAAGCGACGAAGCGAGGGTCGGGAAAACATTTAAAGTTGGTCCGAAAAGCAACGAATAATTACTGTTATCACAGCGGACCAAGCTCTGGCAGTTGGTTCGACTTTGTCGTAAGTGGTTTAATGAAACAATTTCCAATGCTTCGTCTAATCCCGGATTGTTTACATTGTCTTTGCAAGGGTGACAGGCAAACGACGACACGTGGACTAAATCCAGCACACGTGACCCGATACAAACGCATTTTCCTCTTGTTCCGTGGACCATGACTTCATTCTTCGGTATCTCCACTTTTTCTACGAAATGTTTACTTAATACCGTACCGAAGTGACTTTAATGAAACTGCTCTCTTTATCGAAGCCAATCCCAATAAACGCGTACACGTTGTATGCGCTCTTATTTGCATATTATGTGTCGCCGCGATTCGTAATCGTCGACTGATACTGCGTATTTTTGTCGTATAAAAATATCCTCTATACTTCTAATTTCGCCGCTGACGACTGTATCTCGTAAAAAAGCTCCGATGATAAATCAGACGCGAGTACAAACCGCCGAAAGTTTATCGCGTTTTAATTACTTCGGTGTTCTTTTTTTTTCGCTCGAGCAACGTTTTATTTTTAGGCGCGTGTTTAAGAGTGTTACACTCGTAAAAAATCGTTGACAGGGTGATATTTTATAAAATAACTTATCTAATTCGTGCGGACAGTTTCATTCGATGGTTAATTCGCTGAATAAAAGATACGAAACAAGCGGTTATTACGGATATTTCGCGCGACCGTGTAAAAACGCCGGACGATTAGTCGCACAACCAGTAAAAGAAATTAGTGACGAGTAGAAAAATGTTTACACCAAGAATTGCGTTTGTAGTTAAAAGGTTCTATACTTCGTCAAACTATTAATAATTCGTGGTTAATCTGGAAGAAGAGCAAATACATGTGTAGCAACTATACACTTCTTGTCAGTTTTTTGTGTAAGTATTTGGGTTGGGAAAAAAAATTCTTCAGTTGTTTAAATTACCATTGAAGTAATGTTTTATTTTTGTGCTGGTTTCCAGGAGTAAAACGAGATTTATTAGTAGTATAAATTGAAGTAATAAATAAATTTGAAATTAATAAAAAGTTGATTTCCCTCTCCTAAGATGTGCCACAGCTAAAATTATAAGACGTTGAGAATGTTACTCATAATTTTTTCTCCTTAGCTAGAAAAAATGAAGGAGACACTCAAATAAACCTTATGATCTTGGTTTCACTCGATGGTATAATTGTACCATGTACTTCAGCTATTAGAGCCCATTTTGTTCCAAAACTGATCATCTCGACGAATCATGGGCCTATTAGAGTACCAGCTGATGTCAGAACTGCAATGCAGTGTCGACAATTCAATAATGTCTCTCAGAGGCCCATTTCCGAATAGGCTAGTTCCTAAGTAATATGAGATCAGCTCAGCTTACATTATCAGGAATGTATCCTGCTGCACTTAAAAATTAACAAAACCGGAGAAAGGAATTGTCTAGCTCCAAATGAATGCATGCTTTTATCATTTATTTAAGATCACAACAATATCAGTATTAATGTCCAAATTTATAGTCAATAAATGGCTTTTACTTCAGTACCACCGTTTTAGCCTTTGAATAAATTTGGAGGGAGGTTGAGCGAAAAATAGCTTTTTAAAGTGAAAATTAGGTTTGATTTGTCCATGTGTCGAATGCTTAAATTTTATACATGAGCTTTTTCTCAAGATCCATTTCTCAAGTTTGAATGGAAATCTACCTAAATCATTGAATTCACAATTGAATCTATTTAAGTAATTGAATCTGTAAAGAAATTCGGCTCCTAAAATGCTGCTTGCCTACTTACATGTTACTGGCTCGAACGTAGAAAAGTGGTAGCTTTACCCGCAGACTTCCATGTATTAACATTTTTTTCTAAAATTTGATATAAAATCAATGACATCTTACAGCATCTCCTTCTTTGGCATCTCATTGTTTTCCCTCATGTAGATAGCAATATAATCTCTTGAATTATTTGCGAAAAAGTTCTCCATTTTCATTTTTTTGACATTCTATTCAGATTGGTTTGCCTATTCATTTTGTTTCTATTTGGTAACGCAAATACACCACTCTCGCACACGCTCTTTGAAATTGAAGAACTGAAATTAATTGAGATAATGACGAAATGGCGGATATCTCATACTTAGCTTCCCTTCTCTTCCCCCAATAAAATAATGTAACGAAATAAGGTGAAGTAACGAAATGATGTAACATAACAGAATGACATAACGAAATAACATAACATTACAAAATAACATGATGTAACAAAATAACGCAACATAAGGAAGTAACATAGCTGAACAACATAACGAAATAATGTAAGAAAATAACGTAATGCAATGAAATAACATAACGTAATGAAATAATGTAGCGTAACAAAATAACATAATGAAATAATGTAACTTACGGAAATAACGTAATGCAACGTAACTCAATAACGTAATATAACAAAATGGTGAAACAAAACTTAACGAAATAGTGTAATGTAAGGAAATAACGCAATGAAATAACATAATGAAATAATGTAAAGAAATCATGTAATGCAACGAAGTAACATAACGTAATGAAATAATGTAGTTTAACGAAATAACATAACAAAATAATGTTATGCTAGGAAATAACGTAATGTAACCTAACGAAAGAAGGTAATGTAACAAAATAACGTAGCGTAACGAAATAATGTAACAAAACATGACTAAATCATGTAACAAAATGTAATGAAGTACCGTAACATAACGATATAATGAAGCAAAATATAACAAAATAACATAATAATATAACGTAACATAACGAAATGTTTAAAAATATACTCAGTTACAGACAACATCCAACTCCGACATATAAATAATGGAATTGAAACAGTGTAGTCTTTTCAATAGTTATTCTAGAGTGTTTGTTTTCATTTCTGTTCTGAAATGGAATTGAAACACGATATTATATGTGCAGTGGAGTGGAGAGCAAAAGAGTAGTACTTACTTTTGAAATTTCATCATTATGACATCAAATGTTGAGTTACTGATATTTCAACTGCACATGAGCAAAATTTTGTTTTCACGCAACTATTACACATACACTCCATGCTGCGAGTCCAAGCAATTTGGGTTCAATCGGCGCAAAAATCTCTTTTCTATTATTTAAATTTTTTTTTCAAATGCAAAGCAATTGTGATGCAGTCGAAATAACTTCATGAGCTATTAAATTCATCGAAGTTATTTTTAAAATTATTTCTGAATTTTAAAATTACTGTTCAACTCTTATTATGTTATCAAGAAAGTGAGATTTTTGCGCTGGTCGACCTGAAATCAGTCGAATGCTAGTATGCCCAGTATGAAGAACAAATGTAAACCCATCAAGGGCTTTCCTTCATTTTTGCGTTATTACAACATGCATTAGGTTAGCAGTTCATATATAACAAGTGTATTAATCGAAGTTCCAACTCTACTTGACACGCTGCACAAATATCTCTCGTACGCAATTTTTAAAACCTATCACACGGTTACACTGATTTAATGATTTGCATGTGAAAGATTATGGAAGAAGGGTAACCAGCAATGTTACAAGAACAGCAAGAAAACATTCTAAATTCAACTCGTAGGCATCAGGCATTACCTCACAGGTGCATAAGTGATAAATGCGAATTCGGAAGGTAGGTAGCCCTACTCAGTCTCGCTGCTACCTGTAATAAAGGCTTTTGAGACTCCAGTGATTTTACTTTACATTGACATTTTATTATAGAGAAGATTTTACTTGGTGTGTAAAACGTGGTTCAACTTGGTATACAAATAATTTATTTATTGCTTTTTTTTAAGGTTCCAATTAGCTTCAATTTTTTTTATAATAAAAAGCAAACTTTTTTAAAGGGATGGGTAATACTTTATAAACATGGCAGAATTTGTTTTCCTATATAAATATGTCTTACAATTCTCTCCTTAACCTCTAAAAAAATTGTCCACGATTATTCTGCCTTGTGAAAAATTGCTCAACATGTTGGCGAACTAAAAATCCCCTCTAACCTTCATTCGTCCTATGCGAAGGGAAAACGACACTCAATAGGTATCTGTTAGTTGAGCGTAAAACCAAAGTATTTCTCAGCATCTTACAAAAGAAAAGAGCTACACTGGCTACTTTTTTACGTACGGACCATTTATTCAGGCGATAAAAGTCCTAAATATTCTAATAATATCCTTTTATGCAAAGTTTATTGCGCATCGAAAACATATTGGCAATATAGAAGAGATTTTTGACTTCTTACGGACGAAAAGAAATTTTCGTTGTTAAAGAGGAGAAGGAAAAAGAGAAAAAAACAGTAAAAAAACGGACTGGTAAAGAATTTGTAAGATTGTAGTTTATTATACCGAGAGATTTTGCAACATCTGTGTTGGGGATATCGCGTTGTCCGTTACGGACAAAATAACCCTTCTTTATTCGAATTTCTTGTACAACTCGGAAAAGGACGAGTTATATTTTAAAGGTAACAGTTGGCGATACTATTGTACGATATTACTGCGCCAAAGGATTCGTATACGTATATTCGAAGGTTTTATATATAGAAATGGCCGATAGATGTTTAATAGATTCAATAAAGGGTGACAGAATTGAGAATTTTTCACAAAGGGAAAACTTATGTAACGATACGAAATTCAAATCTTCTTACTTTTTTCAAATGTCGGTCCATACGATGTGGGGGAGGTTTTAGGTGTAGGTGTGATATATCTATTTTAAACGAGTCCGTTTCGGTATTACTTGATATTTTGTTTAAGGGGTGAAAGTTTTAATGGTTTGATGTATTTAATGGAAGTTTCGGGATCTCCGGATGAGATGCAGTTTTGTCGATTTCGTAGAGGGGGGTTTTATGGAATCCGATATTTTACCTTTATTATTCTAACTGAAGTTCGCCAATGTAGAATGAGGGTTAGACAGATTTAACTGAGCATCTGCGAATTGTACCAAAATCTCGTGCTATAAACGACGACTTTTGAAAGCCTCGCGACTCATATCGAATTGCATTTACATCCGTTGGGTCAACAGAATTAAAATTCTAGAAGGATACTTACCGCCTTTGCAACGTAGCTGTATCTGGTATCTGATTGACATTCATAATGACGTAGTCAAACAGCACTTGTTAAAGTAAGAAATATTTGTTTAACAATATAGAAGAAGAGAAGAGTATGATTCAAGTCTAGCATCGACCCTAAGAATAGGTTTTCTGTATTGTTTACACGCGAGCCGCTGTAACGAGATTTTAATTTCAAATAAAGGGAATTTAGTTCGGGGGGACTAGCATGATATAGAGACGAGTCGGTGATATATAGACGAGCGAAAAATTTTCGGGCTATTTATGTCCATAAAAGTATAATATTTTAAACATTTTTCGATGTATCTCGCGATATAAACGGGCGTTGAAATGGCTTTACGATGAAACACGAAGAGCACGACGAGTATAGGATTTTTTGCCGCACATTCGAATGAAAGAGGGAGAAGGTAAATAAATATTTTAGTATAGATTTGGCAAGTTCAATTTTATTTCGGGATTTCAGCAGGTTCGCGGCTGACATTAATCACGGTTTGTGGAAGATATCTTCTTCTCGGCGCTGTTTAACATTCCGCCAACGTAACGGATACGCATTGTTATTCGAGGGAGCATTTCACGCGGGTCGCTCGGTTGTTTGGCGACGATGGGTAGGATTTGCGACGGTTTTTGGATTTGAAACGCGAAAATAGAGAAGAGTTGACTTTATTGTTCTTCGGATAAGGGGGGGCTACTTTCACCCTGATACTTTTTTTTACTTGTTTACCAGCGAAAAGGTATCAAGCTGCAATAAGTCTGTCCTAACGTGTACCATTTTCGAGTTAATCTGAAATCGTTGATGTCTTTTTAGGCGTTTGGGTTTTTTTTCCCTCTTTTTGCCGTTGGAAGCGAAATTCGCTGCGTCATTTTATTTGCTTGATGGACATTACAGGCGTGTATGTGTGAAATAGGTAATATGTTGGGAGTCATTTTTTTTTTTTTTTGGTTTTGTTTCATTTGGAAAAAGTTATTTGGTGAATCTTTGTTCTATTACTAACTTAACAATTTCATTGATTTCAAATTTTTCTCAAGCATGAAATAAAATAATATTTTAAAAATGCAGTGACAATATTTCTTTGAACGATTTTACCGAATTAAAATTTTGTAATCTCTATAAGCGTGCTGTCTAGCCTATATTATCGAATATTCTTTTCAAAAAAAAATTCTTTAGATTTTTTTTAATTTACTCAGTTTTTTTTTTGACTGCTATTTCACCCATAATATGAAGTGACCTTTGACTAGACGCATAATTTAGCACCAATATAAAAGCTGACGAATGTTAATACTATCTTTGTTGGTAACGTGAAACTTTTTCCCAAGATAACAAAATTATTTCTAATTTCATGAGATTTATTTACAGGTCTGGATAAGGTATTCGTATGTACTTTGTAAAATGTGATTCTGACAAAGCAGTAAATACCTGTTATCAGTACTTTCATTTCTATCAATTAATCTCATTGTTATTGATTTGGGAGTACTTGACTTAGCTATGATTTTACTCTGCTTCAAGTTTCGGAAATTTTATTCAAAATACTTGGAAACACATGACTCAGTAAATAATAAATTTTTTCGATAAGTAACATTTAACTAACTTGAGTAAATAAGATCGAGTTGAATTTTTTATCATTATTATGAAACTTTTTTCAAATGGAAGAAAACGACCGTGATTACTTCGAGTAAATAATTTGTACTTACTTATTTGATCGGTTGGAAACAATTTAAAAACTTTTCCATACCTCTTGAGGTTTTCTCAGAAAAAGGTTATGAAAGAAACGACTTGCACAGAGGATTGAGAAAAAATTATAAGAAATTTTTTTTTCACCCCCTTTTATTTTCAGATTATAATGTAAGTTCTTATTTCATTTTTTTAAACAAAATTTATCTAATGATTACCTAATTTAATTTTTTGAGTAATTTTCGCCATTCATAATTATGTTTTTTTTCTTCTGAATTCTTACTTACTTTTTTTTCTTTCTTTCTTTTTTTATGTACCGTGTACAGACAACAAAGGCCAGAGGCACAGAAAAGGGAATGGTTAAATTAGTCGAAGGAGGGCGGAGAATCTAAGGAAGGAGATAAGATTGTTAATTACGATTAGGTCATCTTTGAGGAGAGATGGAAGGGAGACTGGTAGATGGAGCTTTTTCTTCTGAATTCTGTGATTATTATTTGAAAGCTTAAAACTAAAATAAAAACCTAACCGTTTACCTATCTAACTTTCTTGTTTATATTTATTTTTTATATAAAGTAGGTATTTTTGTCTCATATATATGTACTTAATGTAAATGTAAATTGAAAATAAATAATGATTAAAATAAATTCGTGTTTAAATGTTGTTGATATATATTTGAGAGTGGCATGTATGATGAATGGGAAGAGCGCTGGGCTCATCTTTCGAAGTTAATAAATTTTCTATTTTGTTTTAATGCTTCATCCGATCTGTCCGTATTAATCTGGAAATTTAACTGATTTCCTACATTATTTTATTTTATATTTTAGAATTGAAAAAAATTTCTGTGACATTTCAAATATTTGCTCTATATATGAGAGCAAAATTGGATTAATTTATTTTTATTACATTTTTTAAATGTACAAAATTTTTGAATTATTTTAACCAAATATCAATAGTATAATCGATGAATTGGGTGTGCAAATTTTATTGTTGATATCATGCACTAGAAAAGAATGCAGGTTCTTTTTTTTCCAACTTGAATTCACACTTTTTGATAATTCATTACGCAGACCTTCTAGCCTCTCGAACATTCCCAGCAACAATCACCATAAGTACGTACCTATATTCGCCTTCCTCAGACAAACTTTTCTTTTTAGAAAATCTAGTCCTTCTTCTGCAGCGAATATGCTTCTGTCCATAGTTGTACCTTATGACACGATAATAATATCAAAAAAATCAACTTTGAAAATTATAGGGTATTTTACTGCTTACAATCGTATGTTTGTTTTTGAGCACATTGTCAAGTGGAGAATGGAAAATAAAAATTTTTAATTTCGACTCTCAACTAGATATAGATTTTAAATGCAAAGTTCCAACGTAAAATTTCGGTATTTTTCTCTAAATATTCGAGTAGCTCTTGGGAGACAAAAAATCTAACTTTTTGTCTTATCAGGCCTTAAAAATATGGAAAAAATTTGGTTCCATCTAGCTGTAACTTGGCACGAATGAAATTTTAACTTTTCAGAATCCATGTTCACCTAGACAACTGAAATTTTGTCATGTTGTTTTCTTTGAATCATTTTTTCATATGAACGAATAATAAATTTAATAATAAAAAAGAATACAATTATTTACCTAGCTTTATTTATTATTGATTAATTAGAATTGTATATCTAATTCCATTTGATTTTTTTTTCATCATAATTTCTTATCCTGCCCCTACCCCTATAACCTATGAATGTATGAAAATTTCATTTGGAAGAAGCTCATTTGTATTTTAGCTCTGGTCTAATGCTCAAAAAAACGCAATTCGAAAATTATAAAAAAAATTTAGCTTTTTTATATCTTCAAATGTTTTAAAAATTTGAAAACAGTGATGAAAACAGATAACTTTATTATTTTCCAGTCGTTTTGCTCATAAAGATTTCAAAATTTTGTATTACTACGCGAATAAAATAGTGAAAAAAAATTGTAAGGAGAATAATAGGTAAAAGGTCTTGAATGCTTAATAACCTTTTCTCATGACTCGCTTATCGTCGAGAAAAATTTTTTTAATGTCACCACGTCTTGAGATAATGTTAGTGATATTCTTGTGATCATATTATAGTATAAAATTTTCATTTCATTTCAAAAATGACTCGAAAAACCATTCTAGTATGAAATTGAAGTAGGTTACAAAAGGATATATCTATATTGTATTTACGTTGAATGAGGGGGCAACAAGAATGAAATAAGCATATATGAATGACTATACAGTATCTGGTTTGCTCAAAATCATGTATAGAAATACTCGGGAAGATTTCCTTCGTTTCATATCATGTAAGATCTTTCAATACCTATATGGCTTAGTTGCTGAGAGAGAATGAAGCAATCCGCTCATAGGATTATATTGATTGAGACCTTTGGTATTTATATGTAAACAGTCGAGCATTTTCTGTTAATTATGCGGTTTTAGCGTTGACAAATTGATACGAGATATCGATTTTCTGTTCTAACCAGATTGGTATTATAGTGGAATATGCATTGGAAAGGAATTCATATGGGAAAATTTGTTTGTACGTACGAACGTGTTAACGAGATGTAGATTATCTCAGGTCGATCTGAATATAAGTGGCTTATTTAAGATGGGTTAGCTTTTAAATTACGTTTATTAGTAGGGAAAAACTATGGCGATAATCGAGCCAATATCGAAAATTATTAGGTTTAACGAAGCGTATCAACTAAGCAATCGAGCCAGCGTGTCGGTTATGAGAGGAAAAAATCGCGGTAACAAGATTAGGTAACCGCGAACGCGTTCGACAATTACGAGCTATAATTTATGCGTAATTCGATTAATTTAAAAGCATCAAATAAGAAGCGCCATAACAGACGGCCATTTTTTTTTCATCGGCGGTGTCTAGATAATCGAACGGGGTCCGATCGGGCGCTTTTTCGATCGAATAGGTCGCGTTGAAATCGTAAAAACTCGGAAGCCGGTTCCATTACCGATAACCTAATAACGACGCTATCAGCTGTTATCATTTCTCATCTTTGAATGCGACGCCGTAGGTGGTCCCCCCCTTGGAATAATTTATTCGTCGGTACCAGAATACTCTGTACGGGGTGCGTTTTTAACAATGCCATTTCGATAGGTAGGAGGTATTATGGTATTATACGAGCGCGAAATTTATATCCGAAATTTGATATTTTACCCTCAGCGCGTAGAAATCATTGGTGGAAAATCCCCGCTTTCTGTGTTCTCATCAAAAGTCGCGCTGTCGTACAACAAAACACGCGTTTCGTACGGTGAATATGGTTTAATCGGTTTGGTCTTTTTCATGGTGTTTGCGCGCGTATCAAGAGAGGGATGAGAGGGTAATACGGCGCGGCTTTTGGAGCATTAATCTGTATTTACTAATGAATATATAGACTATTGTAAATGGCTGCTAGGGGACGCATTATTAAAGCAAAACATTTACGACACTTTCAGAAGTCTTACATCTGCATATTATATATCGGCAAGAGAAGTTTCGCATTTAGCTTGAAAATGTTTACTAATGTTTTACAGTATAGTGTTGATTATTATATAGACAACAAGCCGTTAAGTTGTAAAGCTGTTCGAGTATGGTTTTTGCTGGCGGATCTTTGTGGTACTTGCATCGTGAACGGTTCATTTAGCGTTCAGTAGGTCGAAATTACGAACGATAGTTGAGTGTGTATGGTGATATTGATGAGGAATATTATTAATGTCATCACAATACGATACCTATAGCGTACAAAGTACGAAAAAGGTACGAATGAAGTAATAATTTTTCATTTCCAGATTTAGTGGACAACCTAATCATATATTCTTTCAACTTCTTGATTTTCAGTTTCCAAAAATACTAAAATAACTTAATTACGAGTTACGACTCTCATTCTTTCTTTTTTCAGTGCTGATGCTGGGTAATGAGTAATTGGGTATCGCTTATTACCGAATTCCATATTTGCATTTCATATTGAAATTCCTGGAACATCTCTCAAATGATTCGATATTAAAAAATGACGCTCTAGAAAACAGATGAGTATCGAGTATACCTTGAAATATAGGATTTGAGGGATATAAGGAAATAAATATCAAACTAGTGATTACAAAAAATCGATTTATTTTCAACTAGTTTATTGCTCATTGCATTAGGTGGATAATAGGTAAATAGATAACTGGATAGATGGATAAATAAAATAAAAATAAATAGATTCATAGATTTCATTTGTCTGTAATGTACGGTAAGGGGTCTGTTCATCAAGCCCGTAGTCAGAGGGGGCTAGGGCTGGCTGAGTACCAAAATTTGAACTTTCTTCGTAATATTTTGTATTCAGTACAAAAGTACCATCCAGAGTCAAAGCTCCCTCTAGGATTTGGTTAGTCTCACATGAAGTTGCAGGCTACCTATTGCTTTGCTTTTGATTTTTGAAAATTTCTGATAACAATACAAATTTTTACTAATTGCGATTACAACGTCGAATCCTTACAGCGACGAGAAATCAGAATTTTCGGAAATTAAATTGACGTGATAATAGTTTATTTTTACATTTTGAAGATGGATTTCTATAGCTCGGTACAGTGTATTGATATGAGGTGGGTTACTTTGAACCTGTTCCCCTACCCTCTCATTTAAGGGCTCAAAAATTTTTTTATGAAATCTCCCATTAAAAGTAAAGCATTTCACTAAATTTGGTCAAAATTCAAGATATGTTTTTTTTTCTCGATCCACCCTAATATGCATAGTTACTCGTATGTTATCGTAAAAAATAACCAATATCGTGAACTGTAACGACTATTTTAATAAATGTGAAAACATTAAAATCTCATTTTGGAACCTCTGAAATCTCCCTCAAAAAATTTGATCTATGATTCCCACTCTTCTGTTGAAAAATCATATTTGGCGTTACCTCTCAATTGATGTAAAAAACCTGTTCTATACGTTTTAATCCAATAATAGATAATTTTTAACTGAGTTTTCAACTTGAAAACCATAGCTATTACAACCTATCTGGTTTGAAAGAGGAGTAGAGGGAGAGTGGCATCTTCCAATCTTTGCGTTTCAGAACATATTTTGTAATCATCTGGCAAATGTCCCAACTTTTTGGCATTATGTTTTCTCCACCAACGCAAAACGCCGGTAGGTATTCGTGAAATTCGCTCAAACCTTGGTGAGAGACTCATCTTAGAAATCCTAACAAAAGTACTTTTTTGTTTTTACAAAAAAATTCAAAATGGCGGATTACTTAAATTTTGAGGGAGGTTGGAGAAAGGGCAGATAGCTCAAATTTTTGGTTTTCAATTTCATTTGAAAAAATGAGTCACGGACACCAACATATGCAAATTTCAGCTTCCTAAGTGCATTTGGAGAGGAGTTGAAGTAAAAAACAGCTTTTTGAGGAATTTTCGAGTCGTGAAATTTCTTGAATCTTCCATATTTCCTCATCAAAAACATTAGGTGTGGGGTTAGTTGATGATTAGAATATGATCTCTTGAATTTGGGTCAAAATAGATCCAAACTGGCGTATTATCAAATTTTTAGTAGAGGTTGAGGAGCCTCAAACAAGTGAAAATGCAATTTATATAACCTCATAATTATATTTATAAGGGATAAGAAGTACATTGTTACCCAAATTCACCTTCATACCTGATATTGGAGGGTAGAGGGAAAGGTTATCGTCCTCAAAATGTAGGGTGGGGGGTACATATAAAATGAGCCCAAATTACTACCGTGTTCTGATTGTAATTTCCCAAGCGAGAGATAAGCAATGTTTTTTATAAACCTGAACAAGCCCCAGTTAAAAACTGAGCTTTGAGTTGTTTTTTTTTTATATTGGTATTTCTATATTAACTACAAAATTTTACTAGAAGAAGGACTCAAATTTTTTTAGAGGAGCCCAGCCTTCTTTAACCGCCTGGCTACGCACCTTCGAAAGTTGGAGTGGATATTATGAAAAATTGTGAAGAATTAGTATGATTCTTGTACAGAAGAGTAAAAAAAAAATGCCTCAAAAATTTATTTTTCATATTTTTAAGGTGGCCATACTGGAAAAGTTGACGTGTCAAAATTTCAGAAAAAAAATGCTGGAATTTTTCTAAAATAGTGAAGATTGAAATTCAAATCAATTTTTTTCGATTTTCTTTGAAATATATGTTCAAAGATGAAATAATGAAATTGCTTAAGGTAAAACAACTTGATTTTCTTTGCTTTTATTGTTCAAACGAAATAAAAAAATGAAAAATTCAATTCCTCTCCTCCCTTCTCCCCCCAATTTATCTTTTAATTTATAAATATTTTCATATTTTTTCCCCGAAATTTGGCTACGTTTTCAACTCCAAAAACCGACTTTAAAAAATAATCTTTCTTCCCTTTATTGTACAATGCTCATCGTACATTATTTATATTAATTTTTTTAATGTACAAATTCTTCAAAAAATTTTTTTTTCTAGTTAACAAACAAACTGAAAAATTGTATGCATTGATGAATAAATAAATTGCTCCGTACAAATAACAATTCACCACCTTCTCATAGACTGTCTGCTATTCCAAAATCATAGAAACAAATTCAACCTTCCTCCTTCTATACATTTCCTCCTTGGGAACACCCTAACAATAATAGATAGCCTGTTTAATTTTCTTGAAGCTACCAACCTCATATCCAAAATCTAAATACCACCTATCTGTGCCTCCGGCCTTCGTCGCAGAATAAGGTAGGTTAATGGAAAAAAAAGTAAGCAAATGAAATAATAATGATTAAAAATCAAAATATATTTTTAGAAATAAGTGCACACAAAGAATATGAATTCAAAAATTTTAAAAATAAAATGCATTTATGTTTTTCTTTATTTTTTCCTCAAATAAAAAAAGGAATGACTGATTATATTTTTACTTAGTGCTAAAAGAAAATAAGAAAAAATAAATGAAAGGAGACATTTTCATTATCAGCGACCTTGTATCATTTCAGAATCTATCCCTTTGATTGATACAGTTAACGAGGTAATTAAATCGTGTCATTAAACGATGCAACGCCAATTAATCGTCGATCTCAATTAGTCGGCAATTTGTCTTCGCTTTTTCTCTGGCCTTCTTACATTATTTTATAAGATGGTTTTCAATATAGTTTGGTGGTATTTTGATGTCGCGTAGGCATAACGTACGTCCAGTCGACTCGTACGTGTTGATTAGTATGCCTAGTACATATATGTTGGTATGTTACGGTCAAAAGTAATTAATTTATGTGGACTGTGAGTAAAGTGTGCACCATTGTTGAGGTCATAATGACGACTCCTTCCGGTGAATGCGCGAACATTAAAATCTCATTTTTTATCGTTTCTCCATTCATTGAAAAAGTGTCGTTAAATTTCCTAAGAGTATTTTTTCCCACAAAACTAATTTGGACGAGGGTTATATAAAAAAAAGAAGAAGAAAAAACGCAAAACGAACAAAAAAAAACCGTAACGTTGAATACGAAAATCCAAAGCGCGCGAATAAAAGGCCTCTTCTTTTCATTGTTTCTTCTTTTATATAGATTTAATAGGGTTTTCGAAATTACTAATTACTCGGTTCGTACATTCGTATAGCTATATATGAAATTAAACGCGTATAGTTGGCAACATTAATTGATTCCTTTGTTATTATTTAATTTTTTATTCGATTCGACGGGCCGGCGATTACACGGAAGGTTTTTTTGTTTTTGTTTTTGCGAACTTGGCAAAGCTCTAATGTAATTTCGTTGTATATAACTACGTAGCGACGTCGAAAGAAATAGGAAAAAAATAAACGAATGACTAAGATGAAAAATTTCCCGGGGGATTTTCGAAGGGGGAAACACGGAGGCGAGTGGAAAAAAATACCACCTTAATTGATACGGTAATTATAACGTTATACACGCCATTCAACGTAACAAAAGCTACATTTAGGGTTCTGAGGGCGACGGCGGTAGCAAAAAGAATTGAAAATCGGACGCGAGCGAGCGAAGAGATAACGCTTCGCGTCGTTTACCTGATGACGTTTCATAAATTGATCGTAGGCCGTTAGAAAAGTTGAATAGCGGAAAAGCGGTTTTCCTCGATTAGCCGAAAGCATGCAAAACTTGACCGAGGGTCATTGCGGTTCCAGTCGGTCATTAATAACAATGCGAACCCTTCGCTGTAAGTTTCACGGTGGGCTTAGCGAAACTTTCATATTCCTAACGTTTTTGTTGGTCGAGGCGATCTCGTACAGGAGCACGAAATTTGTTTTTATTACACGAATGTGTATTATTTTTACCCCTTAGCTAATTGTTTTGATTTAGATAATACCTCGCTGGGCTAGATGGCGAGTTGGGGAAAAGAGTCGTAAATATTATTTTACGAATTTGCGTGCGAAAATTAAAATTGCGTTGGTATTCTTCTCCCCTCCCTTCGTAGTGTACTTGGCTGAGAGCAAATTACGCTTTTAAATTTTTGTTAATTAAAGAATAATTCATTCGCTATTTTACACGTACATTTAAACGTGTTCGCTGTGCGAATACTTTACCTTGTGTACTTGTATTAAAACATGAATGCTCGTTGGTTGTAAAATTTATGCGAGAATGAAGGAAAACCTGGTTGGTAAATTGGGCGTAATTTTTTGCCGAGGGAAAATGTTGCGAGTTTATGCTTTTTTAACTTGATGCCCTTGTTGTAGAATTAACGAATATGCAATGTACGAGTAAAACTACGTGTAGAATGCGGGTAATACCGAACTGAAATTCGGCTATAAAGCGTGAACATTGGACAAAAACATGACAACATTAGGTAATTATTTTCTCTTTTTCATGACGAGGAGCCAATAGAATTAACATTGCGTTGAAGCTTAATTTCTTCAGAAATGAATCAAAGAATCTTAGATTTTGTCGATTTGGAACATAGAACACCTGAAGGATATAATATATTGGAGTGGTATAAAAATCAGTTTTTTACTTAATTGGAAACCTTCGGGTCTGAAAGTTGCTACATAACGAAAACGTCATTTATGGAAGAAGTTTTGTAAAAACCTAATATCAAGGGGTAACTTCCTCTTGGAAAATTCTGATGACTATTTCTGAAAAAAAAAATTAAATGATTGGAAAAATTTGAGTAATAGTTGACTAAAAATTTAGGAAAATTGCCTATCACGTTAATCATAATTTTGTGTAAAAATGAACATGCTTATATTTTTAATAATCGATATAAAAAAAGTATATTCAACTATTATTCAATTTTTCATCCTCGATTACAACACCTAATTGTGGACAATCAGTTGTCAAATTTCAAATTAGGAAATTGATGAGTGGGTATTAAATAAACTAAATTTGATTCCTTAAAATTTCAAAATTATACTTTACCTAGTAAAATATCTAAATTTTAAAAAATTCGATAAAACATCAAATCTTCATCGCTTTTCCAATATTTCATCTGGAGTAGAGTTTTTTGGTGCCTACAATATTTTATGAATATGTAACTCATAAGTTTTCAAATTTGAGTTCCTACCTTTGTATAATATTTAATCTATGTATATCTCTATATCAAATTAAACTTATTAGCTTCAAATTGGAAAAAGAACTATATTTGTGTGTACGTTGCGTACGAGCATTAAGCTGTTATCTTGGGGCAACTCGGTGGTTGCGCACGTACACGTTAGCCTGTTCGAGCTACTGCACTTTGCATTAAATTTTTCGAAGAGGGTTAGTGGCTGCCCTCGTATATTGCACAACCTCACATAATGTTTATAGGTTATTTGGTTTTTTTAGCTGAGTTTTTAACTAAAAAACAACAGCTATTACAGCCTACCTAATTTGTGAAAGGAAGGTCGGGGGAGGGTGGGGTCTTCAAATCTTTGTGTTTCAGATCATTCACAATCATCTGGTAGATGTCCAACTTTTTGGTACATAACTATATAATCATATACTTTTCCCCCACGCGTAGCGGGGTTGGGAATTTATGAAATTCGCTCAAAACTTGGTGAGAGACTCTACTTAGAAATTTAACAAAACCGTTTTTTTGTTTTTTCGAAAAAATTCAAAATGGCGGATCACTCAAATTTTAAGGGAAGCTGGAGAAGAGGCAAGTACCTCAATTTTTTCGTTTTTGATCTCATATGAAAGAGTAAGTCATGGACCCCAACATATCCAAATTTCAGCTTCCTAAATGCATTTGGAGGGGAGTTAGAGCAAAAAACAACTTTTTGATAAAGTTTTAAGTCATGAAATTTCTCGAATCTTCCATATCTCCACACCAAATAAACCTAGAAAGGTCAAACTTTGAGGGTAGGGTTAGTTGGTGACCGGAGTATGACCTCTTGAATTTGCCTCAAAATAGATCCAAAATGGCGAATTATCAAAATTTGAGTAAAGCTTGTGGAGCCTCAAGTTGGTAAAAATGTAATTAATATAAACTCATATGATTATTAGAGGTAAGAAGTATACTATATCCCCAATTCACTTCCGTACATGATGTTGGGAGGGGAGAAGGAGGGGTTATCGAACTTGAAATGTGGTGGGAGTACACAAGAGGTCAAAAATTTCTTATTGCTATGTAATATGATAAAATAAGCTGAAGTGACTGACTTATTTATTCCAGGATTACCAATTTTGAATGAAAAAATTTTTAATCGAGCTATCTTAGTGAATGTCGCCGAAATCGTATGTGAAACCATTAGGTGATAACATTATAAGCCCATGAGTTTTCTGATTCAGTAGGTATTATACTGAAGTGATTACTGAGGTGGGTCAAATTTTTTTTTTCTATTATTGGAAAAGTGGGTCAGATTACAATTGAACAGCAATTACCAAATAACCTCAAAAAGATTAGTAGAATTTTCGTACGCAATATTCTCGACTATTTCATATTAAACTATTTTCAATTTTAATTCATAATAAATTTTTTATTTTTTATACGTAGTTTTAATCTGAGCTAAAATGGATCAAAAGACTTGAAAATTATAATTTTTAGTATAGTAAACCTTATTTTATGGCTTAGTTGCTAAAAAATTTTAGATTTTTTTTCAAATTAATTTTTTTATATATTCAATGTGTATATGAAAATTTGATAATGAAAAAAAGAAAATACAGTGTTTCATCGAACTTTATGCATAAAAATAAGTTGATAAATGAATATGTAGGTGAAGTATGCATAGTATAGGTTAGATTTCGTCCCTTTGGGATTCCTAAGACAATTTATTATCTGCTTATATTTTTCAGGAGTTCCCAAAAGAGTAGACATTGAACTTATAATTCTAAATTACATAAAGTAATTAAGTATTTTACTTGATTTTGGTATCAAATATGTGATGGTTGGAGAACATCTGAGAAGTAAAAATTTATCGTAATATATTTCATGGTCCAAAAAAAAACATTGGAACTCTATATTTCTAAATTATTTCCTGAAAAATTAATATCATATGACGTTTTCCAAAAAAATCAAAGGTTTTAGACATCTTGAATTAGGTAAATTAAAATCACAGCTGAAACTTTTCTGGTTTTTACATGAAACTTTTCTAGTTTTTACACAAATACATACATATACACAGCCTCTGGACACATAACAACTGAAGTGCTTAAAAATCAATTTTTTCGAAATTCCATAATCATTTAAATATTCAAAATTCGGAACTCATTTTAACAAAGATTATTATTATTACTATTGTTGTTGTTGTTATATGGTTTATTTAAGGTCACGTGGAACCTCATGGTTATTTGAGACAGATGATCTAATGATAAGTCTTAGGATTACATAATATTAAATACTGTCTAATAATTTAATTAGATATAAAAATTGGAATATTCTCATATTCTCTAAGGTATGTTTGAGGATTCCTTTAATTCTGCATTGCAATCTCTCTGTTGTGTATTTGTGGCATTCTATAAGGAAATGTTTGACGGTGAGGGGAGTTTGACAGCTAGCTCATTTTGGAGGCTGTTGTCCTAATAGCAGGTGTTCATGAGTAACTTTTGTGTGTCTAATACGCAGTCGTCCTATTATTGTTATCCATTTTTTTGGCATTTTTGATTATATTTCCATTCTTTGACATCAGTCTTAATTTCCCGAAGTTTGTTACCAGATAAATTCGTCCATTCCTCTTTTCACTGCTTCCATGCTTTTTTTTTATATACGACGATAAGTCTCCTGGAGGGATCGAGTGTGAGTTTATTATTAGGTATTTCGTTGCTTGTTTCGCCAACTTATCTGCCTTTTCGTTTCCATCCATACCATTGTGGTTTGGTGTCCATAAAAAGATTACCTATCTCAATATTGTTTCTCGATATAATATGGCATATCTTGAATTTCTTTAACGTGAGATGTCATGCGATTAAATAAAGTAGGTAATATAACATTTCCAAATTTCAACTTCCTAAGTCAATTCGAGCTGGAATTGCGAAAAATTAAAGCTTTTTGAGGAGCTTTTGAGTCATGAAATTTCTCGGTTCTTAAATATTATTATTTTCACTGAATTAGTCGAAATAGCTGCAACTTTGTATGTAGAGTTACTTGAGAATCAGAATGTGGTCTCTTGAATTTGAGTCAAAATACATAAAAATTAACTTATGATCGAAATTTCAGAAAGGCTTGATGAGCCTGAAGTAGTTCAGTGATTATTGAGAATAAAAAGTGTACTTTATTTCAAGTTCATCTTTACAAGTTATGTTGAAGGGATGAAAGAGGGATCATCGTTTTCAAAATATAAGAAAATGAACAAAAGATGTAAAAGATGGAAAATTTCGTTTCATGTGGTTGACACTGAGCACAAATTGTCGACATATTCAGATTTCAACTTACTAATTGGGTTTGGGTGGGGAGTTGGAGCGAAAAAACTCGTTTGAAAAAGAAATAAGCTCGAACTTTGTACTTAGAGTTTGTTAGGGACTAAAATATGACATCTTAACTTTGGTTCAAAAGATCCAAAATTGCGAATAGTCAAAAGTTGAGGGAGGCTTGAAGTGTCTCAAACAGCTGAAATTTGATAAATATCAGTTCCTGTGATACTAGTTGGCCAGAAATACTACAATTCCTAAATTCAACTTCTTCGGTAGCTTTGCATCAAATAAGTGACTGTTTCAGTCTCATTACTGAGCTCTCTGAAGAATTTTACATCTGCAAATCGAAACAAACCCATGTTCAAAACTCAGTCACCTTTAGTAATGCAGCATGGCTGCTTACGTTTTCTTTCCGCATTTTTTTACAGCTGTCTCATTTACTAATTGGTAGTAATGGAATAAGGGAACGCGTTCTGTGTATTCATATGTTCGAAATGTGTACTACACCTTTGGATTCTGTGTGTACATGAAAAAACTATAACACAGAACGACGACCTACTACCTACCACTATCTACGCCTTCAGTGCAAAGACGACCTCTTGTTACTTGCGGTTCGACGAAAGATTCGCATTCGTAGCTGCGAGGTTTTCAAAGGTTAATTGATCTTTCGCCAGTAGAACATGGAAAGGCAGAAAAACATTAATACCAATTGTATAATGTCTACTTTTTAACACATTCCGCGTCCGACTTCCGTTTTGGTATCGCATCCTTTGGGAATAAAAGCGGGGCTCCGGAGTTGGAATCGCTGCTGCGGCGCGTTGGTTGTATACAGCGACGCTCTGGCCGTGAAAACATAAAAACAAACCTTTCTAATTTATAGGTGTTAAATTCTTTTTTGTATTTCCATTTCCTGGTTCACGTATCATCCCTAACTGATTATGACTAGTTGTAATATTTTTATTCCCTGCGCGGTAATTATATATTTTTTTCTTGCTACTCAGGAAGCGAACGGTTGGGTTTTACGTTCTTTTTATATTTGTCTTTATTTAGCGAATCTTCTATTCCCGAATGGTGCGCAATGGAAAACGGGGAAAAAGACATATACTTTGCCGGTATAAAATTGTATAATGGATGTCTTGTTTTTTTATTACGTTAGCGTATACTATTTTTCTCGTAAAATGTATCATTTAGTCGTACATACGAATAATTTCTGTAGATGTCATTTTGTATATAGAACTTCGAAACAACTGGGATTTTAACGGTAGCACGATTTTTTTTCGCTCTTTCGCCGAATATCGCGCGCTTAGAATACGGGCGCGTGTAGATAAAATTAAACTTACACTAAGTAGGCTTTGCCTTAACGGAGAAAAAAACAACGCCAGATATCATTCATCTTTTTTTATTCGCTAATTTAATTACATGACGTAGTTCGGAAAATTTTCTTCAACTTGGTCGTAGTGTTGAAAAGCTTTGTTATTTAATCGATCCAGTCCGTGTTTTTTTCCTTTTTTTTTATCATCGACTCCATTCTCAGGATTTGTCTGCAAAGCTTTTGTTTTTTGTTCAGTATTTTCAAATAAATCTAATTGTATTTCATCTACAATATTCACACAATGATAGCATAAATAAAGAAACGAATTTTTAGACCAGTGGCTTAATTAAAAGAAGGCCTAGGTAGGCTACGTCCCTAAAATTTTGATTTTTACAATAAACTAAGAATTAATATTCCAAAAAATTTTTAATTTATAAAAATATAATTAAAATTGAAAATAAAAATTTAACTAATCGAATCATTGTATAAATTCAAATTTTTAATATAAGAGAAGATAAAATAATAGAATTTTTAATAGAAGCTTCTACATGCTGAATTTTTATTAATCAAATTTTAATTTCCTGAACAGGATAGTATGATCCAAAATGTAGAAAATTTAGATAATTCGTATTTTTTACATGAGCATTACCTTCATGGAAAATTTTGAAAATTCACCTCGTTATTCTTTTTGGCCCTAAAAGCAAGAATGGTTGTTGGCGGGACGTTTGTACCTTGGACCCACATTTGCTCATGAATAATTCCATTTTCACTTAGATGATTATAAAGAAACGTTTAAATATACCTGAAAAAGATGGCCTAGCCAATTCACCTTCGAAAGGGTTAAAATCTAACCTTGATGGTTCACTTTAACGAATTATCGATGTTTGGGAAATTTTAGAAAAGTCAAAGCTAAAGCCACCGCACAGCGATATGAAGTTGTAACGATCGTATAATAGAAGTTGAAACTAACCTTATAAGACTCTGCACTAGCGAACAACTCGGATTTGTTATAATTGCTTCACCGCAATTAACCCGTCCGGTTGAGTTTAAATTTGAACCCTTTTTTGCACAATGGGAATAAAACGCATATAGAAACGGTATCGTTGCTGCGGAGGTGTTATTTTATAATCTTATAAAATATTCATCGCATTCGCGGCCTAGTGAATTTCGTGTTTTGGATTCTGAACCAACACGACGTGGCTTTTTTACTGGTAGGAAGTTTGGATTTTCACGAGGGTTGTGGTTAAGGAAACCCTGATTATCGGTTCATATTATGTAGAAGTGAAGGAATTTGCACTTTTCTTACAGAGCAAAATAGACCATGGATGTAATTGGTTGTCCATCAGAATCCATGATGATTTTCATGCAGTAGAGTTTCAAGAAATTTTTGGCTTCAGGGAAATCATTGTCGTGTCGCCTTTTTTTTCCGAGCCCTAAACCCCTCCTTCTAGTCATTCAGAAAACAAATATTGAAAATTTTTTTAACGATTTCACATAAGTATATTGTACTTATTATAGATATACCGTGTCGGTCAAGAGCATTGAAGTATTCCTCTGTAACTTCTACATTTTTACTCTTGAGCAGTTCTGCACAGGTAGGACAGTTTGGACATTTAGATCGATGCAAAACATTGAAAGAAGCATACCTAGCTATAAAAACTAGCGAAGATTTATCTACTTCTAAATTCAAGTAATCAGTCAAAAGAATATTTCAAAATTTTTGTGTATAAACGATGTCAGAACATTCGATTTTGCTTGGTTCTTCGCTATCGAACATGGCTTTCAGAACATCCATATCTACATTGATTTTTCCTTGCTTGAAAGATTTTAAACCCAATAAAGTCTTCATTTTAAGCTTTTTCTCTATCTCCATGATCTGAGAGACAAATACATTATATGAACCACCAGACATTTGCCTGTATGAACTGAATCTTCGCTCTAAATTATCTGTTTGAAGTTCACCTGTAAAAATACTCGCTTCAGGAAATGAGTATCGAAATTAATAATAAATTGGTAATAGTTGATATCAAGTAGAAAGCAGGAAAGCAAAATGGAGTTTGATGGGTTAATAGTCAGTATTAAGTACCTAGGAGTATATATTCCATTTTTAAGTTGATAAGGCTATATTCAATAAAAGAAATTATAAACGATGTGCATTTATGGAGGGCTGCAAATGTTATGGTTGATGAAACGGTGGCCAAAATATTTTTTTTCTCCAGAGTTTCTAGTCAGATAAGAAATTTTCTCAAAAAGTTCATACGTTCATCTTCGACAGAAAAAGAAAAGGACATATCCAAGAATTCCGCTTTGAAGCGTCCAGTAACGGCGATTTTATGTTAACAATACTCCACCGCTGAGTAATAATTTTAATCAACTCCAACGTACCATTCGATACCAAATTTGAATTCGTTTGTGACTCAATTTCAAGAGCACAGTACATTGTTTCATGGAAAATATTACAGGCTAAGGATACCTTTTGCCTATCTAAATTTGTAGGATATAGAGACTTTTGATTAAGCTTGTACGCCTGATTAAGAATGGAACCATATTTCTCTCGATAAAAATTTCGTAAGTTGGAAAATATCGCCTCTAAGCTCATTACAAAATCTTCAAAAAGATTTGATTTTTACTGATAAAAATTACATTTTCCGATGTTTTAATTTCAATATAATTGCTTATCTATCACGTTGTCAGTTTTTTCATTGGTAGCTTAGGAGTAGTTATAATATTCAGGAAATTTGTATCGTTTGCTGAGCCAATGGGGGAGGGTCAATAGGGGGAAGGGGTTTGAACCCTCTCCCCTCCCGTGGCTATACCACCAATATATAACGATGATGAAAGGTACATAACTCATATTAAAAGATATTTACAACATAAAGCATCATAGTTTCGTAAGGGAATTTTTCTGCTTTTAACTGTTGCAGGATTGCCAATTATATCCACAAATTTAATATTCTTTACAATTTCTTTCTCAATAAAAATAATTTTTATTTCACTTCTACGTATTTCTGCTGAGATAAATTTGAGAATTGCTTAATAGGTATTACAGCCTATTCTTTTTGAAATGGGGGAGCGGGGGGGAGGGTGGGGGTTTCAAATCTTTATATTTCAGGTCATTTGTAATCACCTGGTGCTGAAAATTTGATGAGAGGCTCTTCTTGAAAATGTGAAGAAGGACCTTTTTGGTTTTTCGATACACCTCAAAATGGCAAATTACTCAAAATTTAAGAGAAGCTGGAGAAAGGGCAAATACCTCAAATTTTTCGTTTTTCATTTCATATGAAAGAGTGAGTCACGGACACTAACATATTCAAATTTCACTTTCCTAAGTACATTTGGTGGAGAGTTAAAGCGAAAAAATGTTTTTTTGAGGAAGTTTTGAGTTATGAAGTTTCTTGAATGTTTCATATATCTTTACGAAATTATTATACGAAGATGAAATTTTATATGTGGGGTTAGTCAGTGATCAACATTTCTTCTTTCGTGCTAAATTACAATTAAATTTCAAATCAGAATTTTCCTCTCATTAAAATTTGCTGGCTGACGAATGTTACCCCCATTCCTGTCTCAGCTGTGCTGCTGATGATTTGCTTATTACGATTTTGAAGAATTTCCTGTTTGATGTATAAGAGATGCTCGAGCTCTGAACTTATTTATTTCAAGTATATTTCACTCAACAGCTCTCAGTCCAGTTATATCATAATTTTACATCACATTCCACTTACTAATAGAAGTGAATACAGTCAAGGTCTTAAAACATGCCTGAAAAATTCTCCTTCCCCATTCTACTGTCTATCAAAAATAACTTGACACTTTTTAGCAGGACAAGGATAGGCAAAAAGCGCGACAATTTTCACGATTTCATTACTTCCCAAAATGTTCTCAAATTGAAAATGCTGGCCAAATAGTTGAAATAGTAAAGCACAAACAAGCACGGTGAATATGTTTCCAGTTAAATTCGATGAACTGATAGGTAATAAAACATTAACCTACTTTGTAATACAATCCACATTTTGAGTTACCATGCACGAATTGTTGCCTAACCTTGCGCTGTCAAAAAGTCTCAAGTTATATTTGACAGACTGTACATGGATCATTCAGCAACATGTCGGTATACGCGCCCAGGATTTCAAAATAACCACATTCTCCTCAGGTTCATTTCTTTTATCATTGATATTGTATGGTTGTGATTGAAGTTCTGGAATCGAGCAAGTAATTATGTTAGGGCATATATTTTAAAGAACTGACTGTGTGTTTTTATGTATCCAACAAGAGACGACCTACATATTTTCTGTACGGTTTGTAAAATTAAACTTCAGAATAATTATCCTTTTATATTAACATCTTTGGAAGGACAGTATACCAAATACATGTCGATACCAAATGCCTTAATACTCCAATACGTGTTGATTTTTTTTCTTGTACATTATTCAATGTATCCCGGGGCCAAAAGTGGGTAACTTGTCTTCTAGGAATATATTCATTCTGGAAGTTTGTAATTTGAACATTTCGAATTCCAAAATTCAGGAAAATATCAATCGGGAAAAGAACATTTGAGAAAGTAGTCGGGAACCACTTTGGAGAGTATCTATATATTTTCAAAAAAATTGTTTGAGCTTTTTTTTTGTTCAATATTTAAAATACTTACGTTCATTTTATATCATATTTTCTGTAAATGACGTATTCACTGAGATACTACACATACATGCCAAAAACCCATTTTTAAGAGCGTTTATATTCGCCTTGGGTGTCGTACTTGAGATTTAACGAAAGGAAATTTTAGCATGTTATATGTGCTCAAAAGTTGTGTTTCTATGTTCACTCTCAATAAAAAATTACTTTTACTATATGTATTTGAAAAAGTCTGATACCTCATGGAACAGTGGTGGAGTTGAAGAAATTGCATAATTTCATGTCAGTGCCATTAATCGAAAAAGTCGATATCCTTATGGCCACCACGAAGTACTTACAGGACCAAATTTTGAACTTTCCAGTGCCCAAATATTATGAAAAGTTAAAAGAATAATAGAAATTAAAAAATATGTAATTTACCCCTTATTGAGCAACTTTGGGTTATGTATATTAGATATTTTGATTTGGGATTTTCACGAGTTCATTTTTCATACATTACTTTCTAGTCATCTCTTGAACTAGAAAACTTCATTCTCTGAAGCACTTTTTGATCCACACAAAGTAAAGTGAAGGCGATGTGATTGACAAGTGATTCGATTTACACGAAATTCATTGAAAAATTTCAGACTTCTTCTACGAGTTACCAAGTTGGAAAAATTTCGTCACATCTTCCTTATTGCATAAATAGATTATAGACAGAGCAAAGAGAAAGAGAGAAAATGAGAGGGGTAAAGAGAAATTGTGAATAAAATCGCGAAGGAAAACAACGACTAATACCTTTATCTACCCTTTCTCATAACTAATAAGTATACGAACCGAGTGGGTGGAGCTCGCTGGAGAGCATGGTATTAGAATTGAAAAAGTCAAAGTTTATGTCGCAAGCGAGTAAACTGGCATTATGCGTTTTAATAAAGGTAATCCGATTTTTAGAATAAGACCAGGCGCGCTGTCGGCGGCAAATTATCGCGCTAACGCTTCTCAAGTCACAGTTTCATTTAGAGCGGCGTGAAATTAACAAACGCTATAACACTCTCGCTAATCGCATTCTAAAACGCTTTGCACCGAATAAAACGTAATCTGCACGGCGACGCGATGGTTGCACAGCACCCGGAGGAGGGTAAACGTGCGCGTGAAAACGGAAAACATTTTAATTTCTGTTGTATTCGTCGGATGATTGAAAATTTGCGCTTGGCACATTCGCAAGGTTCGTTAGCCTTTGCCTTTCGATAGCGCAGACGACAATCGTCGATGATTTTTAACGACATTCTAAGGAGTAGGAAATTGTCGCGAATAATAAACGCGCATACGTATCTACAAATGTTACAAATAATCACAATAAACGCCGCGCCGGGCGTCGAGAGGACGAAATTTAATAACATTTTACACTTCAACCCTTTCGAACCCTATTTTTTTGCACAGATTCATGGCTGCACTTCCGGGTATGGTGTACGTTTCGTTTTTAATTAATGCTTTCCCCGAAATGTATATATATAAAGAAAAGGAAGGTTGAAGGAAACGTTTAAACTGAAAATTTGGTCGCATCTGGAGCCGGAATACAATAAAAGCAGGCAGTTATTAAAATATAAAGTGAGAGTAGGGCGAGAGTTAAAGCTTCGTCGTGCAGTATAGAAAAACGCGACCAGGCCGCGTCGCGTCGCCGATACCAAGACGACGGTAGTGTATGGCATATGGTGCAATCCAATATTTAAATTGTTTAGCAGCCCTTTAAACAAGAGAGTTCCTGTTTAACAAATTGTTAATGAAATTTCTTCGAAATTAATAATAGCTTTTATCATTGTAATTCGGTGTCATTTGACGAAACACAGTTGAAAGGATTATCGCGGCTTTAAAGAGGGCGGTTCGAAAACTTCATAGGGGTATGTCACACCACCCTCTCGCTATGTGCGTAGGATTAGATCGAATAGCTTTTCTCGATATTACTTATCGACGTTAATATACGTATACGTGTCGGTCGTGTGAGGCTATTTGTTAAATTACAATATAAATAACCCTATTCGACATTTAAGCGCCTATTATCGATTTTTTCGACATATTCAGCCTTCACGTCGATTTCATTCGAATCAAACAGATTCGTTTCCGCCTTCAGTGTGAACTTCTCAGTCTGGCGAATACTTGACGAGATTTTTCGGTTAACTTCCCTTCATTTTAGAACATCTTAGAAGAGGTTTTTCTTTTGTTTAAAACGCGTTTAATAAAGAGCAAGAATGGGGAGAAAAGCCCTCATCAAATAGCACATGCCTCGTATATGCAAATCAGCTCGGGAACGAAATTGAAACCAATATATGTAGATTCGCTGTTGCTGGTGAAGAAACGTGGAACAGTAAACGCGATTCGATCGGGATATATTTTTGATTTTTTTTTCCGCGTCTTTTCCTTTTTCCAAACCCACAAAAGCGGAAACCGTACAAAGGGTGTGGTAAAGAACACGCAGTAAAAACGGGTAGCTCGGTAGTGTTTCTCATTCTGTCAAGAAGCTCATTCGTTAAATGAAAATAGCACTCCGGGATTTAAGATTTTATTGAAAAGCTTTCGGTCGGTGAGTGGCGAATAGCGTGGTTTGGGAGGGTGTTTTTTCCTTTCCCTCTCTTTCTATCTTTTTTTTCATAAATTATACAATACATTATGATATTTCTTATATTAAGAAAATTTCCCGATGATAGGAATTGCGTCGGTGAAATAATTTCCATCCCTTTCGATTAAGTAAATGAAATTTGAAGTATTGAAAAGGCTTTTTGTTATTCTGGTTACATGTAAAATCATGAAATATTCATGTCGTCGGAATTTCTTCCACTTGTTACCGAATTCTGAATTTCTGCTCCCTCGAAATGCTTTTTATTAATCGTAGTATTTGCATTTCAATGAAATAAGAGACTGTAAGAAATTAAAGAATAACGTGTCTCAGTGCAGAAATTAAACGATGGTGTTAATTTCGAATATTTTTGGATAAGTTTTCAATATAACTGGTGACTGTTACAGCCTATTGTTGGTTTGTGATGGAGAGGTCGAGTGAAGTGAATTTTCATAATCTTTGTGTTTTGGACCAATGGCAAATGTCCAATTTTCTTGTATTTATATATATTTCTTCCTCACCATGTCATAGCGTAAATGGATGGTCATGAAAATTGCTTGAAATTTGATCAACTGCGATTCATGTGGATATTTTGGATTATTTTTTTAAGGTTTTTGATTCGACCATTCGATCACTTTTATGTCTGTTTCTAAAGAAGTATGAAAATGCAATGAATAATAATTTTAATTTATTATTCATTTGAAAATTCGAAAAAAATTTTTCATGTTGTTTCTCATTTGTTGCTCGAGATTGCAAGAAATATGGCACTTGCCAACACTGAACAAAATTCATCAAGATAATCATATTGCTATAACTAGGTAATTATGAGTTCAGTGAAGAACTAAAATTTCAACTCTCTAATTTAGGTCAAAAAGGACTGAAAATGGCGTATGAATCAAAATTTGGGGAGTATTTAAGAAACCACAAATGGCTCATTTTTAATGGATATGGATTCATATGAATCCGGTGGCTTAGAAGTGCTACACAATTATACTAAACTCAAATTCTTAAGGTGACGTTAATAGCATTATCTGAAATTTTCAAAAATTCAGCTCCAGTTATGCGGCACAACTGCTTACGATTTCTTCTCCCTCGATAGGATTTTTAAGGAATCGTAATTTTGTAATTTCAACTTATTCGCGAGTTCATTTTTAGAGATGGTGGTTCACTTAGAGCCCGTGTTGCTGTGGACAAGCGTGATAAAAAATGGCCACCTTCGATCCATTATTTATTTGGACAAGACCTTGAAGGAAAAACTTTCGTTTTATATTTGCGAACCGCCTCTAAGAACTTATCTGTATAGCTCCATCGGTTGTAGAAACGATGCGAAGCGTAAGTAGTATATCTGAAACAAGACGCTACTCGTTTATACCGGAGAACTCACTCATATAACGCGTTCAAACCTCCAGGGATACATACAACACATGTTGCGCTGTTCCATATACGTTTCATTTATCTTAGCCGTTGCAATACTAATGACGTTATGAAGTAAATTTGAAATACTCCATTTCCTACAACACCTGAAGCAAATAACTTTTTTCCACCGACAAAAGTGTATCATCGATTCGTCAGATAGGAGCGTATTTTATGAAAAGAATTTCATATTTTTTGAAACTCAGTTGCGCATCGAGCTCTATTGAAAATCTTATAGAAACTACGAAGCGGAGACGAGCCTTGAAGTTCTTTCTAAAAGTCGAAATCCTAAATTGTTCGTCATTAAAGGAAACTACGAGTATACGAGGTGCCTTTGAAAAATAATGTTCGCCGAGGTTTAATGAAGTGGAACTTTGCGAATAAAGATGTATTTTGTTAAATGAGAAGTGCTTGATCACCGCCAAGTACTTAAGGTAGGTGATGAATTTGTTTGGATGTATGGTGTTTAACTTTTTGGAGAATCTTTTCTGCTTCGGTGAATATTCTGTTTGAGGAAATTTCATACAGAAGTGGAAAAAAGTAATGATGAAGGCGGGTGCCAAAGATGCGAGTGCGGAGTTTGTTTTGCCTCGAGTGTAGCGATGATTGGCAATTTTTTTTGTAGTTGTGTTTATTTTTGTGCACATACATATGTATGTTATAATGAATATAGTTTGAATTGAATGTTATGTGGAAAGATGTAGAAGAATTTTAGAGGTCTTAGAAATCTTTTTGTACATTGAAGTGTCATTTTTAAAGAAATAGGTAGTATTCATTAGTATAGGAGTATATTTTGTATATAAAACTACCTTTGCATGAGTTTGATATTCCATCCTACGGTTAAATTATTAGCAGGAATGAAACTACGTATATGTATCATGGAATAAGGTTTGGGTGTTTGTAACCAAAAAACTATTTTTGACTTTTTTCCGGATATTTATATAAAAAAGTCTCAACAGTTGAAAAATTGCGCCCCCAGCCCCCTATATCTTGCTTCAAAATAAGTTACAGATGTTTAAAGTTCATTGCTCCAATTTAAAAAGAATTCAGCATCAAAACTTTAAACGTGTTTTTCTCAAAAAAGTGATTTTGGTCTTTCCTCTTTTATTTTTTCCCTAGTAAAAAATATATTCTGCATTAAAGTAAAATTATCTAGCAATCCATGAGATTTTCTTATACCTATCGTTCAAAATTAAATTTTAACCATAATCAAAAATGTAGCGATTGAATTCTGAAATAGTTGAAGAAGAGTTGAGACTGAGATCTTCAGAAGATCGCGAAATCGATGATTTTATCGATGATGATAACGATTCAATAGAAACTGTATCACCGAGTTAATCCACAGCTTCCAATACCTCATCTGAACAAAGTTTCTGCAATTTCGATATCGACGATAGTGATGACTCTGACTATGTTCCAGTTGCAGGTCCATCGAGAAAACAGATAATATAATCACCAAGGAGTCCTCGATCCCAAGGACTGTGAGTACAAACTCCACCTGTAAGAACTATTGTAAAAGCTCCCGACAACACAAAATCGTATTTTACATCTCAAGTATGAACAGTTGACGTGGTGATTGACAGATCGAAGAGAAGTCCAAGAATTTTCCCGCCAGGACCACATATTACTACCCCGTATGAAGCATTCAAATTGTTAATAGCGCTCGATATTATGGAAAGAATTGTAGAAAATACAAATCGAAAATTGGATGATATTAAATCATTATACTCCTAAAGTAGAGATGTAACTACGTTGAATTAGAGGCATTTATTAGCGTGATCTTCATGATGGGAATTTATAATGCCAACCACGTAAACGTTTCAGACCTATGTATGAAGGACTCGACGGGTATCGAATTTTTCACCCTTGTCATGTGCAAAAACTGGTTTCAATTAATTTTAAGAGCTTTGCGATTTGATAACATCATATCAGAAGATCGCGAAAGAAGATTAGTTGTAGATAAACTTGCCAAATTTAGAGATTTAATAGATGCGTTTAATCAAAAGTACTGCCTGTGTAATGAGCCTAGCAACAAAATATGTATAGATGAAATATTGTAGAAATTTAGAGAGCGCTGCAGTTTCCCACAGTATATAAAAAATAAACCAGCGAAGTATGGAATTGAAATTTTTGCAGCCTGCGATGCCAAAAGCTACTACACATTTGCTATGGAGGTATACTGCGGTGCCCAACCCGAAGAACCGTTTAAAGAAAGCAATAAACCTTTGGATATCATACTTCGACTCGTTGAAAGTATAAAACGAACAGGCAGGCAAATCACTGTCGATAATTGGTATACGTCGTTGGAATTGGCTGAAACATTAGTGGCAGGAGGGTTGAGTCTTATTAGAACATTGAAGAAAAACAAGCGTTCGTTCCCAAATCATTCCTCAATACTACAGAATATGATACTTCTTTGCATTCAATAGTGTTGTAACACTAGTTTGCTACCTAACAAAAAAAATACAAGATCGTGCCATTGCTTCCTACCATGCGGAGTCAAAATGAAATAAAGATCGGGGAACATCCAAAAAAAAAAACGGAAATTATCTTGGAATACAATCGAACAAAGGGTGGTGAAGATCATGTTCATAGACTGAAGACCAGCTATGCCTGTTTCTAAAATATTAATTTTTTAATTTTTCTTTTTTCAATATCTAATTTTAATCGTCTTTTTGATTCATTATGACAGTTAAATCTAAGCTATTGAAATTTTATCGCGAAGACACATTTTTATTTTTAACAAAAGTGGAAATGAAAAAAATCCAAGTTTTATCAATTCCTACATAATAATAGTGCTAACAGTGACAATATAGTTTCAAATGATTTATTATTGCTATTATTATGTTATTTTATTATTATTATTATTATTTTATTTTTTTGCAATTTCAATCAAATTATAAGTTAAGATTTATTTTTCAGTTTTTTTTTCTAGTAAAAATTTGATGATTTTTCTAGTTTGAAGAAGAAATGCATTTTTCATCAATCATTTTTCGGTTGGAATCGATAATTCATGATGGAAAGGGACAAATGGAGGGGAGGTAATGAGTTTATAGTACGTACATTTTACACTTATTTATTATCGAACATGAATATATCAATTTCAGTGTTACAGAATGTGAAATAAATGCATTTTTCATGTAGCCTTTGTGAGGTCTCTTCTTGAAGACCTAGATCTCATAATGTCTCTCCTATATAATACATGTATAGGAACAAAATTGTAGGAAATTCAATGTAGAATAACTTTATGATGCTTTTTTCTCTTAAAATTGAATTTGACGAAATATATGCAAAATTGTTACGAGAGTAGTGAGGGGTCCGAAATAGCATCTTAGAGAGTTGAAAAAGGGAGGAGAAACTTTAATATATGATAAAGTGCAATTCCTCCCATAAAACACATTAGAAAATTTTTTATAACATTTTGTTTGATTTCGTTGTATAATTTATTATACTATACTGCATGAAAGCATGCAAAAAAAAGAACCACTAACTGAAAAAAAAAAATGTATTCAATTTTTTATTCAATAAATTTATGGGCCCAAAATACTCCCGAGAATGAAAAAAAGTGGCAAAAATATTAAATAATATCAAAAGGGAAACCACTGATGATTATCCATCTACTTTTCAAAATACATTTGCCCATATGACTCTCACGTATTTATTTACATAATACCATGGCTGAAATCACTTCCACGAATCGGTCACCTGCGTATAGGTATCACTTAAGGTTATCAATTCATTTGGAAAATTTGCGTCGTCATTATTTTTGAATATAGTCAACAATGTTATTCAACAAGAGTATAAGAATAACAAGTGAAGGATACCGGGGTAAAGAGGAAAAAATGATATAGGCGTATAAATAAACACGTATAGGAAAAAAAGAATGATTTTTGTGAATCCTGGTCATAAATCTTTTTTTCCTTGTTGTAAAGTAACACTCAAACGTGTGTGGTTGAAGCTACTGAATGGTATTGTTGTCTAGAACAAGTTAATAAAACACCTTTATGCGATAGCCTAAATTCATTGAAAAAAAAAAGAACCAGCGAACAGAACGAAGGAAAAAAACGCCTACTAACCACGCCTGACCTATTAAACGGTGTGAAATTATAACACGTCGAAAAATCGTATATATCTTCGGATCCTAATTCTTACGAAATATAAAACAAGATGTATGAGTTCGAACGTGGTAAGCTTGTTTTTCATAAAGGTGTGAATGGAAACGACGTATGTCTGAATTAACGCGCAGGCGAAACGTAGGTATTCGGGGTATTGAAGAGAAACGGTTTCTTTGGAAATGAATGCGCTGCGCGTTTCTGAAAAGAAGCGATCTTTTTCATTCATAGGTACCGTAGGTTATCTTATACTGTAACCTATGTTTGTATAAACTTGTGAAACCACCCACAAATACATTTAAGCTATCGCACCCGCGCCGTCGATCCTTTTCGTTATGCTTTTTCGTTTCATTATTGATTTGTATCTTAAGTTGACGTTAATACTGGCCGTAAATGACACGAGGACAACTGTTTCGCTGTGCTAATCAGCCTCCGTGCTAATACGAAACCGATAATATTGCGGTCTATGGGAAATGCTACCTATTGTGTGGAAAGCGACAGGAAAAAAGCTAACCGAAATCTGAAGACATTGCGGTTTTGTTTCTAAAATAGTTTTAGTCGTTTTGTTAAGACAGGAAGGCGGATTGAGGAAACGATTGTTCGTAGGAGACCGATCACGATTTTTTTCCTTACTAAGCTATTTACGTTGAAGTGGTGGTTTTTCAGGGAAATTACCAGTTTGGCTTTTTTCGGCTTATACACTTGTTTATCGGAGCCTTCTTTGTTTCACATAATAGCGCCCATGAGTTAAAGGCTCTATGTGGTGAGAAAAACATGGCAAGGTATAGCGAAAGGTGGCTATACAGTACGCACGCCGATCCGTAATTTTATTCGCGGCTCGTATTTTACGGGTAGGAAAATTTGTTGAATTCTTGTACAAACTTTCCGAAGCTTTTAAATGGGATAAAAGAAAGCGTCTTTTGCAGGAAACGAATTAATTAAGCCGGCGAATGAAAAAGCTCTTATAATTTCGGTCGGAAAATCACGGGCCCGGGCGAGTTTCACTGCGAGGTGCCCCCTTTTTTCGGGTAAAAGTGTTAAAGGTTTTCGAGATAAATAAAGCTCTTCTATAATAAGTTTACACGCCCTCTATTGTAAAACCGATGGTAGGAAAACTCTTAAACATACGGGGAAAATTTTCGCCCGCCGAAGTATGGCGGGGTGATGGCGACGGCAGAAAGTATAACGGGAAAGGATTGAAAGAAGCGTTGGAAAACGAAAACAAGCCGTCTACATGAAACGACGAAGATATTATTTATTGAGGGTTGAGACTGTGACTGCGGTATAGGGGTGCGTAAAATATTGAAATGAATTTTCCGAAAAATACCTCCTTCGGTTTGAAAATTTTCCTCGCTTAATTGGCCCTAACAAGACTTTTCGTTTTGTCCATATCGTTGTGCTGCACGTAGTTCCCATCGGGAACGTATAGTGATTTTTTAATGCCTTGCGTTATATGTAGAAAAGCTGGAAACGTTGAGATAATACCTAAATCTGGTTAATTGTAAAGTTAGCCGTTGAGATTGGTGATGAAATTTTTATGCGTGTCCTTTTTTTTTTCGACGTGGTGTAGAAATAATGCTTTTTTGTTGTCCGTTTTCTTTTTAGCCGTTTGGTTAATTTTTAATCGGGACAAACAACGGAGGTGATTTTTAATTTAAGCGATGGATTAGGATGAGAGAATAAGGTTATTGCTTCTGTGAGCCCTGAGTAGTGAACGATTCGATGGTCGCACCAGTAGCGTAGATAGTTCTTCTGAGAAGGGCTCATATACGTTATAGTGAGATATGTCATGTTTATGGATACCTGGTGACCTCTTGAAAATATTCTAGTCTTCCTAAAGAACTTCTTAATATTTTTAGAAATAAAAAAAAAGAAATGTAAGCAGCTATGTCTCATTACTGGAGATGAGTTTTTAGTGGAGGCTTATTCAAATTTGCAGATGATACTGTTAAGTTTTTTACTCTCACATGTAGTACTAATGATGAAAACCCACATTCATCGTCTCTGAAAAGCACAAAACAATTCAATTTATGATATGCTCTGCTTCTTGACTGCAGGATTCATATGAGCTTATGTTTATCAAATTTTAGCTATTTCAAGCTCCTCAAGCGTTCTTCAAATTTTCATTATCCGCCAATTTGAATCCATTTTTACCAAAATTCAAAAGTATAATATGCTGGTCCGCAACAAAGTCTACGTACAGAGTTAAAGGTTTCCTCGTGTATTTGGCTAGAAAATAGGACTATCTATAAAATTTTCAAATTCGATTTTTCTCCAAGCCCATTTAAGAAGCTAAAATTTGAATATGTTGGTAATTTCAGCTTGATTTGTTGCATCAAATTATACTCGAAAATTATAAACCTTCAATTATCTTATTCCATCCCCTACCTTCCCCCTCGCACTTTAAGACGATAATCCTTTTTTCTTCCTCCATCATCGTCTATGCGGTATGCCAGTGGATTTGGGATATAGTATTGTTGTTGTCTCCAGTAATCATATAGGTTCGTATTTAGCACACTTTATCTATTTTGGACTCCTCAAGCATTCCTAAAATTTTGATCATCCACCATTTTGCATTAATTTCGACCTCAATTCAAGAGGTTATATTCTGGTTCAAACTAACTCTACATACGATGCATAAACTTTCTAGATTAACTTGGTAAGTACTTATGAAAGATTCACAAAATTTCATTGCTCAAAACTTCATCAAAAAGTCGTCCAAATGCAGTTGAGAAGCTGAAATTCGATTATATTGATGCCTTTACTTCACTCTATCGAATGATACCAATGTCGAAAATTTTAAGACTTCGATGCACCCACTGGTCGCTTTTAAAATTGGAGCGAATCTCTTGTATGAGTAGAATCGAAAATTTTATAAGGGTCTCTAGATCTTCACAAAAGCCACTTTTGACGGAATTTTGAACGATTTCGTTCTAACCATTTTGCTCTGCAAAGGGAGGGGGGAGGGATATACCATGCTGTCTATCGAACCCCCCCCAAAAAAAACATCAAATAAATGTTGTTATTGGATGTTGGTAAAAGTGTTTAATAGTGACAGTGTTGCCAGTCGAGGTGATGGTTGATATTTTGTTTATTTATTTGTTACTTATTTAATTTAGGTCCCTGTACTGCTACATTGGCCAAAGGCACGAGTTGAGGGAAGGACTAAATTTGGGGGAGGATATTAGTGGGTTTTTTTTAATTTTATGGTAAATTTCTAAAAGTGATAATTTTTTGCATACGTTTTCAAAATTCTCTTATTTATTATTTTCTTAAAACCAAAGTTAAGACTATAAAATAATACTTAATTAGATAACAAACTTGAAAAATTTCTAGCTGAAATTTATGTCAACAGGAAATATTGCTTCATTGTTTAAGTCATCCTAGAATCAATCACATCTAATCATCTTCTTTAAGGTTGAAGTTTATCTGCATATAAATAAGTTCCTCAAAAGATAGGATTAAAATTAAAAATTAAGGTGTATTAAAAAAAAAAAAAAAAAAAATTGAAAAAACGTATTTTAAGAGAAAAAAATTAGTAATTAATAAATAATACATTTTTTGAAGAATAGAATGATTAAAATTTAAAATAACATATGTAAAATCTTTTTATATTTATAATTATGAAAAAAAATTGAAAAAAAGCATTTTGGAAAAAAAATAGTTTGTTGTTCAAAAAAATGCAGTTATATAAGTGGTGATTTTTCGACATTTTTGCACCTACGCTCATATCATGTTTAATTTAAAAAAAAAAACAACGAATTGGTAATTACCAGTAATTACCGTTGTTTTGACCGTAATGATGAGTTTTTCAATTTTCCATCTAGTAAACCTGAATAGCAAAGAGCAATGAGCGAAAACGAAATAAAAAAATCAATTTTTCTTTTGCTCATTGCTCTTTGCCGTAAAACAGTATTGCCAACATCACATTTCAATCTTTGTTTACCCTGAAGAGAGAATTTGATGCTTTCGTGCTCGGGATTTGATGGACCGCACAGTATATGCAATTATACATGTAAAGAAAATAGTTTGGTAATATTTTCATATGATTGGAAATAGGCAAAAACATAAAAGCATGAAGACCCCTACCCTCACTCCTTCTCACCTCCTTCCAAAATGAGATAGACTGTCATTGCCATCGTTTCAATTTAAAACTCATCGAATTTATTTACGATTGGATAAAATGATGAGTTGACAGTTTCAATTTTTAACGCGCTTTAAAAATCTGAAAAAAAAATTGAGGATTTCAACTCCAACGTTACCTGATATTTACGCCATTGCATCCCACCTTGGGCCCCTGCTTCTATGTATTTCATATGTTTTAATAATTATCTTAGTATATTTGAATTATTTAAGTTAAAGTGTGGAACCATAGGATGAGCCAGTACCGTGAGCTTTTTTCAACCAGTCTGCACCTATTAGTAAACATGGTCAGAATTTATTATTTTGTAGAAAAAGAAGAGTATGTTCATATAAATTGCGTTGGGACTTAGTTTAGTTTAGTTTGCTCTTTGGTGGGTTGTGTTGGGTTGTGAGGATTGAGGATGGATAACTTGATGTATAAATAATGTACCTTTAGTTTATAAGTGTATGTGTTATATAGGTTTTAAAGTGCCTTCTTATAATTGGCCAGACTAGCTGTGAAGAGTGCGCTCGAATATTACTAAAATAAATAGGCTGTAATAGCTATGGTTTTCAAATTAAAAACTCATCTAAAAAAATAAGAAAATTGTATAATATATTCGCATTATTTTTAATCATTTCAAAACTTCATTTGATGATTACATAAAATTTTTTATAATTAAATTTAATCGAATTATTTAAACTGCATCATTAATACTTTTTGTTTAATACTTTTTGTTTAACTTTTATTCATAATAATTTCAAGTAATACGAAATTATGGATTCCTTATTCAAGAGAGAAAGATTGAAAAAAAAAAACAAGAATATTTTGTCGTTTCATCGAAAATACTTTCAGCTCGTCCGATCGAAATAAATATATTTAGAACCCCTTGTTATGAAGAATGGGGTATAAAAATTGCTGAACATCGTTCAAGAAGTCTGCGATTCATTGTTTAGAAGCGTTATTTATATTGTATTGAAGAGCACTGCGTCTATTTGCGAAGTGGGGAAAACGTGAAACTATGAATGCGAGTATATATATTATTTTTGAAGATAAAAAGATGAACTCCGAAGAAAGAAATGGTTTACGTCAATTGTGATTTATATCGTTGAAAGTACATTTTTTGTTAGCTTTCCTTGTTCAGCTTACACGGTCTGAAGCTTCAAACTGTTGGGAGTATTACGTTCTCGAGAGTTCTTTCGTTTATGACGGCGAATGAAGGGGAAAAAATCTGCCATAATAGTATAATACCGTGTTAATACGTTGCGCGTATTGAAGTTTGTATCAGTCGGTGCTCGTTTTACATACGAGGAAACAAAAATTGCATACAACTGTCCCCATATAACTCGTGATATAGAAGTATGAAACGATAAGAAGGATGAAGAAGAAAAAGGTGTAAAGATTAGCATTTCAATGTTCGCCTGGAAGCGCGCACCTCGCTCAATCTCATATAGTCTATAAACCTGTTAGAAATTTCTGAGTCGTGTAACAAGACAAAAAGGGCATTTCCTCGATGGATACAGCTGTATTGCGAATATTTCCCTTAAACGTAACAAATATTCAGCACCTAGTACAGCGTCGTATAATACGCGACTATACGATTGTGATATATAAATTCCCGAAAAAATATAGCATACGAAAATTCCCAAGCTATAGAAGACTGTAGGATTTCTGTCAGCTAAAGTGAGATAGGATTTGGTTACAATTTGTTCTTCGTATCTTGACACGGAGTAATTTATAAGTCAAAATACAGATATTGTGCGTGTGGTACTGAAAAGTCTGGTACCTCATGTCAACAGATCTATTCAGCGTATCCGCAGGAGGTCCGGGTGGCCTGGTATAATACGATTTACTTCAGGTACCATCGAACGCTAAACCTTTATATCTGCGTTATAGAATTGATCGGATTTGTTACGAAAAGTTTATACCATTCATTTGTATTTAATCTCTTATCCGGCGTATACAATTCTTGCAATATAGTTCCTTAGGTGGTAGCATCGTTGATGCGATGTTTAAGGTGAAAACCAAAAACGGAAGAAATATATTGTCTGGTATAGCCCGTCTATTATAGCACCCTTTCCCCTTTCCGTCGTTTGTATTCTTAACGTGTATCGAAATTATAATGATAACGAATATTTTTATCGTACTATTTGTTACGGAAATTTTCACGCTTATTGTCGACAAAATTTCCGCCTTTTTGGGAAACAAGCTCGATTCGATTTAATGTTGGAAAATTTCGCGTTACCAAAGAAGAGGTTAAAATAACTATACTCTTTCTTCAGTGTGGTAATTACGGCGAAAAGGATAAGCCGCTTGAAGCACGTCAAAACTCGACGTCATCCATTATTCAGAAGAGAGTAGATACGCGTAGAGTTATATTATAAGGTAGGTGGAGAATACAAGGATGGTTCTTTTCGTGGAAATTAACTCGTTCCGGATAATGTTTACAATATTTTAACAACTCGTAGGGAGTCTAATAAGTCTTGTGCTGTGTGCCTTGTTGTGCTGTATCGCTATATCGCAATTTGATCCGAGCTCGTTTTGGCGTTAGAATACGTATAACTTCATTTCGTATAGCGAAGTTGACTACGTCTCTTGATGGAACGCTGTTGACATAATTACACCTTTTCGTAGTCTATGAATACTAAGTAGCTGGTAATGTTTATTCTTCCAAGACGAAAATCCTCATAACAAACAATGCGGTACGTTGCCAAACTTATGATATCATTCGATAACCCCGGCGATGAATTCGTTGGAGTTTTAAAAAATTTCGGGGCTTAGAAAACGTCGAGCTCTGTAGTTGGTCTTGTTTTTATTTTTTAGCTGAGTTTTTAATGAACAACTAAGCTATTACCTGTAGTCGAACTCATTTTGCAAGGAAGGTTAGAAAAAGAAGACATGATATGTTCATGTTTCTACCAACTTTTCATATTTTTATAACTCGTGGGACGAATGAATGAGAATAAAAATCTTCCAAAATTTTATTATAGTTCGTGTAATTGTCTGAAAAGTGAAAACGCTTTTTCCGAATTTTAAGACAGTCAAATTAAATTTCAAAGGTATGTGAAAATACGGCAGAAAAATAAAAAATGTGGATTATCGTCTCGTCTAATAAACAAAAACACCAACATAGTAAAAGAAGGGAAATCACGTCATATTATTTCTTACATTCTGCCTATCTCCTTACCAAATGCATAACTCTGTGTGAGTAGTAGGATTATAGGAACCACAAAATGAACACTCAGGTATGATTTAAAATCGATCTAAAATAGTGGATGCCTTAGAACTCGAGAAAACCTTGAAGTGCTCCAAATTGCTCAAATTCAATAAATATAGACTTGTATTATTTGCATTTAATTTAATTTAGTATTTAATATTTTAAATTTTTTATAAATTAATTTTTAATCAAGATATTAATTTAAATTAAAATTAATTTTGTGCCAGCAATTGCGATTAAACAAAATATTTAATAAATTTAAAAAATTGAATTTATAATTAAATATTTAATAAATTTAAAAAATTGAATTTATAATTATATTTTTAATTAAAATTTTGTTGCGAAACTAAAATTTATAATACTATCTAAAATCGTTTTGAGTGCTTGTAGTGAAAATATAGAGATGTTTTTAAACCCAAAAAAGTAATGAGATTGAGTGAAAAGTCAAAAATATTTGACTGTGGTATTATGTGATGGAGCAATTCGAGAACTCGACATATGAAAATATCATCCTCTCAAGTAAGGTTAGGTTGCGTTGGAGCCAAAGAAATTTCGTGAATCATTTTATCATTTTATCTCTTTATATACCTAGGGAGCCGAAACTTAATATGTGGTATGAGTGCTCAATTTTGGCTCAAAAATGATTCAAAATGGAAAATCGAAATAATTTATGGAGAGCTTGCATAGCTTCCAATTCCTCAGATTTAATAAGTTTGTACTTGCATGATTATTGAAACCAAGAACTATATTAACATCACTTCAGCGTATCGCTATTTTTAGAGGAGAGGAAGGGAGTAGCAAAGTGAAAGTAAAGTATTATTGTCATTCTCAGAGAATCTGAACATGCATACATTGAAAGCTCAACTTTGATAGTGTGCTATGGGCCATATCCTATCACCTCAGGTTCTAAAACTGTATAATTTTATGTTAAACTTAAAACATCAATTTAGAAATACAACCGTATTTTTGTTTTTTTATTTTTTTTTTTTTTGAAATTTGGGCATGTTTTCAAGTGTACAAAAAGCAACTTTTTACTCTGGGCCGCCTTAAAAATACGAAAAAAAATTTTGGCTCTACTATAATGGACGTAAATGGTCGAATTTTCTAGCTGAGTTTCTAATTAAAAAGAATCGCTGTTACAGACAGCCTAGCTGATTTGGAAGTTCGGTCGGATGAGGGGAGATTTCACGTCGTGTGTTTCAGGTCATTTGTAATTATGTGAGAAGTGTCCAATATTTTGGTATATTATATATATTTGTTCCCACGCGTAGTGGCGACCAGTATGGGTGAAAATTTCTGAAAATTTGATAAGACGCTCTTTATAAAACTCCACCAAACTACTTTTTCTGTTTTCCTAATTCACCGCAAAATGAAGCTTCACTCAGATTTCAAGAGGAGTTTGAGAGGGGGAAAATACCGAAAAATTTATGTTTTTGATTTCACATGAAAAAGTGAGTCACGCATTTTATCATATCCAAATTTCAGCCCGCCAAGAACGTTTGGGAAGGAGTTGGAGCAAAGAATAGCTTTCTGAGGAAGTTTTGAGTTATTAAATTTCTTAAATTATTTTTATTTCCTCACCAAATCGACCTAGTAGGAAAGGCAAATAAGGGAAGAAAGTAATTTTTGTCTAGCAAAGCTTTTATTGCGGAAAATTGTCGAGAGTGGTTTCCTGAATAACCTCAAAGAGTTACCATCGCACAAACCTCAAGCTAATTTTTTAAGGGGTTAACCCAACCCCCGCGCTCAACCTAAAAGTTGTTTTCTCACATCATCTCCCCATGGTTTGATTTCACGGCGAAAATAGTTTAGTACTTTTTTGTTCTATACAGGGTTAACCCCCGCCCCCAACTTGAGAGTAGTTTTTTCACATTATCTCCCTATGGTTTGATTTTGTGACGAAAATAGTTCAGTACTTTTTTGTTCCACACTATATTCCCTACAACTTTTGTTAAACAAATTTTTTTCTACGATCATCAGAGAAAGCTGAGGGGAGTCTTGTGGGAAAGTGTTTTTAGAAAATATGCGTAAAATTGATCTAAAATTCAGTTTATTGAAATCTGTTATCACTACATACACTACAAATTATCATCGCTCTCTTCTACGGAAGTTTTAGTTTCAAGGTCATCGTTCACATCGTTGTCTTCTGTCTCTGCGGTACTGGAATTGAGACACGACTGGCCCAAGACACGCGTGCATACATTTGAGCAATTTAAAACTTGAAAACAGAGTCCTTATTTCCTCACCAAATCGACCTGGAAAGATCAAACTTCCTATATGGACCTAAGTAGGGACCAAAATATAACTCTTCAAATTTGGGTCAAAATGGATTCAAAATGGCGGATGGCCAAAATTTGAGGAAGGCTTGAGGACCTTCATATGGTTCATATGTAATAAACATGGGTTTATACTTTTAATAATGATGAGAAATATGCTGTATGTCAATTCCACTTTCATAAGTGATTTTGGAGGAGAGGAGGAGGAGGGGTTATTGTCTTAAAGATGAAGGGGGGGGGTTAAGTAAACGAATAGTCGACATTTTTTATTGTGGTCTCATATAATAGAATGAGCCCGAGTATCTATGATATTTCAACTCTAGCCTTCTAAGTTCATATTAAAGGAGTTAGGGCAAAAAATACTTTTTAGTGGGGAAACCACCAAGAAATCTTATGAATCTCACGCATTATTTCCTCACCAAAATGACATAGAAACTAGAAAGATGAAACTTTATGTGTGGGGTTAGTTGACTAGAACGTGACCACTTGAATTTGGGTCAAAATGAATCTAAAATGGAGGATGGTGAAAATATAATGTAAGGTTGAGAAGTATTGAAAAGTTGAATTTAATAAATAAAATAAAAAAAAAGCGTTTGAGGGCATTTGTGATTCTTTTGGATGAAAATTTGTACATATTTTTAATTAATTAATCTTTGTGGTGTTTTTAAGAGGTATAAGTTGGAAGTTTTAGATTCAGTAATCAGTGTGGTCTGTGGGTAGTATTGCGGCATGGCTGCTTATGTTTTTTTCGGTCACTTTCTCATTGAAGTTGTTGTTGTGTGGTAATCTGAACTGAAAACGGACTCAAAGTTCCATAGCTTGGACATTTGAGGGTTTATCAAGCCTAATTTGTATATCATATAAGTATCGTGTGTTTAGTTTATTCGTAGGATGAAAGATACACGATAACGTACGCACTACTAAGTCGAAATGTTTGCCTAAACATATTCGTTATTTTAAACTGCAAAAAGTCATCACTGGCGTTTCCTACGAAGACTAACGAAAAGCTGACGAAATGGTTCGTTCGTGATGTGCTAAAAGATCAAAAGCACCTAGTAGCGAGTATGTAGAGCAACGAGAATTTGACTTGGACGCGCGTGTGCACACGCGAAACTTCTTAATAAACTAAGGAAACAATATCGGGTAAAACACGATCTCCGGGGAACTATTCCACAATCAACACCAACAGACGATATTAGATTGTATTTTACTTCCATGAATTCTGTATACGTATGTACCGGTGCCAAGTGAAGGGAAAACAAAGGTATAGTGGTACCCACGCTATAGTCGACTAATCTTACACCGATGTCGTCCGAAAAGGGCAGAGGGTAACTTGTTAATTAAGAGAATGATTACGCGATGGCGTGGCACACTATCCTAAAAGATACTGTGACATTATCGTGAGATGGCACTACCCACAGCATCCCTTTTCTGCCAACTAATATTACGTTCTCGCTCGGATTTAATTTACACCTCAGGAGTAAGGTTTATCTATCGCCGAAACCTAATAAATAACCGTCTACGCGACGTTCTTCTCGGCATTGCGTTTACGCGCCGGCTAAAACACGAATTTACAAGTTCGCCGTAATTAATGCGTATCTCGGTCGAATCGGTTTGAAATGTTTTCGTATATACGTAGGTAACAGCGTGCATTTTTCGCATATTCACCGACGTCGCAAAATTATCGTATTAACTTCTGGGCGAACCCCCGAAGCTTATTGTGACACGGGTTAAGTTTCCGTTTGGTTTTTCGTTAAATTTAGTTGTTAAGCTATATCACGCTATTTAATTTTAAATCGCGTACAATGTAAACATCTCGCACAATACGTCCGACACCTTTAGCACGGCAGAAGAAATATTCTAATACAAAGATAATTGTTACCATTTTTATATAGGAGGGAAAAAATAGGAGCATAAATAATCTGTAGGACGTATTTCCGTATTTCTACGACCGTCTCGTCCGTTAATAATGCGCCGAATCTGGGAGGTCTTTGAATCGGACGACGCGTTTCGCTACGGTTACACTCGGCTCTTCTTACCCATTGATGCGCCATAAACGCGAATCTCGGATTCGGGGATCTTAGAAAAACGTCTTCATCCAATCAAAACACCATGTGGCATTCCAAATTGGCCAGCTGCTTGGATTCGGGATAATCCATCACTTTTAGTTTATAGGATTTTTACGAGTAGAGTGAGATTTCTGGCGAGCGGTATTGTAGGAGGACACCGTGCGCTAGTTTTTCTTTAATCGTGCACCCTACGTGACCGCGCTCTTGTCGCAACAATGCGTTATTGTGATAAGATTTTAATAGTATTTATCTTGATTTTCACGGTAATTTTTCATAATACGCTTTATACCTTGAATTTCGTCGTGCCAGTATAAAGCTATATTATAGTTTTATTAATAGTCGAAGTCTCAAGAAGAAGGTGCATGAATGAAAAGTTATATTGAGTTGCTGCAGTCCGCGTGGACCGAGTTATGAAATTAATTTATCAGTTTGGGGAACCACGTATAGAAGAGTTTTTCCATTACTTTGGTACGAAGATTCCTTCTAGTTTGTGAATTGAATTCTTCAATAAAAATGTAAATATTGAAATCGAAAATAAGCTAAAGGAGCCTGTCGCATTGTTGGAGTTGAGTTTTTAATTTTTGGAGATTCTGACTTGCAGATAATGATGTTAATCGCTTTACCTCTACTTTCATTTACCATTATAGAATAAATCTAGGGAATTGATAGTGGTGATGGTAGCAATGGTACCTATATGTTGTGGTTCTTGGCTTCAGAAATAATACAAGTCTATACGTATCGATCCAATTTGAACTATTTGTACAGCCCCTTAGTGAGTGGTAAGACAAATGCCTAGTCAGGTACTCTCATTTAGGTGAACCTTCTTCCCCCAAAAGAAAAGCACACTTGATTTTCTGGATATCGATAGGTCATACTGTGCTCTGCCACTCAAGTTGCATACGATATGAAACCTTTCCCATAGGTGTAAAAGACCTACTTGACGTATTGTGAATTTTTGTATAGTGTAGTTACAAGACCTTTATTCTAATATTGAAATAATGCTTGTTTAAATTTGTAATTGATGTTGTTGATCGCTCGTTTCATTAGAATGCATCGTCTGGCCTGGTAGTAGCAGAACATACAAAGTCTCACATTCGCTACTTACAGGATGTGTATAGCTATGTTCTCAGCAATTACTGAAAAGGACACTACTTCGAACATGAAATACTCTAGGGTATTGGCTAGAGTATTCAGAATTTAGAAAGCAACCGATGTCCTCAGCAGTGTCGACGTTTACCGGATTATTCTCCGTTTTTCAGAGAATTTGAAGAGGAGCGGAGAATTTTCGGAGACTTTCACATTTTAAAAACTTTTTTTCAGAGTATTCTAACTTTTTCTGATTTTTAAAGTTTTTTAAGAGTTTTTTTTTTGACTGCAACTAATTTGATGTGAAACAAATTTTTTATTTTAATTCAATTTTTATGATTTATTCTAGTTTTTTTTTTTATCCGTGATTGTTGGAATTTAAACAAGAAACTACGAGTACATTTTTCAAATATCTTTTTTTATTTAGAAAAAAAAAAACAGAGAATTTCATTTTTTCTAAAGATTAAAAAACGGAGAATTTTTCAAAGTTTTTTGTCATTTTAAAACACTGGTCCTCAGAACATTGAAAGAAACATGGTTAAATTTGAGTAATACGTTTATCTATGATTTTGGACTGCTGAGATTTTCTTAAATTTTGATTCATTTCCAATTTTCGATTGAATTAGATGTAGACTTGAGTGATTTGCAGTCTGAACGTGAACGATTTTGGAGGGGGGGAGTTGGGTGTCTAACCCACAAGAGCTCCTTTTAAGTGTATTTTTTTATTATTATTATTTTTTTTTTAAATTAAAAATGTAGCAAGCGAAAATAATACCAACAATTTTATGGTACATATCAACTTTTTGGTAAAAAAAAAATTTGTTTACCATCAATCATCATGTTTGTCTTTAGAAGTATAGTATTTTTCAAATCACAAAAGAAAAACTCGAATGTAAAAATTCACAATAAATTGAAAAAAAATAGAAATTTCGAAAAAAGTCTCGAAACAAAACCTTGTTTAAAATAGATACCTACTACCAACCCAATATCGCCAGAATATCGGTAATAGTTTATTATCTTATTAGTATTCATTATCAATTAATTAATGTTTGTCAGTGTTTTCGCATCACGTTTTATCAAACTGATTCTGTTATTATTTGCCACAAGCAACGATATAAGAAAAATTAAAAATCGGTGCACTTAGGAGATGTAACTTTAATGTTTTTTTGGATTCACCTCCCCTCCTATGGAGGCTAGGAGACTGAATTTGCACTAAGAATCGTCTACGGATAGGTAGAAATAGGTGTGCAAAATTTGAAGGAAATCAGTCGGATAGAGACTTCTTAAATTATCGTCAGATTTTTGCAATTCGTCATTTTGGATCCATTTTGACCCAAATTTAAAAGCTTATATTCTGATTACCAACTAATCCCACATACGAAGTTTGACCTTTCTAGGTCGATTTGGTGAGGGCATATGGAAGATTTATGAAATTTCCTTGAGCAATTTCCTCTCCGTAAGCCATTTTTTGCTTTACCTTCCCTCCAAATTTACTTGAGAAGCTAAAATTAGAATACGCTAGTTACTTGGGTTCATTTTATCATATGACATCATAATTAAAAAGTTTTGACCTCTCATGTACCTCTACCACATTGTCCTTCTACCCTCCAACATCATGTATGGAGATGAATTAGAAATATAGTATGCTTCTTATCCCCACAAATCGTTTGAATTCATATTAATTACTTTTTAGCAATTTGAGGCTCCTCAAGCTCTACTTAAATTTTGAAAATCTACAATTTCGAATCGATTTTGACCCAAATTTGAAATGTCATATTCTGGTATCTGGTGATCAATTAACCCTACATACAAAGTTTGACCTTTAATGCACTTGGGAAGCTGAAATTTGGATATGTTAGTGTCCGTGAGTTACTCTTTTATATGAGATCAAAAACAAAATTTTTGAGTTATTTGCCCCTTCTCCAAGCCCCCTCAAAATTTGAGTGATCTGCCATTTTGAAGTATATTGAAAAAATAATATAGTACCTTTTTTGCATTTTCAAGAAGAATCTCTCACCAAATTTTGAGCGAATTTCAAGAAGGCCGCCTGCGCTACACGTGGGGGAAAATATATAAATACATACTATATAACAAAAAGTTGGGCATTTGCCAGGTAATTACAAATGGTCTGAAACTCCAAGATATGAAGATTCCACCCTCCCTCGAGCCCCCTTCTCAAATTAGGTAGGCTGTAATAGCTATCGTTTTTATTGAAAACTCAGCTAAAAAACTAAAAGCATTCAGAATTAATTACTTTCATTTAAGATCATTTAATTCATGCAAAGAACGACGTTTTTACTAGTATTTTAATAACTTTATTTTAATTTTATGTGTGAGCGTAATGTGCAAAATGAAAAGATTTTATTTATCCGCAATTATTAGCTGAGTTTTTAACATAATAACAATAGCTATTACAGCCTACTTGATTTGAGAAGGGAGGGTTGAGGGAGGATGGGGTCTTCAAATCTTCGTTTTACATTAAATTGTTTTGAGTTTTATTCATATAATATGAGGAAGTATAATAAAGCAAGAAATGAACAAATTTATTCTGAATTCTATGTTTTTAAGTTGTTTAAAAGAAAGATATTCCCTCCCTGGCATTTCTTTTGCCCTCCCTTGATGAATCTGATGCGCTACGCGCCTCCTGCGAAGTACGTTTATGTTTCCAGTTAAGATTGTAATTCTCAAATCACAAATAATTAAAGAGTTCCAAAATCAGCGATTATATCTAACGAGTGATAAACTTGACCAAAATCATGGCTTACTGAAACGCATACGGGAGATTATAAGAAAAGATTCGGACTCATCAAAATGTTGGTTTCATTCGTCCATTTCGCGTGTCTGAAACTGATCCTGCCCATGCGAGTAATTACGTATCTTTCGCTGACAATTTAATCAGCGTGATAACGATCGGAATTTCCTTAGTTCGGAATTCTGGCGACGTTAATTTGGCCATCACTTATATGCAGCGTAGAAACCTCCCATGCTACGTGTAACGATCGTCAGCCATAGAAGCTTTAAGAGTATTAGATTTTAATGGTAATTTATAAGCGCGATTCGGACGCGAATTAATGCGACGAAATGTGAAATTTGACTGTATAAACGCGTTATTAATCCCAATTACTAGAATCTGAGATTTTTATCTGCACCTATATGGGTAAAAAAGTCACACGTTCTGCGAACTCATTAGAAGACAAAGGCGATAGAAAGAGTTCGCGTACGGTATGGCGTTCCGTAGAATTGGGTAATTTACAATCGATTATAGCGATTCGCTTTTCGATATGGTAGATGGATATAGTATATTAGGTATGTATCGATAAAAGTGTAACGTATGTAATAAAATATGTGAAACATTGGAACGACGACGTGGAATACGGGACGGTTTTTAGATTTCCATCTTTCAAGTAATTAGCCGGAGCAATACCAATGGTGGTATAAGAGCAGCGAGATAAGCAGGTACGGACGAATATATCGTCGTTGGCTCGATCGGGCGAAGAAAAACGACCGGAAGTTTTTCTATCTTTCATCTAAGGTCCAAAAGTTTTCAAATAATTAGTTGGACAGCGTGTGCGTCAGCGACAGAATACCGAGTTAACAGGTTTCCTATCGAGTCTACCATCTCCCATTCATACGGTGTAACGCTTCTATTTTACCTGCTCGTCGAAGGCCACGCTCGGTACGAATCTATGGCGACGCTGTCGGGTGTTTTATGAGTCTTGTTTCGGACGACGGTGATTTTATTATTCGTGTTCGCTCGAATCGATAAGAACAATATGTCTGAAATGCAAGTCGTTAAATTTTCATCGGTCGAGATTCGGCCACCAGCGACATGAACAAGTTGTGTTCGAACGAGCGATTTTAATTACAATGTTTGGCGGATTTCTTTCGTCATCAGACGGGCGCCTTGATCCGATATAAATGCGTCTGTGCGTCGACACAACGAACACGATCACCGACGTCATGAATAAAATTTAGAGCAGTGATGATCCGTGAAATAAAAATGTGTACGTTCGGCTCGGTAAAGTAGAATGAAATCCTTTTTGCATATTTTTGAAAAATTGTCATTCGATAAACGAGCTCGTCGTGCTTACGGTACGCGGAAGATGTTTAAACAAACGCCCAAACGCGCAAAAAAAGAAGCAAAGCAGCCCGGTTACCGTATCCTTTAGACATTTTATACGTGGATTTATGTTCGGGGTATTCGATAGGGGGCACGAACTTTAGCATTTACGGTGTTATGAATACATTTTCAAACGAATACACCACATAAAGAATAGGGTCATAAAGAGTAAAGGATAAATTTAAAATAAGAAAATACCGTGTACGTATATTCGAGGCGCGCCAGATGAAAACAATACCGTGCCGGGACCTGTCGACAGATCAGTTACTATGGAAACAATGGCGAAATATTTTTTATAGGTGTTAGAAATCATTTTACCATGTTTTAAAAATAACGCCGAAATTTTCGCTTATCGTCGGCGGAATTTTAATTTTTTCTTTATGTTTCGAAAGTGCCGAAAGCTACGCCCCTCTTCCTTCGAAATTTCGTGACAATGTTCAGTTTTCGTTCAACTCGACGTCTTCGATATGCAGTAAATGATACTTCGAGTGAATATTTATTCGTGTTTGATGGAATCGCGCCTTTCCTTTTGGAATTATGCAATTTCATTAACATCTTGGAATCAATGTTAATTCTTTCTCTCTATGTTAATAATCGTACGAAATTAGGACATCTGGCTAATTAAAAATAACGAACATGAAAATTATGCATATTTATTAAATTGTAAATACCTGCGTATAGTTTTTTACACGGTTTTATCAACATAGTATGTTGTTAGGTTATGCAAATGTAAATATAAGTCATACACGTTATGCCATCATTTCGTTTGAAGTTATAGTGTAAACGGGGAGCTTGGGGACGGAGGAGAACTGTATATTGGAAGCTACAGGAGTGGAAGAGATGACGAGATCAGAATATTCTTTCTGTTTGAATAATTATTGCAGAAATTTTTGCAAATATTGTTCAGTATTCAGAGATCGATTTTACATTTGACTAATTGACACAGAGCTGCAATTTTGGAAATTTTTCATTTATTGTCAAAATTGAAGATATAGTGATTTTCATTCTTCAATACACTTGAGAATAGATTCGGTAAATCAATTTTTTACTCGATTTTCAATGTTGCCCAGAAATAGATTTTTTCATTTCAAATAATCAATTTTTAACGTTTTTATTCGCGTAATTTTTTTAATGGGAGCTCATTACGAATTAAAATTAGAATGTCTTCACGTCACATTCAGAAATTAATTTTCGTTTTATTTCAAAGGTATCTTAATGATTCTCTGTACTGAATGATTTAAACTCTTGAGTTGTTTTCTACCACGTAGAGATTCACAAAATCTCATGTACCTTCTAATTCCAATCGTGTGTAATTTCACAGCTCGATCAGTCAATAAATAAGCTACAAATAAAGCCTTAATGAAGCTGATGTACAGTGTACTGTACACCCTTAATGAATATCATCTACCGTATGAATTTGCAAAAAAAAAATTATTTCAGTTATTTAAGCAGTGAATCGAAATTCCGTAGACCATAAGAAATTACCCTTCGATACACATTTTTTCATTTTGGAGGAAAATTTTCCATTTTATAATTTTTTGAGGGGAGGAGGGGGAAAGTGTTTTTCGAGACAAGAATAAAATAAGTACGTTATAACTTTTTGATTATACATATTTGAACAGATTATTGACCTTTCTTAAATTCCAACACATTACTCGTCATTAATGGAAGGCAAATAGCCGCTTTTTATTGTAGAATTACAGAACAAAAACTACAAAATGTAATTTTCTGTTATTGCATCTAAATAAAGCAAATAACTTTGATAATCGCCAATTTTCATCTCGACGATGAGCGAAAAATGCTTAAATCATTTTATTACATCCTTAGACGTCTCGAATCTATGATAGTGTTTAGAAACTGGCTAGCTCAGAGAGAGAAAAGGGATTTATTCTTAGACACGCATTTTTCCAAAGCTCATATTAATATTTTTTGTCAGAAATTTTAATTTTTTTTTTCGATTATCATGATAAAATTTAATGAGAGTGTTTCTCCTTTACTTTCGTGTTCGAATTTTCTCTGTCACTGTAAAAACTGAATAATTTTTTTTTAATGCATTTGTTTAATGAATAATCTACTGAAAAAAAATCTTCAAGGATAATTAATAAATATTTGTCAAAATATGAAAAAATGTTATATATTTGAATGTATGTCAAGAAATTAGCACTAAAATGTTTTGAATAAATAAAATCCCGATGAAAAAATATCTGAGCTAAACTTCTCTCCAAAATCTAAGCATCTATCTGTTCGTGCCTCTGGCCTCAATAGCAGCATATGACACGTAAATGGAAAAAAATAATAAAATAAGTAAAAATTTGAAAAAAAAAAAATTAGAAAAATGTTCAAAAATTAATGAACAGATGCCGAAGAATGAAAAAAAAACTCTATGATTACGTTAAAATTGAAAAAATTTCAAAAAACCAATGGATTCTAAAAAATGTCCGAAAAATAAAAAATTCTCGAAAAGGAAAAAATGTCCCCAAAAAATTATGTTCGTGTATGCGTACTTCAATGTCATAGCCAAGGGGCGAGAGGTTGGTGTTTAGCCATAACTTTTTTTTTATTAGTATTTGTAATAGATATATTATTTATATACAATTATATAATTAAGTATAATATTATGGTTCTTATGGAATGAAATATTCGATTCGTATGGAATAGCAACATACATTATAATTATTTGGCACAGATTAAAAGGAGGATAGGGTAGCTATAGCACCACGACTTGCCATTTGGACCCTTTTGATTCACAATGTATGATTTTTGACAATGTCATAACTTAAGGCATTAAAATATATTTGAAATTTTATTGAAGTTTATTGCTTCTTCTGTTACTTAAATAAAAAACGCAAAGATTTAAAAACCCCGCCCTCCCTTCCCAAATCAGGTAGGCTGTAATAGCTGTCGTTTTTTAGTGAAACACTCAGCTAAAAAAATTCATCAATAAAAATTATATTATGTTACTTTGCATTCTGGTATTAAATTTGTTGCAAAACATTGAAGACATGAAAAAATATAAATTTTGCAGAAAAAACTATTTTAAGTCTCTTTATAGATTTTTGAAATAATTAATTGCGAAGAACAACCATTTTCAGTTTAAAAAGAATCAAAAAATTTTTAAGCAAAATAAATACAACAAATATTTTCGAATTCTGCGAGTATGATTTTTGAAGAAAAAAATTTTTAATTAAAAAATAACAGCGAGAATTTTTATAAAAAATAAAAATTTTCTAAAAGAAATCAGAATATATTGGTAAGAAAATCAGAGAAGTGAGAAGGTTATGGAACAAAAGTTGAAGGCCTGAAATCGTCATTAGCCCTCGGCCCCACATTAGCTTAATCCGACTCTGATTGTAACTATATATTTGGAATATAAAGGGAAAATTAAATTGAAAATCACAATTTTCAACTAAAAATCAAGTTTTTTTATATAACCAATGTAAATATCAATTTTTTATGCGTGGAAAATTTAATTTAAAAAAATCATTCTTTCCCTCAAAAATTACCATTTGCTCAAATATTTTGATTGAGAACTGATAACGTTTATTCTCAAAAAAATTAAGCTCTCCCTCCCATCATCCATTCATTCTGTCTAGACCTCTATGTACTCATTTTTCCATCAGGAATCTCTTCTCTTTTCTCGTATTTATTTCCTCATGTAAAAGAATAAAAAATAGTTGCTCAAAAAAATATTTCATGTACTATTTATACATGCTGAATCATGTCTCTCGATGATCCTGTGGTCGGTGGAATTTAGAGATAAATCAGCGCAAATATGATTAAATCTGCCAAATCAGAACAGTATGCTATGAAATACAAAATACACCGGATCGACCTTCGAAAGGCTGAGAAGAAAGCTTTGAAAAAAATGACAGCCGCACGCGAATATATTTGGTATCCAAGTTCGCGGCGTGAATTGTTAAACGCCTCGGCCGGAATAACGTTACATAGCGGCGCGTACGAATAGGCTGTAAAAAGGGCGGCGTTGGGGAAAAAATATATATTCGAAATTTATAGTTACCGGAGCGGCGCGCCGCGGTAACACACTTTTATAAAAATAATAATGAAAATCCTTTGAAAGATGGAATCCAATAATGAAGTTTGAAAAGTGAATGGAAAAAGAAAATGCAGAACAGTATATTAAAATGCCAGCTCGGATTTCATTTCCCGATGATTAATTCTCAGTTGGTAAAGAAAAGTTCCTCGGTAAAAGGGGAAAATAATATGAGCTTTTAAAGTATTGATTGGTTAGCGTTCTCGTATTCGCTTTCATAAAACTATATGAAAGTTTTTTCAGCTCTCTTTTTCCTCTCGCTCTTCGCTTGCTCGAGTTGCGGCTGTTTTTGAAGATTGATATACACCGATGTTTACCGAAAAACGTTTTTCAAAAAGTTTTCTATAAGGCAAATTGTTTCCAAGTATTTCTTTCTCATTCTGCTGGTTTTCTGTTCGGTTTTCCTGTTTTTAACTGCGGTTAAAAAACCGTTTGACGGGATTATTGCGGCTTTTCAAATCGTATTTTTTTCCGCCGACGATGATTTACTGGCGTTGGTTTATTTTTAAACGAAGCACCGAAAACGTATAGTCGCCGTCGCGTTTTTTCCGATTGCTTTTCGTGGCGAATTTAACGCCGGAGTCGAGCAGGTCGTTGTTCCAGTGTTAAATTTGATCACTCTATGTAGTCTGGCTAGTGGTTGTTTAATCGTGAGAAACGTAATATGCCGTGTGTACGGTATTTTATATTTCATATAATATAGAATTCTCCTTCGACGTTCTTTTTAAATAATCTCTTTAACTGTTTATACTGATACATTGGCCGTTGGTATTGGTAAATAGTCGCAACTTCGCATTGACAGGTGTCATGCGTCATGAAGTATCGTGAGTAGATTCTGCTTAAAAGACCACACACTATCTAGCGCTGCAAAACGCAGCGTGAGTTCCGCTGATTGGACATCATCGTACATAAAAATTCCTACTCGATACATATTCACCGGCTCATTGTACACGAGTATGTTTACCTTTCGTTTCGTAACAATAAATGTTTTACATTATTATATTATGGCCAATCTTCAGCACCCTACCTACGTTCCGGTTATAGATGAAGGATGAGAGTGAGATGGGGGTGCCTTGACGTGAAAGAAACTATTTCCTAGTAAACCAAAAATGATCTGGTTATCGTGTTTGTGACTGGAACATGGAAGTAATATCAAATTTATAATTATGTATAAAACATTGAATATATTTTTTTTTCTTTAAAAAAAAATATATGAAATCATATCTTATTAGCTTAATTACTTATAAAATGATTATCACCATTTGCAATCTTATAATTAAAAGTGAAAAAAGTTTGATTCGAAGTTCTTTCACATCTGTTACATTTTTTTTGCATTCATTTTGGAATGATTTTCTCAGAAAAAAAAATCCTATCACACGTACCATTCTGAAATTGCAACGAAATCGAAAACGATCACTGTATCAGGAATTTGGACGTGAACGCGAAATCCTATAATTGAATATTCCCATTTCGGCGAAAAAAGCAAGTTCTATTACGTATTCACGGTCACTTTCATTCATAAAAAAAAGACACCTAAGTGTGTGAAACAGACCACCTGGTAAGAAGGGTGGATGTTTGTGGTCGTGTTTTTCTCAATACATCGTTGACTTCTTTGTAAACCATTCGCTACAGGTTGTAGATTCTGAATGAATCGGTATTGCCGTTCATCGAGGTGGCGTGAAAACCGTGCGATCGATTTGTTTAGTTATTTTGTAGCTGCGATGATCGATGGACTTCATTAGAATTTAATCGCTGATCTATTTTCGTTTGTTGGAGATCAGGTTGAGCTAATGCTAATGTGTAATTTGAATGGCGCAAGGTATACGAACAAATCAGAAAATTCTTTTTTGGTCAGTTGTTATACTCAGTCTTCCTTACGTATAGCAGCAGTGAATGTGATTTAAACGTGAAGTGATAAGAATTCGAAATTTCGTTATGGATACAAATTTGAACGATATAAATTTTTGCAAGCTACGTATTTTTAATAGTTTATGTAATGTCATAGCACAGTTCGGATTATTCAACAATTTGTGTACCGTATATTTTAATCCTTACAACACTGGCTGCAAAAATTTTTGAAAATTGGTCTATAGCTTTGTTATGCTATTGATATTTCTTAAAATCTTATCTACAAGGATGTTCATTTAAAAGATATTGTAAGAACTATCTACCGCAAGAAAAATTTTGTTAGTGATTTATTCTACTTGAAAATTTTCCTATCCTCAAAAATTTATCAGAAAATTCAATATTGAAATTTTTCTCATTGAAAACAGTTGTAAATTTTTCAAAACATTTAATCCGTCTAAAAAATTTTAATGTAAAAAAAATTTGATCGCATCTTGCCACCTCTCTGCTATCGTCGATACACCGAAGGAAATTCAAAACATGGCACATTATGTTGGAAAAGCGAAGAAAATTCGCTTACATTAGAGTTGAAATATGTAGCGTTGTGCATACTGCCTACAATACTCCTTAAATATTATATAGGGTATGCAGGGTTGCGCTTCTACGCATAGAATGATTTATTCTACGTTAAGTGTAAAATTAAAGTAGAATGTACATAGAATGAGTAAAATATAGAATGAAGGTAGAATAGCATCCAAAAAAAGCTCATTTATGATGTCATATATTTCATCATTTCAAAGCCATTCTACCCTCATTCTACCTATTCTACATATTCTACCCATTCTACTCGTCACACTTCTATTTTACTCCTCGTATTTCACGCGTAAAATGCCTATTTATTTTTTACCATGTATTCTACGGCACAACCCATGGAGATATGTTATACCCTCACTTTGCGTTATAAGCAATGACGGTTTTAGGCACAGGCTACATAGGCTGCCGTATCGAGTGACAAAGTTTTGGAGACTGCAAATTATTGCAAGATGATTATTAACAAAAAAATAATGAAAAAGTATAGATTCTATTTTTTGATATTTTTTCTTCTAAATGATGTAAAGAAACCTTGCTATCTACACATTTTTTCATTTTTTTTTCTTCCTTCTTTCAAAATACATATAATAATTTTGTATTTTGCGTTTTACACGCGTCCATAAAAAACTCAATAATTTTTTTTTTTCAAATAACCTTCAAAAAATGTAAAGCAATTTTTCTTAAGTTTTAAGATGATTTTGTAATATTTGGTATTTTCTCTCATGTTTTAAGACTTTTTACTATTTTTCAAAATATTTTTCTCTTGTATTTTTCGTTATGAAAAATAATTCTCAAAAATTAAATGAATTTTTCTACAATTTTTTTTAATTAAATTTATTTTATTTTATTTTATAGTTATGTAAATACACTCCAAGTTGAAGAAATATTTGTGAATTAAAAATTAGAATTTATTAGAATAGCTTCTGAAATAAAAAAAATTATGATAATGAGAAATTGTTTCAAAATCATAAGGATGATTTTTTTTCATTGAAAGAATTCACTCACATTAACCCTCGCCTTGGACAAGGTGACCAATCGACCGAGTCTGCAAATTTTTTAATTCGTAAAAAAAATTTAAATGTTTGAATATTTTATATTACATTTTTTATGTTCTTCTTGTCGTTTTTTTAGAGAAGGATGAGAAAGCGAGAAATGTCACAATTAAAGCAGCCTAGAATAGTTTGTGTCTGCTCAGCTCAGTAATGTAAAAATAGTATGGTACACTATCTATATTAAAATAAGGAAAAAGAAAGGGCTTCTCATAGCATATTCACTGGTGTACATAGGATCCTTTAACTTTAATTTTGTTTGGATTTCAAGTTCATAATCTCCAATATTATTCATTTCCATTTTAGAAAATTGTATCTCGAAAATTAAGTCAAAAAAAACAAATTTTAGGTTGGCGCACTGTGGTTGAAAAATCAACATTTTATTGAATGTAATAGGTTAAAAATTTTCTCTTACGCGCCTCTAGCCCTGAGCTGTACATGGTGCAGAAAAAAAAAAACACTGAAAATGAAAATCTCTCTTAATAATTTTTTATAGAGAAGAATAGCAATTTTGGAATACATTGGTAAGGTAAAAATTTATCGATCTGAAAAATAAAATATTATAAATAATTTTTTTTTAATTACCTGTAAAAAATATTGCATTATTAAAGCTAAGCTTGCTACCACTTGCAATTATATTTCTTCCTTGAAAATTTTTATGGTATGTTTTTTATGTAAAAGGTACATTTTTAGGAATTATAAGCAAAAAAAAGCAAAAAAAATTTTTACCTGTATTTTTGAACCTTCCTAGTGTACACATGAAGGTTTCAAACTTTTACGGGAAAATCATGCAACTTAATCGTGCTTGCTGAGAAGAACGAAAAAGTCTATGTGCATGTGTAGCCTACTCTCAATATTAAAGGGGATATATAAGTATAGATGCAGGTTTCTTGAAATCGACGAAATGATATAAATATTTATTCTTCCTTCTTTTTTAATATTTCAATTATTTCTGCTATAAAAATCAAGATGACTATCTGTATCTGTGTTCAATATTTGTATGTATTATCTAATCTCAAAATTAAGGGATACGTATATCTAAGTTAATAGTGAAATTGGAAAAAATTGAAGATTCTAATTTTGAATTTTTGTTTTCAGCTTTTGCATTAGGTCATATGAGCACATCATCATTTATGTTTGTTACTTTAAATTTTACAAATTAATGAAGCTTGTCAGCTAAGATGATGGAAATATTTTTCAAAAAAAAAAAGAAAGGAAGAATGAATAGATGAATGAATGAATAAATAATTTAATTAATTAATTAATTTTAATGAATAATTTTTATTTAATGGATTTAAAGGCGTCATAGCACCTTCAATTTTGAGATTAGGCTATATGTGTATATGAAGTTAAGTGTTGTTCTCAACGAATACTGTGAGTTTGTGACTCTTCAACAGTTTTCCATTCGAAGATTATGCATCATGCCCATCATTTCACGTGGGTTGGCGGCTAACTAAATCGTAAAAAGGGCTTTGACTTCTATTTTGTTGGTTTGCAGTTTTGAATTGAATATAAAATTTACTATGGTGTCTCAAATTTTTCTAGAGCAGACTCAGCTCCCTACCCACTTGATTAAGGTCCTGGTAGTATACATATTATTTTTTCATTGTTTCGAACTTGTGTTTTACAAGGCAGTATGGAAGAATATTAGTATTTTAGGAAAGGATGACTAAATGGGATATTCTGCGACTATGTATTTTTCAAAAGAGATGATTAATTATTTTTTGATGTTTTATTAAGGTATAACGAATAAAATAATACCTAATCCCATTCACTCTAGTTGAAAATAAAATTTAAACGATAAAAAAAACGAAAATGAAAATGAGCATGAACCTTCGACAAATTTAAACTCTCGAATATGCTCCCTAGTTTATTTCGCCGATAATTTTTTTGAACATTTGTTAGAAATAGTAAGTTTCTTTTGGGTCGTAAAAATTTGGCTTTTTACACGAAATTTTTATACCTGAATTCAAAAACACTCTGCTCGAAAAGAGTAATTACTTCTTTCACGCTTTAACTGCAAAATTAAGAGTTGATACACGTCGAATAAATTTCACGGCGTTATTTTTCTCCTTACACTAGTATGAGCCTGCCGCGATACATTCGGTGTAATAGCGAGTTACGAAACAACTGTTGCAAATAATGTGAAAGGTTGTTTATTATGACACGTGTAACATATTTCGCAAAACTAACACGCGGCAATAAAATTATAAATTATTCGTAGTGTCGTTGAATTTTAATCAAAGCCGACTCGCTGTGGATCCAAAGGCGCTTGATTTATAGCGACGGTGTATTTAAAAACGTCTACGTACGTCGCTGCTGATACTGCACTTACTGGTGCTTTCGACTTTTCGAGTCAAAAGCGATTGATAGCGCACGTAAAGTGAAACGTGTAGGTTATGAAGTCGTTTGTTTTTCGTAAATTTTATTTCCTTTGGTATTTTTCACCGATGATGTAGAATGCTATATGGGCATTTGTATAAGGTTATTTGTGATTTGGGGTGAACGCGTGTTCGAAATGTATTTTTTATTTTTCCAAAGTACATTTTTTTCGTATCGAAAAGAATACGACGAGGGTAATTTTCAGAGGTATATTGTTTTCAACTCGTTCGGTTCGCACGTATAGAACATAAACACGTCCTAAGAAAGTATTAAGACTGTACGAGCGACCGAAAAGAGAAGCGAAGACCATACGAAGCCGGTATAGTAATCAGTTTGAAAAGAAAAAAAAAATTTCTCGCAGGGTAAAGCGTGAAAGAGAGATGAAAGCTGAACGTATGTTTCGACGTAATATGAAGTTGGAAAAACGTATGGAATGAAGCGATATCAAACCTGTCAACAAACAAAAAATTCAATAACCGTACGTTTGAAAATTCCACCGAATTGATGATAACAATAGTATTCCATCTATTGCCGAGGTGGTGAGCATTGTTTGGGGTCATTGGTGAATCGTGGGGTTTGAGGGAAATTCGCAGCGAGTTATGCGAGACTGTGGTATGCGTAGATATGAGGACGTAATAGAAGTCATCATCAACGTATATTATGACGTATTACCATCGGTAGTTTTCCCTCTCTTATTTGATTAGCCATTTCTATCTTTTTCTAATCGCTTTTTTTCCTCTTCGTTCGCGTTTTATTGATGTTCCGTACATTTTTCCTCGTTAGGGATTTTTTTTTGCCAACTCCGGAGTTATCTTTTTTCGGTTTATGGCGTTTTCGACATTCGCAACGGTGTTCCGGTCAATCGGTCAAATGTTCTTGTTTGTCGAATCGGAAGCCATTCGGTATTGGAATACGATAGATACGGTGAAAATAAAGGATTTATTATGATTGACACGCCAGGTTTTTTTCTCCGTTTCGTGTGGAGTGGCTGTTGAACGATTAATTCTTTTTTATTTAACCACGATGATGAATGTTCAGCGGACCGGTAATTTTTATTAATTATTTTTCGATATAATCGCGTGCAATTTGTACGATTTGGGTTTTGGCGTCGATTCTGTGGCCTACATTGGTGAGGAATAGGAAAAGGATGTACTGTAAAATATGCTCCTTCGGCCCTGGCACATATAGCGGCTTAAATATATAGCCGAACGTTGGTAGCAAGCGTATCTAATCAATAATGATAAATAGTATGTTTACCGTTGGTAAATCGCGTAATAAAAAGAACTATAGGAGGCACGAATACGTTAGCGTGAAGAGATTAACGAGAGAACGAGAGTTGGCCGGAGTTACGACGCGCTACAGCACGTGCTTTCCCGTCAGTCTCAATCCGTACTTGATTAGTTTCGAAATTAGTCCCGTTTCGGTTTGTCACTGGCTTTAAATTATAGTCTGTTATAGGGTTTTCGTAAAATGCCATTTTGCTGAATTTTATTTTTTACTTCCGATTTATTTTAGCCACGAGCTCGTCGTATGAATTTCTTCATCGACTGTGAATGGTAATTTTACATGAAAATATAAAGCTGGGTTTGTATTGCCTACTGCGAATAGAAGTATCAAACTATAATACCTATTTGAGATATACTTGTATTACTCGTGTTTTTTTTTAAATCGTTTTATTTTTGGTCGCTCGGCATCTCGGCCATTTGCGACGCTAAAATTGTACATTACTTATAAATATAGGTCATTATAATTATTGGTATCTATTGATTAAGTATAAAAATTTTTATATAGAATTAATTAAATTGTATGATTGTAGGTAGGTAAATAATTTTTGGACGGCTAGTTCCTCATCCCCAGCTGCTTCCTCTAGATTTTTCCATTGTCGTCGGCGCGCGTATTTTGGGCATTCTACTATTAAATGTTCGATCGAATATTATGAGTAAACTTACATTTTAAATTTAATAAAAACTCTTTCAAGAATTTAAATAAATTTTGTCCAAATTGTGATGTCGTACTCACCTAGAATATTCTTTTTTTTTTTTTTTTTTTTTTGTTGAGAAGTGCCATGTACTGCCGCTTAGGCCAGAGGCACGATTTAGATGGATATTAGATGCTGGTGAAGAGATTTATCTGGCGGATATATTGTATGAGGGGGCGAAGAGGTTTAATTTCAAGATTGTTACATTTTAATTCTAAATAAAAAAATTAATTTAGAATTAAATTTCTTTTTAATAGCAAATTATTAAATAATTTAATTTGAACAAATAAATAATATACATACATGACCCACAAGTTCAACAAAACACTTATAAGTTGGTAAACAAAAGTATAAACTGAAGAAGTTCCCTTTATAAAATAGCTCACAAATTTAGACGTATCTTGTGAATGAAAATAATTCCTAAATGATTATAAAATATGTGTATAAATTCCTAAATACGACAGTTGGTCTTTTATGCAAATATTTAATTGAAACTAAAAATGAAAAAAATCACTAGGTTTCTCATAATGCTAGCTCGACTTATTCATGAAGATATGCTCCTCTATTCGCAAATTGTCGAACCTATTTTCAATCCCAGTCGTATACATTTAAGTTTTTGCGAAATGGTAACGGTTTCACGTTTCGAAATACCCTGTGACAATGCATCGTAACTTGAACATAGAAAAGCGTAGGCTTTAATTCAGGGTTTAGAGCCATATTAATGGATGTAAACATTGTAGATATTACTTAAGGAAAAACGGCTAGGACTCGGTTACGCCTTGGTTCAAGTCATAAAACTTCATCATTAACAGCTAAAGCTTATAAATTTGATTTTATGATTAAATTAATTGCCAATTTTATAACATTTATTTTACACCAAATGTAACTTTATATACAAACAAGTTGAAAATTAAAACCTTGTTTGTTCGGCATAAGTTGGATAACGTTTCACCATAGAGACGCGAAAGAGCGATATAAGAAATACCGTCAATAAAATAACTAAGTATTTTGGTTTGACTGGCGTTGGCGCAGGTATCGATACTCGCATGTTGGCGAAGTAAAATAGATAAAATTTTTAATGCTTCGGATTGATACTTTTTAATGTTTTAATGGCTTTGCGTACACGTATTAGTGGGCGTTCGAAACGAATACTCGCCTATCGCTGTACGTAGTACGATATACATTACGACCTACTTTTTCCCTCTCGTAATGTAATAGATATTGTAGATTGTAATTAGGCGTGGATTAGGCTCAGCTATCTAGTACATGTGAAACTGTGTCTTGGAAATTATTTGAGTTATTTTTTTGAGCATATTTGTAGATATTTCGTTAAGTTATTAGTGGTTTTCTTTGGTTATTACAATATTATGTACTCGTGAAAAAAACAAAACAAAATATTTAAATCATATTTATAGGTTTTTTTTTTTTTTTTTTTTTTTTTTGATAATACTCCCACCTTTTCTGTTACATTTTAATTGATTTTTGCCCACCTCATTTCATATCTATATCCTTTAGCTGCCATTATAGATACGGGAAAATCTTATATCGACTAACAAAATGTTTGAGAAAAAATTCGTAAGAGCTGAAGAGAGAGATAAGGAAAAGTAGTGGCCAAATAATCTTCAGAAAATATAAAGAAATTTCCAGTCCTCAGAGTCGGTGATAATACCTTCCAAAATGAGATTAAAGTTTTGAGCTGTTTGAAAATGTTGAAATGATTTTTGTTCTGATTTCAAAAATCACACTCCATGGCCTGAAGACTGAAAAAAATTCATCGCCCATTTTCTCAAAATTTGCGAGGTCTAAATTTTTTAATTTTTGATAAGACAGCAAAATTTGTGTATTTTCAAAAATTAGTAATAAATACAGTTTATTGATGGTGCGCATAGTGTAAACTTGATTTGAACTATTTAGAAATCAAGAGACTTGAATACGCCTAATTTTTATATTATGTATTAGAAGTTCCCAGAATATCACTTCTTTGCTTCAGAATGATGTCTTGTAGGTGTTGTACCACAAATCAACTTTACTAAGGGATTCTCTGTGGTAAAAATCAGTATTTTGTTGTCTGAGTCTTGAAGACCCCAAATAATATCTGTGATCAATGAATTACCCACTTATAATTCAATAATACAAGAAATATTGCCCTTTTTATGGATACGTAATTTTTTACTCGTTCATACATACAGTTTTTTTTTTCATTTTATTTTCGTTTTTCCTTTGTTTTTTTTGTTTTTTTTGTAGTCGATCAATTCATAAGGAAATTTTAATTTTAAATTCTTTTATATTTTTTTCTCTTAATATTTGATATCTGTGTTTACACTTTAATGTTGTATGTTGATAATATATTGTGTATGAAACGGTATAATTCATTTATTGGCTGCAACCAATGAGGTACCTATCCAAATGATTAGTAATCTCATCTTTTGTAAATCGAGGAAATTAATAATATTTATATATTTTCACGTATGTATATAGTGTTTACTTTAAAAGCCCTCGTCACAGTATTTTTGCCCCAAGGTTGCTTTGAACTGTAATTAATTTCAAGGCAGGATCTAGATAGGTACTACTTCACTTTTTAGAAATTTTTTAAAATAAAAAAAAATTATTATAAATTCTTTTATTCATTTATTCATTTTTATAGTGGTGTTTGTAAGTATTGACTGTTTGGAAATCGCTGGAATTTTGATGAGAAACTCTGGGTAGGAATTCGCAAAAATTCTTTTTCTTTTTGAATTTTTGATTAGACTCAAAATGGCAATTCAGAATCTCGAGAAGAGCTGAAAGAGACACAAATACCTCAAACTATCCGTTTTCAGTTTTCTGTGAAACAGTGAGTTACGGACACCAATATATCTAAATTTCGATATCTTAAGTGCATTTGGAGAAGAGTTGGAGCAAAAAATGGCTTTTTGAGGAAGTTTTGAGTAATAAAATTTCTTTAATCTCCCTTCTCATCGAATCAATATGGAAAGCTCAAATATTATGTAGGGTTAATTTGGGAATAGAATGTGATACATTGAATTTAGTTTAAAATGGACTTAAAACGGTGGCTCATAAAAATTTGAGGAAGATCCGAGGAGGTTTCAATAGCTCAAACTTGATGAATATGAAAAAATAAATAATAAAATCCATAAAAAAATGCATTTAAAAAAAATAACTGAATAAAATTTAATAAAATAAAATTTAAAAAAATAAAATTATTGAAAATATAATGTTTTAATAAACTATATAATATAAAAAAAGATAAAATATAAATATTTATTTTTAAGTTAGAAGCTTAATTTTTTAATCTTAATTGGAATAATTACTTTTATTATCAGTAATATAATTTCAATTAAATGGACTCATATGATTTCTTGAACACTTTCATAAGTAATTTTGAAGGGGAAGAGGAGGGTTCTTGTTTCAAAATGTGATGAAGTAAACGAAAGGTTGAACATTTTTATTGCAATGCTATATGATGAAGCGAGTCCAAGTGAATAATATATTCTAATTTTAGCCTCCAAAATGAATTTGGAAGGGAGCTAGAACAAAAACAACTTCTGGGGGGGAAATGATTGCATAAATTTCATAAATCAGCCATATATCCTCACCAAATCCATCTTGTTTGGTGAAACTTTATATTTATAGTTAGTTAGCAGCCAGAATAAGGTATCTTGAATTTCGGTTAAAACGGATACGAAATGACGGATCATGAAAATTTGAGTAAGACTTGAGCAGCCTCAAAATACTGAAATTTGAAAAATATGAGTTCATATGATTATTGTGGGCAAAAAATACTACATTTTCTATTAAGTTCAATTTCTTAAGTGGTTTTGAAATGAATTGAGTGGGGGTTTCAGACTTTGCGCTGAGTTAGCAACGTTATGTGCAAACACGAACAAACTTAATTAACAACTCAGCTCTATTAAGACAACATGGCTGCTTACGTTTATTTATTTATTTATTTTTTGAAGAAATTTTGAAAGTATAAAAAAAAGATAGTTATCAAAATTGAGAATATTAAATTTTTTAGCTTACTTGGTTATAGATATACCAAGCAAGATAATCAATTTCACTTGAACTAACTCATTTTCGATTCCTCTGCTGAATGTTAGCGTATCATGCGTAAAAAATAATATCCACTGAATACACTTCAATGATTCATTGCGAATGATTTTACCAAATGTTTTTTACTTAAGCTCAGACCACGATTAATTTCATATTGATTTTAGAATAGGTTACTTTTTGGCAAATATTTGGAAAAAGAAAAAGGGGAAATCAAAAAAGAAGATGGAGCGATGGGTTTAAACAACTTCTAACGCATAATCTGTTTCATAGAATCGCTCAAGACAGGGAGGAATGGGCTAGACTGGAGAAGGCCTATACTCTATTATAGGGCCAAAAACACTATTATAAATCATATTTGTAATTATACTTGAAATAAGTTACGAATACTATGCTATAGATAGTCTGATCAAATAAAAAATAATAATAATAATAATAATTGTAGTTCACAAAAAAGAACTGATTGCGGTTGTCGACAAAATTGATTTGACAGCTATACCAGTGAAAGACATATGTAATAAACGTTTAACCGCGAACGGCACAATATGCGCAACTGGTTCACTGAGTACTCCGAATTGCGTCGATCCGCGTAATTTTGAATATTGGGGGCGTCAATACATCATAGCTCGCGCTTTCGAAGATTTACCACCTTGGGTGTGTACGTGAATGGAAAACGACGCTTATTAAATAAAAAGAAAGGTTAAAAGTGGGGATTCATTTAAACAAAAGGCGCTAGAAAAAGGCCGGGAAGAAGAGAGACGAGTGAGTATTTACGCGGTGTCGTATTATTCGATGCGCGCCGCACAGAAAGAAGGACCGACGTTCGTTGTGACAATTACAAAGTGTGTGTGCTTGACAATAGGACGGTACAGATTTATGACGTCATTTTAACCCCGATACGGTTGTAACGTTGTTTCTGATTAGTACATAAAATATTTTTTCAAAAAAATACATTCGTAGCGAGTGGCTTTTGTATATATAATACGTATTGCGGTGTATACGCTACCGCCACCGTATTCAACTGTTGTTGACATAATATTACCCCTCCACCATCAGTCGGGGTGACGAATTTCTACTACAGGGTTTACTAAATTGCGAATTAATTGCAACGTCGGTGATGTTGTAACAACTAGGACTACGGAGCGTGGAAAATTTTTGGCCGATTCGTATCAATGGAAATATAAGCCGAAGGAAAGCATCGTCGTAGAGTAAGAGATGAAAAATAACGAATCGTTAGTTTTGTGCGAAGATGCCAAATTACGATGAGGATAATTTTCGAATCACTGTTATAGTATCAATACCGCTGAGCTGGTTTTTTGTTTTTCAACAACGTCGTCCTTTTTAGCTGATAAACGACATTCATTAATATCATCGAATATTCTGCATTTAATGTTTGTTTAAAATGATACACGTGTCATTTGGCCGGAACGCCTACCATTTCAGCGCAAATTAGACTGTTGGCGGTTATATATCATTTCTCATTGGTAGCATTTCGATTCGTTGGGGTATTTGCGGCGTGTTCGACGTGGCTAACCGAGATGTTACAATTAATTAGGTATTTTTCCGCCACGACCTCCGGACCTTTTTACGTCCGAGTTTTTGGACACATTAACGGGGTAGAATTTTTTTTTCGCCTTTTCAAATATGAATAATAAAACGCATCGTTGGAACGAGAACGATTCGGTCTTTTTGTGGTTTCTGATGGCTAGTACGATGTGATGGGTATTTGGAACGTTATAGTTCATTATTCACTGGCCGAAATATGAAGACATCATGTATAGAGATTATATATCTCGGCTCTTTTCATATGGCACCATTAAATAGGCTTTTAAAATCGAAAGTGAAACGATACCGGTTCAGACGTAATTAAGGTATTCATTTCGAAAGTATAAGAGTTGGCAGTTCTGACGTTTAATTTATCTTTATATTTACGATAGGCGTTAGGTATTCGCTTCTATGTAAACATTGTATTCGGTATTACGTACAGAAGCGGCGAGTAGTTCAAATCCAAACTTAATCAGTGGTATCGAAAACTACATAGACATCGAATTGTATGTGAAGTGAGACCAGTGGTGTCCCCATAAGGTATACGTCGTATACTTTTAAGTATCTAACAATTCTCCACCTTACCAGCGGCGTATTTCACTACAAGCCCGCAAATCACGTGCTTCAGGAGACAGATTTCTAGGGGCGGCAAATTTTCGCCCTTTTTTCATTTAAAAGTCGTTTAATGTTTTGTTGAACTTATTGTTCATAAACTTTACACAAAGTTCAAAGAACAAAGATATACACGTTATTGAATTATAAAGCCCAAGCAACCATGTCGCGTTACTGGAACTGAGTTTTTAATCGAGGCTTGTTCAGGTTTGGAAATAACGTTGCTAACGCCCCTCATGTCTACAGATTACATCCAATGCCATGTCTAAAAAACCCAATCTTATTCCTTCTGAAAACACTTAAGAAGTTGAATTTAGAACAGATGTAATATTTCTTACCATGCAATAATCATATGAACACATATCTCTCAAATTATAATGATTTGAGGCTCCTCAAATTATCTTCAAATTTTTATGATTCGCCATTTTGTATCCATTTTCACTCAAACTGAAGAGGTCATATTCTGGTCCTCAACTTGACCCACACACGAAGTTTGACCTTTCTTGGTCGATTTGGTGATGAGATATGGAAGATTCATGAAATTTCCTACAACAGTTCCCCTCAAGCAGTTTTTCGCACTAATTCCCCTCCTAATTCACTTAGGAAGCTAAAATCAAAATTAGTTAGTTACTTGTGCTCATTTTATCATATGACACCATAATAAAAAATGTTCACCCTTCCTGGTACCCCGCCCCCTCCAGTATTATCTGTGAAAATGAATTTAGGATATAGTGTTTTTTTTATCACCAATAATCGTATGAATTCATATTAATAACATTTTTACAAATTTGAGGCCTCTCAAGCTCTACTCAAATTTAGATAATTCGCCATTTTGGATCTATTTTGATCCAAATTTAAGAGGTCATATGCTGGTCATCAACTAACCGCACAAACAATGCTTCACCTTTCTACATTGATTGGTGATGGGATATGGAAGATTCAAGAAATTTCATGACTTAAAACTTCCTCAAAAAGCTGTTTTTTGCTCCATCTCCCCTCCAAATTCACTTAGGAAGCTGAAATATGGATATGTTGGTTTCCGTAATTCACTCTTTCATATGAAATTAAAAACGAAAATTTTGAATCAGATGCCCCATCCTACAACCCTCTCAAAATTTGATTGATCGACCATTTTGAGGTGTATCGAAAAAACAAAAAAGCCCCTTTTTTGCATTTTCAAGAATAGCTTCTCATCGAATTTTGAGAAAATTTCATGAATACTCGCCCTTCTTACGCTTGAGAGAGAGAGAAAAAAATAAGTTCAGGTGATTAGAAAATACTAGTGATCTGAATCGTAAAGATTTGAAAACCACAGCCTCCCCCAACGCCCTTTGCAAATCAGATGAGCTGTAACAGATATTGTTTTTATTAAAAACTCAGCTAATAATTATCCTTTTTGTTATATTATTTCGATTGATGAGTTAACCGAAAATTAGCAATAAAGGTTGAATTTCAAATGGGAGAGGCGGTCGGCGAATACTTTCTTGAGGCGACAAATCGCTTTATCCGCCACTGAACCTTACACAGAACTAAGGCATGCATCAAAAAAGAATTATCACATTCAGTCTTGATAGTACAATTTTTGGTAAAAGTTTTCAAATAATTTTTTTTATGTTTATTTTTTAATTATTTATGTGATGATTGGTAATAACGTAATAAATTTTGGATTATTTTCAATTTCGTATCCCGTAAAAAATGAAGTGGCTGGTTACATAATTCCATTTTCCGACGGTTTTTTCCTTTCAAAAATATATCAATTCAGCGTATACTTTCAGAAAAAATCATGCGAACACCAAAGGTGAGACCAGCGATTTACAACGCTTGATGAAGATTTTTACACCCGAAAGAAGGGACGAATAGATCTGTATTTTGAGCTAATAGAAAGTCAGTGTGATATGGAAGTTGAGAAGTTAATTTCGGAAATCAAATACCACTTAGTTCGAAATGTTTATTTATTGTCTAGCCATTACATTTCAATCGTTCTTGTTCGACATAGTATCGCGAAAAATGTTTTATTTTCCATCTCAGTCAGTTTTCAATTTCTTTCATGTTGCGAGAACTATATGAAGTCTTTCTTTTTTCTATTTCATTTGCTTCAAGTCATTTTAATCGTAGTGAATTCCAGTAGACTAGAAAAGTGAACACACTTAGTCTACAAGCTGGTAAATATCGTGAAAATAATAACAATTTAAGTATAAAAAAAAACCTCATCTCTGCAAAAATTTACATAATGGATTACAAACGAACGATGTTCGATCATAACATATGTTCGCACGGCAGTCTCAGGTGGCGGTGGCGACGACAGGCGAAAACAGACGGACGCACGGACTTTAGTTTAATTAACCAAAATGTTATAAAAATCATTAAGAATTCCAGGTTTGTGCGTGGAAGAAAAGTACGTTTTACATGGAATGCCACTATAATGTGTTCTTAGCCACTAGTATATACGTATGTCGCAGTCCACTAGATGTCTTGTATTAGCATAATATAACAGAGGTTCTTCTGACTTTACATGTACAACCTTTTAACATCGAACTACGTCTTTGCACGGGGCTTTTTTACTTACAATCTATTAACATTTACGTTTACATCCTCTCGTGTTCTAAAATGCTGTAGACTAGTCGCAGACCCTCTATGGAATTATCCAGTTTCGAGTTAACAAGTGCTTACCTCGGAGGTAGGTTATACAACGCGTTAATGTATGAATTACCGGCACGTTAGTTCGCAAATTAAATATTCCGCTGCGACTGGTATTAGTAGCTGGTGTTGTAAGTTTAACGTGGGTGATGAGGTATACGCGCCCTGGACGAAATACTCTTGTTACGATAGGATTTTGTGTTAGCTGGGGATGTAAGATATCAAGAAATGTGTGGTAGGAGTGATTTCAGAGTTTAATTTTTGATTGGGTTTTCCTAAGTTCTAGATGAAATTTTCAGAAAATTATAACCAAATAATTCATTTATGGGATTCGCCGAAATTGAGATGTTCGAATTGATTTGTAGTGTGTTGTGCAATTTTAAAGAACATATGTAACTAAAAAAACCTTTTTTGTGTTAAAAACTTTAAATTTGATCAACAGAAAATGTTTACCTAGTATGTAGTAAAACTAAATGTATTTAATTAGCATATTTTTTCTATTTTTTTCTCCTTTAATTCTTAGTTACTCTTGCCTTCATTACATAACATATTAACGAGTATCCGTACAACCTTTATTCTTCTGTGTGATCAAGACCAGCTATTTTTTATTTTTCGTTTTTTTAAAGACATTGTAACAACTTTACAGAGTACCCTAGAAATAAATTATATCTATCTATCTATCTATCTACCTTGTTTCACTGCTTAGAGTAGAGTGAGATGACGCAGACAGAATTAGGACCTAGAGGGTCTATGACCTCCAATCCGCCTGCGGGCTGAGTAGGCCACAAGAAGCTGAAAGGCATCCGGCTGCGAATTTCCGAAAACCCACAATAGGCGAGTATGGTGCCCAAAAGAAAAGGAGGATGCGACAGTCAAACTTCCATTCCGGTTGAACGATGCCGAGGCGTTTGCCTGCCTTAAGGAAACCATGGAGAGATTTAGGCTAATCGCCAAGGTGCCCCTGCCTGTCTGGAAGTAATGCTACAAGCGGTTCCCAGGCAGGTAGTGTTGCGTACTGTAGAGCAACCCCGCAAAAAAAGAGAAAAAGCTGCGATGATATGACGAATACTTTTCATGATTTATGAACTTATTGTAACCTTAGTAGAATTAGTGTCCTACCAAGAAGTGCTATTAGAGACATTATAGGTTTAGGGGTGAGAGATAACACAGATATTTGGTTCAAAAATCTAAATGTTATGACTTTTGAGTTAATTTCTCGCTTTACTACTGCTGTCTTTGTCTGTAAAAATCAGAGTAAATTTTGTGATAACATGAGATGTATGCAGGGGTTCCAAAGTGGGAGTCATGTGGCGTCTGTTCCGAGATGGAACTTGTTCCATTCAAGGATTCAGACTACCATAACGCCCTCCAAATCCAGTTAGAGGAGCTGGTGGGCTCTTTCGCTTTCGAAGGGAACTGAGGAGGAATTAGATAGCGACAGAAGAGCAGTGGCTTTGCTCATTGATAAAATGATACTTTTAATCCCTTTCTTGTAAGTATAGCTTCTATTTTATCTGTGTCACTTGTTTATTTTGTTTTACTTGCGCTAAGTTTTGAGATATTCTACTTTACCTATATCTTTGGCGACCCTAAATTACATTTTATTTTGTTTATTTATTTGATTATTTTTGGAAATTTTTTTGTGCTTCTTAATTATACTAGAAGTCAATCACAAAGATTTTTTTCATTTTTTCAACGTTGAAGAGGAAACAAAAATCAGAATTTCTTGCTCTAAACTTGCAATCACTTTCTTAGACGTCACTTAATCTAGTGGTATAACCAACAGAGAAGGTACAAAAATATTTTACCTTTCATTTCTTCTTTTTGAGAAGGGACGGGTTATAATATTCACCACTGTAGTAATCTGATTTGAAATTTTCTCTCATTTCATTTTTTCATCGCTTCTTAATTCTTGTAGTATATTTTGGATACTTGGATAAGCCAACAGAGAAAACAATAAGGAGGCTAAAAAATTTTTGGGGGTTCGTAGCCACCCTGGTCTTCCTTCAATTACACCAGTGACTTGATCTACCATTTGAAAAAATAACTGCGTACTTGGCAGCAAATTGAACTTGGCCGAAAGCTTGATGTTAATTAATCCGGTGTCGAATTTACAAATTTCATGTGAAGAAGTTAGTGTGACAGTGTGATAATCAGATGTGTGTGTACCTACTCAGCAAAGAGATAAAAACAGTATTACAATTTGTATTATTCGCAAACCCACGACATTAACGCTCATATGTTAGAAATAGAATGGAGTAGGTTCATACGCGATATACACTCGAATATGCAATGTTTAATCTAATGATAGGTGTCAAAATTTTCTGCGAACACTCGTCACTTTGACACGTTTAAGTTGTAACTTCAAAAAGATGCCGACAACACACGAAGAAATATGTCGGACGACATTTGTAAATAATTCGCTGATATAGTCGCGTATTACCTACATTGGTAATGTCTCCGCTGATAAAACTCGTCGCGGAATGGAAAAGTCGTTAATGAAGCACTTGTGAAGAGAGCACGATAAAATGTCATGCATTGAACGCACATTCGAAGTGTGGTTGTGGTTTATTTTCTAATTCAACGTATAATCTAATTACCCAAGCCTGCAGTCCGCCATTTGATTGGTATAGAGTGTAGAAGTGATGTTTTTGCAATACTTCTTCAGCACCTCATCTGATCCAGACGATCGTATAGTGAAGTAGGAAAAACTCTTACGATATGGTATTGGAAATGGTGGTAGAAACGTGATCGTGCGTACATATTAAACGGACATTGCGTCGCGTCGTACTGCCGGAATGGTATATACACCTTGTGTCCATCACAACGTTCCAATACAAACTCCTAATGAATGATACCGTATACAATGGTTTAAGCATAATGAATGTTACTAAGTTGTCTAACTGGCTTCCATTGCCACCAGTTGGAATCTAGTACGTGTAAAAACTCTCACCTCGATGTACGTCGGTCGGTGATTATTAACAATTCTACAGATTGAAAAGGTAGATCTGTTTATTTAGTAGAGCGCACAGACTCCGGGATGGAAGAAAAACATAAAAGAAGAGCAACCCGAGTTTCAGTCTATAGCGTTGTAACATGTTTTATTCAGCTGTCTCTGGTAATTGTACGTACGGATGTACACAATAATTTTTCTTCTTTTGATGGCAATGACAGCAGTGTGGGCTCTGAGCAAACATTCTAGGGGACCTTATGCCTTTTACTTGTTTTTTAATACCCCCCAAATGTAAGCGCGGACTTAGGAGTCCCCCTTCGGTAACACTTTTGGTAATAATATTTGAAATTCATGACTACCCTTTTACCCCTCGCCTTTCTCGTCGCTGAAGTGAGGTATATCCGAATCACACGGATTTATCGCTATTATAAATCGAGCGAAAATTCTCTTTATCCTTGAGTAAATAATTTTTGGTCGATTAGCGCAGCGGTTTTTATTATTCGTGGCTGTACAATTTAACACCGCCATTTCGTATCGTCAAAGCGGCTTGTATTGTGTTTAACATCGTTTCAACGTGTACCTCAGTCGGGGACGAGGATGAGGATATCAACACGATGAATATGCATGACTCGCTCGATACTTTTGGGAATGCCAGTAGAACCTAGAAATGGCGAAATTTCCAACTCCAAAAGCCCAAAGCTTCTGAGTCTGGAGCTGTAATGATTTCAAAGTCGACTATAAGTGTATAACGTTAAACTCGCGTTAATCTAGTTTAACGTTTCCTCGGCGACGATACGGTACGGATTATTAAACGATATTTCGCTTATTAAGAAGCAATACGTTGGTTTTATCGTTAAGAAGATTACGGTTGTCTCACATAATGGTATTATATTAGCGAAGCTTTTCGCCACTATACAACGGCCAGAATATACTGGAAACATGTACGAAGCATTCGATTATAACGGAATATGCGGCGTGCTAAGGCTAAAGTGTAAACAACAGCTCGACGGCTCGTTTAATGTTGACTTTGGCGCTATTAAGTAACTCGCATCTGTCTTCCCGAAATCCAAGCACCTCGATAAATCACACGATCGGTAAACAAAACCTTCCAGTAACATCCATCAACATTATAATAGTCGTTAGATACTTCGATATCCATAGTATATGTATCGTGTTCGATGGGGGTTTTTTTCTTTTCCTTTGTATCGTATTTTGGTGAATTTCTCGATTACACGTGTAATCCGCGAACCTCGGCTCTTACAATTTCGTTGCATTTAGGTGTAAACAAGAACGCCTCGAATGCAATCCTTTTCATTTGGTCGAGTACGGAAATTCGCCGAATTCCGCCTCCGCGTGCTTATTAAGCATAAGCTGGTATTGTGGTGTCACGAATCACTATACGATTTCTGTAACGTTTTGTCAAATTCAACGAGAATGTGTTGGCGACAAGTATAATATTCTTTGTATTCTTAGAATGCGTTTGACGTAATTTTTGTAATTTTCGTAATAACCCGTCATAGGAATATGTCGTAATATTATGAACAATGTGTTTTGTATTTTTCATGTCGAAATTGATTTTGTTGATCTATCGCGACTATTGGAGAAAAATATCAATTACTTTTTGGTCGAGATCAGTGAACTATATCGAAAGACAGGTTGAATCGATGAAGTTTTTCTAAATTTTCAACTTTTTTGTCCACCATATTATGAAGTTGGTGGGGTAGTACGTATGTGTTCCTTATAGGAGATTCTTTTGTGCTTCCTTGTTGACTTAACTCATCATTGAAAATTTATTGATAACACGAGTAAGGTGATTCAGCTTGTCTTATGTGTAGTACTCCACGTGTTGTGTCAAAATTATGAATATTGAATTTCAATCATGAAAGAGTTGATCTACTCAACAATTCAAACATCAGCATTGTATATTTTGAAATCTTCAAAGTGAGCCTTTGTGGTTCAAATTTTTCGAAATTCATGGAATCAGTTGTAGAATTTAAACGCTGGTTATGTGAATTATGGCTAAATAGTTGTTTGCACTTGGCGATTATGCAAGATTAGCGGGTAAATTCATGTATAGTGAATGATGAGTCATACTACATAAGCTTACAAAACAAAACAAAAATTTATAACTTTTCAGTTTTTTTTTATTTTTCATTTTATCGATATACCTAATATATTTTTCATTTTTTTCTTAAATCTAATGAAAATTTCAAAACAATTTAATGATAGCAATTTTGATTAGAGCTATGAAAGGTTTGAAAATCTAAAATTTAAAGGTAATCTGTCCCCTTGCCCCTCCCTCTCCTCAAATCGGTTTATATGTGAAATTTTTGATCATTTTTTTTTTTTGATTAAGTCATCTAATATTTCAAGTGAGTGTCCCATCCAAGCCACCTGTTGATTATGGTCCTGTGGGTTTATACTGCTAAAATAACTCAAATTGTAAAAATTCCATTTCCTGCATCACTTTACCTCAGCACTTATAGAATTCATGGAAAAAATAATGCTCATTTCCAGCTTTTGGAGCGCCCCACAAAAAAAATGAAAAAACTCTTTGCCAAAGGAAATTTTATGAACTTTTTTTTTGATGAAAAGTCTTGCTACATATGAAGCCTTAGTTGGCGAGTTATAGAAGAAAAACAGATTTTTCTGACCTTCAATGCGTATTTAGGGTGCCGCATAATTTTTTGGGTGCCGTAAAGACAGTACATAAAGACTAGATACCAAATTGTAGCTTGGCAGCAGTTACTTTGATTTCAAAAGCTTTACAGGACATGATGAACCAATCACAATCATGATCTTGACCGATTACGTAAATCGAGATATTGAATAAAGCTGCTTCTCTCTGTACACACTATTTATCTATAACTGTATTTTGAACTATGGTTAATTTTCATTAATATATACCACCGGCTCATACGTCATACTCCTTGAATCGTAGATAGTTTAGTTGTCGGAGTGAACCTTATACAGATACGGCGCCGATCAATTCACACTTCACCGTTCATTAAAATAATTGATCTGCTTTCGGTGAAGCGAGACGATAATGAAGCTGTAAACTTGTTAACTTCCAAGATTCCCATCCCCGAGACGAACATTTTATCGGAATAATTTTTACGCGAAGGGAAAAAATATGGCTGTCGTTAGGCAATTCTCTGTTCCCTCATCCGTGGTACGCGCAACGTTAAAAACCGACATTAGATTATATTATAAAAGTGTTACTAAACATAGAGGTTTGTTTCTATTTAAAATATTAATAGTATTGATAAGAGACAACATGCAACCGTTGCTAGATAATGTAGACGATTGGTCCATACGAGAAATCTTGTTTGTATCTAATTTATTTGACTACAGCAACGAGATATGTTTGTATATTAAATTCATTCAGGACCTTTTTTTTTTCATCGTCGTAGTCGTCTTCTTCAGAATGCTAGTATAAATTTAGTGGAACAACGGAAAACAATCGACGGAGGCTTGTTTTTATTAAAACTATAGCTATACGGAACAGGTTCTGAAAAAGAATAAAAAACCTCGAGACCGATATAAAATAGAATATCGAACCGAATCGAAGAATTAAATTTGTTCGCGTCGATTATAATAAATTTAATTAAGAGCCGTCATTAGTATCTTTTATACAGGTATGGTTGAAGGAAACGATGAGATCAGGTGTTTGGCGTGGTTATAGAGAGGCGAAGTAATAAAATTACTTTTACGTCGTATCACCATTCAGCCTTCAAGTGGTGACCGTTCGCAACCCTTTATACGTGTCTTTATTTTAATAATTAGGTGTACTCTTGAGCATTATTAGGTGACTGATAAAATAAATTTCGCGTTGTCACCGCGTTTGATATAGTTGAAGTTTTTCAGTTGGTTGTCGGTACACGTACATACGAATGCGACGACGTAGTTTTTATTCTTGTAATTGCAATTAATTGACACATTCCGTGATCTCAATGCCGTTCGAGTATCGGACTTTAATGCCCTTTAATAATACATTGTAAACGAATTCAATTGTTAACATGATTTTTTACGAATGTAAGACAGCAGCGGTAACGCTGTATACGGCAGCGATGTGATTTGTGAATTGTGAAATTAAAGGCATTCATTTCGAATGAACAGGCAACTCGGAGTGTTATGATTTATGATTCGAAACCGTTCGATAACGCTTTAATCCGATCTTCGTAATGAGGTGTTGATTGATTGGATGGTATTGAAATAGCCATAATTACGAACATAGAAGAATATATTATATAAAGCTTTAAGTGGCTAAGTTTGTGATTTGAAACAGGAATATAGCCAGAGGAGATCAAGGGGTTTACCCTCCCCTGAAAAGTTTTACTCTATTTTTTTAATCGAAGTGAAAATGTCGTTTTGAAAAAAAAAGTTAACGGCTCACCTGTAAGAATAATTCATTATAGGATTACATAAATTATCAAAACAATTTAAATTAGAATTTTTTTGTTTTTCAAGTATCTACATAATTATGTAAATAAATAAATACCTATTAGCCATGAAGAATTTGTAGTCTTTGTTAGCGACATTTGAACTTGAATTTTCATAAAATTTAACAGAAAATTTTCTTTAATTTTGCACTTTTCATTAGTTTAAATTGAATCAAATTTGAATGTTTCAAAAAAAATTAATTTTTGTTAATGTTATTCAATCTTCACCAAAAAATATAATTTTAGTTTATTATTCGCATCCATAAAATTAAATAATAAATAATTATATTAAATAAAAAATAAATAATGTAGTTCAGGAAGCATATTTTTCTTGAAGAAATTTTAAAACAAAAAATTGAAATAATGATTTATTTAATAATTTTTACTTCCTTTTAATTTCGTTAAAATAAATAACTCTACATTTTTATGAACAAGATTATTATTTTATTTCATTTTTGCATTGAAATTAAAAGTAATTAATAAGATTTCTTTTGTAGTTGTGTCGTATTCTGTTATCACTGAAGCCCAAGCTAGATTATACTTTTAGCTTTTTCAGATTACATTTGCTTGTTTGAGAAAGGTCATAATAGTGGGGAGGCATGGCGTGCTATATTTTTTTGAGAGAACAAATTTTACAATTTTATAAAACACTATGCTACAAAAAGTTCTTTTAGGTGCAAAAATGTATCTAAAAAGAATTGCCCACTTTCATTCGCAATAAGTAGTCTATAGTTATAAAGATTCGTGAGAAATTTAACGAATAAACATTATTTTGGTAATAATGCATAGTGAGGATTTTTTCAAAAACAATATTTTTATAGTGATTGTCATTAGTGTATTTTCATTCGAAAAAAATTCACTCCGTTCTACCTCCATTACATTGCTTTTTTTGAAAATATGACTCTTTCAAAATAATTTTACACAAAATTTTTTGCTATTAGTCTCTACTTTCATCAGTACAGGGGTAAAAAACTGAAACTGAAATAATATGTCTTTCTCGGATAACATTGTGTAACATAATTTTAGATTTTTCTTCTCTCAGCTTTTATTTAATTTTTTTTTTTTTTTTTTTTTTTTTTTAAGCAAAAGGGTGTTGATTTTAGAAATTTTTCAAGGTGTAATTTACATAACCAAATAATAGGTACATATTTAATATACAAAATTAACAGTCTTACCAATTTTTGGTATTGAAATTAATGAAAGTTTGAGAAACGCTTTAGTGGGGAGGAGAGAGGGTTAGATACAGTAAAATCACTATTACGAACAAATAAATTTTTATTTAAATCTATATCCAACAAAATGAAATGAAATTCATTCTTCATAACAGTTCTACCAACATATCAGACCTACTTCGCTTCCTTCGTTCAACATCCCTTTACTCACTTATTTAAAAATAAAAGAACATAAAAAATAATGATAATGATAAAATAAAATAAACTCGCCTCTAGCCCAGACCTGTACACAGCGTATGACAAAAAAAATATTATAATAATGAAATAATTCCTCATTTTAAAATTGAATACTTATAAATAAAAAAATCTTAATTAAATAAACTAATCTAAAAAAAAAATTATTCATTAAATTTATGATAATTATTTCTAATATTTAATATTAAATCTTTTAAATAAAAAAATGTAAAAGTGATATCGTATTTTTAGAATTTTTTAAACTATTGTTCGCCTGGTAAAAATATAAAAATCACCCTTTCCACTGAACTGAATGAATCATTGAACAGTTCTTTCCATAGACTTCCATAGCACCTTTTTATGTGTATATTTTTTTTGTAAGAAATCGAAGTTTCTCTCCCAAAATATTGTTTCCCTTCCTGAAAGAATTAACTAGTTAGAATTAGAATTTATTTCATAACAAATGATTTCGTTTTACCACAATACGATGAAAATAATGAACCAAGAATCACTTTGTGTGCATCTACGTGCTTTACGTACATATAAAGTATATTCAAACAGTAGCTCATTATGAAGTAATATTTGTTTTAATTTTTTTCCTTTATTTTATGTTGATAATTGAATAGCGAGAAAATACAATTGAAGTATGAGCGAGAAAAAGAACAGAACACGCTAGCGTGTTCGTATTTGGTGTATGAATTTAAATAGGTATGAGGTTGAACTCGCACACGAGCGTTATTTCATTGTAAATATAGGCGGTATTTATTAAAACATTTTTTCGGTGTAATTTTTGTTAACGCAATTAATCATAATCTAATTAAGGCGGCGGGGAGATGCGACGATGCGCAGCGAGCTGACGCGGCGAACATCTTGAAATGGGATGAGTTAACACGCGCGCCATATTTATCATTATGACGAAGACGCGGTAAAGAGTAGGAGAAATTTGCAGCACCTTAAATCGCGTCAACTTTCTCGATAAAACGAATATAAGGGTGCGCGTCGGCAAAACGATAATAAATCGCGCGATCATTTTCAAAAACCATACGCGAGCGGAATATTAAAAAAAAAAGCGTCGAGTCGAAGAGAGAAAAAGAGTGAGAAAAAAAGCGTAGCGCGCGTGAAACAAGAATCGAAACGACAATTCTTATTTATAATTGCGGACAGCTGAGGACTGGAAGGGTTCGACTACACGTTCGCACTTAGCGGGAAAGGCGCCAGAGATCATTGTAATGAAGGCAAAAAATGCGAAGAAAAAGTGGCGAAGAATCTCCTCCCTTTTATTGTTTCGCCGTACAGAAGTGTTCCTCTTTGTTTCGCCGCGAAGATACGACCATTCGATGATACCGAGCGAGGTAAACACGCCAGCGTTTTTCCAGACGGGGTCGCGAATAATGCACGTAGGAAAAAATGCTTAGGCTAATATAAAAACCCGCTACTGGGGACCTGGGGTTGTTTAGCGTATGCTCGGACTCGAGCCGAATGTCGCTGACGTTAATGTCCTGAGTAGATAATAATTCTCGCGCAGTTATTAAAAATTCGCGATTTTTTTTTCAACTCGCCCTCGAGTACTTGATTTAAGACGTTTAGCCAATCCCAGCTCGTACTCGTATACCATCCTGTACTCGAATAGATGATTTCAACCGCCTTACGAATTTAAAAGCTTTAACGTAATTAATTAAATTGTTTGCATTAGTGGTATATTAATAGACACGCTAAAGCTACGTTTTAAACAACGATTTACAAATAAAAATTTTTTAATTGAAGGAATTGCGTGACGTAAATGGTAATTTGAGTATGGTACCTACGCGTTTCGACGTTGTGTACAATATACGGTCGAAATAAACCGAATCAAAATTTTTTTTATTTGGAATAAAAAATAAATAAAACTCACCGTACTTCGGATTTCAATTATTTCGAAATAATTACATGGCGTAATTTGATTTTCGTGTTATCGTTTTAATAGGTTCTGTATTTCGTAATTTCCTTTTCGGTACAATTACGTAGTTAAAATTTCGAATCTGGTTTTACTTTAATGCTCTCGTAATAATCGATGTTTTTGTTGGTTTTTATAATTCTACTTCATTTACAATGTATAACGTATTTACCAGGTTGGGTCTTGGGAATTTAATTTCGGTTGTTTTCATTTATTATCCTCTGACTTGATAGATATTATGTATTCTAGATGGAGCGATCTGAAATGCATACATATGGGAGCATTTCTTCTAAAATATTTGATTAAAGAAATTTAGAGGTCGCTTCTTATCATTAAATACATTTCAGGAAACCTCGGTTTGAAATAAAAGCATGCAATATTTTTTTCAAGTGTATATTTCAAAATTATTTTCGATAAATTAGATAATGTTCAAATGTTTGGTATTGAATGAATATTTTGGAGTTTTAATTTCAAGAAATTATATGTTTGTGAACAAAAACAAAGACTCAATTGAGGGAACATCTATATAGGTGCGGGCTACTCCTCATTCAATTTTTTTTGACTCATGTGTTGCCCCACTCGTGTACCCAAAATTACTCAAAACTAGAAAGAACCCTCTAAAACTAAAAATAAGTTATTCTTCAATGAGAATAAAATATTTATTACGAGATCTTAATTTAGATGTTATGAGCAATTTTCTTCGTAATACAAAAATCATTAAATTATTGTTTATGATGTGTAAGTTTTCTATTTTCTCTGTGTGATATTCAAATCGAATTGAAAAATAGTTGAGTTATTTATTTCAAAATTTAGAGAATTTATTTTATTGAAAAATCACATCTCCCTCCCCCTCCAAAAAATAATAAATGAAAAAAAAATTTCTGGCCCACCTTTGGCTCGACCAAAAAAAAAACTAGTTACAACTCAATAAGATGTAGTGAAGTGCCATAATTTTTCTAAAAATTTTTTGGTGGACAGGAAGAAGTGATTTAAAGGTATATTGCTCATGCACAATTGCATAGGTGTTTGCTCACCAAATGATTACTTTCCATTAGTTATACTAAAAAAAAAGATACGTGGATACCATTATACCTTTACTTAGCTTCAATCATTATGTAGTGCTTTACAATATAAAAATTATCAGTTTGTACTTCATGCGTGAGTGAACATAATATGTAGAGAAATTTTTTTTTTTTCAAAAAACCGATGGCGAGGAAAAATATACTCAAAAAATATCTGCCTAGGTCAATAAATTCTCTTATGTTGTGAATAAATGTTGAAGTTTGAAATTTTAAAATATTACGAAATTACTTAACCTGCTTTATATTACTCTATCTACTCCCTTGATAATGAGTGAGAAAATATTGATTTTTTTTAAAACATAAGTTTTTGAAGTATTTTCAAAAATACTAAAAATTTTCAAAATTTCTCCACAACATAGGAGAATTTATTGACCTAAGCTGATACTTTTTGAATATATGTGATGTGGAATAAGAAAATGAGATTAAGGGCAAAAATCACTTTTCTGGGAAATTAGGTTTAAAATTTGATGACGTATTTTTAACGGGATTTTTTTACATTTTTTCGTGTAACACTAAACGTATACCTTGTACCTTCATAAAACATGGTTGAAAATAAAATAAAAAATTTTGTGCACTTTTTACTTCTGAACAGGATTTTTTTCTTGAAGCTCATTTTCTGATTCCACTATTACCTTAACCTCATTTGATCATTTCAAAAAAGGCCAATTACTTTTTACTTCTAAACAGGATTTTTTTCTTGAAGCTCATTTTCTGATTCCACTATTACCTTAACCTCATTTGATCATTTCAAAAAAGGCCAATTGCTAGAAAAAAAAGTGTTTGTTTCAAATTGCATTTTTAAGGGTAATGCAAGCCACCTGTGGGTCTAAAGACATTCATAATCGTTTTTTAAAGACCAGAAGTACCCAAAACCACCATTAACTCAAAAACGAGTTTTTTGCTCTTAACCTCATTTTCTTATTGCACATTTCTTATTATTAATTTTGCGAATTTCTTCAACATTGATATTTTGAAGAAAAAAAATCTCTCTGTATGTATTATGCTCACTCACGCATGTAATACAAACTGACCATTTTTACTTATTTGCTCCATTTACGTGACTTAAGCCATATCCTGAAATAAAGACTAAAGGCACGAATAAATTAAAGTAGATTTGTTAGATGAAACTTGAGAGCTAGAGGAGGGTGAAGATATAAAAAACGATGTTTTCATCGTCTTTTAAAAGGTCATGATGAGGGGCAGGGGAGAGGGGAGTATGAGGCGAAGGTGGTGTAATTCAAGGCAAAAGACAACTGGCTATTTTCTAGCTTTTCTAGCTAGTTAGGGTTTTGTTTGCCGAAAAAAAGGGGATGTTTTTTTTTCTTTTTGAAAAATTAGAATTTCTTGCTATTTTGTAATTTTAAAAATGAGTTTTTTCCTTTTATTTTCAAGAAGTTTTTCTTTTCAATCGTCATTTCTTTTTCAGTTTGACATTACTTCATTTCACCTATCATGATTTTCCCCAATTTTTGTTGTTGCTTTCCAAATTGAAAACTATGCAATTGCATCATTGATTGCATGAAACTTCAATTTATGAGGGCAGGAAGCGGGAGGAAGAATCATATTAAAAAAATGATAATAAATTAATGTTTCATTTTTTGTATAAAAACACCTGAATTTTTTCATTAAAGTATTTCTATATTAATGTTCAATTTTTCGTGTTTTCAGCTGCCAAAAAGTACATGTGTTTAAAACTTGAACAAGAAAATAATATTTTGAATTCAAAAAATTTATTTTGCTTGTTTTGAAGGGGAAATGCTAATGTTTAGATTCGATAATGCTATATTTTGATTTTGAAAGCTACGGGAACCCTGTAAGTTGTATTGCAATGAAATGGGAACCTCACAGATTTCTCATTTATGTAGATGGTAATTTGTCGTAGAGATAAGAGTTTTTGATATTCCTGAATTTTATTGACATTTTTGGGTATCTTTATTAAATATGAATAGATTAGAAACTCCAAAAGTTTTAGATGAAAAATTGGAGAATAAAAATTTGAAAAATTCGTTAGATTTGAAGATTGTGGAATTATCCCCTCTATGCTTCTCAATGTTTGTAAATTTTTCTATTTTATTTTCTGTTACCAATTTACAACTTTTTACAAATTCAAGCGACGAGTTCGTACGTATGATGAGCCGATCACGTAATTGTCGAGTAATTATCACTATGGTGTACATGACAATGTGCGCATAAACCACGAGTAGAAACAATGCACAAAAAGTCGAAGTTAAAACGCAAACGCCTGCTTTAACAATAGACGCGGATGTCATTCAATCGATGCTCGATAAGAATTACAATTAAGCGCTAATTTTTTTAACTATCCAAATGGCGTATAGGAGCGCTAGTATCGTTTCGCTGACAGGTACCCATGTCGTATGATTAGTTATTGTTCGAAGATGAGTGTCTACTATGGATATAGTTACATCGGACTAAACAAATACTAATTTATCGATGAGAAAAAATTTACATGGATGACGTAAAATTTATACACGATAGTCGCGTGAATATGAAGTCGAAAAAATAACCAGAATTCGCGACGCGGCAGCGGCGGTGATTGGAAATTGAACGGAGAATGGAAAGGCGACGCTATAAATTTAATATTCCACGCAACTCTCGCAGCGCGGAGACGAATCGAAGAAAACGAAACGCACGTGAGAGAAAAAACACACGCCACGAAACAACACCTATGGCACGTTTTTCAAATTATTTATTCGTCGCGGCACGACAAGATCACCGAATTTACAGCAGAATTCAAAGATTAACGTACCGTGTACCCGATAATTACGTTTTTATTCGTATCTGCAGCGTGGAGACAAAACAACGACGTAGGCGTTGCTGCCATCGCTTGTAATCTGGTTTTATTTGATTCGTACTCTGGATATGAGAGTTAGGTACGGTCGGGATGGCGCGGCGACACAGTTAAATGTCTGTTGATTATTATTCAATGCTACCGAACATCGGTTTTATGGTAATATGGTTCCCTTTTCGTCCTATGTCCTCGCTTCCCTTCCTTCCGCAACCTTCATCTTCGACAATTGCCGTTTTGAGTGATGTCTGAGTACGGATTACTGACCGTCGTCCGTATAATAAACCTCGAGTATTCAAAACAGTACCATATCCTTATTAATTCAAATCTATCGTTATATTAAGAGGTTTATCATTGTTGTTTTGCTTAATGCCAGATTATTCTGCGACGGTGAAATTTCGCTCGGTTTTCAAGTCCTGAAATGCGAATACCTCATGCATACCTCGTATGCTGATCGTATTCAAATATCGTACGATTGAAATTGATTAGGTATATGGTATTGTGTTTTTTAATCTGCTGTATGATGTCTTTTCTCTACATTGAGGTTTACGTATGGGCGAGTCTTATCCGTAGAAGCTGTGTGTATTGCATACACATTTTAGTTAGTTTAAACAAATCTTCTGTATCATCTTCATTTTCAAATAAGAAGACACGTGAAGCGTTCAATGCCATTTTTATGCATTTCATGATCATCCAGTCATAAGAATTATTTTTTTGAATAATGTTTTTCCCTGTCAATTTCCATTTTTTTGGTCTAAAAAACAAGTTTTATACCAATTGGCAGAAAAATCTGTTGAGTCATGAGGTTTACAAAAGTTTATTTTGAAACTCTCTCTAGTCTCTTCGATTGTTGTTTCATCGAAAAATGAATTCCCATGTAGTCATGCTGAAGGAAAAGATAGGAACCATTTCCCAGTGTTGAATGAATTGAGAACAAATACACCGTTTAGTAAAGATCATCAAACTCAAAAGAGAATTGGTACTTGTACAGTAGCATTTCGCGGTTTTATGACCGCTATATTAGATTTTCAGATTGAAAAATGTTATCGAATTAACTCATTTGGAGTGCTTGGACGTGGTTTTGAGATTAATTAATTTTTTCATACTTTATGAGTTTAAAAGGAGGCCGGTACTTTTTCGGAATTACCTGGAGCTGTTAAATTGATGTATTCGAACTCAAGTGTCAAATGAGTCCATTCAGTTAGACTTGGTTTTGAAATCTTCACGAAAACTTTTATCTTTGAGCCATATAATCTTCGAAGCAGCATTTTCAGCTTGTTACACGAATTTTATTTTTTTCTTGAATGAAAATGTTAAATATTAAGATTGCTCTCATCGTTCAATCCACTCAGAGAATAATCCTACGTATACCCTGGTTATGTTACCAAGTATTTTTTGTTTCGGTGAAGCTAGCAATTGCAACAAATTAGGTATAATTCATTCGATTATAAAACAATTCTAGGAATCTGGGATGTATGAATGAAATTCTAAATATATTTAATGGTTTTTCCTATTACTATTGAGAAACAAATGAAATAAACTTTTACCTAGTTTTATCGAAATCCAAGGACTTCTTGATCAACGGTGAATCTGAATGAGTATATCGTTTATTTATTTTCATTCAAAATACTTCTAACTCTTCAATGAACGTTAATGCGTTAAGATTATAGTCAACGATAAATTATCGGTGAGCTCGATGCTAGTTTTTTTTTTTGAATGAATTAAACGAATATTGAAATTGCGACATTGTAGATTGAGTGCCCTTTGGGTAATTAAATGGTTACATAAAAGTTGATAAGAGTAAGCGTTAAGTATTTATTTAGATTTTAATTGCGAAATTCGGTTTACTATTCTGATAACTTTTTAGCACCGTAGTTACTACTTAGGTACCCCAGACTCTCATTTTATTTCCGGGAATCATACATGCCTTGCAATAAATTGAAACAAAAAAGTTTGTTTATTTGAAAAAAATTATGTACATACTTATGTACTCACAATACGTTTTATTTATTTTTTAAGTTTGTAAAGGAAAGTCTTGTTACGTATTTGGGATATTTTTCAGAGTCAATGACAAGAGAGGTAGACAGGGTAGGTTGCTTCAAAAAGCATAGAAAGAAATCAATGATTTCAATTCAAATTTTTCTCTCGAATTTTAAACATGGAAAATTCTCTAGCCTTGTTTGCTGAACATAGTGTCAATAATAAAAAAATTAATGAATTAATTAATTAAAAAAATTAAAATAAAAAATAATAATAATAATAAAGAAACTTCCCAGAATAGAAATCTTGTCTCCGCTTAGGTCACACAACACTCACCCACATTTGAATAGACAATCCTTGCCTGTATGCTCCAATTGCCAAATGCTCCTTACCATTGTCCACTTTCTTCTTTCACTTTATTGTCTATGTAGGTTACAGAAATTTTTTCAATAACCCCACCTTTCCATCTCAAATCCTCAACGATGAACCTGCCACCCTTTCTTCCTCTCAACTTTTCTTAGACGGCAAACCTTTTCAATTCTGTGCCTCCAGCCTGAGCGGCATTTCATGGCACGCAAACAAAAATTAAAATCGGGAAATTCAATAAATTATTTTGAAATAAAAAAAAGTTTTGAAAACGAAAACGAAAGCGATAAAAGTATTTTTGTTTTTCATTAATTTTGTATTTTTGCACATTATTTTTTGTTTGTAAAAAATCACTTCACAAAACTATTACCTTGAAGGTTTTAAAAATTATTTTTGTTCTAGAGTCGCTACTTTCAGTAAATCTCTGAACTTATGGAATGTTTCTTAATGTTTAAAAAAAAAATTGGCACACGTTATCATATTTGAAATTTTTAATTTTTCTTTTTTAAGTTTATTTATTTGTTCACTTTCTATTTAATTTAAGTTTGATTTATTACCATTTTGTTGTAAACATTCTTTCATGAATGACTTTTTTTTTAGATTGTTCAACTTTTTCAATTTGAAATTTTTTTCATTTTCCAACTAATTTTAATTTATTATGTTTTTTTTTTCGAAGTTTTTTTTTTTAATAATAATTTGTAAGTATTATTTCATTTCAGTTTGATTCGTTGTTTTTTTGTGCACATTTTTTCATTTTTTGTAATTTTTGGAGTTTTTTACTTTTCAAGAATTTCATATATGTGATAAATTTTTTATTTACAAGTTATTTTTAATTTTTAGATTTCTTATTTTTCGCACCAACCAAGTGATTTTTTTCAATAATAAAAATGTAGAATTTCGAACTTTTTATCGCGTTCAGATGCGGGGCAATTTGGCCTCTATTTTTTTACTTCAGGAAGTGTAATTTTGTGTGTGATCTTTATGACTATCATTGTATCGAATGGCTTGTACATTCCTTAATTCGGTAATCTAGAACCTTTATCACTCTTTCATAGTTACAGTTATCTTGTTAATTACTGAATTGTTGAAAAAATAGGGTATACTTATTCTGTGGGATTAGGCATAAAAAAATCGACACGACTAAATTCATCGCTAGTACGTTGAACATAAGTAGTGAATGAGAAAAAAAAGTAAACCGGTTTCCTTAAATTCGTCTTTAAGAAAAAAAAGAACTTTATTAATATATATGGCAGTACAACGTGCAATAACATTTTTAATTAACTGGTATATATACAAGAATGATAATTTAGACAATTAACAAAGTAAATAAAAATTAATTTAATAGGTTTTCGCGAAGGTGAAACTAGTTTCCACAGTTCTTACATATTTCAACTCAAACAATGAGCAATGGCTTATAAAATGTTTAAACGTACAAGTACGCGCGTTACGGTAGGTAAAAGCGTTGCCCATGAGATAAGTCTTGTTTTGGGAGTTCTAGATTAAGTTTAGGTATGGAAGAAGGAAGGTTGAATTTGGGAAATTTTCAGGGACTCGTTTATTAGAAAGTCTACTTAACATGTATGATTATTTTGATAAGAAAAGTATGATCATTTCTGTAGCAATTAAGAATAAATGCAATTCCATGAAATTATGGTTAACTTCACAAGTATCTGTGGAAATTCTGAACATCTGTTTATTAATAATACTCAACTAACATCTTAGTCATGAATTTGGGGTATTTTCCTATAGTATTGAAGTACGTAAGTATTGTAATTTCTTTCATCCCAAAATAGACGTTGGAAACCAATGAATTAATTACCTGTTTAGAGTTCATTTTCTTATCATCTAAGTTAACATTTAATGGGTGAAAAATGCTTGCAGGTTAATTAATTTACGATTTACGATGGTTAATATATTCCAAATACAAAACGCCAGTTGCGATGCCTTCACATCGAACACCACAACAAGGCAAAGACGCCATGTATGAAAGACCGTGAAAAGAGCGAACAACTGTAAATCTTCTTCACGCCATCAACGACGCTTGAAAATTAGACAAGAAAAAGTGGAAAACGAAGCGATTCGACGGCTACGATAAACCAACGAGCACACGATTCCTTACAGATATGAACTCCGCCTATCGTAATTATTCAAATGGTCTTTCACTTCAATTGTTAACATACTCGATGAAAACAATTTAACAACACAAAACAATTTCTATTTTCATCCCGCTGCTCACGGCTTTTCAAAGCGGGCGCGTTCAATGCTACACAAAATTATACAGATACGCTCGTAAGCCACCGGTGCGTGTTTCGCATCCATTAATCGCACAATATATTAGAAAAAGAAAATAACATTAAATTCGAAGGAAAAAAATTATAAGGCAACACGGTTTCTTACCTACGCAACACAATAAAGTAATTAATGTTTTGAATTAAAATAATACATTGTACGGATTAAAGAAAAGAGAAATATAATTAACAATTAAGTGAAAAATAAGAAGAAAAAAAGGCCGAGGTAGTGAGACCTAATCTGCATGAATTATCATTCGTATACGATTATTTTAAATTAGGCGAAAAAAGAAATTGGCTCGATGGACATACAATTATTACAATGATATGATAATTAACGAAAATATATCCGGTGCTTATTCACTCTGATGTTGAACCGAACTCGTTCCACGTTAAAATAACATTTACGAATTGACTATGTAGAACTGTTTTTATAATTAAATATTCGCACGTTATAAAAAATATCGCTGTTAGTCCACTTCCATAAATACCTACTAAAACCAACCACTATGCAACTGTTTCCATTTTTTTTTTTTTTGCTGGCATTATTTGAATAACATTTGAGAATATTTAAACGTATTGTTGAGGATGAGGTATCTATTCGTATACGTCTGTTTTGCATGTAATAATATGAGATAGATAACGTTTGCTAATTTTTATACTGACCTTAAAGTGTATGCAGAAATTCTTGTGAATAGGATGTAAAAATTTTTACAACTATATTTCCCCCTATTTTATTCAAGTAATTAATATGCATCTTGACCTAGTTGGCTAATTTTAATATTTTTTATATTAATGTCTTCATCATGGAATTCACTTTATTTTCTCTTCTCTTACTGTTATTAGGTATCAAGTTTCTCATTATTATTTTTCGAATGAAATGAAGAAGCCATCGAATTCATTTTTATGTATTAATTCAAAAATGTACGAAAATGAGGATACGAATTACAATTCATTCAAGTAGGTAATAAGTTGATGCAAATCTAACAGTTTTACTCGGATTGAAAAAAAAAATGATGACCAAGATAAAATCATAGATGAACCCATGTCCATCTATGATAAAATAAATGTATTGCAATTCACTAAAAAATAATTTCTGAATTGATCATCGAAACACCTATTAGTTAAAAATCATTTCTATATCATTAAATAAATTGTATCGAAAATGTATACCATGACTCAACAGTGTTGACTTTTATACCTGTTTCAAGTTTGAAAAGCGCGTAACCCTATGATAAAAAAACCAGTACATGTCACGAGCATTCAATTAAATAAAATTAATTGAAACGACAGGCGAGTTAGAAAAAAAAAACATAGATAAGGAAAGATCAAGATACGCGAAGCTTCCGTTGACTGATATGTTTCTTGTTGGATGGTTTATATTTTGCTCGTCGATTGATTCCGTCTTTTCGTTGGTGGTAATTAATTACTTATTTTTTAACATACTTTACCTTACAAAGTGCGTAGTTACATTGATTTAATAATATTGAGAAGTGTAGCAATGTTAATAATTTATCTTTACTGTATAGGATGTTTGAGAAATGACAAAACGGCGATTTGTCGCCTTAATAATTCCCATCTGGAATTCGTACGTTTTTATTGATGACTAGATTAACCTACCTATGATTATAAATAAATAATCTATCGAAAAAATTTATAAAATCTCAGTTTGAGCGGCAAATTTCTTTAAAATGTAAAAAATATAGCATTAGTTCTTATGCTGTTAACTTGGAGAAGCCAGTTGAGAAATTATTATAAATTATATGAACAAGATTTTGCATACGAAAATATTTACTTAATGGTTTCAATCTCGACCCAAAAACCCTTTTGAAACGACCTTGTTTAGTAAGTAATAGGTATACGTCTTTACTTGTAATTTGCACGCGAGCATAAAGTAAGTAAATAAACTTCATGCCATTTACACATTTCCTATCATTATTATAATCATACCGAGGTATTGAAATTCCGTTTCCAAATTTCCTTTATTACTCGGCTATTACAACACTTCATTGTAATGATGCAAGCGGATGTGTTTTTTGATTTTTATTGTCATTTAAGTATTCGTAATTTTTCCTTTATTTACAGAACGAAGCATAGTTTGTGACATTGTATGCTGAAGTACATAGGTAGACTTATCCTTGACGATGGGCAAACAATTGAATCCGATTCTTCCTATCGTTCCTCGCAATCCAACATGAGGAAATTAGGTAACCGCGAAATGCACGAATAAATAGACCTCGGTTTATATTTTCTTTAAATTGTGTCAACCAGCGCTACAACTGTTATTCAATTAAGTTATTTAATGAATTTAACGCATAAATTCCCGCTAATTAATTCGAACGTTGAGAAAACTGCTGTTGGTTGCTTTTATTTGTAATGAAAAAATTTTCTTTACTTTTGATGGAAATTTTCGATAAATTTTTCGTGAAATTATCAAAAAGAAAAAAGGGGTTTGCATGCGTAAGTTGCATTAAAGATTTTCGGTAGGTACACGTATCTCATTAGCAAGTGTAGGTTAGAAAAAAAGGAAAAATTAATGCGATCAAAAACAATACATTATTCTTTACACGCAGAAGTACCACTTGTTTTCGCTTATTTCATGTTAACATTATCGCCTTCTACTATTTTGTTTTAATACAAAGTAGAATAATAATCAAATGTTTCTCAGCGGGTGGTAACATAGTTACCGATCTCTATTTTTACGGTTTTTTTTTCAAGTTAACAATAAAATATGCGTCGCGGCAACTGTTTTATGAAGTTCATAAATTAAATACATTAATTTACGATACACCCGTTGAAACGAAGGTACAGAATCCCTTGAGATAATGTGAACACGAATTCGCATGATTAACATGATGATAACAGATGGATGAAAGAAAAAACCGTTCGCGAGTTGCAACTTTTCATCAGAGTAATTATTGTGGTGTAAATATTACGTCAGAGTGAGACGGTAGTTTGAAAATGTAGCTTTATTGTAGGTACATTGTTTCACTGAAGTGAAATTGTCTTTTGGTTGCAGATGTGTAGATGAGTAAGTCAGTAAGTCATGAACTCAAGAATAATTGAATTGAAAATTAAATTATTTCGTTTTAATATCCTTTTCAAAGAAGCTCAACTTCGAAGTTGATTAAAAATGATCGTAAATTGATTTTCAAGCGAAGAAATTCAAACAGATTTTTAAATGAGATTTAAGAAAATGCTCAGTTTAGTTAATTTTCAAATCATAAAAGTTTAAGGCGATAGCTAAGCCATAGCCTCCTTGAGGTTAAGAAAATTTATAATTATTATATTTTATATGCCATTGATCAGAAAGATCAAAAATCCAAAGGTTAAATGTTTTGTGTCCTAGGATTTTTCTTTACCTACATTTTTAATGATGCATTTGGATTGAGAGCGTTGATAACTAGCCTCAATTTCGAAATAGTAAATACCTACAACCACGTATAGATGTAAAGCACAGACCATAATCTCGTTAAAGACGAGGAGAAATGAATAATCTGAAAAAGTTTCTCATTTTTCAGAATGTTAGTTTTGATATCTAACAATTCAATATCTTAACCTCCTAAGCAATTAGTAATAATAATAATTAAATACAAATGTTCATTATTATACTAAACTTGATGTTTTATATTTTTTAATTTTTATTTTTTATAAATCATAATCATATTATACGAAAGTAACCAGATCATCAACAGTTGCAGGTACTAGTACCGTACTACATAGGCGCTACATAGGTACTTCGCCCAAGAAACGAAAAAACATAACTAAAAATTCCGACCTTACCCACTAACATACACGATGTACCTAGCTACCTACTCATTTCTGAAAGCACCCCTTTAGTAAAATCACGTGACAGTTCTTTCCGTCATTGATCTTCCACCAATCACAACAAAGTTCAATAACCACCTTGCTTGTGTTCTTACCCTTGTTTATGCTGATTACCTTGATATGTGATTTGTGTTATCAGTTATGTGATGTTCTCATCGAATTGTATTTGAGTTCGATGGATGTTTGAATATTTCATCATCAATTCATGGAATTTTTGTGTTTTATGTTAGTTTAACTCTAGTGAATTGTTAATTACACTAATGACCTAATCTAACATAAGTGATGAAGTGCAGTTAATGATTGAATTATCGATGCTTGATAAATCATTATTTTGTCGTACAGTTATGCGAATGAAGTGAATAAAATTGAATATATTTAGCGCGAGGAACAGAATGAGATCATCATAGTGAAGTGTAATCGCGTCGAACTTGCAGCTTGAAATTGAACATCGCATAAGGTAAGGAAGATCGAAAGTTGTGATGTTATTTATTACTCTAAAACATAATAAATTTCGTCACCGGTAACTTTGGCAAATAGCTGTGAAGCCGGTAAAAAAACAAAGCTTTGTTTGTCTCTTCCAATTAAGTAAGCTAATAAATCTGTTAACGAATAGCAATCGGTCCTTATGATAATGACTCAGAAGACCTTTACGCCGGATACTATACAAAATATTATGCTTCATCGGCCAGAATAAGCCTTCCACATCAAAGTAATGAGAGCATGTGTGTTAACATATGTCGGCGGTAGACATGATTTAATGCACGGTTATTTCGTAACCGGGCCACAATTTATAAATAATTTGTCTACTCATATTTGACGCTTGATATCCCAATTATAATTATATCTCTTTTTGACGCGAATCGCACATTAAAATATTGATGTTTATTTTGCCCGTGAATTAACCAACCAGAATCTTTTTGCCACAGTTTCAAAGACCAAACGTGTATGGTGGTTCGACGGTAAGTATTATGTGTTATTTATTTTATTCATTAATCTTTTCGCGATCGTTTACGTCATCTGGTAAATGTAGAATGAGAGGAAGAATCTTCATCGTTGAAGAAGTGCTACCTGTGTATAAGTTGGTTTATTTGATGAAGTATAAAGGGAAGGTCGTGTTGATTCCATCGCATCGTTTTGTTCTTTTTTTGGAGTTTCATTTACATAGTTGGTAATTAAAGTTTGTCTACATTTGTGGAAAATTTCGGCGTAACGATTGCGAGACAGTTAATACTGTGTTTTGAATTGTCGTGCTGGAATAAGTATTCAAATGTTTCACGCTTGGCGTAATCGACGTAGCAATGTCCATTGTTAAAACATGACCACCGCGGTGTCCTACTGATATGGCGTTCAATTCAATTTTAATAATTTTCGTATGTAAATTACGATTCGAAACTACATATCCGCGGAATAAGTAACGACTCGAGCTTAATTATAAAATCCAATTTAAAGAGCTCGTTTATTTACGTGACGGATAACACATGTAAACAACGGACACATATAATGGAATTAATTATTACAATGGACTCTCATCAAACGAATAACCTGTATAGGTATATACAGTACAAGTACATCGGAGTTTTATGGGTACGAATGAAATACATTTTCTCCTCTGTAGCATCGCGCGCGTACGACCTAATTAGAAAAGAATACGCGTTGGGATACAAATAGTGGAAAAAATTAGGTACGGTTTAGTTGGTCGGCAGTGTAGTTAGCATTAATTGACGTACGGGTTAATTAATGTATTAAATATAACTTTTACCCGACGTTAGGTACTGCCGAGGTATAATTGCGACGGTGAATTTTTTGCGGGAGCTTCTTTTGAGCGAGGCTAGCTCGGCCGGACGAGTATTTGCATCGGGAAACGCGGTATTTTATATCAGATCGGTGTACTGAATATGAATGAAGGCGTCCGCTGGCCGATGGTTCGCTATCTAGTGCGTCTAATACATCAAACTGTTTTATGTAAACGCATTTATATCGATAACTGGTACTGGGACATTGATGATTAAAATAACGTTGTCAATCGAAGGCTTCTAAGCGGTTTTCAGTGAGACCTACCGCGGTTTAATCGAACTAATGAAGTCTTAATATCATAAATTGTTCCGCTTCGGACAATTATTATCGAATGGCAATAAATCTACCGTTGAAATGACAAGATCAACCGCCGAGCTGCGCTTTCTGTGGTGACCTACCCCTTCGCTACCTTAAAACATATGTTTTTATTGTTAACAACTAGTTTGCTGTGCGCGACGTTCGGCCTGCCTTACAATTTGTATTCTTCGTATGATTATGATATTGATTTTAATTGCAAATAGTCATTCCAATCTAATCTGTTTGGTGGAAGTCGTCATTAAAGGTATTATGTGTTTTAAGTTGTTTTTTTTTTTTCGCTGTTTTATCATGAAGTAATTGTTGTAGCCGACTAATTGTAATTTTTGTCGTCTACGATCTATATTCGTATTCTGAGAGTCTGCGAAGAATGCGCAACTTTCTATTTTATTCGTGTCGATGTTTATGGCATGGTAATTGTTGAATAAGTCGAATCGAGAAATCGGGAAATTCTTTCGTCCAATTACGCTCTTATATTTGATAAACGATCATTGATTTATGGATTTTTTTGCATCGGTGTTGAAGAAAATATTTGAAAATCAAAGAGCACGTTTAGGGACTAAGGAATATTATCAAATTTCTAATTTTATTTTTTTCACTCACTTAGAAGTATAGATGCATCGAGAGGAAGAAGCTTGAACCTTGAAAATGACCCAGAAGCTTTCAAAAAGTCCTTTCTTATGTACATTAAAATAATTTTTACTACAGCGAAAATTTTTTGTTCATATATTTTCTAAGTGAAATAAATTTTGAGAGAGAGGGTTTGAAATTTTTTGCTCTTGATTCAGTCATAAATGTTGGTGATTCTGCTTATGAGTTATGAAGTATGATTAGATTTCAAATTTACTTAGGCAGTTATGCGTATTAAATTTTAGTTGATGACAAAATTTTTACTTTCAAGTCTTAAATCTTGACATTGAATTTTTAAATATAAAATTAATTTTAATTTTAACTTTAATAACTCTATTATTTTTTGGTATAAGTTTAATTTTTAGATTTGATTTTAAAAAAATTATAGCATTTTCAACTATAAATCATGTTATAGAATGATGGTTATTTATTCTATAACCGTGTAAACAAAAAAATTTATTCAACCTTGCTACATATTTTTTAATGAGAAAAGTTGGTTGTTTGGAAAAATTGTTGGTCAAATAAAGAATAAAATGAAAAATATTTTTAGTATCAAAAAATTGATATTAAATTTTAATTTGATATATTTTTTTCAATTTTTATGATTTAAAATTTATTTTAATTTTTACTTCATTTTTATTTCTAAGAATATACTCATATTTAAATTTTATTTGAGTCAAAGTTTTAATTATTTTTCGTATTTATTTATTTATTTATTTATTTTGTTTGTTTGTTTGTTTGTTTATTTATTTACTTATGCATTTACTCATGGACTCATAGTTGGATTTCTAATTTCAATAAATTTAAATACTTCAATTTATTTATTTTTTTACTTTTTATATTTACCAAGTGTTCAGCTTTGCAGTAAAAGTCGTTGATGCTTTGGTTATATGGATTAAAACACTGAGTAAAATAATTTTTATTTACCTCCTCCTTCAAAACTGTTTCATCCCAAATAAAATTTACAAAAAGTACTCCAAAAATGACTTACTGATAGGGCATTTTACACCGTGCAACAGTGCTTGGAGTTAGGATAAATAATGTCAGTGATGCGAAAGATGGGATGGCATGGGTAATTCCTAATCCACCATTACGCCCAAATGGACCAACTCATGCTCACAAGAAAAATTTAAATTAATGCGAAATTATGCCAGAGGGTAAGGATAAATTTGATTTTTAATTTTGAGCTTGTACATAATAATGATTACAAAATCACACTTCTCCCCACTCTAAGGCTTAATTTCCCTGAACGACATCAAAATCTTTCTGAAAGGGTCTACTTTTGCGTAACACAGAGTCCAAATTTTTTAGGTTTTTTGGTTTCTCCCCATTTGAGATCATCAAAGCGAAGTATTCAAAATGTAAAAATTGGTTATTTTTAAACCCACTTCACGGTACCTTGAAAATCATAATTTAAAATATTATTTTTTTCGTTGAATTGTTTGACCTTTATACTTTTCAGATTTTTTGAACCAATTTCAAAAATATTCATTAATTCTGGAAATATGAGCATATAAAGTTCACCACTTTTGTAAGTAAAGCGCGTTGATAATGGTATTTTTGGACCAAAGATGGCGTATGCGCATACTTCTCTATTATAGTGATTTAGTCCACCTATGGCCTTCGTTAAATACTGTATTCTTCCATTCATTTTCATTGACGCCCATATTTTAAAAAATTGGGCGGAAGTAGAATTACCTACCCAACCTTTAGTAGAATGACATCCTTGCATTAGCTGCCTACCTACTGATACACTAGTTTTAGTACCAATTTTTGATTAGAAAATTGCTCTATGGCCTCCAAGCACCGTACGGACCCACTGGTCATTTTTCATGTTGGATATCGTTCACTCCACATCTGCACCAAGGGTATGGTTCATCTCTGAGAACTCCTTTATTGTAAAAATCAACTTTTCCAAGGACCATGAAAAGTGCTTATGAGACTAAATTTTGACACTTTGAAAGTCTCCTCATGCCTCTTCGATTCAACTTGAAGTTGGTGACAGAACTTATTTCGACTTACAGCTTGCTCGAGTAAATTTTTAAAATTTACGATGAGAGGAATCGGTATAGGAAGTGAACTGATTGAGGGAGCCGCATGGATATGATATTACATTGTGTTTTTTATGAAAACTGGACTGGAAATGTGGGAGTATAATGTAATTTTGGTGATCAGACGCAACATTATCAAGATGTGTTGTTACTGTAGTTCGATTTGTATTCCAAGTGGTTCGCTTTTTAATACCAATTTACTTGGTATTCGTAAGAGCGATAATCTTTACGGAGATCTGGCAACATTGTCTTGTACAGTCAATACTTAATCTTTAGCTTTTTCAGTAACTTATGTAGAAATCGTTTAATAAATGCAAATAGGAAACATCGTAGTTGAAACGGTGAACGATTTGAATTGAATTCGAAGAAAGAATCGTTGTATTTTTTCTCTCTAATAACGAAGGAATTTTAGAGTATATATGTAAAAACTGCGAGAAAATATGGCGGTATTATCGTATCGCGCGTATATAAATGGTGGCGAAGAAAAGAGACGAAACCAAGGTGTACGAAGCGAATAACCATCGATGGGTAACATTTTTTGGTCGAACAAAAAGCAGATTTTGACAGCAGCAATTTCTTATACGGCGTGTAATTGTTTTTATCTGTTCGACCATCTATTAGTATTTTCACACCATCGACCGCGTACGTTTACAAAACGGACGAAAGAACGTTTACGGCGTGTATACGAAAAATTCGTCGAGTGCGGTGCACGGAGCGTATAGCTGTCAATGGTGGTACGAAATGACGCGTTTAAAAGGAGGACGAGTCGAACGCGGCGGTTGATTTTTTTTCGCGTCGTGTAACGCGCGCTAATTCGAAGTAAAGAGAAAAGAGAGTTTTATATAAAGTGTAGCGGCGAAAAAAGCGTCTCGACGAAGACGGAGAGAGACGAAGGTGACAAGAAACACTTCTCAACATCGTTAAACAGATCCGCATTTTTACACTTTGAAGAAGGAAAAAAAAAACCATGCGTGGCAATATTTATGGTAGTATTTCAAAGAGATCGGCGCGTTCGAGGGAGAAAGAGAGGAGTGCGAAAGTAATATATGGAGCACCGAGGTGCCAATTGTGTTGTCGATTATTGGCAGAATAATTGGCGTATTGTGTTTAATAAGAGGACGAATGGCCGTGTCGTCTTTTTAGCCATGCAACGCGCGAATACCGGGTACATCGGAGACCGGACTTCGGGGGACATGAGAAGTCAACAAATCAGCCAGCCGAGCCAGACCACCTTGCACAAGCGCGCGTAAAAATCTTCTCCGCGCTATTGTAATGCGTTGCGGATGGAATGCGTTTATGCTAGGCTAGGTTCATGTTGTGATATATGATGGCGATTCATCCTCTTTAACTGTGTGCTGTTTTGTATCTTATAGCATGTTGTCAGCGTGTACACGATTTTGCGCTGATAACGACAGTTAGACGTGAATGAGAGAAAACTCGCTATAAACAGAAGGTACAACGTACAAGGTACACAAACTATTTCGTATTGTGTTCGTGTGCACAAAATGCGCTATGACTGTGATCACATTTTCTATACCAGAGTTGAGCATTTTTTTTTTTTGCTTGGGTTTTTTTTTCTCTATACTCTTTCACGATTTACATTTAATAAAAAATCATATCGAAGTATCTGTGGGATCTTCGTAATGTTTTTCGCTCGCTCTCGCTCTCTCACTCTGTAAGGATGACAAATACGAAGCTCGAGTAGCCGGCCAGTGAGCGACGCGTAGCTTACCAGAGACGACGGTAGTGTAGATCTCGGACAGAGATAGTCCGGCGATGAGTGATGATCGGCATTGCAATTACCCCACGCGATGGTCTTGTAAGTTGTAAGCGAAAACAGATACATCGTACATCGTCTGCACGGTTTTGTTACCAAACTAATTTTACAAGTCCGGTGTTTCGCTACATTAATCTATCATACATTTTAGCTTTGTCGTCATTGCGTTGAAAAACGTTGTATTTTTTTTTTCATCCGTACCTTTCAATCGAACTTTTTATGAATTCATTTTGAAAATATTATCATACGGTGGTGTACTCAGGAGACGATAAATAAAAATTGAAAAATTGAAACTTGTCTAACAACTGTATTTTTAATGCTGAATAAGAATGTAACACATCACTAAAAATTGTAACATAAGCTATACACGTTTTGTACACGTAATGTTACAAAATTTACGATTTCAAATAATATTTACATTAAAAAAAAATTACATATAAAAAATATTACATATATTGCTAATCGAAAGCTTGCGGCTATTTCGGAACAATTTTATTAAATCAAATTTACATAGGATAATTGAAGATGTTTATGTATACAAACAGATTGGAAGTACAGGAGTAGGAACGTGCACATACGAATAATCATGCTGAATAAATTAAAGCTATTCTTGGCTGCGCTCATTTCAAGACATTTTAGGTATACTATTTCTGCAACAAATTGAGTTTCAAGTACCCAACTTGTACCTATTGAACGGTTGGTTAGTTTTTGAAGAAAACAAGATTTTTGATAAAGTATTGGAAAATTCATCAAATATTCGATTAACAGAGGGAATGTTGAGACAAATAGTGAAAAAACTTTTCATCTTTAGATTTTGCTGTTTTTATGAAATTTGAATCGAGTTAATGAAGAAATGAAATTTTCCATTTTAACCACAATTTTGTATTATATCATTTAGCCTATTTTTAAAATTTTTCAGCGAATTTTGGATTTTTTTTTCAGTTTTATATTCATTAACGCATAGATAACATTGACAATGAGCCAAAATTTTCAATTTTGTTGGCTTAATTTTCTTCAAAATATCTCAACAGTATGAAAATCTAAAATGGATACGAATTAAAATAATTTGTGGCCTAATGAAATCTATTCACTTTGTTGTTGGATATAACTGTTTCGGAAATGAGATGATCAATGACCACTTTAAATGGTATGCAGTGTAAACAAAGCGAATAGCCTCGATAGAATTGAGCTGATGCGTAGAAATTACTGATTCCTCTTTAATACGAGTGGTTGTAAAATGTAATTTTAAATTGAAGGAAAAAATCTTGTAAACCAGGTGGAGAGAAAAAAGGAAATGAATTTGATAATAAGAACTCTTACATTTGTGCCGAGAGTAAGTCTGTGGTAGCTTATTCTCTTTTCGCATATTTCATTGGAAAAATTTATCAGGTTTATTATTGTATAATTGCGTGCTTCTTTTGATTTATAATTTTTTCTCTTGTTCAATTTCAATCATAGTTAGATTTTGTTTCAAAGAAATTTTTTATGTGTGACTATGAAGTTGAGGTTTTGAAAAATAAGGAAAAAATTTCATACTATTCCAAATACATTTTTCTTTCGCCTCATTCGATCGTGGAGAGGTGCATAATACATACGGTTGGACCTCAAGGAAGAATGATTTTTTCACTTTGCAGTCTTTAGTGTCAGACCCAAAGCTAGCCAGTCATTTTTGTGGCCGGGTGGGTGGGTCTTGATTGGTACCTTTGCATTAAACACAAAATTGTACTAAGGATGCTCGATTTTTCCTAGAGGGAGCTTCGTTCCCTAGACCCTCTGGCTATAAGCTTGGTTGATAGATGGAATATTAACTATTGGAATTTTTTTTTACGATAGCTTTTGGAAATGGGAAATTTTTGAAAGGGGGATGCGGGATAGAGGGTACTTCAGCCTTGATCATTGAAAAAAATGTTTAAAAAATTGTAATATTCACAGTAGAAGGTCAACTTTCATTTTTTTTTTGAATTTTAGGTTCATTATAATCTCTAATATTATTCATTTTCATTGAAAAAAGTTATATCTTAAAAGTTGAAAAAATGAAATTTAGGAGTGATTCATCAAGGTTAAAAAATCAGATTTTCATTTAATGTAAAAAGCACTAAAATGGAAAACTGTAGCTTTATAATAAAAAAATTGATTTATTATAAAAAAGGAAAGCAATTTTGATTACACTTGATGAGTATAATTTGTTAATCCGAAAGTTTTACTTTTAAGAAAGCATTATAATATATTAAACCTCGATGCGCCACCACTTGATTTTTTTTTTCACCCGAAAATTTGTGTTGTGTTTTTTTTATGCAAAAGAAATATTTATAGAGATAAAGACCAACAAAAAAAAATCACTTGTATTTTTGAACCATAGATTAATTTTCCCTAATTTCTCAATAATCGAACTGAAAGAACTATAGCACAACTTTTTCAAAGTGCATTACAAATCTTAGTAAGAAACAGCTATTTTTCTTTGATAAAAAAGTTCAAAAAATGCTTTATGAAAAATAATTGAGAAAAAAATAATGGTAAAAACGACGGAAAAAAAATAGACATTTTCTCATTTTTGAATATTCCCAATATTGTTTACATTAAAGTGGTCAAATAAATGAATAATTTTTTTTTAAAATCATGTTCAGCATTTTTGGAAATTTTTACACTCTTGAATATTTTTTTATTTTTTTCATTTTTTCGTTTCATTTCAATTTTGAACATTATTATTTGAATATTTTTATTTTTAGACATTTTTTCACATTTGTTTTTCCTCTGAATGTTTTACCTATTTTTATAGGAAAATTTCATTTTTGAATATATTTGCATTTTTTCCGAGTATTTTGCCTATTTTTGAACATTTTTTTATTCAACTTTTTTTTTTTAATTTATTCCTTTTTTTTTCAAAAACCAAAATTGAGTATCTCCCTACTCTTCCTGGCCTATTTGAAGTGTCTGGGCGAGGGCTATTTTTGCTTCGTCTTTCTCTTTCGGCGGTCCTATGGTCGTTGTTCCCCTCGTATTTGCAGACTGAAAATAGCATTTTTACGCCGCAATCGACATCGAACATGGGAAAAAATATCGAACCGCTATATGCGAGGTAGCGTTTTTATATTAGCGAACGTGCATCTTATGTGGCGTTTTTATTTTCACGTTTCATTATACGAGCGTCGCTTCGGATAGCGCGCTGTTGATACGTAATACGCTGTCATTTTTTATTGGCGAGGCACGATTGTTTGAAATTTATTTGCCGCGAGTTACGCTCGCAGCAACAATAAGCCTGCTCGTCATTTTTATCGCTACGACATAAAATTTATGAATTTTTTAGTCGACTCCGTGTTACAAGGCGTGATATCGTATATGGGTATAGGTGAATAACCAAATATTCGTGGCGTCCATTTTTAATCAGTCGTCGACTATGTTTCCGAATAAAAAAACATCCCTTCGCGAATAGCTGTTGAATTTCTTTCGAGCTTAATAGTAAGTAAATTGGGAACGAGTAGGATGGTAACCCTTCTTCTGGTTACTGGACTAGTAATAATTGAAAAAACACTGGTCTTAGAATAACAAAGTAACACGTTAACAAAACGTTCGGAAAGTGGTTCGAATGTGTAGCGATTATCGTACGAGTGATGGGGAAACGGCAGGCACAACCCCATAATTAGCATTTAATTTTCGTTCGCATCGAGTGGGAACGTAGATGAAGGCCATTCATTGGTGAAGCGAGAATATTGTTGAATAATCACACATCCAGAGGAGAGTGTATAGACGAAGTTGTTATAAAGGCGTTAAACGAGCGTATATGAATTTTAGCCGAATTGAAAATGGCGGCTTATAAATTATATTTGACGTTTCGCATAAGCATTATGTACAAGACAGTTGAAGTACAGAGGAAAGGAAGGGGAAATGAAAATGAAAGTATTTTACATCAATGACCGTATTGAATCATAATTCATATTGGGCAAAAAAAAACCTTAGTAATTAATTTATATACATATCACAATATTGCCACAAAAAAAGACTAAACATTGAACAAAAAAATTTCTACAAGTGAAAAGTGAATTAATACGATTTTTCTCATTACATTATACGATTCCCGAAGAAAAATGAATCGATTCGTGATCGAACGATTCACACACAAAAAAAAATGTAGGTATATAATGACTTAAGACAAAAAAAAAAAACGGAAAACAAACAAATATAAAATAAAACAAATTTGTCGAGATATGTGTTAAAAAACATTTTTTTTTTAAAACTTCTCTCATTACATAGACTAGCTTTAAACATCAATTGAAAAAACACGTCTCACCTCGAAACGTCCGAAGAAGGTGCGAGGGTGCTACCAGGCCCGGGCACCCTTGTAGATATTAAGACGACGAGGAAGCGACGAGCCGTCGAAATGGGATATTAATTTTAAGCTCTTTGCACATTATCGGATTTGGTTATGGAATTAGAAAGGTTTAAACTAGGCGTGGAATCCGAGGGCGACGATTCGTTGGATGAGGTAGATGAAGCGCCGGCGGTGACGGCCAAGTCGAAAGGCGCTGACGACGAATTAGCGCTGGAAGAAGCGGCCGCCGATGCGGCAGCTATAACAGCCGCTACCGAGGTGAACGGTGGCGTCGAATTACCATTGTTGAGCGTAGCGCCCAATGTTCGCGTATAGCTTTCCAATATATCGCTAGTGGCGCCGGCCAAATGGGCCCGTAGAAATTGCGGTAGAATTCGTGATGCCGGGCGTAATTGGCCGGATGCGGTAGGGGACCGCGGCCCGCCAACGAAGGTACCATTTTACCGGTCGAGTAGACGCTGCTGGACGATATGGAGGTCCGTACGTCGTTTTCTTTGGTTGCCATGTCCGCCAGGGACCATATTCTGGGTTTGGTGTTGGGCGACGAGGCGTCCGTTTGGTGGAGGTTGGGCGACGATGGCGGATGGAATCGCGAACTCGGATGCAGGTGCCCGTGGTACGCCGGATGCAGCAAGTGCGCGGGTTTTTGCTCGTACAGACATTCTGGTGATTCGGGCTCGCTGTCTGGTCTGGACTCGCTCCATTCGCTACCGGTGTCTACAGCGCCGTGAGGACGATCGATGATGTCTAAACGATGGTGCGCCGGACGATCGCCGTCTTCGCTGGAAGCTGTACCGGAATCTTTGGAATCTGTTGGACAACGGTGGTGTGGTTTTAGATATCGGTCGCATGAATCGTGATTTATTACCGTCACTACCGGTTATTATCGTTATATCTTAGATCTACGAAGCCCGCCGCGATCGGCGATCTCGGGGCCGAATTATCGCCTTAATTCTGGAACGGGTCGCGCGAGTCTACCTACACGATGATTTGAATACGCGACAAGATTTATGCACCGGTGGGAGCGTGTAACTCGACGAGTTCGCAGTTACTTTGGTCAGCTTGGTCGAACAAATGAGCGCGAGTTAATTGCTTATTTTTAGCTCGTTGGTTTTTGGTATCTGGTTCAAAAGTGTTAGAAGGCGAAGAGGGAGGGAAAATTTCGTAATTTACTTGGTGTCAAGAGTGATGGAAAAAATGAATATTATTTTCGAATATTTTCTCATTTTAAGCTAAAGGGAAAAAATTAAAAAAAAAAAATAATAATATTTTTGAATGTTTTCTGTTTTCAATGTAAAAGGATAAAATTAAGAAAAAAATTAATAATATTTTTGAATAATTGTATTTTCTGATTTCAAGTTAAAGTGAAAAAATTTTTTAAAAAATTAATAATATTTTTGAATATTTTCTGATTTCAAATTCATTTTCGATAATTGATTACGAGTAATAATAAAGGACAGACCATATAGCCAGCATCGTCATCATTTATGCTTATTCATTACGTTGCTTCTGATTAATAAGTGCCAACGCAAATTTTAGTTGTATTATTTTATTGGAGTCCGCATTTCTGCTTCTAAACAAACCAAGTCTATCCTTGACGGAAAATTACATAGGGATTATTTCTCAACACTTTTTCTCATAAATTACTGCTATTTAAGAAATGAAAAGTATTTTGTTGAATTTTTTTAATGCTTTCACATAGTATATTATTAAATTTTCATCTCTTTAATATTCATAGTTCATGGGAAAAAAGTGTTGGGAAATTATGCCTATGTAATTCTCCCTAAGAACTTGGTTTGTTTCGAACAAAAATCTGCAATCAGGTGCAACATGGACAAGTAATGACATCACGACTACATGGTCTACTCTTTTAGCAGCATACAAAGAAGTTGAGAAAAATTCCAAAAAATTAGTTTTGTGTATCTACTCAGCTTGTAGTGATGATTTTTTTTTCTCAATTGTGTATGTTATTAGCTTTCAAAAAAACCAATTGCAATTTATAATGATAATTGCATAGATCGAGGGAATGAAAGAAAAGTACGTGCCTAATTGCCTAATGACCCTCAAAAATAAAAAAAATTAATTTTCAAAAGCTATGGAATAGTGGCATAACTAAACGGGGGGGGGTGGGGAAGAGGGCAGGGAGATCATTTCTTCTCCAAAAAAAATCGACTTCACACCCAGAAAAAAATTAAACTAGAATATTTAGATTTCAGCACCAAACACATTAATTCTTTTTTGATGACGAAATAAATATATTTTTGAATGCTATGAAGTTTTTTAATATTTCAATTTTTAAATCTCATATAGCTCTGATAAGCCCCCCCCCCCCTTTAAAAGTGTAACAGTACTTCGTTCCATTTCATCAACCTCTATGGCCATTCTACAAAAATCTAGTTAGGCTACATATTATCAAAGAAAAAAAAATTAAAAATGAGAAAAAAATGAATATCGAGAAGTTTGTACTATTTTGCCCTCAAAAATTCTATTTTACTGCATTGAGACTAAAAAAAAAATTTTAATTTCCTATTTTGTAAAAATTTAGCAGGACTTGACTTCTTAAACATTTTTTTGAAAAAATATTAATTTTTTTTTTTCTAAAATAAATCATAAATGACCAATCTAAAGGTCACGTGTATAGTATAAGCTTGATTTGAAATCTTTAGAACTCAGGAGATGTAATTAGAGGGATAATATTTTTTTGTGAGTTCTAGAGAACTCAAGTTAGGCCCTTCCACTGACTAATACACGTGAGAGTGAATTAACATTTTTTGTGGTTGAAAATTTTAAAATTAGCGCTTTCATCATAGTTATCTACGAAACAACTAAACTCGTTAAATTTTGACCATCATCACTCCAAGCGAGAAAAGAGGTAAAAAATTAACTTCAAAAATTTTATTCAGACACTTTGAAATAATTCAAGTAAATGAAATTTTAAAGTAATCAGTTTCCAAAATTGTAGGTGTATTACACAAAATTTGATTCAGGTTCAAAAAAAGAGCTTTTAAACTGCTCACTACTACACTACTTGATGAATATTACAGTGATACAGGCTCAAAAAGAATTTTTTAGAGTTCGATATTTTCAAAGAATAATTTTTGAATTTAAATAGCTTCGAATTTCGATGTTCAGTGGGCTAGAAAATACATTCCATAATCATGTTGTATACGTGTTCGGCTCGAAAAAATCGTTTTTCAAGTAGTTCGCTGATGCATTCGATATGCATTTGGCTTCAAGTTCGAAAAAAAAAATTAAAATATTTTTGATATTTCTCAATTTGAATTGATGAAAAAAAGTGGAGCATTTCTCTCTATATAATTCTAATTTTATAAATAATATCAAGAAAATTGCACTCACCAATAATATTATCTTTAGCATCGACGCTTTTCCTTCCGTCCGAGGCATCGTCGTTATTATTATCTTCGTCTTCGACCCTATTCCTGGGTTCCCAGGTCATTTTATTTTCTTTCTTTAATCTTCTCCTGGCATTGGCGAACCAGGTGGAAACTTGCGTTAAGGTCATTTTCGTTATAATAGCTAACATGATTTTTTCGCCTTTCGTCGGATAGGGGTTCTTTTTATGCTCATTAAGCCACGCTTTCAGAGTACTGGTCGTTTCTCTGGTGGCGTTTTTTCTTCTAGCTCCGTTCAAGTCCATGCCATACCTGCGAAGCAAAAGTCAACCAAACGATTAGAAAAGCGAAAATTACTCGAGCATGAAAAATAATGAAATTCGAGAACGTCGGAATAAGTATACGCGAAATCGAATTAAATGGTAAAAGCGAAAAAGAATTCGAAACGAATCCGCCATTATATTTAGTGGAGATTCAATTTTTACCCATTAAACATTATCTTTCGTTTACACCGTGAAAATACGAATCCGTTTAATGACGAAACAGCATTAGTTTTTTCGTATTTTTAAACGATTCGTCGGAGTTAGTTACACCGTGGACTTGCTTCAGAGTTGAAATTCGTTCGAAGATATCCAACTTTTAGAATTATGGGGTGAAAAAATTCGAGTATTTTGCTACATCGAGGCGATAAACACGAGCAAAAGAAATCGAATAGGTTGCTATCGGCGAGATAATCGCGAAAGGGGGAGAAGAATTTACGGTTAATTAATCGAAACTCGGAGATTTCGAGGAGGTGAGGGGAAACGTCGTCGAAATCATCGAAACTGGAAAGCGCTTCCATCCGCTATCCGTTCTCGTCGAGGCGAACTTAGTTGATAAGTAGGTACCTAGCGTCGGGAATGAGTTAAATTGAAATTGGAAAATCCTTGGGCGTTTTTTTTACGCTACTTTCTTTTTTAAGCCTACATTTTCCGGCAGACTTGGCTCGAATGGTTAGAGACGGAGAGAAGGCGGAGACGAGTGCGACGCGGCGTTCGAAAATAATCCTCGTCTAAATAAGATAACGTTTCGGGAATTTCGCCGGCGTGGAGAGAACATTTAAAACACTTTTATATGTAAATATCGTTAAGTACGCGAATCTTTCCCCTCTACAGGGGCCAATACTATTTGGAAAAACTGTTCGTCGCGATACACCCAACCGCAACATTGAACTCATCTTATTGGATGATTCTCGACTACTTTAAAACTACCCTTTTTTAAAATGGGAAATGTTTTTCACCCCGCTTAGGTCGATTTTTATCTGGAATCCTTTTATTAATTCTGGTTATATCTCTTTTCGTCGCACCGCGCGCGTCGCGGCGTTTTTTTTTTTGTATTCGGCATCCCTTATACTAAACGAATTTGCATTAGTTTTCAATCAAGGTTGACGAAGTTGGTTGGATGATGTTTTTCTCGTTTTCTCTTTTAGTTCTTAAATCCTATCCTATTAACAGTGTCACGCTTAATGGAATTTCATAAAAAGCGCCACCGAGCGGACCTACTATAACCTTTTTATATCGTCGCGCTTATGCGGTGTTTTTCTGGCCTCCTCCGTTTCGGCGGTTTTGTACGTGTGGGCGGGTAGAAGGGAGAAAAGTTTTTCGGAGGTTTTTGCGAAAAATTTTTAATAAAAATACCGTTAATTGCTTATTTCTTTCGCCTTTGCAACCCCAATATTCCTGCGGTCGTGTACCGTTCGCGTCACCCGGCGCGGGTTACTAGTAGAAATTCATTTTACAAAATCCAAACGCTTGTATTTATACTTCATTTCGAGTCGTTTTTAGCTTAATAACTTTTCGCTTTATAAGTTTTTCGTATAATTTTTTGTTTCGCTCCCTCGCCCTTCTCCGGTGGTATATTCGGGTCGTGGAAATTCGCGTTTTTAATTATCAACGGGCGAATATTAATGAAGGTATTATTCGAAAGATGTTTATAATTTCTGGTGTATAAGGGCCAGCTCGAAGATTAGGTTTTTTCACGTGAATAAACCGAGAGGAGAAAATTTCGTGAAAACGAATTACTTTTTTTACCTACACAATGATTGTGTAAGCGTCTGTAAGCGAGCAGGGTGAGAGATATTTAACTGGTTTTTATCGTTGGGTCGAGTGTTTTAGGTTTAATTTTGTATAGTCGGCTTAATCGGTACTCGGTGAAGCGTAAATAGGCATTTAGAAGAACTCGATCGCGGTAATTCGGTTACCTATAGGTTTTCGAGTGACGAGTGGGATACTTCATCCGTTATGTAGATGAAAAGATTAATTCGAGAGTTTTCGTTAGAATTGTCGTAGCTGAGGTGTTGCAGATGAGGTGTAGTGGAACGGCCATTTTATGCGAAGTGTAGTGTTGTAAATGAAGATAGAGAAAGAGGTAAGGAACTGGACGAGAAGGCAAAATTTTTCGTTTTTGATGAACAATTCAAAGAAGGAGAACTTGAATGGAAATTAATGAAGAACGAAGACAGAATGAGAATGAAGAGTTCAGAACTTAAAGATTGTAAAAACGTGCTAAGATCTAATCATCATGTAAAGGAGATGTTTCGAAGCTATTATCAAAAAAATTATAAGAAAAATTAAGCTTTGATTTTTTTGACGTTTTTCTCATGTTTTCACGTAAGTTTCATTTTTGAAGCTTTTATTTAATTTTTTGAATTTTTGAAGTATATATTTTCTTGTTTGTGATTTTTGGTTATTTTTCAAATAATACAAAAAAATCTCGATATCTACACTCTATTTATTCATTTTATTTATTTATTTATTTATTTATATGGTATATTATATATGTTTTTTTTTTTTTTTGCAAAACAAGATCATTGCGAATTTTTTAGGCTTCACCTGTGCGTATAAAAAACTAAACATTGATTATTTTAAATAACCTCTAAGTTGGAGCAATTTTTCTCAGCTTTTTTTAATGAATTTATGTTGGTATAGCGATTTTTTCATGAGTTTCAAAACATATAATATTTTTAAAAGAATTTTCTCTACAAGTTACTATAATTGGCCTCTAATGGAACCTGCATACTACTTCATCTTAGTTAAAATACTACCCTCAGCCTGTTGTACTTGCAACACTACTCTTTCCATCGATCATATTTTTCCTCTGTGTCCAAACTATAAATCGATCTACATTGAACTTGATTTTCCAGCTTCCTCCCTCTCCCCTTCACCGAGGTTATTCTTTCATTGTAGAATCAATTCTCTCCTTCCTCTCACCCTCTGCCCTCAAGACATCAATTTATTTACTCAGTGTGTCTTTTTAGCCTTATATACAACTGTACATAGCACGTTAAGGAAAAAAATGGGCGAAAAAATGTATTTTTATTATGAGAAAAAAAATCTTAAAAATTAGATACTTATATTTCTGAACGATGTTGTAGGGGGCAAAAAATTTAATTCATCTTATAAATTTTATATTCATCGTGTAGTTAATGTAATCTACATCATACAAGTCAAGAAAATGTTGGTGAATTTTTTTACTACTTTTCGAATTTTTTTTAATGACCTCCAAGATGAAACAAATGTAATAATTTTCATTTTATCAACTACATTGACTGTAAAGCAACTAAGAGAGCCATACCCCTATCCTCCTTTGGCCCAATTTTTTTATTATCTGCAAGAAATAGAACTGCCAACTATAAACAGTTCTCTTTGTCAGCAGTTAGCATAAATAACGATGGATTTAATCGTGACATTTGTGTCTATATGATATCTAGTACATCAGGGTACCTATCACTCGATTCGAAGAGAGTGAATGATTCAACATTCGTTGACATTTTGATTGCTTGATTAATTGATTGATTTATATAAGAATTGAAATAATTTTAGTTTTAGATAAAAAATAATTAAACGGAAAATTAATGATCTATATCTTATTTTCAATTTTCTTACCCCACTCATCTTGAATATGTAAGTAAATAGGTAAGGAGAAAATTTCAAAAACAATAATTATTATGATGTAAACATTTTTTTTATTTGGATGCCCCCCTCCCCCTCTGGAAAATTCTGACTAAGCTACTGACTATTGAATCAATTTGCTTTGTTCCTTAAATGCCAGCAGTCGTTGTTTTCTTTTTAGGGGTGGGGAGGAGGTAGAGGCTCCGACAATCTTGTAAAAATACATAATTATTATTATACTTGTATGCATAGACGACAAATTAAATTTAGCTTAAAGCCAGCATCAAAACTGTTATTGTGTTCTTTTACTTACTTACTTTTATGCATTTACGTGCCTTATACTGCAACTGAGGCCAGAGGCACGGATGGATAATTTTTAGATTTCGAAAAGGAGTTTGCTGGATTTTAGAAAGTTTAAGAGATTTGTAATTGTGGTTTGGTTATTGCTAAGTAGGGACTGTATGGTAGGTGGATGGTTAAATTGTAAGCGTTGATTTTTATAAGTTGGACAGTCTATGAGAAGGTGGTGAACTGTTAATGGGATGGAGCAAGTTTGACAGAGGGGTGGTGGGGATTTTGTAAAGAGATGAGCATGGGTAATCCGTGCATGGCATATTTGTAGACGGCATAAGGCTACTTCTCTTCATTTTCTATTCGAGTGTTTATTATATATTTTTTTTTTTTTTTTTTTTTTGTTTCCAATGCATTAAAATTACGCAGCACTGAAATGGGGTCATTATATTTTAAATACAATCAGACATTATTTAACGCCTCTCCCCCCCTCCCCACAAAAATTATCATGAAAGTATGTTATCTTTATGTAAATAGCTCTACATTATATATTATTGATTTCTCGTTTTCTACCCTCCTCCCCCTCAACACCTTCGGCCTACACTAGCTTATTTAAAATTTTAATTAAACGAATAATATACATTTATTATACATGTAAAATTTATATAATTCAATATAATGTTTTTGATTTTTGAAAAAAAATACAAATAAATTTTTAATCCAAAAAAAGGGGGGAAATGACAAAAACTAGCCGATTTTTTTTTAATATTCCGTCCCTTGTACAGATACAGTGACTAAAGCTGCTTAAGAAGGCCAGAGGACTTCAAATTGGTGAAGAAGAACTGTATTGTAGCTTCTGTATTTACTAGTAAGTCGTGAAGGGATTCTGGTTGGCTGAGCTGTTGTCTGTAATGGTGGTAATGGTATAGGCATTCTCAGGACGATATTTCATACCATTAGCTGAGTTTTAAACAGCGAACAGACAGGCATCGAAAATTAAGAGAAAAAGTATTGATGACTAAAACCTAACTAAGAGCTAAATCAAAGTCGATTAGCTAGCTAATGACTAAGGTTAAAAACTCAGCTTCTCTGATTTAAAGTAGTGTGCAGCTTTTAGCAGTGCTTAATGAGTCCTCATTTTATCAAGGTATACTTAGTCGTTATTTATGGTTATGGTTTCAATTTACTGTCATAATTTGATGTCATTTTTTTCACATCTCGATTAAAGTTAACTAGGCATATTATGTTAATCTCATAATTACACGGTAGCCATTGTGTATCCTGATTGGGATCCTCGCATTTTTAAATTCAAAGAATGTTCCAACTTCGACGATATCTACTCAGGTGTCTAACTGTCTATATAGCGTTTGAGTTATAATTAAAATGTTCGTTGGTCCCTTATTTATCTTGAATACTGTACTTGCGAATTGAATTTATCTCAAAGAAGATACTTAATTTTAACGACCGTACCCGATATACCGGGAGGACTAGGAAGGGATGCGAGGATGGCGTATGAAAAGTAGATTTTCGCTTCGCGTTACATTCTTACGTATCTGGTAGTTGGTATACGATCGTATTTATGAAATAGTAAATGTCATCGAATGAAACATAAAATGAAATTTAAAACCAGTTCCAAGCTTTTAATCTGTTTAATAACGGACTAATCAGCATAATAAATATCGGTGCGGTACACGGTACTTGTATAGTGATTTTACAACAAGTTCGCTAACCGCCGACTAATAATCATAAAATATTTGTTTAAGTCGGCGCGATAGATAAAAGACGACAAGAAATCGAATCCGTTTAAATGGAATTGATTCAGCTCGTCTATAGGTATAAGGTATAAGGTTTATACGGCGGTATACGCGTTCACCACGCTACGTAAGTATATAGATAAACGGGCCAGAGTGTATAGGTATGGAGAGCGTTTGCTATGTAGATGGCGAGTGGCGAAGTATGGCGTACATGTTAGCATACCTCCTCGTAGGTATACACGTATTAGCCGATAGTGAGAGTGTATGTGAGAATATCCGAGGCAACGATTGTCCTTCAATTAAGTAGATGTTAATGGTACCGACATGTTGGATTTTAATGCATGAATAAACGACCAAAGGTGTATACAAATACAAACAATGCTTCGTAAAATTCGTATATAGGTAGCGTGCGGCGTGATCGCGGATGCGCGGCGTGAACTTTCTCATCGACGAAGGCGAGATGTCGTACATGGTCGAGAACACGAGCACTCGGGGATGTCTTATAAATAGAGACATATCGGTAAATATTACGATACTAATTCGAAAGCCGGGGACGAGTTGAAAATTGAGAAGCATTGCGGCGGTACAGCAATCGGATATTTTATCCTAATAGATAAGGTTTTTAAAGACACTTTAAGGTGTTAAAGGCGGCCGCGCGCGTTTGAATCGCCGAACGAGAGGAATTTCGTCTGTCGTTGAGGCCGCGCGACCAGACAGAATTAAACACTTACAGATGTCCGACTGGATGAAATAACCGCGGACGAACGCCGATACGTCGGCGATACGGTTACCCGTTTATCGACCTATCAAAAATCGCTCGAGTGTGAATTTCGTGTCTGTTGTACCGTTCGTGGAACGCGTAATAAACGAAAGAAAGGCCCCGCGTGGAAAAAAGCAGTTTTGTAATTTTACTTATTAACATATTTTCTTAATAACAGCCACAAAGCGCTGTCAGCTTGACAACATAAGGTGCTAACCGCTTGAAATTAATACCGAACGCGGCTTCCTATCAAAAGCAAAACCTCCTTTAGGGTTAACCGAGCAAGTTGGCCGCGCCGGGAAAAAGAAACCGCCGAAACTAGAATGTCTCGCGATTGAATTATATTTTCATTTCAACTTTATTCGCAATGGCAAGCGTATTTTAAGGGGTAATTTGCGTAAATGGTGGCCGCAACGATGGCGAGGATTAGCGGCTTGAATTACAACGAGTATTTCCAGCCATTATCGTCTACCGCCAACCTCTGCCGGTTAGTCAGCCGAGTGATAAGACTGGGTGAAATCCAATTACGTGGAATTTCTTTCGCCATTGGTTACATTCTGATTTCATATTTATATTTGCCGGATATATACTAGTGTGATATGTTGAGTTTTCGATTCAATTGGATACAGGGATGTACTCAGCTTATATTTTATAGCAGAAACTCCTAGGCCTCGAGATATAGGGAACTCGAATGTGGGCCATTTTGATGGTATGAGACGAGTGTTTCACTGTCCCTATCATTGCGAAAATTATAAAGAAGTTTCTTTTTCGCTTTGTGTCGTGTGTAACAGAATATACCAATTTTGACATCTTAGTCCTCATCTTTCCTAAGGACTACGAAGAACCGAACTTGTACTTGGTGGTATATTAATCAGTAACGTAGTAAGGAAATTGCTGCCCCCTTTGAAAAAAAAAAATTAAAAATACCATGATCACTTATTACGAATGAAAATAAAAATATTTGTTCTTGAGTATTATTTTTTATTGACGATGTAAAGTTACAACTTTATTTTTTAGATTTTTTTCGCAAATTAATCGATTATGTTATCAAAATCGATACTTTTCACCAAATCTTTTTCGTTGGAAAAGTATCGAAAGATTATAATCATAATCGATCTTGGCCCATGGTATTTCTAAGATAAGTTTTAATCAACTTCAGCTTGCTAAAGCTTCTTTCACATGATACTGATATTGGCGGTGAAATAAAAAAGAGCCAGAAAGAACATTAGCATTGGGATAAGCAACTCTTAAATTTTTTTGAATTTTTCTTTAATGAATTTGAAAATTTTCAGATGCCTAATTTGAAGTGTGGTGTTTCAAATAAGTAATAAGTAATAATGATGAATTCATGATAATGAATGGTAAAAATGCAAAAATTTGTGTGACAAGTTTTTTAAAAATATATGTACCACACGAACAAATTTCTCTAACTACTACACATTTCACGAATTAAAAATGCAATTCTTTCCCAACATTGTGATGTTCTTTTTTTTTTTTTTTTAATCAAAAATATTTAATTTTATTAAGAATAATTTCAATTTGAACATCTGAAAATTGTTTCATTTATTTTCAGTCATTTAAAAATTTTTTCATTGAAATCATTCAATGGTTAGATGAATGAATATACTCGCATGAAGATAGGATACTTTATTTCTATCAATGTATATTGTTCGATTTCAAAATTTCCTGACAATGTTTACCTAATATGAAATTTTTGAATGAATATCATCAAAGAAGAAACCGTGCGGATAAGTCGACTTTCCCTATGACGACAAAGCTCATCTCGACAGTCAGTTCAATTGTGAGTTTCTTCTTTAGTAATAAACATTCCGAATTTCAAAATAAGCGTGATTAGAAGTTATGTTACTTCATCCCCATTTAGTACTCCAATTGTTGAAGTTTTGAAATTTTTTTTGTATTTCCCCATATAAGATCCTTCTTACTACTTGTTTTAAAGTTGTCTCGCGTTTGCATACTTAAGTATGGATACCTTGTTCCTTCTGTGGGTGCTTACGTGATAATCAGAATTTACATTATGACTGAATTATAAATGCAGCTAACGACCTTATGCGGCTTCTTTCCACACTTCACGGTCAACTTTATTCACAATTAAGATGAAATAGAATTAATATAATCCATTTTATAACAACTATTTATTATGTTTTACCGCGTTTTACAGCGAATTTAAATGTAAGGTTGAGTACACGACGATCATTTATCATTTTGAAGTACGATTCGAATACGTGTATCTGGAATACGTGTATAAGTTATTTACATTTAATAAGTTAGTAATTATTGGAATTGAGTTTGATGTAATAATTGAAAGAAATAGTTTTAGTTTTACCTACAATAATGTCACTTTTGAGAAAAAATGTATTTTCTCAAGATTAATCAAGATAAACAAAAAAGTTCTTATTTGACCACGTATTAGCCAAATATTATTATTAGATACAGGAAAAAAAGCAAAGCGATTAAAGTCGCGATCGTTCGCGACACCCCCCCCCCCCCACCCACTGAAATATTACAAAAAGCGAGACATGTGTGGTAGCCTAGAACTAAAAATCACAAAATTTGTCACTATACATAACTTCTTTTATATCCTACAGCCATGGTCGTATAGGCAAAAGACTGAGAATTATGATGGCGGCCCAAAAGCTCAAATTGAAAGAGGAGAGCTATATTTTTGGGTGAAAGGAGGTTAGAAGCTGGTGTTTTGTAGAATTTGGAGAAGTGATTCCATTTTTTTTTTTTTTTTTTTTTTTCGATCTTAACAATAATACTATTACTCCAGTAAATGTGATTGAATGCACCATATATTTACTATAGGATTAGATATTTATACTCAATTATATTTTATATCAGCTACTATAATTATTGTTATTCCTACTAGAATTAAGATTTTTAGTTGATAACATTAAATGGAAAAAAAAATTTAATTCATCAACTGATTTTTGATCAGTTGAATTCAGCACATCTTCTGCTGTTGTAAATCACGAACAGTTTTGAGGAATAAAAATGTTATATTTTTCAAAGCATTTTTTACGTTTGAGCAATTTTATTAGCATTGGAGCAACGTTACTATTATATTGCTAGCATAACGTACTATAATGGTTTTTCTCAGAGAAGATACCTTAATTGTAAAATTATTAATTTAATTTACTTATTTAACTTTTTTCGATTATTTTTCAACTGATGTTATGTACTTGGAGCAACAAAATTCATGACGAATACCTTTCTATGTTCTCAGATACAGAAATATCGAAAACATTTAATTTCTCACAAATATTAGGTATTATATTTCAGAATCTAAAAGAAAATTGGAAATAAATTTGCTATAATCATCTTGGAAATATTTGGAATCTTTTATGAAATTTAAAGGAGTATTAGTGCCCAATGACCTGTGCCTCAAGTTTGAAAATGGTGATAATTTTTTCTAAATTACAAGTGGTCTACATATTATGTTTCCTTTATATGTATAAAAATTACTTTTATGACAGGTTCGACATACAAGTAATATGAAGACTGAGTACTCTGACGTTTTGAAATTTAAGATTTAGGAACGTGTGCGCGTTAACGTTCCCATAAATCGTCAGCTACATCGAACCGGTGTGTAGTGGCGCGTAAAACAAGTACTGTAATAGGCTTCGAGTTTTCTCATTTTTTTCTATTGTCTAATATTCATCTGGCAGTTGTGACCTTAGGTATCAAATCACATAGTATACATCAGTAAATTATTATTTATTGCGAAGAGATGTGAATAATGAACTCGGTGTAGTATTAATATATAAAAAAGCTAATAAATAATTTAGACTGGTAGGTCACGTGACGATGACGATATCAATATTCGTGTAAGGAGAGAGGGTTGCGAGGCTGTCGTGATGACGAGAATTTCGCTTGTAGGAAAGAAAATAAAACCCGTATATTCGAGGAGAGTTTGAAATCAGGCCGCGTGAATTTAGTGTAGTCGTTTAATTTGAATTTCGTTTCTGGTTTATCCTTTCGCGTTTATATGTAAGGTACAAGGCATTTGTAGGATTTCTCTTTGTAAGAACAAGACATTTTAATCGATGGCGGTAGCCGGGCGTGGGAGACGGCGTGAAGCCGCATGATATAATAGCATTATAACAGGTGCACTTATTATACATAACCGTAGCGTTTTAAACTAATTTTCATGGCTACGGGTCAAGCTGCGGTCAAATATATTTCACGCGTTTACATTTATCCTTATTATATATGTAAATAAACACGGCATATAGGTATAATTTATTCGCGTAATACGGCAAAATGGTAATTCGCGACGCGGCAATTTAATCACGGAATGGTGTTTTATGTTAAAACTTATCGGCTTTCAGACGTCCAATTATAACGCGATGTTGTCATCGCGCGGTTTCGCGTTAAATCAATACGCGCGTATTGGTCTCGTTCGTACGAATTAGCGGCGGTACCTCCGTAGTGGACGTTTAATTAAAGAAATAGCCACCCTAGTTCGCGCCACGGTTCGGGTGAACGCGAACGTTATACCTGCGATTCGACGACGCCAGCGTAACCGCGCCGAATACATTTTTATTACTTCCTTATTTGTGGACACGTTTCGTGGTATACCTTAAAGGGGTAAAAGTAACCGGCGAGAGGGAGCGAACTGCACCTAAAATAGACACTTTCATGAGACCTGATCACGGCATGATTGACCACAAATATTAAATACTAGGCGCCTAACCGTAATCCTTATCATTTCAGTAGTTGGACATTTAGTCGTAAAAAATGTCTTTTAAACACGCCAACATCTAACGACTAGATAAAAATTCTTGTGTGTATCATTTTTATGTTTAGTCGAGCTTCGCCTCGTCCTTGGGTGTGGCCTTTTTTCTCTCTTTCTCTCTTTGTACCGTGATAAAAAACAAACACCTTATACAGGGTGCAGCGTAACGTCGTCAGATAATATATCTAGCTGGAAGTGGAAGCGAAGGAATATTTCTTTTTTTTTTTTTTCGTCGTCTAATGGAATGATAATTGAAACGAGAGGTGGATTTTAACCTACAATGTTTACCGGTTCGACGATACATCGCCGATTTATATTTATACGAATTTCCTCGTTGGGTAAGACGAACCGGTATGATAGTGGAACCTGGTATTCGTACGAGGTTTCATTTAGTGCGCACCCTGTGCGAATAATCGCTCTATTTAAATTACCTATGTATAAACACCTCGAGCTGCGGGGAATTTTATAGTAATATATGCGAATACTCGGATTGCTGGTAATTGATTATACGACCGTGTTGGAGATAGTCGATGCATTTTTCCCATGAATTGTAAAAGGAAGTTAAATATCGGAACATGAAAGTACCTATGTGACTCGAATGACTTGTACATACTAGAGTGTATCGGATATTTGAATCGTTTCGTTCGTGCATTTATCATAATAAATGGTTGCTAGTTTGAAAAATGAGAAGTATCCAGAGTATGTAAGAAAAGTAGAAATAGTTGATGGACTATACCAAAAATTCAGCTGTTGACTGAAACCATACTATAAGTAACCAACGAGAATGAGCTACTAGAAGTCTTGTTAATTTAAAAAGTATGTTGTATGATAAGTAGAATTTTACGATTTTTCAAAAAATGGAGGTCATGAAAGAATTAGTCCTTGGAGTTTATGAGAACATATGACAAAGGTCAACAATTGAGTGAAAATTAAAAAAAATATATTTTTTAATAATTTAGAATTTTTTTGCTTGGAAAAAATATACATCTTGTTGTCTGAATGCTGAACAAATTTTAGGTCCCCAATTTTTTTCAAATTGAGGGCTGGGATAAATTTAGGAATTGGTTTTATGGGCTGCAACCTGACTTTGAAAAAATGAAATAAAGAGTAAAATAAGAATACTGGGAATTTGAAGTGATAATTAATGTCTAATCTGATTACTGTGCAGAGTGTTCATTACTAAGTATTTTGTACTTATTATAATATGCTTTTAATTAATAACTAATGTACTTGAATCTTCATAGATATATTATTCATCTCTCTATATTTCTATAATATAACAAAAAAAAAAAAAAGACATGAAGTAATTTCAGTAAGTAGTATGTACTGTACAAAAATTGATTCGTTTTTGAAATAACAGGGACTCAGTATATCATTCATGAATTAGTAACTTGTATATAACCTCGAACGAATAAATAACCTGATGAAATTTTTGAACTCTTCTGGCTTACACAAATTAATATAATCTTTACCGTCGTGCCTCTAGCCACAGTTGCTGTACATGGCACGTTAAAACAAAAAAAAAAAAAAAAAAAAAAAAAATATAATATAGGTAATGAGTCTCAAACTGAATCGAATTATTAATACATTAATCATAATTAAGTTAACCTATTTCATTACTAAACTGAAGGCATTCATTATTGAACTATTTTTCTCATTAACCGAATTTCTGAAAGACATGAAGGCTTTTATAGCCTACTTGATTCGTGAGAGGGGAGGGGGATCTTCAAATCTTTGCGTAATCATTTGGCAAATGTCTAACTTTTACGTATGTATATAATTGTATTATTTTTTTTATTAGATTCAAATTTTTGAGACTAGCAAAATGTTTTGAGATGATTATTTCAAAATATGAATAAAATAAAAAATGTTATTTTTTAGGCTTCTTCCCCATTCCCATTTTTTCAATATTTTTTATTTTTTTCTTATTTCTTGAATTTTTTAAATACATTTCTCTTCATGTTTTGGAATTATTTATCTATTTTTAAGTAATAAAAATGATACAAGAAAAGCTAGATATCTACACTATTTCTATATTTATTTTTTTTTCAAAACGCAATGATTGATTTTTCTTAGTTTTTTTGATAAATGTACCGTATTTTTGGGATTTTTTTTCAAATTTTTAAATTTTTTTTCGTTCATTATTTATCGTAAAAAAAAAAATCACATAAACTGTAATACAAACTTATGAATAATTTTTTAATGACTAAGTGTTTGTTAGATCACTTGTATAGCATGAACTTGTTCTGAAGTCTGTAAGACTTATCCCACCTCCCCCATGTATTGATGTATATTGCTTAAAAATGATACCATTTAGATGTTTTACCATAGAATAATTCATACTCGCTTAATTTTAAAAAATTCGTCAACTAAAAATTTTTTTAGTCTTTAAATGAAAAATTGTAATTTTCGAGTGCAAAACCATTTTTGAAATTACCCAAAAATTAATTTTTTTTTTTCGCAACTCCAAAGTTATCTTAGCGAGTTCCTTTGTATTAACTTTTAGGTCTGAAAATTTGTTCTCGTTATCTGCGGGTTATTTAGCCATTATTTTTCTATAGCCTGTTTGCCTTTTCAAAAATATCCGAAATCCGGCCTATCCCAGTACATGGCGTACACCTACGAAAAGACGAAAACTTGGGCGAGCTTTTGTTGACACATGATCAATATACAGCATAGAGGAAAAAGTGTGCAAAACACGAATCTGCCATTTTATACGAGCCTCTTTGCATTATTCACACGCGCGTCTAACTGGCCGCGCGCGAAAAAGGGACATTTTATTTTGTCCATTTTGCCACGTATTATTATACGTATACGTCGGCGAGTTTTGTATTTGTTTCTTCTCTCCCTCGATGTATCACATTTTCCCGTTTTAATCTATATTATCGCGGACCGCTATTCGCGGGCGGTTTTGTTGTTTCAAATTAATACAATTTCTAACGGCCGGTTGTCCTTTGGCGAATAAATCTGATTGGAAATGTTTTGTATGTAGCGCGACGCGCGGCCAGGGAGAATATACTGCGCTCGACTCGACGCGTTTTATAATGAATTCGTTAATTTTCGTTGTTAAACCGTTGTTAAAATGTGAAACGTGGGGGAAGTGTGGAGTAGATAGCACGCTAATAATGGTCGATATTGGAAAAAAGAAACGCACTATTAATGCGTTTATGACCATGTAAATCGATATATTGTGGGGGAAAATTCTCCAATCATGTGGTGTACTGGTGTCGTTTTTCGTTCGGCCCAATGGCGAGGTGTTTGGCGAACGTGAATGCGAAAATAACAAGATTTGGGGAAAATGAAAGCGAAGTTTTCTCACGGTCGTGTTTACCGGAGCAGATGTAGGGTTGGGATTCAATTGGATTTGAGTTACGTTGGCAGATTGATGGATATAATTAAATATAGAGAGTGGACAGTTTTAGAGTATTTATATACAGAGTACGAATTTTTCACTAGCCTTGAGAGGAATTCTCGTTATGTCTAGCGCTTTGTATTAATTTGCAAAATTTTATTTAAATTAAAAATCATTATTTTTTTATTTGGGGGGAGGGGAGAGGGATTAGTAGCCTACAAAATAATTATGAATAATTTTCATCTCTGAAATTAATACTTAATTTATCGTACTAATCAGACCTATACCATATCTATTTACAATTATAGAGAGATAATTTGTTCCAAAGTTGAAAATTTATGAGTACTGCTTTTGGATGCTTAGGTACCTTTTCTTATCCTAGGTCACATATGTTGCTAATCTATAGCAAGTAGGCCTAATTTTTCTACGAAATAAATTTCTTTAGTGCATAAAAAATTTATGAATTTATTTCAGTATACATAATTTAAGCGAGTATAATTTTTTTCAAAGATCTTTAGCCATAAGAGTAGTTATTTCATTTCTTCTTTTAATTTAAGAAATTGATTCTAGTGTAGATTTACATGACAACTGTTTTGTTGTAAAGGAATTGTGGGATTTGTACCTCTGGCCTAAGCGGTAGTACATGGCACTAATTAATTTTAAAAAATAATAATAATATATAATACATAATAATTTAAAAAATAAATAAATAAAAAAAAAATAAAATAATAATAATAATAATAATATTCAAAAATATTTAGGAAATTGAACTCATGAAAGAGGTTCTGATTCCTATACCTCCTGGCTTCAGCTGAGGTTTAGAGCGCTTTTTAAAATACAACTTGTCACTATATAGGATAGAGTCGAAAGCTTCGATTGAGAAATGTGTTGAAAAATTTGTATTTTGGGCTCAAAATGTAAAAATTGTTAATGTTGTATGAAAATTTAAATATTTACAAGATTTTTATGTCAGTAATTGTTTTAATTTAAATTTAACAACTGAATATTTTGCGTTTTGTATGAAGTAGACAACAACAGTAATAATCGTAATTATAATAATTTCTAATAAAAATTTTCGTTTTGTGTTTTGTTGGTTTTTTTTACGAGATTTTTATTTTATTTTTGACTTTTTTCCCATTTATTTATGCTAAACAAGGATTGAAGAATATTATTTTAATAGAATAAAACCACAACATAAATACAATATAGTGGATATTTACTATTTATTCATCCTACAACTAGTTTCTCACTAAAAAAAAAAAAAAAAAAAAAAAAAAATTAAATCTGAAGTTTCTTTATAAATAATGAAAACATATCTACTCTAATTTTTATTGATTTTATTAGTTGATTTGTATTGGGTATTACTATGTAATGAGTCAGCAAAAAATGAAACCATGTTTTCTTAAGCATTTACAAAATTTACTGATTATAGCTAATCCTAAATGGCTATCCTGGCATTAAGATTTGGTTTACCAATTATTAAATTAGTGAAAATTGAACTGATTCAAGTTTAGCGTAGGAATTTTTTCGGTTTATTATTCGGGTTCTTGTAGCCCATAGCGATTAGTTCATACGACGCCACTGAGCTCACTTTTTCTGACAAGCTTCTTTGAAAATGTCATACTTAAAATGTTTTCGACTCGATGAATTTGTTAATTTCGAGATTAACGTTGTTCGCAACGTGCTATCTAAATTCGAAGAAATTGCATTCTTGCATTTCCTCCCCGTTCCTCCGTTTTCAGTCAGTATCGTCGAGCACTTGGATTTCAATTAGATGGCCGACGCTAATATTGAAATTTCACGTATAACAAGAATAAAAACACTCGAATATTCGGTATACGCAGCCTGTATAGTGAGCTATATACACGTAAAACATATGCTATCAACGTGATCGAAGGTAATATGAGGAAACACTCGAGCCTGTATACTTGGTATAGTTACGAAAAATCGAACGAATGACGAACGAGCCTTTTAAAAATGTAACAAACAAAATAATACAGAGAAGATTAGATTAGGCGAAATTTTTCAAACATCAGGCGTATAAGTAAGGCGAGAGAAAAACACCGATACAGATAAAATTATTATGTATAGAATACGCGACGACGAGTACTCATAAAGTGGGCTCTTTTCGGCGAGTTGAAAGTGAGAAATGACAGCAAATTTTCGAACACGAGCGACGTTGATTTTTTCGCGTTCTTTTTACACGAACCAAGCGAATATTTCAAACGTAATGTCGCCGTCGTCAATTCGCTGTATTCAAGGTCCATCTTACACGGTACGGTTTTCCGTCACCGGTATTGGAGGAAAAAGCGACGTCGTTGTGACGCGCTCGCGCAAATCATCGCGTTGTTTGAATGGCTACGGTGACGCTACGCTACCGAATGGGTAGTTCTATTGGAACGATCTCTGGTACTTTTATCTGTTTAGGGGTAATTAAGTTCGAAGATAAATGTACGATTAGTTGCGATGCTTTCGACGAAATATTTATTCGTGAGGATTGACTGGGTGTGGTGTAATCGATGTACACTTATCGAATGGCTGATGTATTTATTCACGTAAACGATGGACTTTGTATTTAGAAAATGATGCAGCAATATTGTTCGACTGATAAGAAATTTGAAGAATCAGCGTTAACGGTGGAAAACATCGGTTTCACGAATAAACAACGAATTAACACACGTCTAACGAAGCATTTTTAATTTGTCAGTTGAAAGAAATGTGAATGGAATGATGAACTTTTATCTCAGTTGTACTGTGGAAACCGTTGACTGATAAATTACACGTATCAAACGGTTATAGGTCGTTGTTCGTCATCTATGGTGGCCTATACTTATTCGTGAATAATTAGAAATCCGCGTTACCATCCCTTCGCCGAATACCCATCTCGCAGTGGCATATTAATCACCGGATAATCGGCTATTAAAGTACGATTTCGATTCGGTTCGAAAGTACATTTAAAATAAGCTGGATTTTATTTCCACGTAATTACACACCGCGTGAAACCTAAATAATGCATACGCGTATACGAAAAGGTCTTACCGACGGTGGTTAGGAGAGCGAGAAAGAGAAAGAAATAGAAAAGCGATTTTAAGGCGTGAATATCTAATCGCACAGTGGCGAATCACTCGAGTATGAACGAATTCGTCACAACCCGCTGTTTCGAAAGGTCCGCACCATTTCAAAGGGTTGAAGATTTAAAAAAGCCAACATCTTAACGAAGGGGTGCGTTCGGTTTTGGAAATGAGCTCGTCGAATGCGAAGTCAGTTTTAAAAATGTAATTATAAGGCCATATATCATCCCCGAAGGATTTCGCGTCTTTCTAGATGTCGAAACATGTTTACTCGGTGTCGTTAGATACAGCTGTGGTAGAAAATGTTGATTCATATTTTTTAAGGGGGTACGTCCGCAGTAGATACGTTTCTCTGTAAACGTTTAGCTCGTATTCTCTTGTGGGATTTAAACCGATTGACTAGCAAGCGACGCTGCTCTTTGTCTCCCATAAATAATTGAATGATGCAAATTTCCAGCCCTAAGAGGCTCGCGAGGCTGATGTGCCCATGGTGGACCAGTGAATTAACGCGATTTTTATAGCGGTATTTCGAGCGGCTGCGAAAGACGACGAAGAGCAGCCTAGTGGATTAGTAAATCGAAAGGCGTATCTGCCGATGCGTTCGTCTCAATATTTCTGTCAACGTTAGACTTGATAATCCGTAAATCGCGTTTAAAAAGGTTTACTAGCGCTCCAAAAGAAGCTAACTTCCGTCTAACGAGTGCGCTCGTATACCATCTATACCGATATATTTATCAAATTAGATTTAAGGAGAGTGTTTTTTTCTCGTTTTAACGCCGAATACGCATTACATATTGGAGGAGGTGTTCGGAAGACTCTTCAGTGCGTGTATTTTGGTAAAATATAGAGTAGTTTTTTTTCCTCACGTCGAGATATATAGGAGAGGCCTACGTCGTATATACCCAATTACCGAAATTAGTGCGGTTGTGACACGCATCCGTCTAAATTTATCTTATCTGGGAAGAAAAAGGGTTTCCAATAGCTCTAGCCGATCGTAAAGTTTCGCTTGTATACAGACCGCAACATGTCGTCGGTATGTATGGCTATAGGTGTGCGAATGTACACGAGTGAAGAATCACCTTAGCCAACAAACAAGCGACATGTAGCCCGATACATAGGTCGTCGAAGGTGTTAAATTTATAACGAGGTCAATGAGAAGCACAGGCCATTGTCTCGCGGAAACATATAAGCGTGCCGGGCAACAATCGCTGCGGATGTCCGGACCGGGTTCGCAGCTAAACTATATTTGGAAAGAAACCGCCGAGCTTGTCGAAAGCCTATCGCCTACTGTGTACCTACAATACAATATCTAATCGATTACGTTGCATACTAATAACATAATGGATGCGACAATCACGTACGAAAACGCCGTTGTATAGTTGCGTTCGAGGCTTTTTCTTATTTCGTTTGAGTTGAACCGTTTTTTTTTTTCATCGTCGTATGCCAACGGGTACGCGACACGAATGACAATGTTGGATGCATGACTGTGAACGCGCGGATATTGTAAAACATCCAAAAATAAACCGATGTCGAGGTGCCGACATGATGCAATATTTTATCGATATTGGAATATGATCAAAGAACGACGCGTGAATAGGTGTTTGTGTTCGGTTATCTAAGATTTTCAGGTGATTTGATTGAATTGAGGTTTTGTTTCCAATTTAATACAAGGCGAAGCTAAAGGGGAAGGGTCAGAACCCCGTGGTCAATTTTTTAAATATTTATGTGTTGATAAATCATATAATTCCTTTATATCTATATGATAATAGTCTTGTATGTATACGTATGTATGTATACTGGAATAGATTTTTTGAATGTTTCAAAAACTGAATTTTTCATATAATGAATTGACTGCCTATAATATGAATACTCTAATTACTATAAATTATTACCAAAAAAAAAAAAAAAAAAAAAAAAAATGGTATATCATCTTTAATTATATTTTGAAGTATCTGAAATATATTCAAAAATTTCTTGTGCATTAAAAAAATATATATCTTTGAAAAAATAAACTCCCTTCCCTCTCTAACTACGCTACCTGTAATATTCAAAACCCCTACCATTGATATACTCATTCTGGAATTTCTGACTACGGTCCTGGTTCATTATAAATTTATTTGTTTTTTTATGAAATATTTTTATTCATTTTTTATTCGACAAATTCAATAACAAATGATGGATTTTTTTATTGAAAATTTCTTTTCTAACTAAAATAATTATTTACTCTAAAATTTAAAATTCATTTCTTTAGTTTAAATTTTCAATTTATTCATGGTTTAATTTGTTTTATTTTCTTGCTGATATATTTTTGTAATTTAATTGAAATTCAAATTTCATATTATTTTTTCCTCTTCTTGGGCTCTCTTAATATATTAATTAATAATTTAATAAATTAAATTAAATTAAATATAAATAAATTAGAAAAAAATAATTTAAAAATATTATAATAAATTAGATTTAATAAAAAAAAACATTAATAATTAAAAAAAAAAAATTAATTTATGTTTAAATTCTTAATTTAATTAATTTTAATATATATATTTAATATAAAATTATCTTTGTGCCAGTAGTTGCGGTATTGTATTTATGAATATTAGGGCGTGCTCATGCCCGACAAGTCTACTATCTTACAAGTTTTTTAGAGAAGTTCATTATTTTTCCCTTACATTTTACAGTTTCTTTCATTTACGATAATTTATTTAAAATATAACCTGATTTTTTTCTACTTTTCAGGAACTTCTGCGCGAATTCACTACTTTCACGACGAATGAAGCACTCTTATGCACCAATTTCAGGTTTCAAATTGACCATCGAGCTTGGAAAAATTGTTCCGTTTCTCCACCTTTATTTTTGGTAAGAAATTATATTTTTAAAGAAACCACAACTGATCGAAAAAGGAACAAAAAATGATTAAAAATGATCAAATCTATCAAAAATGGTAAAAAATTGATTAAGTTTCACAATTATATCACATTTGAAACTACATAAAGAGACTTAGATATATAAATGGTAAAGTATGAAAGAGAACGGAATGAAAACTTGATCGAAATGAAAGAATGTAAAAAGTTGAACATTTGCCAGATGATTACAAATGATCTGAAATGCAAAAATTTGAAGATCCCACCCTCCCCCAACCCCCTTACTAAATCAAGTAGGCTGTAGTAGCTATCGTTTTCAAGTTAAAAATTCTACAATTTCAAAAGAACGAAAGAATCAGACCGAGGTATTTGATGAAAAAGGGCCTCCCCTTTCTCCTACCTCTTCCCACCTCTGCAACGATTTGATTGCACTAGGACTAATTTAGATTCATGGTATTTACCCCGTACGGAAGTACCAAAAAGGTACGAAATTTATGTTTTAGGTACGAAAGTCGTATACGAAATTTAGTATTTTGTTTCTTTTGTTTGTTTATAATATAGCGCGAAACACCATCTATGTTCTTTGAGGGTGGTGGGGGTGGGGGTAATAAATTTATTAATCCGAAAAAAAAATTGGAGACCGAAAAAAGTACGAAAAAGGTAGGAAATTTCGGTTTTGTTATTTAGCAGACACCATACGATAAGATACAGACTAAGGAACTGGATTATTGGCAACATTTAACAGCTGATATAGTGGGCTATGTGGTCACGAAATTTATATATTGATGAAAACAGATGGAAAGTCGGAAACACATGCAGATATAATGTAGTGGTCACGTGAAGGTTGATGTTTATTTCAAATAATTTTTTAATAATTTGCTGATCATTCATAAACATAATTGTTTGATTTTTTTTTAGAATTGTTTTTGATAGATTTTTTTGTGCCGTGTACTGCCACGGTGAGATGAGTTGGATCAGTTGGAAGAGGTGATACTGTTTCGAAAAATATTATCAGTGAAGGAAGGATTGTTAGATCATCGTTAGGTATGTTAAATAGGTTAAGTGGATGAAGGAGAATGATTCTAACATTTGTGAGAAATTTTAATTTATTGCTTTGAACGATTATTTCAAAAAACCTTGTGTAAGTATATTAAGAGAATCTTTTTCAGACAGTTACCTAAGTTTTCTCCTTGAACTAATTTTGATGATTTTTTTTTTTAAGGATGCATTTGACACACAGTCGCGTGGTTCTTATTGTATATTGTATATGACTCATGAATTTCCTATTTAGAAAATTTTGTTAATGAGATACTAAGGTTTATTTGGTTTGAGGCCTTCCTTTAACAATTTTTTTTACCATTTCGATTAAAAAAAAAAAAAAAAACAGCAAAAAAATGAATTGCATAGAAAGATCTCAGAATCCCAAAATCTCGCGGTAACGTTTACCTATAATCGTTGACTCGTAACATAAAAGCGCTTCGCAATATGACTCGAAAAACCTCGCATAACCAGTTTGCATGTAAGTATCGAACTTGGACGATAGTACATCAATGTCATTGGGTATTTGGGAATTTTAAACGGAAGTTAAAAAATTAGATTTATTCGACGATTACTCGGGCATTGATTTATGGCCGTAACGTCGACCGTATTTGGCGTACGTTGAGATTCTCTCTATAAATGGAATATGAAATGAATGAGAAAATGCTCGTGTACGTTCATGCGAAAAGGTTAAATGTACAGGTATAACCGCGAATCGAGCGATACGTCGCGACAAAAATCTCTCGACTCGACCTTTCACGAGCACGGTTCAATGGTCGAAAATATTTCATGGCGGAATTTTCGCCTAATCGAGTATTTCCGCGCAATTGCCGAGCTAACGCGGTGAAATGGTCACCAATGGTTACCCCCTTCGACACGTTCATTGCTCGTACCTCGTGTAACGCGGTTGATCTGGATACTTCATTTGTATTATGAATGCGCGCACTGCCCACATAATTACCGGTTCGAGTTCTCCTTCCATCGGTGTTAACTTCATTCCGCGGTACCGAGTTACACGCGTGATTCATCGAGTCGGGCATAGAGGGGCGAGAGGAGAATGGAGATCGAAATTGAATAAATGTATCGAAACGAGTATCCATTTTCGGCTTTATCGATGAGCTCGTGGAGCCCAGCCGATCGGTTTCATTGAGTAATTCATTCCATTATCCTACCGGTGTTGGATATTTTTTCATTTCGAATGCAACGTGTAGGAACCGTTGACGTCGTTATTAATATTTTACATAGATTCGGAACCTGTTCTCGGGTGCGTAGAATTTGAACAATTTGGATTTACTGACGGTTCGATTTATGTATAATTTTTCAGTATAGATGGTGTAACGCTATACGCCACCGATATCCACACGTGAGATATATAAACAGATAAAAACACGAAAACTCAATTTACAATTCATTAAAGCCTCGCTTATGTGTATATATTTTTTCGAGCATATTGGTAAAAGTATATGTTAGAACGGCTAAGAGTTTCTTATTAGCGTTGTACATTAATTAGTTTATTATAAAACGAAAGTGTGTACACCGAAATGGAAAAAAATGTCAACCGACGAGGGCTTTTTTGTCAGTATATTTAATTTTTATCTGATGAGGTTCGGGCATATGTATGTAGGAAAAAAATGTAATATTCAGCTGTTCGATAGACTTGTTTGGGAGAACACGAACGTGTTTTAGGTTAATACCCGTTTTGTTTCCGTTTTGATAAGGAATACGCCAACATGATGTTAAAGTAGCATCGAACAACCGTTATATGTATCTATAAATGTTTATTTACCGCGCTGCTCAGAAGCGCGGGAAGAGAGCGAAAAGTATATAGGGAAATTATAATACCTTGTTGAGAGAAAAAAACAAATGTCGTTTACGTATCTTTATTAATTGCAATACGAGGACGCGGCCAAATAACCGGTTAATATTGACGAATATATAACACACCGTAAGACAAATGTAAAACGCACCGTACGCTAATTTAAGGTATTTTTCGAAACGTATAAACATGCAGTTAACGTTACCGAATGACTCTTTTTACTGTATAATTTACTAATTAATCGGTTACGTAAACGCACGCGTTTTACGACCAGTCGAGTTTCTCGTGGCTTTTGTATTGCTATATTATACGAACTAGATCACCTCAAGGTAAATACTAAATAGATGATGGAAAGTTTTCCATTGTCATTTTAGACACTCGTGTGTTGTATGTTCAGCGATATTCCTAGAATTTGGAATCGAATAGAATGACAATGTGGAATACAGGTGTTCGTAAAGGTTTTATTATTCGCTAAGTGGCGATTAATGCAGTATTTTTCGTTTATTTTGAACACTGTTTGAACCATTGAATTCGTGGAAAAATTAAAAGAAGAGTTTAAATTTTGCGATTTTGTTTCATACATTTTTTTTACAGCACCACAACCTTGAAAAATGAGCGTCAAGGTATATAACCGTCCTGAAGGACGAAACCATAATATTATTAAACTTCAAACAAATGGTTACCATGCGATAAACTGAAAAATCATCAATTATAAAACATATGCCCAGAAATGAAAAATTGAATAAATTTCAATAAGAAATATCAAAATAATCGAATCTATATATGGAAAGTTAATAAAAACTAAAGTTATATAGAATATGAAATTTCTCACAAAAAAAAATCGAATGAAGTCAATATGGTACTTATTTGAAAAATAAAGTCAGCTAAAAATTAAATGGATTATCGGCAAATATATTCTCACAACAAAACTACTATATCTACGTTCAAAAGAAAGAAAAAAATTCGATTGATCTCAATAAAGCATTTATTTCAAAAGTGAAGCCTGTTAATAATTAAATGAATTCAAAATTCAACATTCGTAAGTAATATACGAGGTGCAAGTCAAAAGTTGTATCTACAAAATAAATTTCTCAATTAATACATTCAATATCTAGGTGCATATTTTATTTAGCATATGAGGAAACACATCAATCGATGTGCTTGTATTAGGATTAGAATCCACTTTTTTTCAAACGTTCTGGCTGTAATTGAGATTGGCTTATAGCACCCATTTTTTGAAGCTCATTAATATTAATTGATGACTTTGGTCTTTAGAACCAGAAATCCTGTATTTAATGCCAATTTTTTTTGAGAATTTTTTTCAAATTGGAAAATTATAAATATTTTTATGTTACTTTCCATGTTACCTGAACTTTTTTTCAACTTCGAAAAATTTTTTTAGAGGTTGATGGTGACGTAATTTGGATGATTGGCGTTGCTATTATTTTCAGTTAAAAATTATTTTAGTCCCTCCTTCCCTCCCTTCAGTTGCTCTTTAACGATCAGTGTTGCATCAGCTTCGATTGAGTATTTGCATATTATTACCTACTTTTATGTGAAAAATTACTGTCTGTATGTGTTGAGAGAAATATTTAAATTCAATATGAAACGAACATTTTGCACAAATTAAAACTGACTTTAGTTATAGGATTTAGAAGAAAACATCTCATCAGTAATCAGTTATATTTTTACTTGGCGCGGATATAGTCTCATCTCCCCTCCTTAAAAAAAAAAACTAAATGATCTAACAGAGAGACTGAAATTCAATAAGAATTAGAAATACTAATTTCTATCCATTCTTGTCTTTCATTTTGAAATCTAAAATTCAAAATTTTTTTGTCGACTTGTCATATAAAATTATTTCACATGTTTCATTTGTAGGAGACAAATGTGATCATTTCTTCATAAAAAATGAAAGAAAAAAAAATTGGAACTGAAAAAAAAAATTTAATTAAATAAGTAGGCGAGTACCTATATTGAAAAAAAATCAAATTTTTTAGACATTGAGTCTGGGATAATATTTAAATATATATTACCTAATGCAAAATATGCAATTTAATTTGGAAAAAATGTCAAAAATTATTGAAATAATGAATACATTATAAATATTCTTCGAGAATTGAAAAATGCTAAAATATGTATTTAAAAAATATATTTAAACAAAATATTAAAGAAAATTTTGAAAAAACTGGATTATTTATTTTTTATGTCTGAAAATCATTCAAAATATATATTTTGTTATTTTTAAATTTTGTAGCTATGCCTACATGTAAATTTTGCGTCGCATTTGACCTAAAGTAATATTCAAAGAATGGAACAAGGAATCGTCAAAGCCTCCTTATGATGGGGCGAAACAACTAACTTTAGACACCATGACTCTTTTCACATGTGATCAGATTGTTTGGCGAATAAGATTTAGATTATCAGGATCTTGCATCTCCACTTGACAGAAATATTTTGGAATAAGGATGCACCACTTTAAAATTTATTGAAAAATTATGCATATAGAATGTTCATAGAGGCGTATCTAGATGTAACAGATAGTCAAATATGCAGTTCCCAAGTTATAATCTTAATATTTCTACCCTCTCTTTGTTGCTTCAGTAAATAATTAAAAAAAAATAGCGGTAGCTAAATTAATGACAAGGAATAGTAGGCTAATTCTCATGCAAAAAAAATGCATTCATACTATAAATTGTACTGCCTTCCTAAAACTGCATTAATTTATTCATATCGCAAAATGCAAATTTCTTTATATATAAAAAAAAAAAAACTATAAAATTATATAAAAAGTATGACGCATACATCAAATAAGTTGAACAAGTACTACCGTATTGAGTAGATAATTGAATGTACGGGGAGTCCAAAAAAAGAATATGATCCTTGAAGCGAATTATTATTCTACAGAAGTATAATGGAAGTAATTATTTCTTAAAACGGGCCTAATTATTCAATTGTGTTTTCGACATAATTGGTTCCACTTATGTGATTTTTGTTGCAATAAAATTTTCCGCCGAAATATCGCGATCCATCTATTTGCTTATGGAGTAGCCAAAATGAGAGGAAATCGCGAATAAAATAACGTTCTAAAAAGGAATGTATAGGATGTGTGAAAATTACTAGATAAGCTGGAGGAAATTATGAAAAAATTACAAAGGTATATTTCAAGATATTACCTATTTTATTTGAATAGGCAATATGGACTTCTTAATTTGAAATTTTGTATTTAATCTTGAAGTATATTTTTATGCGTAATATTTTTTATCAATTCAAATTTTTAACTCGAGATGGTAAAATTCTTTATCAGAGAAAAAAAAAATGAAAAAAATATAAATCAAAAAATATAAAATAATTTCTTTTGATAAAAATAAAATTTCGATTTTTATAAAAATTATTTAACAAATCAATAATGTAAAATGTAATTAATAAATTAAATCTATGAAATTGATCATACTCGTATAGTTATGATACATAAATACGGTGACTGGAGAAAAAGCAATTATTAATTTATCATTTTTCCTTCATCTTTTTATTATGAAAATTGTAATTATTTATTTTATTTATTTATTATTTGAATGTAGGTTTCAGCAGGTATTTTTTGTTATTTGATATTTCGAAATTTTTTTAGGTGGGTTGGGAGGCCAAGAGCTATTTATTGCAATAATTTATCTATTTATTATTTGACTGTAGCTTTCAGTTGGTATTTTCGGTTGATGTTTTGAAAATTTTTTGGGCAATAGCGATACAGACTACTCGATTCGAAACTGTGCATTTAATCAAACAAAATTTTTTTCTAAAGCGGCACAATTGCCGAATAAAATTAAAATTAAAATTTTTCATTTTTTATACTTGGCTTTCGAATGACGAAATTAAAAATAATTTATTTTGAAAATAATTTTCTATTCGACTGGTGTCTTTGGGATCGTTTTTGTTTCATCAAAAGAAACCCGATCGTAAATAGTAGACCATAAAGATCCAGATAATATGGCTAAATGGATGATAAAACGATATAATAGCGGAATTACTTTAACGCTGGCTTTTTCAAGTGATTTTCTGTAAAACAGTCGTGCTAACATTTACGAGTTGGAATTAGCGCTGTGACTAAAAACAGTAAAGATCCGCGACCCGCCTATACCGATAGAAAATTAATCTCACGACGCGGTGCCCCGAAATCACCTCGAGAGCTTGTGTTCGCGTCAATGACTACATTAACAAGACAGTTTACGTAAACGAGAGCGTCGGTGATCGTAAAAGAAATCTTAAATAAAATAAGATTCACTAAATTTTGTGATCTACATGGCGATAAAATTCTCGTAAATGTACGATAGACTTTTCATAGGATAGATTGAACGCGAATATAAATCCGTCTTTGGTTCATAGGGCGTATACGAAGACGACTCGACGGTGTCGCCAACTATATCCATATATCGTTGCTTAACGGTATCCGGACTTCCTCGTTAATTAATAATAATCACGCATAGAGAGGAAACGACGATTCGCAGATAACGGAATATATATACGATAAAAGTTCAACTTACCCATTGAACGGGTATCCGGCGAATGCGGCGTCGTAAGGATGGTAAACTGTTGGATAAGGCCATGCAGCTCCTGAAGCGAGATTGTCCTTTAAATCTAGTCCGGCCGCCGCCTGTAAATTTTTATACAACATTATAGTATTTCTGATGCTATTGAAATAATATCGATCCATAAGGTTTGCTCTAACGATAAATATAAGTTTCGATAATAGACGTGTATTCGCGCCACGAACACGGTACTACTGTAAAGCGATATCTCGATGATTGAAAATTTTCTTTAAAAAATTATTTACTCAACTCTCGACAATGCGTAATGAATATGGGTTATCTCGATGGAGTAGGCGAATTTAAAAATCGTGTTTTATATTTGCAAAATAAATAGAAATTCAGAAAGCATTACGTTACACAGTGTTGTTTTAACAATCGATTTAATTTGCTTTTAATTGCTATTTTATTTTCAAAACGTAGCGCGTAATACAAAGCTGACGAGTAAATACGATTGAATTTACTTTCGGATAAGGTGTGACGCGAAATGCTCAATTTTGTATATTTTTTTTATCTTCGTACCCAAAAGTAAACGAGTAATGGTGGATTTGACTTTCTACGGTTGTTTTACATCGTTGAAAGAAACACTTGACGTAATTTTTCGAGTTCGAGAAATTTTTGCCATTTGAGTAAATATGGTTTCTCGGCTGGTGTTTGCTGATCGATGTCGAAATCGTATTAGGATTTTAGTGATTCTAAGAAGTGTCGCGTAAGGTTCTGTAGGTACTGATGTAAATGGGTAGGTTGTTAAATAGGTATCGAATAGTAACTTATCCGCAGTTTTATACGAGACTGATGATATTTACGTCAGCGGTTTATTTTATCTTGGTAGGTATGTTATTTTCGCGTTCGCCGAATAGGTCACATTGATGCATTCGATACGAATTACTATGTAGTTCGTATGCTTCATATTTCCGATGCATAAAAATGTGAAACAGGTAAACGTGACAACAGTTGATAATGGATGTTCGCGTGTATTTATGTATCTACGTGTTATGTGGGTATGGTATGATAAAAAAGTACACGTTCACGGTACGTTTGGCGTTTCGAGTTTTCATTTGAAGAACATGTTACATTGTAATGGATTTAAATTGATTAAAGTGTAACTCGTCGGGGCGATCTACACGTATGTTTTATTGTAAACTGCAATTTCTACTTAGATAGGTTAAACCTGAGGGATAGATATTTTGAAATTTTTATATTTTTATGAAATCGTAACTAATTTGGAGTAATTTTTGAAAATTCTTCGTCATTTTTAATACTGCACATTTTTGAAAAAAGTGAATTAAATGAACAGCAAGATGGCCACAATATGGAAATTAATTTTTTCTTTTATTATTCTCCCCGACCTTGAAAACACAAATTTCCCATATACCTGTACTGGTCAGAATTCAGAAAATGTCGTCGTCACACGACCTCTTCTAGGTCATACACTCGTTATCGATAGCTACCTACTCATTACAGAACCCTCCTCCCTCTGTCCAAATTGCCAGGTCCCTTTGACTGTCCTGGACATCATGCTTTAGCGCCTGCTTTTTACGCTAACCCTAAGCCATTTTCGGCAACGTAGTCATCTATTCGACATCTTCAATAGGAACCAGGCTACATTTCCACATCTAATTACGTTTCTGAATCAGGCTTATCTGTTTCAGATCATTTAAACCCACAGATCACCTCCTGCGTTTGGCCTAGGCAGCATATGTCACAGGGAAAAAAAAAGATTTTTGGACTACAAGTTCAATGTAAATTCGACTTCTTTCAATTTTATTTTGAAAAAGAAAAATTATGTCTCCCAGAATGATGAGTAATTATAATTATATTTTTTTTTTGTTTTTTTGATAAAAATTCTCTTGATTTAGAAAAAAAAAAATCATCAAGGTTTTGTTGTGGTTGGCCACAAATGGATTTGCCCATTCATAACATTTCACGATTTCATTGGGATTACGGAGTGTAAAAAATTCAGCTTTAAAATTGTCAGCGAATCAAACTGAGTCAATAAAACTCATTATTTCATTGATGACTGCAGCTGATTAGCCATTCTTATGGAATGTATCCTAAATAAAAAATGCTCAACGATTTTTTGAACCGATATAGCTAGGAAATATACGATTGTATTTACCACTAATAAAGAAATAAAAAATATTTAAAAATAATATTCCGTTCCTAATGATGGAAATTTATAGTACATGGAGCTCTGTAATGTCCACTGAATGAGTCGGATAGATAGGTATATATTTTGGTCGTCTACTTTATAAAGGAAACACTAATGGATAATCAATTTTATTATAGAACTTCTGAAAGCAACCCACGAAATTAAAAGGCCGGTGACCATTATGCCGCTGAATTCGCGTTATCTTTATTAGCCGTTCGGCTATGAACCATCAAATTAAAACTGGTTTTCAATGAGCGGTTCGTATTTAGGTTGCATTAAGATAAAAATGGACGCAAGTAGATGGTAGTAAGGCGAATAATATTTATGCAGTTTGCGCTTGTTAACGAATTCTTTTTTATTTATTAAAAATTTTTGCCTCAATTTGGATTTTAAATTCATTAGGCAGCGTTGAAGGGATGGAGATAGTTCACGTATAACTTAGTTGGTAAAGCGAGATGCGGAAAAGTGTCTTATCTCAATATTGAGAGTGTGTAGAAGAATCGAAGGTTGAGGGTTTCCGGATTTTTTAAGACAAATGTTTTTTACTATCGAGAACCTAATGAAGCGGTTTTTTGTCTTTATTGTTCATTCGTAAGAGGATTAGCGTATCGTAATGGAAATGAAGTATACATAAAACAAGAAGGTGGAAGATCTATAAATTTTTTTTGTTGTTTCTTTCACATAGGTATAGGCACTACAGATACGTATATTAGGTACCATTTGTGATACAATGAAAGCGTATATAGATATTAGATAAATCGTTAAATAATATTGTTTTATTACTATTGATGTATAAACATTGGCTATAAAATCGAAATCAATGTTTTTTTAATTAATACTTGGGTTTTTCATTTACATCAACATAGCGATGAAATCGTACTCACCTGATGGCTATTCTCGCGGTTTACAACCGCGTGGATTTTTTTTTCGGTACGATTTATTAACGCCACCATTAACCGACTAATACTTCGTGGTTTTAACGCGATTTTTGTGTTCGACGATTTTAATATATTGGGGGAGTTTTTACGATGGCTAGTTGAAGCGAACGCGGATGGCCGGGTAATCGGAAATTATTTAAGTAACCGAGAGATGGTACAAAGTTCGGCTAATAAAATATTTTATGGTGTTTGTACTTATATTTATTTTTTTCGTGGGAACGATAGCGTATTTTTTGTTGTGAATGTTCACCGAAATCGCGCGTTAATCGATGAATGAATGAGGTGTGGACACCGAGCTGCGGAGGTGAATTGCGAAACTGTACGGTGGTCGTATAATGAACGGCTTTTTCACTCGACGCGAGGATTAAAAGTAGCCTTAGGATGGCCAGATAAGATATTTTAATTGCGACAGTTTTCTCGCATTCGATATCAGCGCAGCTACCATTTAGATTAAAAGCGCCCAGTTGGTTTACCAACTCGGAGCATGTTGCGAATGGTGTACCTATTTCGTATCTCATTGAGAAGTTATTATATGGTCGTAATGGGTATTGAATGTGCAAGGTGGTGAAGGTTTTACGATGGTGAAATGGTTACCAGATGAGTGTTTATCGAATTAATAAGGCTATTATAGATGTGGTATGCGATCTGGGGTTCCCTAAATGTTGATTTCGTGGAGTAGGTTTTTTTGCCCTCGTTAATGAATGGAAAAAATATGTTTTAGGTATTTTTAAATCTATGAGTGTTTTACGATGACTAATGCAAAAAATTTTGACTTGGTTTTCCATTGATATATAATGTATGTAATTTTACATACTTATATTATTCTCATATGATTTGAAGAAATAGTATTCCCTTACCAACTATAATCCCTATTTTGCTGATCATCAAGTTTTTTTTGTTTTTTTTTTTTTGTAGTTATCTACTGAATTTTTCAACGCAGAATACTGCTAGTATTCTCATTCTAAGTCCAATTATGAAGAGGGGTATTCCAATGATTTTTGCTGTGAGTATATACTGAATTAACACATATATTTGAACCAAGCAACCGTATGAAAAATTGAAAATAACCCAAAAATTATTGTTTCATTACCAGTCATCACATAAATAGTAAAAAATATAAACAAAATTAAAAAATTTCACGTAAACACTTCTTCAAAAAATAGTTCTGCCGCTGTTTTCGACTATTCTGTTTCAGTTTTTCCAGGACGATGGTCATCTGATATGTTTTTTAAGCCTCAGTATACTGTGTAAAGTTGAGGATTGTAATTTGAAAGTATAAGGCGTATATAAAGAATAAACACGGGATCAAAATTTGTGAGTTAGTTTCAAAATCTGAAGGTTCAATAAATAAGTATAAAATATGTACATTTTGTCCAGGAAATAGTAGTCCATGCATGAGTTTGATTCAGTTGATTCATGTTGGACATTTAGAGATAGCTCTATCTTGGCACGTTCATTCCAACGTTCTGAACAATAATTTTTTCCGATGCAGGAGGTTTCAAAAAATAGGAGTAATTTTAGCAATCTATTATTTACAAAAGAAAAAATCTAAAAATTACTGATTTAAATTTTTTGAATTTTAACGCTCAAAACTATAAATATCATTTCAACGTGTTGAGTAATTTTCTGCCACACTAATCTCAAACACATGAGTGAAGTGAAGGGGGAGGCGGGTAGACTTGATCACCGATTAAGTATTTCGAAAAAAAATTTTTTTTTGATTTTGTCAAAATTTTCAGTCCATTCATTAACGAAAAAGTTTTGATTAAAATTTCAAAACATTAGTACTCTTTTTTTAATTTTTTTATTAAATGAGTATGAAAAAATTTTAGGAATGCTAATTAAATATTTTCAGGGGTTAAAAGTCACATTTATTTGCGAAATTTCCAGATTTATATTTTTTTCAAAAATTTTTTTTAGTCTTTTAATTTTTTTTTTTTTTTACTTGTTAAGTTTTCAAAATTATGAAATTTTAGATAGTTACACAATTATAGTGACTAGATAGTGCAAATAATTATTACGTAATAAAAACCTCAGTTGAAAAAGTAACTTCGCGACAAAAGTTGTACATCAGTAGATCCATCAGCGATTTTCTCTCTAGTCGCCCCCCCCTCCATTTATGAAAAATTATGCGAATAAAAAAAAGAATAATATTGAATTTTTTGGCCTAGTAGGATAATTGGCTAAACGGTTGTGTTGCTTTCAAGTTTCAACCATATCATAAAATGTTTTGAGTAAGTAAACAATAATTTTAATTTTTATACGTTTCCCAAATTTCTCTATTACAAAGCTGCAAAAGGGCCTTATTAATTTTTTTATTCTTTTTTGAGTCATTTATTCAAGTTTCTTCCCAATCAGCTTTTCTGTTTGCAGTATCAGAAAGAAAAATTTCGAACGCTTCATCGTTCGTTGAAAAGAGAACGAAAAAAAAAAAAAACGATTCGAAATTCAATAGGTATGGTGCGGTGAACATTGGCGAACGTGTTAAACGTTATCTTTTCAACATAACGTTAAAATTGTCGTGTAATTTACTTAGCTCTACCACGGGTTTGACAACGGAACGCCATTAAGGTTAATAATTCATCGAATAGCTTTTGGCAACGATGTCATTACTTTGTAATTTTTGTTGGGAGTTTTTACGTAATCACTCGAAAGGTGGTAGTTTTTAAAAGTCTCGTAAGGTGAAAAGTGTTCGCATTTTTATCGGGTTGGAATGAGAATTACGGCCGCGATAATACGCTGTTGTACGGTGGAAAATTTCAGAAATAACGAGCGTATGTATACGCTTATTGGAGTCCATTTTTTTAGGTCGTTCGAACCAATTACTGGTGAGAACTGGCAACAATACTAATTTTCGTCGAGGAAAATTGATACGTTAGCGACGAACTTAATTCGCCAATTAAGTCCGACGATGGGATATAGGATAAGTTGGTTTATAATGAAGTTATTCGTTATAGAGTATAGGTATATAGTGTTTCGTGAACGTATTTGTATATTAAATATATATAAGTTATACGTATATGGAGGAAATATCTATTTAATAAATTCAAATCGATGTAATCATCATGGCGCGCACACAGCACAGTATACCCGCGAGTTCATTAAAAGTCAGCGAACACAATCTACTGCGTTTTTACAAGTCCATTAAAAATTATCTAACGCGATCGGACTACGAAAACAACTTAATATCAATCGCCCAAATCGACGAGGAACCCAATTTCGTGGCCGTTTTAACGTTCGCGGTCGTCGACGACGTAGCTGGCGCGCGGGGTTTCTCTCATTTCGTCGAATTTATACTTGTTGATCGAGCGTCTGTGTCTGGCTGTAGGCGAAATCGCGTGTCGTACAGCATCGCGAGTGAAAATAAGAGAGTAATTGACTATTTTTTTTGGAGGTAGGTAATACTTGTATTAATAATAAGAGTATTAAATAGGAACAGAGGCGACTTCGTGCAAACATATTATGTACTATCGATGTCCCTCATTTGAAATTACATAATTTAACATTAAGCTATGCCCTTCAAGAGGACTACAGAAAATAATTTGTAAGAATATTGAAACGAATTTGAACTGATTTCAGTTTAAAATGACTAACATATTTCAAAATGTAAAATTCAAGTTATCAATAGGAGCGTAGTGTGCTTTTAATGAAGAATAGTTGATAATATGTAGTTGTACGATTATTTTTGAACAGTCCTTCGGGACATTGTAGGCCTTATGGGTAGCAACTTTAGTGTTTCAAGGTGTTGCTCGTGTAAATTATTATCAAGTTGACTTGTGTTGTAAAAAAACCCTCATTTTTAGCATTAAGAAGGTTGAAAAATAAGTCATATTTAACTTATACATAATGTAAGAGCTAAAAAAACATCGAGGCATTGGGAACTAAGCTATCCGTATTACTTTTATTACGAAATAAAAATTTATAAAATTTGGATTTTGAAAATTTAAAAAAATCATTATTTTAGAAATATCATTTATTTTAATTAAAAAAATCAATGATTTACTAATAATAGACTCTTCTTTGCACTTTTGAAAAAAATTTAATTTGTAAGTGTTGTTACGTGTTACTAAACAACACGTATACAATTTCAGCAACCTAGAGGTCCCTTTAAGTACTAAATTTTTGGCAGAATTGATTCTCTCCGACGAAGATAAAAGAAATTCGCTCAGTTCTTCTTTAGTGCTTATTAGCTGCAACATAAGGCTTATCAGAGGGGCAAATTTGGTAATCGGATCTATGATCGACTGTAAAGGTTATCAGTATAAAATTATCCCATTTTAAATGATTATTGGTAAGGCCTAAAAATTTAACATGTTAGACTGAATTTAGGTTCATATTATCCTGAAGAAAAGTTGAGCATAAATTTTGAAATCTTTTCATTCGAAACGAATGATATTGATTTTCCTCCACAATCATCAATAAATTAATAATGATTTTATTTTATTTTTTTGAAAATGAAATAGAAAAATTTATTTCAGTAAAAATCTAAACAGAATTATGAATAGATCCATTCAAACCGCCGCCACTCCTTGGTTCCCACCTGCTTTTCTCAGTTGTAGAGAGCAGGTGATCCTCACCAGAATTTGCATGGGTCACTCAGCCCTCATTCGCACCTCGTGCTAGTCCCCTTTGACTATCCGTCACATCCTCCTCGAGTACACAGACTTCCTCCTTCAACACGCACGATTATTTCGCTCCTCTTCTCTTGCCGAAATTCTCTCTTTCGACTCTCAAAGTCTCCTATCCTTCCTGACGGCTACAAACCTATTCTCTAAAATCTAATTTCCCTCCTCTCTCGAGCCTCTGGTCCAAGTGGCAGCACACACCACGTGAATAAAAAAAATGTTTGAAAAAAAAATACATTAAATTAGATGATTCAACAACTACTCGCAGACGATGAAACTACGAAGTTCCTCAAAGCCACTAATATCCTCTCCTAAATTTAGTCCTTCCCTCAACCAGTGCTTCTGGCCAATGTAGCAGTACAGGGCACGTAAATTAAACAAGCAAACAAGTAAGTAAGTAAGTAAGTAAGTAAGTAAGTAAGTAAGTAAGTAAGTAAGTAAGTAAGAAATAAAATAAAATAAAATATTAATATAACCAAAAAATTTTTTATCGCAATAATTTTCATAGTAACCATGAAAAAAAAAACAAACACATCACCCTTCGTTAGGAAAACAAAAAATAACAAAAAAATGAAGACTTCTCTAATTATATATAATAATCTTCTATGGCTTTGCGAAATTTATCTAGAGGGGAGTTTGTTTAGGATCACATTAGCGTTGCATATACTACTGTTTAAAGTCTCTTCTGAAATTTTGATGGGTACTAGCTAGTATGATTCCAAAATTGAGTAACTGATGAATTTACATGATATAGAAGGTCATTTATATTTGATATGAATATTAATAGTACTATAATTTACTCTTCCATTTAAGTAGGATACCTTAGGGATTAGTATCTAGCGAATGCGAGCCTGGCAAACCGTAGGCACCCTAGCTAGCTCTGGCATCATTTCTCAGTTCTTCATGCCGTAACCATTCCTTATTAAATGCAATCGTTGTACCGTGCGTACCATTGATCTTCGACCCCTTTAGCGCAAAAATCTCAAGTAACTTAAACAGGAGCATTTTGGATTCGCTGTGTGGTAATAATGATTCAAGATCTCCACATTTCAGTCAGTGTTAACCTACTTGAGAGAGATTTTTGTGCTTATGGTGTCGAAGATCAGTGGAACGCTCGGTATAAGCTGGTGCTTCCACGCAGGTAATGATAAATTGCGGGTGCAATGAGCTATACATTTTCAAATTGCGTAGTGCTTGCACACCAATTTGAACCTGAACCTCAATCATGATAAAAAATTTAGGGAAAATGGCAATCACTATAGTGAGCTCGTATCTTTACTACTCGACTTCTGTTTTTGAGATAGCTACGCAAGGGCCTTCCTGAGGATACATCGATTCAATCAAGCTCATATAAAAGCATAGGATAAGTTAATAGAATAGAAAAGTTCAGAGAAATCACCAAAGATGACAAAAACGCGAATGTTGTTGTTTGAAGAGACGCGTGTTGGCAACGTAAACCACGTACGAAAGGGGAAAAGAGCGAATTTAATTTGCTGGTACCTGCGTTTAGAAGACTCGCGTATGGTAAATTAATGAAATAATTTTCTACATTGTCGCATCGGCGACGCAGAAATGCGAAAATATGGTACATGGCGGTACCGTGTTCCGCTCGCCTTCTCTAATAAGTATAGGCTAACATATGTAAAAACTTGTTTTAATGTTTAAATAATGTAAACGTCTCGCAGAAGTGCGCATTAAATATTTCCACATAACGTGTGTAACATTGTACGCGGGCACGAAAAAATTCTCAACCGCCACGATAATTCGCAGGTGTTAATTTTTTAGACGCTCGTTTATCGCGATGACGCGCGTACCCGCACGACGTTGTACAATGTATTCGCGAGGTTTACTCGATGGCGAAAAGAGCTCTCGCTGGGTACTTACCGCGGACGTATAGAATGGTGTTTGATCGGCTCCTAAGGCCGGAAAATAGGCGGCCATGCCTTCTGGATACGGCGTTCCGTACATCGATAACGTTGGTAACCCTGTAGCACCGGAAGCAGCTAATCTTTGGTAATTTAAAATATCATATTGGCAGGAACAGATAGTCTGACCGGTTAGCGGATCGGTGAAAAGCGGCCGTCCGGTGTCGCAGCACCGTGGCGCGCAGTTCGTCGGGCTACTTTGATTGGTACCAATCGACGGACTGGTGATGGCGGTCGTTCTGATCGTGGACACCGGTGACGATGACGATCTGGTGGTTGGCGGACTAGAGGATGAAGAATGCGTTGACGAAGCCGTCTGAAAATAAACATAGAATTTGTGTTGAAATTCATACGTAATATGGATTATTTGATGGGGTTAGCTGGCTGGAAAATTTGTTTCCAGAGGGAACGAGCAATCAGTTTTTCGTACACTCGTGGCAGATCACCCTTAATTTCGCCTCTATGTATGAAATTTAAAAACCATCGTACGATTACGAAAACCAACGCGAAAAATCGTCATCACCTCAGGTAATTCTATCCCCATCGCAATACGTTGGTCGAGTTTCGGATTTCCACTTGCCCCACGTTACGCTGTCCGCCATTTTAAACCACTATTCGAGGTCTTTGAATATCCCTCCGCCATTGGAATGGTAACGTTAATCGATTTTGAAAAAAGGTGTTTTCGAAATATTTTTCTTTTAGCGAAAACCTTCGGTTTATTTTTCTATGAGATGGTTTTTGTCGGCTCGTACACCGCATATAAGCTCATTGTGGTTCTAAACATTGTACCTTTTGGTGAGACTCATCTCGAGTGTTTTTATTTCGCACTATAGGACTAATTTTGTACCTACAATGTAAGCAGTTTCGTGTCAAAGGATGATTTGGGTTCTCGATTAGTTGCGGCGCGATATAATATTTTCATTCGTTTCGCGTGACCGTTGCCGAGTAATTTATAAAATTGAAAAAGGAATTTAAAATGTATTCGTATATAACCCTAATAGGGTTGTTTGAAACCTAAATTCCAACCAGTAGATTTGTAGATAGTGAACGATGAATTCTTGTATGTGAATATTTGATGAAACGATTATTATAGCGATAGACAACACAATTCATAGATGTTTAAATCCATTCGTATAATTTTTACCATATTATGATAAATCCAAAATGCAATTCAGCTCGACGAAAATGTTAAGCGTGGAATCACGTTTCAATTGTTTTTCGCCGAAGAACTTACGCTTATGAATTGTGATCGAGCCTCAGCCCTCGGTGGAACATCTACGAGTATATAGAAACACGACTGTGTAGTTGTAATCATTCAAAATATAAGCATTTAGAGTATATTCGGCAAGTCATCGACTCGAACTAAGATTTTGAAATAATACCCGAAAGCCACCCGTGTATTATTTTAATATTATCGAATATCAAAGTGAAAATAAGCACTTATAGGTGGGTTTTACTGCGGCACCTCGTTTCTCCACGTATATTTCCGTTTAGTAATCTCCTTACATATAGGATACCAGTTTCGGTAAGGCGAATGACTATTGTCTTTAGCTTTTCACTGTGGTATATTAGGCGTTCGGATTTAGGTATAACAAAACAATTTACACCCAAGGAATTTGTCCTCGCGTTAATCTGGTATCTACGTATTATTTCGAAACTACCATAAATGCGGATAGTAATGCATAAATTTCACTGTGATAAAAAAAAAAGTAAGGGCGAGGAATATATGTAGTTTAGGTATATATGTACCAGTATTAGTACAAGGGATATTGCTGAGAAAGCATTGCTTGTATGTTGTACGTATTTACGAGGAATAGATAGGTTTAAAAAATATAAAAATTCGTGTTTTGCCCTATATAGATAAAAGTTACTTCGTTTTAAAGCTATTTGGAAAAAAATAAAAAAGTTGGAAAACCTTGTCGAAGTTGTTTTATCTGGAGAACGCGTATCACTACAAGAAAATTTTAGAGGTAGAAGCGAAGAATGGAATATTTTCATTTTTATTTTAAATCCTATTCTTTTTCTAACTTAGGCAATATTATTGAAGCATTTTAAATAGGATTTATTCATGCAACAAGTACCTAAATGGTAGTTGTAAGCATTTTTTTGAGTATTCGATGAATGGTAAAAAATTTAGAAATTTAGAAAAATTTTTTTGGTATATCTGTTATACTTGCATAGGTATTTATTTTATTAATACATACCATTATTTCTTATTTGATTTATTCTAAGTGGTTATTTTTAGTTTTTTCTCACGATTTTAAATGCGTGGCTACGATAAATTATTATTCAAGTTATACATATTTACGTTTCATTATATAATTATACTAATTTTAGGAATTCAATAATTTTTGTGAGTCAAGTAGATCCATATATTCATATTGTTTCGTTTCTTAGTTCAAGGTATACCTATAAAAGACCAAAGACGATTATATATGAGAATATGCACCTTGCTTTTTTGTAATTACTGAAATTATTCAAATTTTACTATGTGAAATTACGTATCCTTGCCAATAGCCCGGTAAAAATCACCAACGTAATCAAACTTTCACAGTCTGTCCCACTATATTCCACAATTTAACTCATCCTAAATAAAAACGCCTCTAGCCACAGGACTATACAGTGTACATGGCGTCAATAAAAATAAAATTAAAAAAAAAACATATAACTTGAAAGTAGAATTTTCCTTTTATTTGCATTATATGAAAAACTCAACCGCCTTATACCCACTCCTGTAACCCTACTTCAGCACACCTCTAGCCAGTGCTGTACATGGCGTCCATTTATAAAAAAAAAATAAGTATATATTTTTGAAAATTCATTTTCTTTTTAATTTCTTTCGAAATTAATTTTCTACAAACCAATAAGGTGTTTTCTTATCCCCTTTTATATTAGGTACTTTGCTTTCCTTGCTTTTCATTAAATTATTTCATTTTGTTTTGATAACTCTTTTGAAATGATATAGGTTTTAATATTTGGGTATTTATTTTTTTTCTAAACTCATGATTAGTTTTGCTGTCTAAGTGTTATCTAATTAATTATTGAAGTCGTTATTTCATTCCTTATTTGAAGAACTTGACTTTTCAGGATAAAATTGATTTAAAAATTGATAATTGTTTAGGTTGAAGTTAATTTGAAAAACTCATGAGTTTTTAGGTTGAAATTAACCTTGAAAATATTAATAATAAAAATGAAATTTCATTATATTTTTTGTAAATCAGTGAAAATCTACCAAAAAGTATTCATAAATTTTTATCATCGTTTGATGACTATTTTTTTTTTAATTCTTTATTTGGGTGTTATAGAAACATGAACCATCATTACACATTGGAAATATTTTATTTAAAATAATTTTCTGCCCATTATTATGCTCTTGTATAACAACTTGTTATCGTGATATTTTAAAAATCTGTTAAAATGAATTTTTCCACAGCTTTCTGTTTCTTCAGGGGCAATTTTAAGAATAAAAAAAAAAGAATTTCTTCTAGATTGGTATTTATATTTTTTGGCAAAAAGAAATCAAGGTTTGAATTTGTAACGATGGTTGATTTCCAGATATATATCAAAAAGTGACTTGATGTATTTTATTATACTTGAACAAGTTTTTAAAAATGTTTTTACTTATTTTTCAAAATTATTCGCGTACACTGAAAATATCACTATAACTTAGAATTGATGAAATTTCAGTATTTTATACCAAACTTGGACGCTTATATTTAGTAGACATGTTTTGGCCAATCTTCTCATATTTAAGACAGGTTTGCAAATATTTTACCTTTATTTGGGAATATTCGTGTCCAATAAGGTAAAAATTGAAAAATCACAAATGCTCATGAGCTAAAAAGATATTGTCACCAGAATTACCAATTTATTTTTCCTTTTGTTGTGTTCTGAAAAATTTAAAAATTGTTCTGTGAATATAAAACCATATAAAAACACGTCAAGACTATAATTATTCGTATATGAGTTTAAAACTATGAAAATTTGAAAATTTGTATCTTATTGCTATACTTTTTCAAAAAAAAAATATAAATAAATGAGAATAAGTATAACTTTTTTTTCGACTCAGTGTCTAATCTTATTATTTGTTAATTTGAACCTAAAATATTAAGATACTTATTAATCATATGCATATAAATAGCTACCAACATACTCAATATGATATAACCTATATTTTGAAATGCTCATATTGAGTTGCGGAATATTTAGATATTTTGGACTTTTGAAGTGAATATTATTGTGTGTAGATAGATACCTATACGTATTTTACTATTTTCAGGATATAAAAAAAAGTTACCTCAGTGTAGTGTTTATTTTATTGTTGACCTCTCCTCACACTTCTCTCGGTTTGTATCCTATAATTATTATTATTTTTGATATATTTATTTTAAAAAAATTTAATATTTGACTTTTTTTTAATTTAAATAATTTTTTTTTAATTTAATTTTTGTTTTAATTTTTAATTAAATTAAATTTAATATTTATATATTTAATTAAAAATTATAAATGAATAGATATACCTATGGAATGAGATAAATTAGAAATGGCGTAAAAAATTTTTGGATTTTTTTGAGTTAAAAAATATGTCTTTCAATATTTAAAATTTACTTTATATATAAAATCAGTTCAGTCTTCTAAATACCCTCCCCCCTCTTTTGCAAAATAGTTCATCCACAGTTGACAATCATTTCTTTTTTCCTTTTCAGCCTTAATGCAGTTTGTCTAAAAACATTATCGTGCCTCTATAGCCTCCATGCTGTATACAGTGCGTTAATAAAGAAAAGTAAAAGAAAAAATATGTAGTTGATTGTTTGGTTTCGAAGTTTCAGGACTTCAAAAAATTAAAAAAAAAAAATTAAGAAAATTTCCACACGTTGTTGGATTGAATGTAATATTTTTTGTATATATCAACGCGAAAATAACGAGAATCTTTTTACCAAGTTTTCGATCCACTCCAATACAAAATACGCGATACCCCGTGTCATGGTATTATACAGCATGCATGACACGTGTATTCAAATGGTTTAATTTGATATCATCCACCTATGCCTTTACGTATTTGAATGTAGATAAACTATTATAATTTGGTTTAGGTATATACCATATTTCGCAATCAAACCACACGAATTCGTTTTCACCTGTTTAATATTGTCGCCAGTGTATTATTTTCGTTGTCGTCATCATGAACTAAAATTAACATTCAATCGGGGTGCCGGTGCCAAATAAGCTCTTATTAAAAATTGACCGTGGTAAACAACTTAAACATTACAGATATACGTTGCATTTGGCGTGGTGAGGGGAAGTGTAGATGTTTAAAATTATTCTAATAGGTATATACGTCCAAGATAAATGTTATTCATGGGCAAAGTGGTTTGACCTATAACAGGTTACACCATTTGAGATCACGTGAAAAATTTCAACTTTATTTTTTCAAGTGCATTGTTTACTGATGACGTCAATATGAGCAACTGTGAGTTGATAATATCAACAGCCAATAAGGCATCAGTCTCAATAAGTATTGATAAAATTTCAATCTCTCCTCTTACACCGCAAAAGTGATAAGTCCACATGTATATTTAGCTGCTCATATTGACGTCATTCAGAACCAAATATTTTTCATTTCCATTGGTGATTGTTCTTCGACTCTTGTGGCTGGGAGAACCAATAGAAATTTATTAAAATTTCTTGGTGGCCAGCCGGAATGGTTTAACCTGTTATAGGTCAAACCACTTTGATTCATGGGGATATTTCGACAATTGATGTTTTTCTTTGCTCACCGATCAATGTGTCCGTTAGATCACGTGATGAGATAAAAATTAATTTTTAATCTACCTTTAAAAGAAATTTAATGATAAGGAATCGTATAATATAGGAGGTAGATCCTATGCCAAAAATAGTCAATTTGCAAATTGAAATGCTTCACTATAAAAATATGAAATGATGTAAGATATTCGAAACTGGATTTAAAATTGCTCATCTTCAATATAAATCATGATGTGATAAAATTATCTTCATTCCTAGGTATACTACATCTTAGAATTTAGAAGATTAATTAAACAATACAATATTCTCCAAGCCTCTCGAATAAAAAAAAAGTAGGTATCTCACAATATAGATATACGATACATGTTGATGCCGGTATAACTTTTGTTATCGGTAGATATCTACTGATAAGAATGCTTTAGAGTTCACAAACGGATTTTCTTTAATTTTTAAAATCATTCAAGTTCAATATAACTTCTTTTAAAAAGGTGTGAGAACTTTAGTTAATAAATTATATATTAGAGGTAGATGAGTATGCTAATGATGGCACCAAAGGTCCTATTTCCGATTGAACTTTCGCTGGTTTGAAGTCACGCGGTAATGTGATCATCAAGGTACGATATAATTAAAATAAAAACTTAAACGGTTTACTAACCTGAAGACAGCGAGAAGTAGCAATATCTACCGGCGGTATATTGCTGTACCGTGACATATTGTAAGAAGAGGGACACACCAAAACGGTGGCCCTCCTCAACAAAGCAGTTGTTCCCAGCGTCTTGATATACGATCATTCAATGTTTCAATAATTCCGAACTTACCGAAAATATACAAACTATTGAAATTTTTCATAGTTAATCGAGCACTATAATAATAAAATCAACATCCGCACGTTCAAGTATAATATAAACGAAAACGATGGTTTGTAATGAAATTATACGAAATATAGTCGTCGATTCGAAATCACTACTACGTCGGCGATAATATTGAAAAATTCGTCGATCAGAGAAGAGAGCGAGAGGAGGAAAAAAACTCTGAATTAATTGAAAATAAACTGTTAAAATGCGATAATGAAATAATACACGCGAGAGAGAAAAAAATATCAGCTACCGGTGCGATTACGAATGGACTATATCGCGCGTAGGTACACGGAAGCCGTCTTGAGGTGTCAAGCCGATATACTACAGCTGTTATCAGTTTAGGCCAACGGTCGAATTTTTTGGTGGCGGGACAGCGTGTAGTTGCTTTGATTTTCGCGAGTAGGTGGGGTTAAATAAAGTCGGTAGGTGGGGACCAGATGCGACACAGTAGCGAGTGTCGGTAGTACGTCGAACGTCGAGTGGGGAATACGCCTCGCCCCGAGCTCTTATCGTTCCCCTCTAGGTATATCGCGCCGTCACAGTGTTGTCCGATGGCTACGGTCGTACGAAACACCGCTCCGGTCTCGGCGGTGCGATTTTTACGGTGAAAATGAAAATTACACGTCGAACAGGGCTAATTTAATCGATGGCTTGAACAACCGCGGCGATCCGCGGACGGGTGGAGAATTCGCGAATTTTTTCGAGCGAATTTTAAACTCGGCGATGCCAAAGTACGGTGTCGCGCTGGTAACACTGGAGCGTGGAGTGTGTAGATCGGAGGAGGAACTCTTAAAGCTGTCCTAGTTACAACGTGTACCTAATAACTACCCCGAAAAAGGTCTATTTTTCGGCGGGGATCCAGAAACGCTTGTTTCATGTTATGACCTCCTTGTTCGTCAGTTTGTCCGACAAAACCCCTCGTCCTGCGTACCGCTCCCAAACCCCTCCCATGACGGGTTATTCAATTCGATAAACATTAAACTCGCGCTCTCTCTACATGAGGCCTGTATTACCACAGTTTAAATACATTGTACCTGTGCAAGGGGCTGCTTTTCTAAACGCTTCTGTTTGCTTTCTACGCTGTATATTTTAGCTGAGCTTTTTTCTTACCCCGCCGAACGAAATAGCCGATGATGCTGTGAAATCGCGATCTATACATATACAAATGAGGAACTGGGAAAGTTTCAGTATTTCTTAAAAAGAGCGGTATATTCTGTATACATGTAGTTTTTGCTGTAGTTGTGCTTACTGTCTTATCGGTTCAAGGATGAAGTGTGTTTTCACACTTTATATAACTAGTCGAATGTCCGAAGGCTTTATAGTTATATGCATAGGAGTTGAAGGAAAATTTTGAATGTATTACTTCGGTACCTGTGTATACGTTTAGGTATATATAACATAAATGTGAATGATTTTCAATATATGCATATTAATATTGTTTTTTTAATCAAAGATGGAGAGGGTAATTGAATCATTTTATATTACTTGCAAAATTATGGGCGATTTTTCGATGAAACAGATTTTTTTTTCAAGTAGGAAATTTATCGAGGATGGCTCCTATTATGGTGTAGATTATATGTATACCTATAGAAGTATACCATGAAGTTAAATCGCATCTATTGTAATTTTCACACTTGCCATTTATTTCGTTCATTCATTCTTGATCGACATGTAAGTTTGACTTATAAATTTTTAATTATAGGAATCTGACAACTGCGTGGTGACGTGATGTTAGAAATAAGGTATATTTCGATTAGTGACATATTCCCTTCAGCTAGTAAGAATGACATGAAATTTTTCATCATTAAGAACCCAAGGTTGATATCTCTGCAATCTGCAGTCAGCATGCAGGTATGTGTGTAGTACCTATCAAATACTTATTATTAGGATGAAATATCTACATGTACAATTCAATTACATATATTTAGTGTATTGAAGTAGCATTATTATACGTGGAATAATTGCTGCCAAAAGTGGTATCATAATTATAATTAACTTAAGCTTATTACATTTTTTATTGAAATTATTCAGTCGATCTAGAATAAATACTTACAATAAATTATACTTGTTTTGATATTATTATTATGTATATACCATCTATTGTTGAAATAGTAGGTGAAAAGGAATGATTATTGTTGAAAGTAAATGTTTTTGTAAAACTGTGAAATTATTATACATTTATGGAGAACAGATTGGTATAGTTATAGGTACCTAGCACCATCTACATACTGTCTAATGTTATGTATTGAAAAACGTGATTGTGCATAGCAGGAAATTTCTTATGACGGGGCGGGGGTCTAAATATTTTTTAAAGATACTGCATACACCTCATATTCACTTTTTTCAGGTTGTACAGTAATAAAGTAGCCAACAAAGATTTTCAAGGAATGAGGATGGTTAATACTTAGCATGTGAAAATAGTTTATATTAATAATAAAAAAAAAAAAAAAAAAAAAAAACTAAATGTGAATTTATTAGGTAGCAAGGTAATGATATATAATGATGAAAAATGAAAAAAAAAAATGAATCTATAAGCAATAATAATTCGTTAGTCGTGTAAAAAAATTGAGAACTTTATGATGTAAATTATTTATAGATTTATGCGGTTTTTCGATCTCGTAAAATGAAAAAATTGAAATTTTTTTGAGGTGAAGGGCTGAAGAATTCGACGCCCTTGACTACACGCTATTGTACTACATATATTTTGTATCCTACACGTAGATATATATGTATTGAAATTTGAATTATTGACCTTATGGCTAAATGTTGAAAATAAGTTACATGATATCTACAATCTTAAATATCTTGACTTTTTTTTTTCAACATTAATACAAGCAGACCTGTGAAGAGGAGGGGAAAGGAGGGGTTTTCCTCAGGCCCGAGATTTTTTAAGGGTCCATCGAGGGCTTGCGACTTGACGCATCGGCGCTAAAAATCTGTCTTTACCTTCACTACTTTTTTTTGCTCTCATGATTTTTCCTCTTGGTCCCGGATTTTCTCTGCACGGTGCTGAATACAAGACTGCTTAGAAAAAATCAAGGCTCGAGAGGAAAAGCGTAAATGAAAATAAAATCAATTCGGCTCATTAAATTTCATTTTTTAATGCTACCTAACACATTTAGGTATCCATATATGCATGAATAGATTTTTGATTTTTTTTTCTGTATAACTTTAATATAAATTGAGGAAAAAATCACTTGTTCAATTTTAAATCAAAGTTTCAGTACACTTAATATTTCTAATAGCTGCGGATTTTTTCAGATGTATCTACATACTAGGTACATATTTATTAACAAAATATGAATGCAGAGGTATGTAAATTATGTTGATGAATATGCTTTTCGGTAGTTGAATGAATTTAGAGCTCATAGTTAATGCAATTGATAATGATTTCTGAAAGATATAAATTTTTGTAAATGATTTCTCCAAGAAAATAGCAAGAGACGTATAGCTTCCTAATTAATATTTTTGTATTAGGAAGTTTAAAATACATAATTTCTCAGTGAAATAAAACTGTCTCAGGGTTGTAGCCAGCATAATATGTCAATCGAAAGATTTTCAAAATTATTTTCACAACATAGGTTTTGCAGGTGTACAGCCAAGATAATGTCGATGGGGAAGGGGATTTTATTAAACGCCGTACTTTTTTTTTAATGCACAAGAAATGAAATTTATGAAGGCATTTTAGAACATAATTTAAGAAGATGAATTTTTTTCGTTATGATTCATAGCAATTAGAGTAATTCAATTAATTATAAAAAATTTAATTTTTTATTTTTTATTTTAAGAATCGTATTCCGGTGTAACTTTACATGATGAGTGTTATTATTGAAAAATTATACGATTTAGCAATATTTAAATTTTCAAGACTGAGCTGATGGGGGTTCTGATCCCTTTAAACCCTTCCTCCTTGGCTACAACCCTGCACTGCATTCAAAGTTAGGTTATGTAAGAGGTTCTGTCTGGCATATATGCGCTTTGTCCGAATACATAAAAATATTGTCAAGGGCTACTTTAGTTGAACCCATCTTTCGCCCCTCCTGCAAAGGCGATATTAAGGGTAATGTAAAATATGAATTATAAGAATGTTATAGTCTAACATATACATTTTTCTCAGAATTCTTTACTAATGCTCTCATGGATTATATTTATAAGGTCTTTGTAGTAGTGTAACTATATCGATCTCGTGATTTTTCACGTAATAATGAAGAGAAGGTTGAAAAGTGAATTTATTGAAATTTGTTGGTTTTTTTATTTTACCAAGCATATTTTTGATTCGCGAATTTGAATGAATTCAATAGATATACACAATTACCCTTATACGTATGAAAAAACGTTCTGGACAGAGTTAGAACTTCCAACCCTTCCTCTTCTGGTATTTAAGCAATAAACACTTATAATATTACTGATATAGTCTAGCACTAGAATTTTCGGTATGCGGATTAAATTTCGAAAATTTTTAATTAATCATTGGACCGTTTTGAAATCTCCGTAGCTTTGTCTGGATGAAAATGGTAATTGAAAAGCTCAGGTCAAACGGACATACGACGGCGAAAGAAATGAAGTATTCTATAAGCATAACATGATCAAATTCTAGATAGGTACTTAGGCAGATTTAAGGGAAGGTATCTGACTTACGGATAAAGGTGATGCATCTAGAAACTGGAACTAGGTTCCTAACTTCCTATGCATGTCATTTTACATGTTTCATTATTTTATTCTGAAAAATTCATGACAGAATCTAAATAATTTCTCAAATTGTATAACCGATATTAAGGAAATATTAAGAATTGCCTGTATAAAAAATTTTCCCATCAAAATAATTTATTCACCTATGCACCTTTTACTTTTCATGTGCATGCAATCAATCTTTGAATAAGTGCTTGGGCAAATTAGGCAGCTAGATGACTTATCTATATAAGTGTTTTAAAACATATAGTGATAAATCTGGAATTTAAAATGGTCATTTTATTTCATAACGTTTAACATCTTATTTTGAAATGTTTGTCAAGAGTACTGAAACAGCAAATTTTTAATATTTAATTATAAAACCATATTTAAAAAAAAAATTGTTAGGCAAATAATGTATTTTTAAATATTTTTCTACATTCATTTTATTTAAATATTAGGATAACCTACATCATACGGTAGAATGTGACCATACAAAATCACAGTGTCTATAAGCAATGGCTTTTACAACTTCAATGAAATGAATTATTGAATAGGGAGCGCTTAGACTTGTTATATTAAACACGAAACCTCTCAATTTTTAGGCAAATAGTTTCAGGTGTCCCCAATCAAGGAGAAATTTCCGTTATACAAGTTGAACATCAAAATTCAAATCTACCGATAATGTAGCCTATTTTGATTTCGAAATCTAACTCAAGAACCGTTAACTAATTCAAGTTAAGCATCTAATTCGTTATATATAAATTGAGTATCCGTTTCGTAGCTAGCTCGACATCTTCTATTAGATTTGGTTCAGTGACGTAATTTATCTAGCATCTATTAATTCTTATGCACCCTTCTATTTTGAATGCTGATAGCCTTTCAAGAGGAAATAAGTTCATAAATTATTGTAAAAAAAAAAAACATCGTTTACTAATTTTAAATTAAAAGAAAATCATTCGCGGATAAAATCATCTAAGTTAATTCAGGGATTAATTACAAGCATCTATATCTGGTTGTGTGTGTATAAATATTTTCAACATAGTTGAGTAATAGGTATTTTTAGGTAACTGAAGTAAGATTAAAACACATCCCTTAGGTGCTAGATAACCTTCGTGTATTCATATTCAATGATGTAAAAGCTTGGTAGACGCGACGTTACTCGTTTCACTAATAGCCTATACTTAATTTAAGTTTAATTCTAATAATAACGGCGATTTCGCAGCGTTAGATATACGGTATAAAAATAGAAAGAAAAAAACATGGTTGCGAGTGAGAAAAAAAAATGAAGGAAAAACGAGAAAAAAATTCCGCGAAACATTTTAACGACCACTGATTCGTTTGGGAATTAATTAAATTCAGGGTTTTAACGTAGGTTAGCAACGCTTCATGTAGTTTTACATCATAAAGGCGAATCTAGTTTGTAAAGCACTCGTCAGTCTTGTTACACTTTAACTATAGCGTATTCTTTTCGGGCGAGTTCTGGCGGCACGTTGTACACTCCGTTTGTAGTGTAGGAAAAAAACGGTAGAAGAGCAGAGATCTCCCACCACGCCGGGAAAAAAAAGCATTCCCCTAACTTCTCTCTATTTTTCACGTTTCTCCTAACTTTTTTGTACCGTCTCCATAGGTTCGAAGATCGGGTCTTGCCCCGCCCTTAAAAATAGACGCGGCCCAATCGTTGTCAGTGTTGATGTTTCCATTGTCATACAAGCATCTTTACAGATATGTCCCCTTCGCGGTAACAGTGTCAATGAGAGCTTAACAATGTACCGCGGCGGAGTCGGGACGCGTCGAAGGGAAGTGATACAACAACACCCTTGTTTTTGGTAACAAGCTGCTGTATTGTATATTGTTGTATTGTTCGTTTAGGACACCCCGCTTTCGCCGCCCGGGCGCAGCACCAGAGTTCGTCTTTCTTTGTTTACAACGTTGCTAATGGATTTGGGTTATACGCTAACAATATGAAAGCGCTAACTTCTTATTGTTATTACGGTTTTGTGTAGTATTAATTTTAACCCTGGTTTCGGGGTTGCTTGTGAACTACAACTACTTTTCTTCTCGTTCTTTTATGCGGCAGACGTGTTACATTGCTATCTTTGTTAATTAATTACGCCGCCGTGTATAACTCGAGAGTTATTTCGTAACAGAGGTTGCACTCTCAATTGGTTTAAGTGTTGAAATTGCGGTACCGAGGAATGGCCTTATGGCCTGTAATGGTAATTTTGACTTTCTTCGCGAGAAATTTCAACGCGTCTTGAAATCGGCTGGGATTTCCCTGTTTTTTCATGTTATGGAGTCGATTTTTCGTAGGAACTACGAGTCCATGTGAGGTGTTAATAGGAGACCCTTCAAAGAAGGGAAGGAGAGTTGTGGAAATGGTTATAGACCGAGTAGCCTTTGATACTTCTTATGAATGAATTGTATCTACCTATTTAAACGCACATTTAGTAGAAAATAATCTGTCTGTACACTTAATGGGTATAACTATTGATAAAAAAAATTTTTGACTGTATCTAAAGGGTTCGACGACCCATTGTAAAATGTGTTGAAGCTCCCCTTGTAATAATTTTTACCTGCACCTTAAATACGTATATTTTAATGCATCAAGACCATTGTGATGGAGGGGCTAAGGGGGTGAATTGTACCTGTGCCGGGCATATTTGAAAAGTTTGTATGATGGTGTCCTACATTCTTACTTAATCAAAAAAAAAGTGTATATATGTATATAGAATTGAAAATGACTCCAAAATTCAGAAAAATTATTATAAAAAATGTTCAAAAAATAAAAACATGCGAAAATCGTGTTTAACTGCCTTTAAGTATGCCCTAGATGTAAATCTGTCAGCATCACTCAATCCTCTGGCCTTCTAGCCCTTTCTTTTGTGGGATGATTATGTTCCTACAGATATCTCCTTCTCTCATGCTCTAACCTTATGTCATAAATTTTATTACTTATCGTATCTCTATAGCATCGAAAGCCCAAGTTGAGTATCTATGACAAATTATACAATGGTAGTAACAATAAATAAAATGTATATAAACTGTCCAAAGAGAAAAAAGTATTGGAGAATAAAAAAAAAAATCAAGTAGCCATGCTGCATTACTAGAACTGAGTTTTTAATTGGGACTTGTTTATATTTGCGAATAATATAGTCCAGTAAATTTTCCAAGCCAACAGGCCACATCCATTACCAAGTCAAAACCCCTGCCTTATCCCTCTTAAAAATACACAAAAATTTCATTTGAAATACGTGGGTAGTAGTTTTTGTCCTCAAGAATTACCCATTTTGGACCTATGAAAAATTCAAAAAATTTCCACGAAATTGAAACGACTAGGATTCTTAAAAAAGTAGAAAAAGCTTAGAATTACCCTGAGGAAAAAATTCCATCATTAAAGACGATGATGGGTGAAATCTGATACGTTGGGACTCTTACAGAATCGCTTAGATAAAGTCAAGACTCAAGAGGGAGAGGGGAATATGGAGTTGAACGGAATTCACTTGCCTTATTAAATTTCATTTTATGTGCATTTTATAATGACCCAAACTTTTCCGAACACCATGCTTAGGGTTCAAGAGAAAACCTTCCCTTTTCCCCTTTTTTTGTTGGGACTGACCAGGGCGTATAAGCAGTCCGTCGCATTTAAAGAGGGGCTAATAAAATCCTAGAGACTTTTGTATTGAATACAAAATTTCACTAAGAGGGCTCAAATTTTTTTAGTGGGTATTCATCCCACCAAGCCCTTTGCTGTCTGTGGACTTGAGGCTGAATTTTCATCATTTACAATTTTTTCTGTATAAAAAAATCATAATTCATTATTTGAAGATGAAAATAATCGTTACAATTCAATGATGAGTTGAACAGTTTAGCGAAAATTCAACGTACCAATTGTTTAATGAACTTTTTTTTTTAATTATGAAATTTATTTGGTGCGTAGTTTTACACTTTTCTCATTTAAAAAAAAAAAAAAAAATTTATTGAATATTTCTCAATTCCAATAGACATTTTTGGTTATTAAATGTTTTGATTTTTGTACATTTTTGGCTTGCTCCCTCCATCCCTCCTTCTTAATTGCCATGGTGTATTAAAATATATTTGGAATTAGGAAAAGACTGTAATAAAATTTTTAATGAGGAAAATTGTTGGGAAACCTGACCTATCATCTACTAATGTCTTCATCTATGCTCTACCTCCTCAAGCCTTTTCAAATACCTAATATGTATAATTTATCTTTGGCATGTTCTTGTAATTCTTGCAGCTGTACAAGGGAGGGAAATAAAAAATTAGAAAATTGACTGAAAAAATCAAAGTGTTCGTAAATAAATATACATATTTTTTTAATTTTAATATTTTTCAATTTTTTACAAAGAAAAATATTGTATGACAGGGCCAAAAAAATCAGACCTGCACTAGGCCTAGTCATTGCCTCATTGCTTTCTGCGACTCCAGAAATCATAATAGAAGTATGCTACGACGAATTATAAAATCAGAGGACTGGAAAGACCACTGCTGAGTATACTAATAGTGGAGGGGTGGGGCGAGGGCATAAAGGAAAATGATACCTGATATAAAAAAATTTTATTTTCGTTTGATATCATTTTATCAATATAGGGAGCTATCTATAGGGTGTAACTGATATTAAAAAAAAAATTGATGATGAATTAAATTTATAATGATATATCTAAATAGATATTTTTTAAATAAAAGCGAAATCCAAAATTAAAGCATAAAATAATTCTTGTCGTAGAAAAAAAAAAAAAATGGGAGTCTTTTGAAAAATATTAATCCAACGTAACTTTTTCCGTAAATGAATTGACAGGAAAATTACAAATAATTTTGCAACTTTTCAAAATACCTAAATATACATTTATATTATAAGCATACTATACGTTGTAGTAAAATAGGTTAAATTTGAAGAATAAAATTCGATCATTTTCATAAAAATTAAAAATGTATTCTTAGGTATTCTTTATGTATAAGCTGAATAATGGTATTCAAATAACAATTGAAATAACCGTGTTTTTAAATACTCGTCAGTTTGTTTATTTATTCATACTTATTCTTTATTAAGTAAATATTTCATTCATTGTATATTTCTTTATCCTCGATTCTTCAGATTAAAAAAATGTTCGGTGGAATAATTAAAAAAAGCGGGGGCGTCGAGCGTGAAAACTGATTAAATCTTTTTTACGCGTTCAAAAAAAAATCGCGACGACGAGTTTAGAAAAAAAAATGAAAACAAGCTGAGAATTCTTTAATTAATTATACTAATGAATAAAGTTGCACTAGCCTAGGTCGTCGATGTTCGGTGTTTCGCGCAACGTACAAGCACTTAATGAAAGTAACAAGTGATAAAATCTTGAATGTGGACATGCCATGAAAGGTGTTCGATAGATCTGGTTGCGGATATACGGCGCTAAACTATGTGACTATATAGACACTAATGCTAGGTATTGCGGGTAATCCTTTGGTAGGGGTGAAGTAGTGAGCAATTTAATTCGGTGGAGTTAGAAAGGAGGATTGATAAATAAATATACATACCTTTACTTTATTTGGCGGAACGTTGCAGTAGAGTTGTAATATCTGCATTTTCATTCGTGATTCTTTGTCGGTAGAAACGCGAGAAAAATTCAAGCATCCGTGCGTACAGCAAATTGGAATAGATGGGAGGAAAAAACGCGTTAAAATCGATTCTAATGCGCGATATAAACGATGCAAAATTTTTTCTAAGCTCGACGCGATAAACAAGCGTATACGCGTGTAAATAAGAGCGACGAAAATGACGCGTATACACGTATACGAGTACTTATATGAAATGCGCTAAACGTTTGTAAAAAGCGCGAAAAAACGCCGCTAACGCGGTTGTAGGCTATGATTTGAATGGTAACGCAAATTGGGTAAAAATGAAGAAAGCACTTGGGGTTAATATGAAAGCCGCATTAGGCTGCCGGAGGTCGGGACGAGGGGCGAAACAGAGCCATTATTCTTTTGCATCTTTATCAAACGACTGTCTTGAAACATCGCGCGTCGCGCATGATTGCAAAAACAAAACTCACGAACAAATGCCATAGGATTACTTCTGCCTTTACCTCTTGTATACGACGTAGTGCGGCGCCTCTGCCTCCCTATACGTAGCTTTCGTCACCCGTTCGAACTCTTTTCCACCCTTGCGAATGAAGAAAATTAGAAAATTTCTGCGTTTTTTAAACGCGAATTGTTTTTTATCGTCAGCGGTGCCAGATAGCAGCACTTTACCTACAACCATGTTTGGAATTGAAAATGAAAACGTATGGGAGGAAATTGCGTCAAGGGTTTTTTATTATTATTATTTTTTTTTTTTTGGAAAATCGGCTTAAATCGGACAGTTATTACCAAAATCCATAGGATTATGTTCACGAACGTACTTCGTCTGAAAGGGATTATTTTCGTTCAGTATGTCGAATGCCCGTCGTTATTATTGTACGAACATGTATGGGTATTTTGGCGTTTCGGACGTTATTTATATTGTAAATTCGTTCGGCATGGATGTGGTCGTTGTTTGGATTTTATACTTAGGTGCATCCGTGAAATGATCGCTTAAACCTATGTTTGGGGTTGATGCTTGAAAAATTATAGTGTTCTGTCTTTTATCTCCCTTTCTCCCTCTCTCTCTTTTCATTGCGTCGAAGATTTTTATTTTTCGGTTTTCATTCAGTAAAAATTATATAATGCCTGAAATTGATTTCTTCTTTGCATATTTAGATTAATATATGGAGATACTAGGCCTCGGCGAGGTACACAGAGGCTAAGGGGCAAATTGCAATGGATCTGGGCATTCTGAAGAGACCTTGATAAGAGACATCCTTAATTTTTACTTTGAGAAAAATTTTTTTAAAAATACATAAATTTAATGCTCAAGAATTTAAAAAAGTTCACTGAGAAAAATGAAGGGTGATTTATAGTAACAGGTTCCACAAATAAGCGAGAAATATGACATTAGGTTGTTATAGCAGTCATTTCTTTAATACTGAGGAGAAATTATTATTTTTTCGGTAAGCATTATTATAGTTCGAAAATTGATTATACTTAAAAATGAGAAGCATTCCTCAGTATTGGAGGAATCACTCAAAGAATTGTTTAATTCCACCCTTTTCCCTCAATTATTGTAATTATTGTTATAGTTGTGAGAAAAGTTATCGATCATATAATTTTTCTCAGTGCTTTAATATCAAAAAAATATTTGAAAATTGAAAATTATTCAATATTTCAAAAAACAAAAACTGGTAGTGAATTACGTTTTTATTTTTATTCTAGCAAGCTATTATGTCCATGGCTTGCAACTTGAAAGTTGTTCAGCACTTTAGCAACTCCTTGAACTTCCACTGTCCACTGAAAGTATAAAAAATGACCGATTTTTCACAAGTAATTGATGTACAGTTCTTTTATATTTTACTTATGTACTTATTCATCTCCAATCATGCGTGACATATACTGCTTCAAAAGCTAGAGACGCGGAAGAATTTAGATTTGGTAGGAGAGATTGGCTTTTTAATGAGTTTATTCTCTAAAATACCGATTTCATTAATTTTTAGTATTTTATCAGCAGTTTTTTCTCAACTTTTGTGGACTAAAATGTGAGGAAAGTGTCTGTCTTGTCGGAGAGAAGAGTTGGCCATAATTTACATGAGCTACCTCTGGTAAACTGCAAGTTACCACCCATGATCACGTTATTGTGTACTGTGTATTGAGTAGTTCTTGTTCAAAAAACCTAATGATTGTATTCAATAAATCAGCCTCATTCTGTGAAAATTATTTATTTTAGTTCATAACCAACTATATCACAGTATTGAAGAAATATACTCCCTGCCCCTTTTATAATACATTGGCCATCAATTACCGACACTTTTTGTTTGTTTGTTATTGCAATACATTTCTTTAATAATAAATTTTCTATTCCAGCTAAACTCCAAAGCGTAGACCCACTTTCATTGCCAAAAACCAAGTAATTTCTGAATTTTAAAATTTGAATTTCACTTGCTAAAAATTATAGAGAATTGGAAATGTATTATGTAATAAAGTCCCATGTTGGGTGCCAATGTATTCAGTACTGGTGTTAGGTTTCATACAAATACAACAAATGAAAATGAAATAAATTACGAAAAATATTTAACCTACATTTTCTTATAAATAAATAATGCGAAATAATTAAATTAAGAATACTGTGTGGTAACTCTATCTAACGGGTAACATAAGAACTAGAATAAATTGGTAACTTAACTGGTGAAAACGAAATCATAGTAAGCAGTGTGCGCAACTTATGACGCACAATTTGGTATATTGCGTCAACGTCCAACCTAGCGGGTTGACAATTGTTAACCAGATGAGTCAGCTGATGTTGCTTTTTATGTAGTACGTACAAGTGTACGGGTAGGAGAGTGGAAAGACATTGTAATTTAAACAATATATGAGTAATGCTATAAGCGTAAAGACGTGTGTTGTTTTTTTTTAACATTGAAGAAACTTTGAATTTGAAATAATTAAAGATTTGGAGAGTCGAAATTATACAATGGATTTCACAGATTTGTGCAATTTTTCAAACTTTCATTTTATCTAAAAAAATTAATAAACCTATGTTGGGTGCCAAAATCAAATAATTTCTAAATTCCAAAGTTTGAATTTTACTTCCTACAAATTATGGAGGAATATAAATTTATTATGGAATAAAACTCCCATGTTGGGCGCCAATCTGTTCAGTATTGAATGTAGAATTTCATAAATTTATGTAATTTTTCAAACCTTCATTCCATTCTAAAAAAAATCAGAAGCCCACGTTGGGTACCAAAATCTAATATTTTCTGATTTTTCAATAATTGCTCTTTTAAAATTGGTGAATGAAATGATGAATTCAAATTTTACCTTTGAATGAAGCCCACTTCGAGCGCCTAATGAATTGGTTCAGTGTATATTTCAATTTCTTATTTAACAACTAACGAATCTTGGTTACTGATTTTCAAATAATTATGTCGAAATAAAAAATCAAGGATTCTGGATTATAAACATTTTTAACGAAAAAATCACATATTTTCATTTGCCAATTGGTTAAATTAGAATTGATGCGTCAACCACTCAAGTTTTTACCAAAGAAATTACATTATAATATACTGTTTTGAGAAAGCAATAGAAAATTTCATAATATTAAAATTTAGCACCCAACGTGGGACTTTTTTTAAAGAACGAAAGGGAACTGAAAAATTTACAAATTGATGAGGGGCAGTATTTAACTAACTGGCACCCAACGTGGGGCTTTATTATGTAAGGGTTTATATGTTGGCGGTCAACGTGGGCCTTTGCTTAAATATAAATACGTTTAATGAGTGAGTTATTCTGAAAAACTAATCCACTTCAAAAAAAATTAATATCGCTGTATTTTTTACAGATTCTATATGGTTTCAGTAGTTCCATTCTGGGACTAGGTACCTATATATTGAATCATAATTTGATGAACAAATTAAACAGCAAAAGAGCATTAGTCTTTTATACAAGGTGTATGATACCAGATTAGAGTTCGTTTATACTGATGTAGAAAATTCGTCTCAGCACGTTCGCATTACCACCATATACCCTCGCTTCGATGTGAAGGTATGCCTAATGATCAATATCAGATAATTATTGTTGAATAATACAAAAATGAAAAGAATTTTTGAAAATGAAGAGTTTTCTAATGAAAAATTCCTAAAAAATAGAAAAATTGAAAAAAGTTGAACACTAAAAAAATTTGAATTGAAATGAATGTAAAAATGAAGAAAATGAAAAAAAATGTCTAAAAACTAAAAAATATCAAATAGTCCAAAAAAAGAAAATTACTCTTAATTCAGATATATGTATTACTTCATTTTTTGGATTAACCAATCCATTACTCCTACAAAATGTATTCCAAAATTGTTTCCTTTTTCTATTTTTTTGAATATTTTCATTGTGAGAATATGTTGGGATCTACATATTATTTAGTTATAAAACAACTGGATTTTTTGACGTTATTTAGTCTAATGCCGTTTGTGAGTAACAGCTTCAAGCTTTTGCTTTACTCATGTGTATGGAATTTTCCTACAAAATAATAAAATTTTCTGAGTTTTTCATAAGTTATATGGAGGAAAATGTAAATCTAATAGATGTGAAAAAAAAATTACTTTTGTTCCTAGCTATTTGTTCAAGTCAGTATCTACGTTTGATATAATTTCCCTTCACTTTCGGTTTGTGAAAAAATAAAAACGAAGAAATGTATATACTTACACTCTCCGAAGCTACGACAGTTCGTAAAAAGTGATATAAATAGAAAAAGAAAGAATAGATATACGAAATAACACCTATAATTCATTAAGATACCATATCAACTAAACCCCTTCCCGATTCTCTCTTGAAATCTTTTTTTTATAACCCTACCAATCAAACAATAAACGTAGCATTTGTTTATAGAAGAAAAATTTCGAAATGAAAAAAAAAAAATTTAATTATGTCCAAATAAAAATAAAACTCTGGAAGAAAACAAACGTTCCGCATGTATAAAATGGGAGGTGAGGTACGCGGCGACAGTGGCGGCAATTAAGGCGATTGTGAATCTGTCGGGGCTATTTATATAAACCTCAGCTAACAACGATTTTCGGGACTTGTTAATTAATAAAATCACGGCACCTATTGAAGGCGCGCAGGACTGGATGGCGCCACCGTACAACCCAGACGAAGCGAATAAAAACAATAAAACTCGAAAATAAAGGTAAAAAGGCGCTTTATAAATAACCAATCGATTTAAATTTAGTGCGTATTTCCGATAGACGTACCTATCTGAAACCTTTAATGTTCGACATCGTCTTCGGTTGTATGTTGTATTTTTTTTTCTTCCTCGTCGCGTTTAAACATCTAGTTAAATAGTCTAGATAAGGGGTACATAAAATGAAAGATTTTTTTTCTCCTTTAATTTGTGGAGATGCGAGGATACATAAGAACGAAGGCAATGTAATAAAAAACAATCCCTTTTTATTAATAACTTTACGCGAAGCGGCAGGATTTTTTGAAAAGTGAAAGAAATCTGTTATAAACCCCTCAGTATAATCCTAGACGGCCAAATGTTACCGATGTTGGCGAGCTTTGAAGGCGTCAGACTGGGGGACGGAGGCGTTAACACGATGGCATTAATTTCGAAATTTCTTCGCTGGGGTGGCGGCGTGTATACGCATCTTGCGTGATGTTGTTCGTGTTCGATGTAATCGACCCACAAAGCTACCTGTTACATCCTGGTTTTGAAGTAAACGCGAATAAATAACTTTTGGCGAACGGCTGGCTGCGATACACGGTACGATCGTTGACGAACGTCCGTTCGAGTTGGCTTATGTGTGAGAAGTTTCGCTGCTTGGAACGCGCACGTTTTCTCCTACGAATCGAAGCGAACGCATGTTAAAAACCTACAGCGTGATTAGACATGATGCGGAAAGGTCACGTGATGCGACATGCGAATACGATGCGAGTTACCGGCTTGTACTTTACCTTCGATTGGATGAGAAATCATGATCGATAAATCATACCGTAAATAGTAACCCGAATGACGGCTAATGTATTTAAATTCGCGCCAAATTGTGCTACAGAGTTGGAATTATAAAGGCATAAAATTATACCTAGTCGTTCGCCACTGTTTCCTTGTTAATGGAATTATGTACTTGCGGAGGTAATTTTGAAATTACTCGACGTGGTCGATATCAACCATTAATGCCGGAGGAGGAAGTCGAAATAAATTACCAACTTTATTACACCGGTAATCATACACGTTAGATTCATCTAAGGCGATCATTTTTGTTCGATGAGGGAGGAGGTCTCGCGAATGACACTTATAGGCGCTCGACCTAGAGTTAAATTTATGGACTTGAGTCGAGGTAATTGTAACAGGCGATATCGAAGTGGAAATCTAATTGATTGGAAACCTATAGGTTGATTTGATTTCGTAGTATAACATGTTTCCGGCGACTTTATTAGATCGGTTGTCTGCATAGGATCGTGTCGAAGAAGAGAGTTCGGTACACACGCGCGACAACGTTAATGAATGAAATTTCGTTCTTAGATTTCAGATAATACGGTGACTGCTACGAGACCTTATTAGTGATTGAAACTTCTCGCTGCTTTCAAGGAGCACTTGAGTATATGGTCCGGATTCTGTGAGCAAATATAAGTATAGATTTTAATAAAGAAAATACAAGGGCATTGGCGGCGAAAGCTTTTTTTAGTGGGAGGGTGATTAGAAAATGAGAAATATGTGATTTTATAAAAATCACATACTTTTGTGGTGTTCTTTATTCCTGGATGGGGAGGGATTGAATAATGTTTGTTTGTAACACTCGACAAATTTCAGGTCATGTCTTGTTTCTGAAAAGTTTTTTGCATGATGTGATTAAAGGCAGGCCCGTAGCCAGCGCTTTGTTTTAATTAAGACAGAGGAAATGTTACGTGGGGCGACACTTTTTGAGGCTCAGATATTAGTGAATCATACCATTTTTACCCTCCCCTCTTCTGTATCAAACATTCTGTTAATTTCATAATAATTGATTTTTAGAAACAAAATGACATATATTTCATAAAAAGTTGAAAACAGTTTCAGAAAAAAAAAATGATGATACATAATGCTGCGCTAATGGACTAATACAGTTGCGTTGTGGAATACTCTGAATAATTCTTCAGGTGTAACTGCTTCAGTTTTGTTTTTTTCATACAGTAGGCGGTAGAATTGTCAAGTTTGATTCTCGGCCAAACAGCATATTCTGTTTTTCGATTTATTATTATTAATTTTTTTTTTGGACTTTGCTAGCCGGGGCTTTACGTCGGTTGCCACAGCTCTGACTACGGGCTTGATGAAGCGGCATTGGAAAATCATGGTTCAATGGTCAAACCGCCCAAAGTGTCATTTCCGGAGTAAGGGGAAGGACAAATTTTTATTCGATTTGTAGTTTTGAAAAAAAAAAAGTTGTAGTGCTCTGATCGAGAGAGGGATTAAAAACTGAAAAGAGAACCTCAAAAACTATATACTAACAGATTTTTAAATTTTTTGAACCATCATTGATGGATTTATGAGCCTGTAAGACCCATTTATCCCATTTTTATTCACGAAAAAAAAAATCAATAACGTCGGTTCAAACCTTATTAAGCCATTCAAATCAAAATTTTGACCAAGTCATTGAATACAGTATAAAATTATGCATCAAAACAACAAGTCCTATATCATTTTAATGACTTGGAGAGAAGCTAGAAATTTTCAAATTTGAACATTTTAATCGTAAAAAATATAAAATGTCAAAATTTTGAAAATTTCCAACTCACCTCAAAATCATTAAAATGCTTTAGGGCTTGTTATCCTTCAAAAAACCGTAAAAAATACAAGACGTTCGAATTTTGAAAACCTTCGGCTTCCAGTCAAATTATTATAGTGGTTTGTCAATTCAAGTTTTTAAATCATCGTTGAAGGTAAAAATTGAAGGTTCCATAAGGAACTTTTTTCAGGGTGTAACTTGGTAGAAAAAAAATAATGATATATATATTACCTCAGCATTACAAATGATGCATTCTAGTCTATACATATAGAGCTTAGAGGTGAGAGAAATTAACTCAGATTTTAAAAAAAATAGGCTATATTAGTTGAAAATTTTTTTCATGGCATGAATAACGTTCTCAAATTTTCATATATCGGTTGACATGCCTTACGGTCCTTGTAGGTCTCCACTTAGCCGAGTGGTATCATAAGAGGGACATAGTCTTGTAAAAGTGCTGCATTTTACTCGAAAATCCTGTACTTTTTATTCGAAAAATAAATGAATTTTTCTTACTCACTCCACACAAAAAAAAATAAATTTGAGTAAAATTTTTTTTATATTTTATTTAATATTAATTATTCATGTTATTGTGTAGTTAAATGGCATCACTGTTTTTCCTTAGTGAAATAATGTGAAATCCATGATCACTTATTTTTATGCTTCTGGTATTATAAAAAATAGCTGCAATCGGGTGATGAAGATACTCAAAATCAAAACCAAATGAGAAATAAAAAAAAGGCATGTTAGCTGAAAAAAATTTAAAAACATCAGCAATACGTCTAATGTATTTCAAGCTGAAAGATGAATGTGAAAGAATAAACATTCTAATTGCATTTTTCATATTGTATTTCATTGAGAGGGATGACTGAAATTATTGCTGTTGAATTTGGTGGGTGGGTTATGTAGGGTCATGATTTTTTTTGGGGGGGGGATGGACCCAAATAATAAATGAATAAGTTAAGCGAAATTATTTATTACCTATTTATAAAAATGTATCTCATTTTTTACTGCCCCCGTCGTGATTGGATACTCAAATATGCATTTTTTTATTTATTTATAATATTTTTTTTTATTCCTAATTTTCTAAAAATTTAGAGTTGTTTAATTTAAATCTATATGAAAATCGATATTTTTCTTAAATTTTCACAGTTTTGTCATATATGTTTTGAAATGTAGATGTAGTTGTACATGGCGCGATGGCGGGTAAAAACATAAAAAAAACTAATACTTTATTTTTGTTTATGGGGGCTTGTAAGGAAAAACTTGTCATCTTGAAATTTTACTTTTACATGATTGAACGAATGTAGGTATTTTATATTTTCACAATTTATGTTTAATACTTACGATTTGGAATGTACATATGTGACGGCGTCCAGTAAAAGGACCTAAGGGTAGGAGGGTCAAAAATTTTTTTATTTTTGATTCTGATTCGAAATTTTATTGAAATTCGAATGGAAGTGGTCCCAGATCTCAAAAGTCAATTTTAAGTGATACTAGTACCTCCTCGCCCCTTCGGGGCTCGTGATAAAAATTAAATGAAGAAAAAAAAAATTATTTTATCAAGCAAGTATTGCTACATTCCAACCCAATTTATTCTTCCTTGTTACTCCCACCTAGAGTTCTTCCTTTCAGGATAGGCTCGCCTCTTTACACCTTTGTATACTACTATTTTAAACAATTTTACAACTTTACCCTTGCTCTTGCCCATGTACAAAGCTTCTATTACAATTTATCTCCTTTTTTCCTTTTGTATGCCTGCTACCCTTTATACCTTTTATACCTGCCACTCAAAACAATTTTATAACTTTACCCTTGTACATGTATGTACAAGGCTTTTATTAAAATTTACAACCTTTTATTCCTTTATACACCTTTTATACTTGCTATTCAGAACAAGGATGCGCGCGCATCTCAAAACCGATTTCATTTTGATTTTAATATATAGAGAGATATAGCAATTTTAAATGATTGAGGTCGAAAAAAAATTGTGTTTTTCCCTCTGAATTTTTTAGATTTTGTTAAACTTTAAACTGCTCTCCTGAACAATTTCGTTTTTGGTCGTTAGGTCCGTTTTACCAGACGCCGTCACATATACGTAATATAAACTGATCAAAGTATCAATTTGCATCCAAAAAAGATTTTCATTGCTACAATATACCTCCGTTTCATCAATTTACCTCCGATTTCGGAGACACTTTGGCATTGCTGTGTATAGAGCGTTAGTTAAGTAGGTTGCATGCTCATAGTGTTATAGACAATTCTTCAGCTAGAGGTAATTTCGACCTTTCTACTTAAATTATATACATCTAATTTGCGTGATGGTTTCACCACAGACAGCAAACTGTTTCAATTTCCTTCCGAGTATATCACGAAAATAAAAGATGTTTTCGAGAACAATATGCAGGGTCACACTATTCATGATATATAGAAAAGTATACTGTAGGCAATCTTGTAGTATGTGACTCACGGTTATGGTGGTTGCATGATGGAGGCAGAATACATGAAAGTACATAAGAATGAGTCAGATAATTGTGACGTATTCTCAGTGTATACACTACACAATAAGTCCTCTTCTGCTTTGGGTTTGCGTACTGAGGTATGCGCCAAAAGAACGTATCTGCTTTAATATATAGATTATGAAGAGAATTGCGAAATACATATTAAAAAAAAAAAAAAAAAAAAAACTAATATGTAAAAGATAGAAAATTTTTGGGAATTTGTATAAAAATCCGAGTACTGCGAATATTAAGGATCAAATTTTGGGGAACTTGGGTCACTCGAAATCACACTCCCGTAAGTTCATTATCAAGTAAGATTTTTCTTTTACTCATTGATTCGAAAAAGTCTGATCTCTGGAGCACTTTTTCCAACCCATGGACTCCCATTGTCCCGGTAATATTAGTAGCGTAAACAAAATAAAAATGTCGATCATACGGAAAATAGGTGAAGGGCATACTGGCAAGGGTGGGTATACCCAACGTGTGGGCTGCAATTTGCGGCGGCATAATTCGAAATTCGAACAACGCCTGCACACACGTCTTCTTCGGCCACGATGTAAAACCGGCGAACAACGTTTGCAACTCATCGCTGCGTAAATACATTACAACGCAGACGTCGCGGTAGTGGACATTATTTATAGAACCTTAGACAATAATAATTTGCGAATAATAAGATTTATTAAGCGATGTTCGATTTACCCATTTATCTGGGACGTTGTAAAAAGAAAATATGTTACCGTCGTTGTTTTCCTTTTGATAAATATTATACCTTTATTCGTTGTAAAATGTGGGAAGGTCTATGAAAAACACAATTATCCTACGCGGATTCTTAACCGTACCGATATAATTGCGTAACGCCGCGGAGACTAATAAAAAAAGAGTACCAACGTGTAAAATATAACTTATTTAAGAAATTCCCCCATACCCGTGTTCGCGTATCGCAGTTCAATGTATCTCCGTCGTATAAATCTCGTGCTCGTAGTTACCATGTTGCTTTAAATGCGCGAGAAAATTATCGTATAAAAATTCTCGGTATAAAAAATTTCCCAACAAAAAGCACCATATTGGGACAAATTCTCCGACACCTCCGATACGTACGTACACACGACGAAGTTATATCGCAACCATAGAGTTTTTGTACTCTTCGTAAATTCTACATCGGTTTACAGTTCTAGAAATTACGACAAAAGAAAGCGAAAAAGTTGAAAATGCAAACAATACCGAATTCTCGCCGCTCTTCGTGCGAAACTTGTCGAGTCAAAGTTCTTGTATAATAATTACGAAAGCGAGTCGTTCGTTGTGCCGGCGTTCTTTGGGCTTACAGCGTTTATGGAAATACTTTGCTGAACAACAAGAAATTGTGCTTAACTCTTTCTCGTATAATAAAGTTTTCACGCTTTTTTAAAGTATTTTATATATAACGCCGGAGGCGAAGAAATCGTAAAAGTGGTTTACAGTTGTGAGTTGGAGGAATGAAAAGTGAAAATAATGTTGATGCTTTGTAACAATGCTGGTCAATTTTTGATTACATTTGATTGGAAATTCAAAGTTGAGTTATTTATTGTAAGTTAACGCTAAGGTATTTTGAAAAAATCAAATATGATCGAATATGTAATCAGTTCCTCTTCTTCACATCCCTATTTATTAATAAAAACCAAAGCTTAACCGCTTCCAGTCTTAGTGCTGTACGCAATGTAAATGAAGGAAAAAAGTATGAAAAGTAGTAAATGTAAATAAAATAAGTATTATATAGTTATTAATTATAACTGAGTTCATCTTCAAAGGTAACTAATTCAGTTGAGTTTTACATGAAAAAAATTCCCATAAACCGATGAAAAATGTTGGGAAATTTCAGACAAGTTTGAAGTTCTTTTTTATTATAATTATAGATATTTTTTTTTTTTTTTTTTTTTTAAGCAAAAAAACCTTTTTCTGTCCAACTGTGTATGATGGATATTCTGAATTTCTGTTTTAGTAGACATTGCAAAATCATCCATAGAAAAGAGAGACAAGAGTGTCGAACCCTCTGGACCCCGTACAAAATATTTTAGAATAACATTTCAATTTTTTTTTTTTTTTTAAGGAAAAGAAAAAACGACTAAAATTACCATTAATGTTTCTTCATATGTATTTGATATCCCACGTTAGACTACTTTTTTCTTCATTGGATTTATTATTATTTACTTTATTCTCGTTAAGAAATACATCATGTCATAGTTTTGAGGTGATGTTTCATGGCTCAAGGTCAAGAGTAAAGTCATTTAAACTAAAATGCAATAAATAAATTCGGTTATTTGAACAAAAAATTTGTGCTACTTATTACGCACGCTGAGAGAAGAGGTCAGTATTGAGTACCTTGAGATACAGGAGTTGAGGGACAGGAAATAAATTTCAATCTCATTTTCATACAAGATCGAATTTATTCTGAAATACTTTGGTACATATTGCGGTAGTAATGGAATGATTCCGTTGAAAAACAATTCATTCTCAAATATTAGGTAGCCATATGACGTCATATATGGCTTTCTCAACATGAACAAGGTATAGATTTAACTAAGCAGTAAGATAGGTATTTAAAAATTATTCCTAATGTGTCTAGATATTTGAAAATATATAATTATTACCTATATACTTTTTAAGATTAATTGAAGTGTTTATTAACATGCGAATCATGTAAGGTATTTATACTGTTTTAATAAGCACCTGTTCCATTTCTTTAAACCTCATTGAATAAACGAATGCGAGACTCAGAAAAATGAATACATTTTAAACGCATATTCGAAGAAAATCGTTTCATAAGTACTCAAGTATTTAGTTACTATAATAATAAAAAAAAAAAAAAAAAAAACTGAGAAAGAAAAAAACTACCTCTGTGGTTACAGGTTACGACAATTCGATGTTCCGACTTACCAACGGATAAAAAGGTCATCGCTGCACGGCGAACTCTGGTATCATATACGTATCCAAATATATCGACATCCGAACTCGAAGGTAGAAAAAAATAAGTTTTCATATCACGCAAGGCGCACCGAGAGTATCGTGGTCTGCGTAAATCGACGATGGAAAAAATTCGCATTCTTGAACATTCGGCTTACCCATATTTGAAGGTATACAGCGAAACGAGTTTGTCACGAAACGCTGAGACGATGGTACCTATGGTAACATTTTTGGTTATAGCGCCGAAATATTGGACGGGTCAGCTCGATTATCTAATTCAGTCACATCGCGGGGTGGATGTTCGAAACTAAAACTATTGTTTACCCGTACTTCGGTTTCCATTTTATAACGTATGCTGAATTACTAAACAGCGAATGAATCACGGTATTGTAATTACTGTGTCGTCACTGGAAAGTGTCAAGACGCGTGCTCGAATGCGCGTGTATTATGTTCGCTTCCTGTCGTGTATTTACACGCATTACAGGCAATCAGTTACTTGAGACATGTTTTCTACGCTCGTAACTGTCGCATTTATATTATCAAAGTACGACTTCGAATTTGTTTGTGGAATACAAATCGCATTCCAAATTCAGCGTGTGTATGTGCGATGTGTTTTGTGGACCCCGCTTTCCCTTCGGCTGTTTGTCGCCTCCGAGTGATTATTTATTCTGCGCGTGTTTTATTAAACGAACCGATTAGTTGAGTGGACGCGTTGGCGAGGTTTGATAATTTGTATTATCCCGATTGTAGCGATTTTCTCATCATATTGTCCAGGCAAAAGTTATAGAGAATGAAGAAATCAGATTATATCAATTATTTATAATTCTGGTGACCTGAAGAGATCTGTATCTTGAGTATTAGTGCTTAGTGGATATTAGATTGGCAAAAATAGACGCTACCCTCTGAGTAGTTGCTAAGTGATCACTTCTATCGCTATGCTAAACAATTTTTAACTTCCCAAATTAAAATCGAAAGTTAGTTCCTTCATAAGTAATGAAGTCATCGTATAAAAGCTTTTAATTTTTTGGGGGAAAAATAGGAAAATAGGAAAATTTTTATTTTTTTTTGCCTCTGAAATTTATATTAATAATTATATATATATATATATCGTTGTCATCTAAAGTCAAAAAAAAGATATTTTTTAAACTCCTAATTCGGAAAGTGGCTTATTTCACATACCAAGGTAATATAAATTTGCAATGACAATGTTATTAAGCTTACAATTTGTAGCTCGTATTATATTGAACTCAAGGAAATGTATGCAGGTGTTCTCAAATCATTTACTTGGTGTTAACACTGAGTAAAATAATTTATAACATTTAAGAGCAAATTTTAGAGAACTCCAGAGATGAACATTGAACTCTGTATAAGATGAAATGATTTTTACTCTTTTTTTAAAAATCAATGAAATATCCAGCTCAATCTTTGTAAAATAATGCCAGTAGTATGTAAATAGTTTCACCCCTCCAGATGAGTTTTAAATTTGAAAATTCTACAATTTTTTGAACATTTTGAAAAAAAAATGTTTTAAATTTCATATTTTGTTTTCCTAACGTTAAAAAATTTGTATGCTAATTTTTCCATTATTCTAAGATTCAAAAATATACCTGCAATACATAATTATCCCTGATGGTGAACGAGCTGAAAGCTAGAACTAAGCTTACTTATTTGACATTTTTATGATAAAAAAAAAATTATTTGTTCTCATAGACTCGAAGTGTTGTTTTCAAAAGTTATATAAGGTTCAGTTTCAGGTTCAACTGGATAATGCAAGCACCATGCACTTTGGCCATTTATAGCCCATTATATAGGAGCTTGAAGTTCATAGCTTTCTTAAAAATTTCAAGATATTTCAAAATCACATTTACAAGCTGAAAATGAGCCCATTCAACAGGACTTTTAGTCCTCATTTCGAATACACTTGTTTGACACTACCAACAGATAATGAAAAGGTACCAGTTCTCTTTTAAACTCATAAAATGGATAAAAATACATTTATTTTAAAACTACCTCTCGGGTTTGGTAATGGACACGATAGATAGGGTTATTATTTCTGAACCAAAATATGTTGGTTATCATGTAACTTTTGAATTCCAAAGAGGTTGGTAACTCAACAGCAGTTTTTGAACGCAGAGCAATGATATATTTGAATTTCGACTTAATGTCTATGTTGAATGCGCTCATTTTCAAACCTCTGAGGCAGTTGGTTCGTAATACCGTTAGACCAAAATCAAGCCCGTACTACATATTCCAGCAATGAACTGTGCGTTTACTTTATAGTGTTTTTTAAAAATAAATGAAATGTGAAATTTTTTAAATAAATAATGAACAAAAATTTTTCTTCATTATTGTCTTAAGAAAACAAAATATTGCTCTCAGTTGTAAAAAAAATCAAATTCTCCTAATGGATAATATCGTTTAGTTCAAAAGAGTTTTCATTTTAATTATAATTAACAGTTAAATAATCTCTAGGCTTGGTATTCATGGAGTTTATATGTATGTCCATATATGGAAGTGATAATTAGTAAATATCGTATTCTCGAACCAACCACTCAGTTATATGTATATACGAGTATTTCGAGTACTAAATTCATTAATTTATTTAATAAGCTGATGTAGATGGATGGAGACAAATTTTATATTTTTTTCTGCCTATTAATGAGGTAAATTAGCAATTCTTTGAGCTGCATTATGAATACCGTGTGTATATAATTAATATGAAAAATTAAGTTGAATCAAACCCTTTTAAATAAACTTCAGAAGGTTCCCTATAATAATATGGTTCTTATCCTTTCTTTTTAATTTTACCTACACCAAAGTACCATCATTACGATGAATATTTAGCCTTACTTATAATTATTTAACCATTGATCTTTTCCGATTCCGTATAAATCCTTTCGTCTAGACGATATTTCAATAACCGGTTTGGTCCGTTGAAACGTATATCGATTTAAATTTTATTTCTCATGTAATATTTAGAAAGAAAAAAAAAAAGAATAAAACATATTAATGGAACAAAAATCGATTGAAAAGCGAATTCGATAAATCAGTGGAGTTCGGGGTAAAATTTGAAACGAACACCGTGCGACTACCACGCGTTTAAATAATTATCGGAATGCTGAAATTTAACTCGATAATTCTTCGTTGATTTTTTTTCTAATCCCGTCGTTAATTTGTTTAAAGAGCAAGGTGTCATCGGACTGTTTTACGAACGAGATTGCAGTTGTATGAAAATAAGCGAGAAATGAGGAAAAGAGTGGAACTATAGGTGGAAAATGAATGCGATGGAGAGAACGTTAGAAGCTGAAGTTGATCTTGGAATTTATCAATGGTGCGCTACTTACAAATACCGGATATAGAGGTGGAAGTTTTGAGATCGGTGTGACGGCTTGGTGGGGTTGGAGATTACTTATGTGGATGAAGTTGAAGCTCCTATACGTATTAAATTATGAAAAAGCTTTTTTGATGATAATTTCGAGTTTATGAAATAGTTATTTTTTGTTCATCTCTTTATCACTTTTACAATTACAATCGTTCGAAGAAGATGAAATTTGTATTTGAAATGAGTAATGCAGTTTTGAATGGGGGTAATGACGTAGCTAAGAGGCAAGAGGGTTTAAAGAGTCTAAGGTATACATGAATCAAATTTCGTTTTTGTTTTGTTTTGTTTTGTTTTTTTGAGAAGTAGAAGATTTGTTTTTTGACAATTTAAAATTTTTTGGGTCTAAAAGTTGTATTTTGCCCAAAAAGACCGAAAAATATTAAATTAGACATTTTTTGAAAATTTAGGATGCTATAAACATTTTTTAATTTTTTTTAAGCACCAAATTTTGTGTATTTGAAAAAATAAATTATGAATTTATGAATGGGTAATTTATTGGTCACGTGCATATTACGAGTTTGATTTGAGGTCTTTACAACTTCGGAGATGAAGAATATACCAATTTTTATTTCACGTGAATACCCATCTGAAATATTTCCATATTGCTTGGAAATAACATCATTATATGTTGGATACTGCATTGAGATAAAAATCGATCATATTTTTTCTCTCATGACTTGAAGACCTCGAATGAGCTAGTACTATGCACGTGACCCATACATTATGCTTTTATTATTCATTCTTGAATATACACAAAATTTTGCCCTTTTTCAAAAAAAATTAAGAAAATGTTTTGACACCCTAAATTTTCAAAAAATGGTTGACTGAAATTTTTTTCCTAGTTGACATACAAAATGTAACTTTCAAACAAAAAGTAATTACAAATTGACAGCAAATCAATTTTTTTGAAATTTCGAAAATTTTGAAAACTTCGATTATTTTGTCAGGTAGATATTTCTATCAATTTGAGGATTAGCATTTTTTAATCTTTTTCAAGGGTCATTTGGAAATTACATTTTTCTTGTCTCTTACTCTTTCGATTCAAAATCGAAATTTGACCCCTCTCTAGTTCACACTCCCCCCTCCTATGCAATATTTTCAATTCGATCAGAAAAATCATAAGTTGGAAAGCTAAGTTATAGTATGAAAATATTTCGGTCTTTTAAGAAATTTCTGACTTTTCCTTTGGGAGAGAAGCTACTAAGCCTACCCAAAGTGCCTATAATTTCATTTTTACGAACACTTCTGGATTCAAAATCATTCAATCGGTTCACAAGCGTTTCTTAAGTAGTCCATTTAGCCAATACTTGACTTATTTCATGCTCGTTTATACGACTACAACACACATCTATTCTGATGTTTACGTCTCGATTAAAACGAACAAAACGGTATTTCACCGACGATTCCACTCCTTAGTATTTTTTTCTGAATGAACCCCACGCATATCAACTAACAAACCATTTTCGAGATATCGATAAAAAAATTAAAAAAAAAAAACGCGTTCGACGAATTCCATTTTTACGCGAACCAATTCGTGGTTATATAGGAAAATACATTTAGGAATTTTTCATTGAACGACCGGCAGCGATAATTTCATCGGATGACATTAAAAACCCGATCGAAAAAACGTATCTGTCCAGATAACACCGTCGTCGACACGGTTGTATAATTGATATTTTCGTGTTTACAAGAAGAGCATCTCGTATATACATAAGAGCAAGGTCATCTCGTAGCGAACGCCACGATGTACGAACGACAAACGATGAATGAACGAGTTACATCTCGTATGGGTCGCGAGAAGAACCGAAATGAGGAGCAGGAGAAAAAAAAATACAAATACACGCATTAGACGAAGAGGTGACATAAATAAAGAAAGAAAGTTCGAAAATAAACACGCTAGAATGAGAAAGAGAACCGGTCCGCTTAATGGGAAAATCATGTTAGAATTAACCGAAATAAAGAAGAACGCATCAATTAGGAGATGAGAGAAGGGTTGATGTTAAAAAGAGTGGTCTAACTTGAATTTTCGAACGCTGGAAAAAGGAGTGGATGACCGCAACTTCACCCACACCGTAATGTTATCTAGCTGTCTTGTTTCTTAAAGTTTTACCATTTTTCGCCGCTTTTTTTTCGGCTTTGTTTTAATTAATTTTTAACGTCGGCGTTTTTTTCTCTTCGTCCCTAGGATCGAGTTTTTTGAAACCGTTCCATGTATCAGATGTTGGTTTTAACGTATTTCCTTTAACTTTTGTACGACTCGTGGTGGAAAAATTTACGGTGAATTATTCAACGATTTTTTTCGACGCATTGAATCGACTTTTATCCGGATATTTGGCGTATTTGAAAAGATGTAAGGATAGAATGGGTTTTTTTATTTGTCCTTGTTTTTTTGTTTTACTCTCGTGAGAGATTAGTGAAGCAAAGAAGCAATGAATAATACCTGATGAATTCATAACTATCGTGTATAAGGCTTTCCAACCAGTTGTGAGAGCGCCTTCGTATTTATGGTATATTACTCGTGTTACAATCATGCCATATGGTTATCGCCGTTTCAGGAGTTATCATATGGTGGTGAACGCTTGAAATTGATCCGTCGGTTTTAACAGAAATTAATTTTTTTTTAGCATGTTCCGAGGTCATTTGTGATTTTTTTCTTTTTTTTTTTAATTTAATTTTTTTTTTTTAATGTTGAATATGAAAAAATTATAATAATTCATTTCCTGTAAAATTAATTTTTTAATAATACTTTGATTTAGAAAAGTTATTTTTTCGATTTTTATTTTTTCCTGGGAGTAACTAAAATTAGCCAACAACTGAGCATGTATATTCTCGAATAGTCGTTAAAGAGTTTAATTTATTGATCAAAAAAATCTGGAACTTGGACAAAAATGAAACAAAGATATAGATGTATAAAAACCACTGCTACTAGACGTGCCACGTATACTATTTACGTACCTTTGAAAATGAAACTTACGTAGTGCCGCCTGCCGAACATAAAATTATGGAAAATGAACGTAAAAAAATTTTTTATTAACCATAATTTCCTTTTAAAAAATTATTTTCGCTACAAAACGCGTTTCAATAACAGTCATCTATATGAAAAAAAATTATAATAATAAAAACATAAACACCACCGAAAGGAAGTAAAAAAATATTTGTATTTTTGATATGGGTACGAACTTACATTGTTATCGTTACATAAAACCTTGCTCCTTGAAGTTTTCATTTTATTGGTAATTTTTATAGCATGTTCGCGTCCGTCGTACTACGGTATATTTCTTTTTATCGTGCGAATAAAATGCCCAAGCTAACTGGTTTTTTTTCCCAATGTTATCGGCATTGGTACAGTTGAAAAGATATGGTGCTGTAATCGTTTGACGTTTCGATAATAAGCTCGGCTGATGAGTCAATCGAATATCGATGCGTGAGGACGATATAATTTTAGTATTTAAAAAAGGCGTGAAAGTCCACCGTCGGCTATTATGATAAATAGTACGAAGACAATGTAACAGGACCCTGTAAACGTTTTTTATTTACACTTTTATTTTCATACGCTTGGAAGTTTTATTATTTTGCTTTTTGTTTCGCGCTTTTGTTTTATTATTATTTTTTATTGCTATTAACGATGACGGCTCCTTTATACGATATGGTCGGTATTTTTATTGCCCTTTCTTTTAGTATTTTGGTTTTTGATCTCTGGTTAATAAAGTTATTAAATACGCCGTTCTAGGTGTATACGACGGTACACCTATAATTATTGTCGGGCTTTTTAAAACGAATGTTATATTTGTACATTCGAGGTGTTGTTTGTATATTAGTGCTATGCGTGAAGTATAAAAGACCGCTATTTATGTACTAAATATGGGTAGATGAATTGTTTATTCGCGAGGCATGGCGTTCAGTGTTACGTGTGGTGCTATAACATTATTAAATAAGTACATACAGGGTGTTTCACCTCAATATGAGAGCCTTCATAATAAATTTATGGCTGCTCATGCGATGCTCATGTATGATGGCTTGCCTATTCTACTTGCTGAACGAGCTGAGATGAAAAAGTTGAATTTTTTTCTCACTTTCGTAATAATCAAAGTAAACATTTTTTTTTTAATTTTTAGTGGATCATTTGAGGCAGATAGATATATACTCTTGCTGCCAAAATGTGAAATATTGAATGCAGTATTACTGATAAGGAATTAGTGATGAGAAAAATAATTAAAAGAGGATGAAAAACAATGAAAGAAATCGATCAGTTTTTCATATTATTTGCAAGCTACTTCAAAAAATGCTATGGTGAGCCTATGTTTAAAAAATAGTTCATACAACTTTACTCCGTTAGCCAACTTATACTCTTGATTGTCTTCTATGTGCCTCTAAATGTCAAGAAAAAAATTTTGTAAAAATATATTTTTTAATCTCGAAATCTTAACCAAGTAAGGAATATGAGCCTCAAGTCAAAATGTAGAGTGTAGTATTTCGTAATATTACTCGCATAAAATTAATGATAATGGGTAGGATTTCTATAATATGAGAAGAATATTGTTTAAAGTCATTTTATAAAACATATTTTATTTCAATTTAGTAAATTTAAAGTTCAGAATATGTATATATGCTTGAATAATATAAATTATAAATTCTGTTATTAATTGAAATAAAATCTGCATTTAAAAAAATTAATTACTGTTAATTAAAATAAAAGTAAAAAGTTCATGAGCATAGTTTAAGATTTAAGACATGAAGAATTAAAAAATTTCTTCATGCATTAGTATTCTTCAAAAATGAATATTTTTACAAAAAAAAATTATAAATTTTTCTTATATCTTTTTGCATTTCTTTCATTTTTTGCCCATCTAACCCCTCCGATGCCATTTGTCAGGAATACTACATTCCATACTAAGAATTTTGGCGCCAACCGCACTTTCCTACCTGGCTTGAACTTCGAGATGAAAATTTCAAATAAATATTTCGATGAAAATTTCTTTAAAAAAAACAATTTTTTCGGCATTTAAATGGAACTCGTTAGAATTTCTGCCCCAAAACACAATTTGTACCCCTCCCTTCAAAATAGCCCCAAAGTTTTCAAATAAAAAAAATCTTAAAATGTTAATTTTTAACTCTCATCCTCCAGTTGCCCCTGAGTTTATATTTAGGTATGTTGTTATTATGGGGACTCGCTCAAGATTATCTATATATTATATGAGACCTTGACCTTGAAATGTGGTATTTTTTCTATTCTTTAACCACTTCCTCGTCTTCAGAATTATGGACATCCTTCAAAATTTTCTATGTAGGGCTCTGATAAGATTATGCATTAGAAAGGTATAATATTTTGTTATAGATTTTTGATTTGATTTAAAATGAAGCATGTCCGTAATTTCGAGGCTAGGTTTGAAGGAAGTCGAAACATCCAATTTCAAGGTCATGGCCTCATGTAATAATTAGTTTTTGGAACAACAACATATCTGAATTAAAATTCTCTAGCATCATTTAGATGGCAGTTTTAATATTATAGAAGCTAAGGGATCTATACATTTTTATTACGAACAGAAAATTTTATCTGCTAGTATGAATAACTGGATAACATATTTAACAGCTGTGTGGTTTTGTGTTTGAACTTGAAAGTCTGGAGATCCATTTTAGAAATCTAACTCTGATATTTCACTTCTAGATAGCATTTCAGTTTTAATATTATAGAGAAATACTTCATTCCATAGTCAATATTTTAAATCTTCGATGATGAGATAAACTGTCATTATCAATGATGAAAGATAGTCCTTTCAGCAATTGAGGTATAGGCAAATCATCATACATAAATATTATGTGTGTAGGTGCACCTATGCTATGAAGGAGCCGTATTGAATACAAGCATCCTGTATATGTAGTAAGGACGGACATTTGAAAATGCAATTTTTAAACCTTTTGATTTTTTATCTATAGTTCATTACTTCGACTAAAATACCGATACAGATATTCACGAGTATCATAACTTATTATCATTATTGCAATAGGTATTGAAAGTAGTCGAAGCATCTCAATAGTAGAATTTTAGAACACCCTGTCGAAAGGGATTTATTCGTAAAAGCATTTGTTACGTGGTGATGGGTGTTGAAAGCGATTAATTAATAACATTCGTTAATTTTATCCACGGACATTGGAAATCGCTCTGGAAAATTTTCAACCGTGAGCACGGAGTGATGGTGAAATTGAAGAACGTGATAAGACCGTCATTCTACCATGTTGTTGAAATTTCCTATATACAACCGGGGAAAAGTATATACCTAAACGAGCGATAGCATAAATGATGTTTTAATATCGGTGACAGAAAAAGCGGCGCAACATTTTATATAACAAATGACGTGAGGCTGCATGAAGTCGTCACATGTGCATTTTCAAAATGTCAATATGCAAAGTTAACTTGTAGAAGTTATTGTATGACAGACGAATGTAACAGCTGACGCAGACAAGTTATCCAGCCTTTTTCGACTGATTGACACTTTCGCAACGACATTCTGCCTTTCGATGCTTTACATTATCTGATTACCCCTCTTATTAATGAATATTGGTCACGGTTGCTGGTTTGATTTTTTCATCGTGGTCGTTTAAGCGTAGCGGAGGTTCTGTTGCGTAAGGATTTATTTCGCAGTGACGAAAAATTTTTAAAATTTGTAATTTTTAAAAATATCATCGTGAAATAATATTGCAGCTTTTCTTTGTTTACTTGATGGAGGGCGAAGTGGTGTAACCTCCTTCTAGGTTTCTTGCCCATTTCTTACAAAATCCTTATCCATACGTATAAACACAAATTTGAAAATTTATGATAGAGGGCCCTGAAAACTTTGTTGATATATGGAAACTCGTCTACTCAGAAAAATCATTTTAAATTGGTCGGGATTTTAATACTCTATTCAATTGCTGAAAATTTGGGTATAAAGTTTGAGTAATTTCCAACATTTTTTTGAAGGTGGGAGGTACAGTTTTTAGACTCCTAAGAAATTATTACAACTAGCGTAGCATTTGTTTTCGAGATTAAGTTTATACTTGGAATGAATTTCTAAGTATTGGACCATTTCAAAGTATTTTCTACGAATATTGTTATTATATCATTAGCCAGTGTAAAGACCTTTGGGTGGTCAATTTTCGAAAGTTTTCGATCCACCCTAATGAACAGCCCATTATAAACGTATGATGCAGTAGTGTAGCCAAGATTTTCTCATGGAGGATGGGGAGGGGTGAGAACTTCCAAGTCAATTTTGAAAATATTTTTGCAAAGCATTATATGTCTTGGGGGGGGGGTGTTCAAAAACAGAAAATGCTGAACCTAAAAATATGATTTTAATATCCCTCTATATATTAAAATCAAAATGAAATCGGTTGAAATGCGCGCGCATCGTTCTCTCTGTATATTAAAATAAGGGTTAAGTCATAAAATTCTTTTGAAAAGCAGGTATTTTTTTATTTTTAAATCATATGTTCTTTTTGTAATAATATTGTCCTTCAACAAAGATGCGCGCGCATCTCAAAACCGATTTCATTTCGATTCTAATATATAGAGAGACAAAAAAATGATTCATTCGTCAGATGATTACAAATCATCTGAAATGCAAAAATTTGGAGACCACACCGTCTCTCAATCTATACCCTTCTCAAATCAGGTAAGCTATAATAGCTACCTTTTTGTTCAACAACTCAGCTAAAAATATCGAAATAAGTTGAATTTATCATAATTCACTCAATATGCTATATAATTTTATTTCACTATTTCCAGGGATTTCTTGCCTAACTTTAATCATTTTTCATCAGCAAATTTTTGAAATCACTGATATTTTATTACTTTCACTCCGTGTTAGACACCATGCGTGGTCTTTCAAAATTCATTCTCGAATGGAAATTGAATATGAAAATTATCACGATCACATTATTCCGTAACCGAGAGCCTATGATTTACCTGTAGTTAAAAATTTTCAATTTTCTCAAGGTTTTCCCCAGAACTACAATTTTTTGCATGATCGAGAGTACTTAACATTACCCAGAAATGCATTCTCGTTTGCCATTCGAACTAATCAACTCCGAGTAATTAATCGATTATTACCCCTTTGACGGAACTTCAAAAGCGCCGAATATCCTAAAAATCAGCTTTGCGGATACACGTTCAATCCGAATAACTTTGAATGGGGCCAGAGTTGGCCAAAAAACCATCGACAAAATATTGCAAGAATTTCAAAAGCTCCTTCGCCAATCACTCCGAGTCTTGGACGCACACGTGTTCACTTACCCTGACACAAGATCACAAGTTACAGACTCGAATGCGCGAGTTGTGTAAAAAAAAACTTTATTATTCCGGTTAGCTATACTCGGCGAGATCGCGTGACTTCGCAAAGTTTAAAAAATCAACCGTTCGAGAAGGTTGCCGTTAATGAATATAAGTCTCCTTTCCGTTCAGTATCTCAACTTGATATCTCACTCGGGCAGTATATACGCGGAGATACAAAATGGAAGATTTTTCCAAACGATACATTAAATGTGACATCGTTTAAACGTTCTCTTATTGCCAATTAAACGCAAATCGAACTCAATGTGCGGTCTTACTATTGCATCCTACGCGACGTCTTATTATCTATCATTACCGCTATACAAATAAAAATACATTTATATTCGATTCTAAAAAAGGCGCTGTGCGTACGCGAAGTATACGCGCCGCCGTAAATAATCATTATTGTTCGAAAACAAGTCGTAAAATTTGTTTTACTGCGACTACCGAACGTCGTACATGGAACTTAGGCATTTTTCAAATTCAAATCGCGACACGCCGAATTGATTCGATATCGAAATTGCGACTGTATGGAGAAACCGGAAGAAAAAATGTCTTCACGTCAAGGCCTTAAAAGGTCGCTATATTTTTTCGCCGCGCGCAAATCATATACGATTTATGCAATATGTTGTATAGGGGATGTAACGTCTCCGATAACGTTGTTTTACGACCACATCGAAAACGAAAAAATGAAAACATGGGGATGAAGAAAAAAATGGCTTTGGGAAATAACAAGAAAGCCTCCATTAAAACAAACTATACACAAACTTTATATCGAAGGATAAAGTTGAAGGAAAAAAAATTTCGAACTTAGTGCCGCGTATATACCGAATAAGTATAACTTTCGCTTGTGTACCCGAGACGCGGCCATTCCCATGGGAGATTGGTCGACTACTTACCCTACAGTGTGTAAATCGATTTCATCTCCAACACATACTACTTAGTGTTTTAATTCCGCCAACACTGCAATTTCAAACATTACACCAGTCATGGATGGAGGGAATGGAGGAATGAATGAATGAATGAATGAATGAATGAATGAATGAATGAATGAATGAATGAATGAATGAATGAATGAATGCAGTTCTCTGATCTTCGAATCTGCGATGACTAAATATGACAGGTGGCAAGAAAGGTTTTAAAAAATACGTAATTATTCTCACGTTACAATTAACTAACATCCCAATTCTTGAAAAAATTATTGTTTTGGATATAGTACAGAATATCAGATACGATACTACATTTACTGATAAAAAATAAAAAATTCTCCATCAACAAGCTGGAAATCATTTTTAATTTATGAGAATTATTCCTTAACTTCCACAAAAAAAAAACTGAAGAGATTTCGCTCGTTGCTTCCTCTTTCTGGAAGCGTGAAGGAAGATTCGAAGAGAGATGAGGGTGGGATAGTTGGATGTTTGAGACCAAAAGGAATCTATAACTGGAAGTCCGTACTTCATATACTTCCATAATTATAGATATTTATATATATTTCTTGACGACTGGCTAAGAGATGTGATGCTCATATTGACGTCTTCCCATCCATCTCATATGGGATTACGTCAATTAAAGCAAGGAAAATTATTCAAAATTTTTGACCTATCGCGAAGTGATGTAACCTGCTTCAGTAAGTCTGTCCACTTTGAGAGATACCCACATTTCTTTTACAGATGATGTTTGTAAGTTTTTTAGAAACTTTCAGGACATACGCCAAGCAATGAACTCAGTCTTCAAAAATTTAAAAATTAAAAAAAAATTATTTGTTGGGAACTTGAAATTATTTTGCTTTTAAAAATTCCATTTTATCGTTGAAAGACAGAAAAAAATGTTAGTGACCATTTTTTGAAAATTGGAGGGTTTTAGATATAATTTTTTTTTTTTTGAAAAAGCGCTAAATTCTATGTATAATTTCAAATATAAATCAAATGGATAATTTATTGGTCGCATACATATCATGAGTTTGATTTATAGTCTTTGGGACTTAATGTATCGAATTTTAATTTCGCAGGGGTTCCCAAAGTATCGCCATATTGTTTTAAATTGATATTTTTTTCCATTAACGTGCCATGTACTCGTACTGCATCTAGGCCAGAGGTACGGAAAGGAAAATTTAAATTAAAGAAAGAAGGTGAGATTCACGTAGGAATTTCAACAGTTCGATGAGAGTGTTCTCATCATCCTGTAGAATATCTAAAAGAGAGGAGGGAAGGAGATATCTAGAGCGAGAGTTTTATCACAGAAACTCAGAATAATTCAAACGGTTGGAACTTCTGGAAGATAAAATTGGGCACATTTTGTCTCTCAATCTTAAAGTCCTCAAATTATGCTTATTGATGTATGCACTGACCTGTAAATTACCTATTTATTATTTATTTTCAAAAATACAAAGAATTTAGTACGTTTTAAAAAATATCAAAAAAGTTATACCTAATTCTGTAATTTCTCAAAAAGTTGGTAGCTGAAAATTTGTTCAGTCTTCGGACAAAGAAATGTTACTTTTGAACGCAAAAAAAATAAAAATTATGCAAAAAATAAAAATTACGCAAAAATCAATTTTTCTGAATTCAATGAAATTTTCAAAACCTTGGACCTCATCATCACAGACTCTCCAAAAAATTTTTTTCCCGTTTCCCATTGGTCTTTGGTAATTACTTTTCCCTCCTGCTTATAGTTTTTGAAAACTGATACAATTCCGTCTTCCCCATTATGAACACAAAAAAGGTCATCTATAATAAATATATCTGCGGTATCGTATTCACTGACGGTATCGGTAATGATGACTGAAAGCTTTCATTACCTTTAAATGAAGAACATAATTGGAAAATATTTACCTTCATATCATGAACCCAAAGTGAAAAGTGCTTAAAAAAGTAAAACATATTGGAAGAAAACTTCATAAAATGATTTTATTTTTCCACATATGTTATTGAAAATTCAAGTAATGCTTAAAAAAACAATGAATGAATTTTCGATAATTTTTTAAATCAGTACGCATGCGCCAGATTGACTTGTTTTTTTAACTTACTGCTTCCATTGGTTCGTTTCCTTTGCACCACTATTTTCATGATGATCGCATTCGTTACTGTTTGTTTATTATAGCAGGTCATGTGTATAGTGGTAAAGTGAGGTGGCATATTGAGAAAATTACGAGACATATCAAATAAAATATTGAATAATGATTTTTTTCACAAAATTTGTTGGACATGGTGTCATCATCCCAATATGAGACTTAAACAGAATCGAAGCTCGCGAATTCGATCAAATACATACTCGTATTGTCACCATGCTCGCTGGATTTCGAGTTAAAATTATGATTTGTAATTACATTCATTAAGACTCTGTCAAGATGAATCATTAATATTTATTATACGACTGTGGTGGCGGTACACGCGAAACTTCAAAGCGAATATAATTGACAAGGTTCATTTAGAAAGACATTAAGGAAATCAATATATGGTTGATATTTACTTAGCCGGTGATTGCATTGAGTGTTACGTCATTGGGGCTTGGGAAAATTTTATCAACTAGATGCGGAAAATTAAGTATTAGGTGTGTTGATAAGAAATACATTTCGCTTCGGGTGGGTTTGTGAGACCTTCGTACTTCCATTGACGATAGTATGATTGCCTCATTTACCTTCCAGAAGTAACGAGTTTGGAATACGAATTGATTTGTTTCAGTTTAAATTTCTTCAAATTTCAGAATATAGTATGTCGATTGATTTCCTTTAACTGTTGAAATTAGATGAAAATTTGTTTCAATTTTTTCTCTCCCTTCTTCCGATTTTTTAGGTAATTAAAGAGTTAATTTATGAGGAGAATATATTTCCAATTTGAGAAAATAAATTACCTGCCGCTAATCGTCGACTGATGATGATTTTGAAAAATTACCCAACTCGTCGACGACGTCGTCATATGAGCTAGGGAGAAGTTAGATTTTACGAATGTGCGAGTAAATCAGCATCCGAACGCGATTATTTAATTTTGTATACCGCTGGACAAGCTACTCGATATTAAAATAAGTCATTAATTAAACTATGCATATAACGAAGCACGCTTCAAAAATTAAATTAGTATCTTCACGGCTACATATTATATTCAGGTTTCGGTCTCCGCTCGCCAGGCTTTCTTTCCTCCCCGTAAGGAATAAGGTATACGCTATACATATATAAGTGATTATCGCAGCAGGCTTTATAACATAAAACTCATATAAATGTGGGCGACTCCGAACGCTGGTTTTGTTTCGCCTTTAAAAAATTGCTCATTTCGCCAGGCGATATCACGATAGAAACGCGGCGGGGATTCGTGCCTGAAACGGCGGGTGTCCTGAGACCACTTCCTTCCGAAATAAATTCTTTGTTTTGTAAATTTATAGCTACTTCTTTTTGACATTATTGTTTTATCGTTACGTTATAATCTTGTTTACAACAATATCTTTACGACTTGTACAACATGGTTTAAATACGATAATTGACTAACGTTTTTATCACACTATTTTATTGTTGACTCGCATATCATTTTTCTTCTGGAGCAATTTTCGTACCGCTGTGGGTCGCTCTGTCGTCGGCCACGTCATATGGAAGCCGGATATCGAATTCATACGAAGATGCGGGCTGCTACGACCATTATATCGGTACAAATCGATACCGCCGTCGTAGCAATTAAACGATTACTAATTATAATGAGTGTGGATACACTCAAGCCGACGCCGGTGACAGTCTCGTGGCTGAGTTGAGGTAACGATTGGCGTTGCAATTATGCGAAATTATTTAGGCGGCAGGAACGTCTGTGAACTTGTTGCGGAGCTATATTATATGAGATTTATTATTAATAATGGAAGCGAGGGGATTTTGGGTACTTATGATATTTTTGATGGTATGTTTTGGTAAAAATTTATTCGAATAAATTAAAGTGAAACCGAATTTTGTAAAACTGAAGAGTGGTCATTCATGGTGTCATGTACAGCCCAGGATTTATAAATATGCCGCTTTTATTGGGGTTTCTTAGTTTGCCACCTTAGCATGCAATCGTATTTTTGAAAAACAGATGAAGCCTCTCCTTCATCATAAATAACAGCCAGCCAAGCCGTCCACTGAGAGTAAAATTATATAATCCATTCATTGAAAATATTGATTTTTGTATTACCCTCGATGTTATTAGTAAAATGGAAATTATCCATTTTTAAAATGTTTTGTCTATTTGTAGAGAGAAGAAATAGAAGGTAATGAGTTAGCTGATAACTATGCTAAAAAAGCTGCTCTTGTGCCTCTAGCCATTGTTGCTGTACATGACACTAAGAAAAAAATAAGTACAATTCTGAGAAGAAAAAAAAAAAATTATCATTCAACGTTTATTTTAGTTATTACATTCCTAGAGAGGAATTTCGTATTTTTTTATCCATAAGAAGAATGTTTAAAATACAAAATAAAACGAATAATTTGTAGAGAATTCCTTTCCCCTCCCTTCCTTCCTTCCTTCCTTCCTTCCCTCCTTCCTTCCTCCCTCCCTCCCATGCCTCCTCCTTTTCTTCTTTCTTTCCTTGCTTGCTTGCCTCCTTTCTTGCTTGCTTCCTTCCTCCCTTCCTTCCTTCCTTCATTCCTTGCTTCCTTCCTCCCTCCCTCCCATGCCTCCTCCTTTTCTTCTTTCTTTCCTTGCTTGCTTGCCTCCTTTCTTGCTTGCTTCCTTCCTCCCTTCCTTCCTTCATTCCTTCCTTCCTCCCATTCCTCCTCCTTTTCTTCTTTCTTTCCTTGCTTGCTTGCCTCCTTGCTTGCTTGCTTCCTTCCTTCCTTCCTTCCTTCCTTCCTTCCTCGCTTCCTTCCTTCCTTCCCTCACTCCCTTCCTCCCTTCATCCCTCCCTCCATCCTTCCTTTCGTCCTTCCTTTTTTTCATTGTATATCTATATGACTTCCACCCACCCCCCCCAATTCCCATCATTACCATGTCTATATATGTGTGCCTCTCCCCATCTCCCACCTTACTTCTTCATGTTACCTCTCTCTCACCTACTCTCACTCTTTCTCTCTCTCATTCTCCTCTCTTTTTTTGCTCTTTCTTAAACTCTCTCTCATATTTTGTTCTTCCCCCTCTTTCTTTTCTTTCTGTCTGTCTATTATCACCTGCTTTTACCTCGCCCCTCTCCCCTTCTCACTCTTTCTCTACCTTCCTCACTCTCAATCTTCTGTTCTACATAATTTTATTTGACCATGAAATATATCGATGAAATGTAAGCACTATTATCTATTGTGTGAATTAAATGATGGTCCTTCTTATTGAATTTCTATGTTGAAGTAACTGTGCCCGAAGATTGATGTTTGCACCCGAAAATGTGAAATAATAATGAATGATTGAATGAATGCGTTCGAGCAGAACCTGATTTTCGTTTCGCATATACTAATAAATATTTACGCGCGTGTGAAGAACGGTACGAATCAAATTTAATTATCGAATTGACGTCGAAAAGGAAGAAATCTCGGATAAAAATGCGAAACAAATGAAGAAACCGTCGATGCTCGGCGATAATATGCAAATTAGCCGAGCGTAGAGATTTTATCGCCGATAGCCATCATTACGACAATTCAAACGTCGAATATTATAATTCCAAAATCGGTTGTATTCTTGTATTTTTCAACGTGGAACGCCGGAGAGTATCGCAGAAGCGCCGTTCGGAATAGCAAAATCGTAAAAGTGTCGAGGTGTCTAAGAACATTATTAATTCGGGTCCGGCCGAAGAATTTACTTTTTGACGAAAAATTTTATTTTCGTGTGTGCGTTCGTGTACGTAGCACAGACATTGGTGGTAATAAAGGAAGGAGTCGAAACGCACATAGGATGGCCGCTCTCGTATGTTAATGCGCGAATTAATATGCGAAGCACGGCGCTGGCGTCTAACATTTTGTCGAAGGGTATTATCAATGTATGTCGCAGGCGTATAGATATAAATTCACGGCGTATTGGGACCACTACGTGTACGTCCAATCAATGGTCAACCGTTTACATTAAACGAGCTTTTAGCGGGTTTTAGCGCGGCTTTAAATGGAATATTAAAGCCTTGTACACGAAATCATTACGAACGTTAATTAAGTTATCTTTAAAGTTTAATGTTTTATGTGGAAACGTAATTAATATTTAATTAAGCGGGTATTAATACGCGGTGTCGCGGCTACTCGTTTTCGTTTTATCTATACTTTTATCATTGTTATGCGGAGTTTCAGGCGATCCGCGTTATTTCGGCGACCGCCGTAGCGAGATTTTTTTCCCCGGCGGGACAAGAGAAGGGGGTATTTTCGAATACTCGTGGATGTGATTAATCACGCTGGTAAAAGTTGACAGTTTGTTTACTCGACATTTACATAGAGTAATGCGAATCGCAAATTTAACCGAAACGAATAACATTTTTAGAAAGTATGCTAATTAAAATATTGTTAGGTTAGGTTTTGTTTTGTTTTTTGATTTTCATTTTTCCTCCATTCCGAGTCGTACGTATACACGAGAAAATCATGTAGACGCCGGTCAAAGTGTACGCGATTTCAACATACAGCGTTTTAATTGCCGGTTAGGTTATTGTATTTTCGAATGCGAAATGTACACGTACAGGTTTACATGCATGTAGTCGTATAGTATAGGAGATGTGTACCTACGTTAGAGGTACACGCGTATACACGAAATAACTAGGGTAAGTTATCAGCTGTCAAGCGAATGATGGATTAATAGCATTCGTGTTCGTGTTAATCGTACATAAAACGAAATTAAGTAAATTATAAAGTCATTCCATTAGTATCATAAATATCAGTATCAGATTCTTATCCCGCAACCAATCTTAAAGTTTGGAGTCCGCGTCAAGATACCAAACGCAGCAAGAGATCATGTTTGGACCCCACGACTAGCCTCTATTATGAAAGTGTTCATTCTGCAGTCATCAACAACTATACAATTAATTTGGTATACGGTCGTGTTACAATTCAGCGGGAGATACGAATGTAAGAAAATATAGATGTAATGCCTTTAACCACGTACGTGATTCATAAACGAAAACAGACGAGTGAAAAGTTTACCTAGAAATAAATAAACGCGGTGGGGAAATTATGCCCGGGAGTTTTGACGTCGAGCAGACCATGTAAATGTTTACTAATGTTGTGCCTCGGTAGCTGGAGATTTTCCCGCATATGTAACGAATTTCACGAACGATGTATGAGGTTGGAAATGGACGTAGGTTTTTTTCGTCGGTTAGAGATGGTAGGTAGTCGAGTCTGAATTTTCGATTGATAACACGGAAGCAACATTTTTTCGAATATTTGCTTCCAAGGTATTTGCCTGTATGTGTCATGAGCTGAAAAAATTTGCTAAAATTCACTCGAAGGTATACCCACCCTATACCTGCCCAGGAGTTGTGGGGTTTGACAAGATGATATGAATGAAAAAAATAAAATAAACTTTTCATGTTATCAATTTTTATTTTCGAATTGAGCGTAGATATTACTAGCTATGAATTGGAATGTTACAGAAAGGGCATTTCAGGCATTTCATTATTTTGTAATTTTCCATTTTTTTTTTTTTTACATTTTATATTTTTGAACAAAATGTTTGAAAATTTCATGAATTCAAGGTGTCTAATCTTGTAAGGTACTGCAAGTCCTGTAAAATTACTGTTTTGCGCGAAGGTACCTTTTGCATTTTTTATTTAAAAATTAAAAAAAAAATTGTGGTCCATTTGCACAGTTGTACTTGATGGTTTTCTTCACTCGAAACGGGTGACCAAAAAATTGGATTCATAATTTCTCATTAGAGAATGTTAATTTTCCTTCTCCTAGAACGTTGTAATCTTGATAAGCTTTGATGAACAAGAATTAAAATACTAAAACAGTAAAATCGCTTACTTTTGACATAGGTTTGATGGAATGAAAATGCAATTCTAAGACTTTTTAGTATTCTGTTAATTATCTTCAATTTTGAATTTTAGCATTCGATTTTCATCATCAACAATTAACAAGCTTACACAAGCTCTCAGTTCACTCTCCAATTGTTTCAAGGAAAAATTTGTCGTCATAATCAAAATGAAACATGCGAAGAAATTAATTCTCATCGTTTTGATCCCATTTTATCATGTAAAATTGGAGCGAAAGTGAAGATTTCAGATGGGAGACAATATCGTTCATTTTTATGATGATAATGAATCAAATCGTTCACTCCTCATTCAAGTGGGGGAAAATAAGAGCTCCCATCCAAATTACCCTAAAATTAAAGGAAATAAGTATTGCAGATGAATCTATCTTTTTAAATAAAATTATAGATTTCTTAAAAGAATCAAAGATCATGAATCAAATCTAAGGTAAACACTTGCGTAAAAGTCTCTGTAATTAAAGATGCCAATATAAATAATATTCATTCCCATCTAATGAACAAGTCACCTTCACCTCAGTGTTCTCAATGTAATGAACTCATCACTGTGCATCAGGTTCTCATTCAATCCCCAAAGTACCGTTTGATTCGTTAAAAGTTCCATCTACCAGCCTCCCTTTCATCTCTCCTCAAAGATGACCCTATCGTAATTAACAATCTTATAACCTTTCTTAGATCCTCCGCCCTCCTTCCACTAATTTAACCGTTTCCTTTTCCGTGCCTTTGGCCTTTGTTGTCTGTGCACGGCACGTAAAAAAAAAATTAAAAAGTAAGTAAAAAAAAAAAAGAGTAAAAATAATTTTCATTTTTGATAACATTGGGCTTTTTTACTTGAAAAAAAAAAACAAATTGATTTTTGTTTTACAAGCAAGTTGGGAAATGGGCATAATGGTATCTTTTTTCATCAGAAAGTATCTTTTATCGTTTTTTTTTTTTTTTTTTTTTTTTTTTACGCGCTATGTACAGCTACTATGGCTAGAAGCGCATTGATGTATGTAAAACTGGGTGCTATGTAGAAAGGCCAATAGATTATCGATTCAGCTAGGCTGCCACCACAGAGGAGGAGGCTACACACGCGAATGGCACCCAAACCCAAGTATTCGAACCACGGCGATTGGGACCGGGTAGTAGTGAGGGTTGAAGAGGCGAGGGAGGCGGCCTGTATCACCCCTACCGCACACGTCTCGACATGAGGCGGTAGGTTAATAATGTGGCATGGGTAGCGCATGCTTGGTCAGGGGGTGAACGACTCTAGTCAACTGACTGAGTGTGTGTCATGGCCTCAGTGCTCATGTGTGGGGTCACGCCAACCAGATCCCATGGCCGAGGCACTGAACTGATTGCAGACCGCCCCTGCCTTGCTTCACGGCTTGGAGGAAGGTGGGATGACGCAGACAGAAGTAGGGCACATAGAGTGTATGACCTCTGGTCCAACTGCGGGCTTAGTAGGCTGTAAGAGGCAGACAGGCAACTGGCGGGGATCCTCCGAAAAGAGGAGAGATGCGGCGCGGGGTGAGAGCTGGAGGCCATCATACACTCGAGAAGAGCGCATTGCGCAGACAAGACCGTAGAGAAGAATTGGGGATTGAAACCCATCAGCGGAGAGTAGGTTCTTAAGGAAAGGATGAAGCAATGGCTGAACTTCCAATGCGGTGGAACTTGGGTGCGGGCGCACACCTGCCTAAGGAAAACCCAGGGGAGATGTAGGCTGGTTGCCAAGGTGTCCCTGCTTGGCTGGAAGTAATGCCACAAACAGTTCCCGGCCAAGTAATGTCGTGTGCGGTAGAAGAGATTCCCGCAAAAAAAAAGGATTGTTTGCCAGAATTTAGTCTGGGTTAGAGCTTCGGAAGTAGGTTAATCTTTGGTTGTGATATTTTGGGTAGGTGGATCGTTTTTATGATGACAAAGATTTTGATTTTTATTTCGCAAAAAAAATTGTACATATGATTAGAATTTTTTTTTCAAACAAAAATCGTATACTTTTCTTTCTTCTTTAAAATGTATATACATTTTTTTTTAATAAAAAGAAGTGCAAGAAATGTTGAGATTACGTGCAAGCTTTTTTCACTTTTTTTTCTTTAACGCGCCATGTACAGCTAATACGAGATTAGAGATACGGTAATTTTTTCAAGTTGAGGACATGGGTTTTGTAAGGGAAGGAAGGTAAGTATTTTGTTCATAGAAGCGAGATTTTCTTGTAGGAAAGTGGGTAGAGAGGCTGGAAGATTTAGTTCGTTGCTTATGGGATTACATTTGGGACATGAAATAAGGATGTGATGAATATTTGGCAATATCTACTTGAATAACGTGAATGTTGAGTGAGAAAATTATGCCGGACCGATTTGTCTGTTGAATCAGAATGCAAAGAAAAAATTAATGTAATAGATAACGAACTGAATAATTAACATCGACTCAACTCCTTTACTCCCCGTTCCCGGCAAAGTCAAGAAACGACACGAAAAAATGAAATTCGTTGCCAAAAAATTATTCTATGTATGGCAACTCGAAAACGTAATTTTATACTTCTCCAACTTCCATCAGCTTTAGCGGATTATGGCTAAAGGTTATGTCTAGGTTGATATGGAGAAAAATACATTACTGGGTGAAAAAACGATACGAATACAGTTTGAAGTATAGTTCGATTTCGGTATCATTGAAAACGGTAGCGTGATAAGGTTTTACGAGGTCTTATTTTCGAGCTTTATCAGTACACGTATATACGAATTCATTTACGAGTACGAGTGAGAGCTTACGCGTCGATACGGATACGAATGGTATATCTGTACTTGTACTATTTCCAACATATAATAACCGTCGAAATCACTGGCGCACTGGCGCTGGGGCAATGGCGCATCGGATATAAAATAAGAATAAACTAATTCATTCGAAAACTTATACCGTACTCTATACGCGTATAGCATTGGCGTAGCGATATAGGAGGAAAGTATACGCAGCTATAAGCTGCATATCAACAGACAGCAGCAGGGCATCCGTATACATAATGACCTCCTGCTAAGTTTATCCTAAGATTTCATCTTATAATTTTCATTCTCTAAAGCAGGAGTAAAAAGTTTTAAACAAACAGTGTCTTCTTTAACGTCTCGGCCAGGGGTCCATCTTAGTTGACCCTATAACTTAGATGGTCCGTGACAACAAATCAGAATAACGACCTACGTACCACCTATTGCAATACGCGGCCACTCGGCAAGAATGATATAATTTACACGTTTTCTGGTCTCGTCTTATGATTCCCCCTGCGCGCTTTCGCGCCCGTGGAAAACGGTATAGGTACGGGCTATTTAATTAATTCGTTAAACGTTTCGAAGACCGGTAGTGGATACGTAAGGCTCGGACAATCGCACCAATCTCGGCGTGTATCGGGCGAGAATGTTTTTCTTTTATTGTCTTTGGCTGGTCATGTTAGGTCGTAAATTTTTAAAATTAGATGTCTCCGTGGAACGAGTAAATTATGCGAATTCTCGACAACTTGAATTATTCCTCGGTGAGGAGAGCGTGACTACGATTAAAATTTTCACGCGTATTTTTACTTTTCTTCGCTCGATTAAGAATTATCGTGATTTCATTCTGGTCAGACTGCCACAAGCACGTATGGTGGGAAAACAGAACGAAATTTTATCTGTAGCGTTTTTCAAACCGTCGTTTTAGGTAAGAAAATGGTTACGATTCGAAGAATATAGCGAACGAATTTTCATTTATCAGTCATTCACGTTACCACGCTGCTTACATTGTATAGTTGGCATAGGTGTTATGTATTTTATGCACGTGCTTCGACCGAACCTAATCGCTGTTCGCAGCTATACGATAAAAGTCGCCACGTCGAACGTAAAAAGGGGAAAATTCCGTATAGGTCATGGCGATGCTAATGATAATGTACACCGTACAGGTACATGTGGCAATACTCATATATGTACTTATACATTTTTTGTTACCTATATTATAGTTCCTTTTGATCGGTATAGAAAAAGCTATTACTTTAACGAAAGATAAAGACTGTAATAGTTTTTAACTAATGACTGAATGAGTGCTAGTATTCACGACTTTATCGTTCCAAGTTCTTCGTCGCGATTGGGGATTCAGGTTAGGTGTACGACAGGTTTGCGATAACTTGATAAAATATATTCTCGTAGAATGAGTTATACTTTACTGAACGAAAAAAAAACCGTAAGCAGACATGTTGCGTTACTAGAGCTGAATTCTTTATTTGTGCTAGTTACGACTTTAAATTGCTTTGAGCGTATTTAAGATTCACTCAAGAAGTTGAAATTGAGATATATTATAGTTCTTGGTGATGGTAATCATACTGATCAAATCTCATCGAATTTGAGTTTGGTATAGAGTTCCACAAGCATTTTTGAAGTATTGGACATTCGTCAACTTGAGTTGATTTTGATTGAAACTTGAAGGATCATGCTGAGTCTTCAATTCATTCTTCATGCGAAGTTCGAATTTTCCACTTATATTTGGCGAAGAGATGTAGATAATTCAAGAAATTTTTTGAAACCCAAGGACCTACCAAAGGGTGATAGGGGCAGCTTGCTACCCTTGGTAACTTGTAGAATTCGTGAATTGGCCATTTTAGCCTTCAAACTGGCAAATTGTGCGATTTGTATGCAAAAAATTAAAAATAAATCAAATTGTGTTCTTTTCGTATATAATGTGCATAATGCTTCTTTAATCAAAATCATAAGTAAGAATTTGTGAACTTTTACAACTTCAAAAAAATTCTAAAATTAATTAGTAATTTATGTTTCTTTGCCCTTCTTTAAAAAATCCTTCGGTAGATACGTCTTGGTCAGATGCAATTTTTATGCTCCATCTATAGGAGAATGAAATGTTTTATGTATGTTGGTATTGTTGATATTTTAAGCTCACTCTTTGGTATGTAGTGACGTAACCAGAATTTTTTTGATGGAGGTAATAATGGGTCAGAAAAATATTTGTTTTTTTTTTCAGGAAGGAAGAGATTTTTTCAACTTTTTGTTGAAGAAGAATCATATAATTTTGACAATAAATGGATTTAATTTTTAAATAAAGGAGGGAAAAAACATAATGAATTCAGCGTACCTAAGACAAAAACCATTTCATAATTTTGTATTCTAAAGAAAGTCGCTCATTTAATTGTTTAATATTATTTACATATTTTATTTTATTTTATTTTAATTATTGAAATAAGTTTATAAATTAAAAATTTTTTGAATTTTAATTTTAAAAATTAATTTAGATAAAAATTAATTAATTATTTTTATTAAACAATTATTATAAAATTTGTTTTTATTTATTATTTTCTAATTTTTTTTATATGTATATTTCAAATAATGAACAACAACATCTTAATTAAGAGATTTTCTTGCTCTTTTCTTATTGAATAATAAATTCTTTTTCGTTCCTAAAAGAGCTTTCAATACCCGGGTGGGCCAACGGATGAAAAAAGTTGAATGGGTTCAGGTCCACCTTAACCTAGAACCATAACCAAGTGATTTTTGGGTTCGAACCACCCCCATGAGCTCAGTTTTTTATGTATTTCAATATTGTTAAATCGTATATTCTTCTATAACAGTTACAGATTTCTTGATATCCAAAAAAATTGAATTTTTCATTATTAGTACATTATGACTAATCTAATTGCTATGAATTATTATTAAAAAAAAAAATCATCTCCTTCGTGAATTATGTCCAGTAGTAGATTCATAAATTTCCTATACGTTAAAAAAATGATTGCCCTTTAAAGCCCCCAACCCCACCATTATCCGGGCTGCAAACCTACACAAGGTATGTTCTGATGATAATTTTCAAAACTCTTCTCATTTATGCAGTGCGTTCAAGTGATTTGGGTTCAATCAACGAAAAGCTCTATTTTCCAGTTATTTAAAATTGATTTTTTCAAATGCAAGGAAATTATTCGAAATGAATTTATCGGCCTTAAAATCTATTAAATAATTAAAAAAAAAATTCTAATTGAGAAATCGTAGTTTAACTTTCATTAAGTTACCAAAAAACTACACTTGAACGTACAGTATATCCTGGCTACGGCCCTGCTTGAGCCATACTTAATTGCATTCTTGATCGTCTAAAACAATAATAAAAAATAATTTTTCTTTTCCCACCACTTCCCTTGATTTTGAAACCCCCACTACTATACCTGGATGTAGTGGATGTGTTATATTTTTCAATTCCAATGTTTTTATGAGTTTGTATTCATCAAATTTGAACTACGTATATGGGATTCCTCAAGCTTTCCTAAATTTGCTGGTATTGGCCATTTTAGAATGATTTTGACTTAATTTTGAGGGGTCATATTCTGTTCCTCAGCTAACTCTACACAGGAAGTTAGTGCTCCCTTGGTACATTTTGATGGGGAGATATGAGAGATTTAGGAAATTTCATGGCTCAAACGGTTCTCAAAAAGTTGTTTTTTCTTCAGCTTTCCTATACTACGTGTATTACAACTTTGAAATTTCATTATATTGATGTCCGTGATTCACTATATCATAGAGGTTCAGCTTTTCAAACTTTTCTCGTAATTATAAATAATATAATGAATACATTTTCTGTGTGATTTGTCATTGCACATCATGTACACGTGTGTGTAAATTGTGTACCAAAAAAAGAAGGTACCTATCTACCTTAATTTTAATCTGATGTGTACAAATCTTGCAATTTGCCAATTTGAAGCTAAAATCTATAATTTAAGAAAAGTATATGTATATGCAATTAGAACATTGGCCAATCAAATACAAAAACTTTGAAAAATGTTGGTAGAGATGGTCGTTCCTCTGATCCTTCTGTACTAAATCAGGTAGTCTGTAATAGCATAGTTTTCCATTAAAACCTCACTTAAAACATGTCGCGTGTTTCAATAAATATTGGTACCCAGGCACGAAGGTACTTATTAACCTGTATTATCAATGTTTATTATAGTTACGTAACATTTTCTTAAAATTTAATTTTTTTTTTTAATATTTAAATTAAAATTAAAATTTTAATATCAAAATTCACCACTCTGTTTTTCGAATCGAAATCACAATCGATCTATTTTTTTCTTTCACTTTCAGTCTTAATTAGCAATTTGATAAATGACCTTTCTAAAATTCTAAATCGAGATTGACGAAAATAAAAATACCGCAGGCAGAATGCAGGCGAGAGATATCGCGTTAATGATTTCATTGCTCATGTATTCATTTTTAAGCCAATGTTAAATGCTGGTAGATTAGGCACGCGTTAATATGTGGCGGTTTTCTTCCAAGTACCAGATAGTAATTTATGCGAGATTTAGCTACACTAGTCTAGAACATTTATTTTACCAAACGAACTTATCCTATATTAAAGGTTATTAGTATGTTTTATTTGGTATATGCGCCAAGAAAGTCCTGAAGTTGAAACAGACTAAATAGCTCTCTTCGTTCATTCCAAGAAAGGATGAGAATATCTTAAGAAGGGAGAGCGAGACTTCATGTGCATTTAAATTAACGTACGTTATTTTTTATACGAATGGGAAATTTCAAGCATTATTGCCTAAAATGAATATAGGTAATATTACAATAATACCTATCGATAAACTATGTAATAATTCGTTTTCGAAATTTTCAAACAACTGTTTTTAGGTAAAGGCATGTGTGTTCTATGGCCATAAGACATTGATATACCTTGGTGTTTTTACTGTGTTAGCATGAAGCATAGGTGTCAAGTATACCTTTAATTAGTGTAAGGATTTATCTTCATTCCACGTGTGTTCAACTTGCCACCTAGCAAAAAAAACTTCAAGTGGTAAAAAAACATATACACGTGAGTAATGATAAAATAACTTAAGCATGATACCTATGCTGAAAATTTTCTTGAAAATTTGGTTAGTCACATTTTTTTACCTTTAAATGGCTTATTTGCAAATCGAGTTTTAATACAAATGATATATATAATAATAAATTCTAGTATTTGATTTATATCAATTTTCAACTTCACGGGTTTTAATTATTTCAATAATTTGAAATTTAATTCAGTTACAGGTATTTTACTACATGATCTACTGTAATATCTTAATATTATTTTTTTTTTGTTTTTCAAAATTGATGTCGACAGAATTTTTATTTCTTTATTATTATTATTAATTTTATTTGCTTCAGGTATTTCTATACATGCTAAAGATCTTCTATATGTATATTTTGTGAATTTCTATAGTGAGAAAATGATAGACGATGATTAGTAATTGGAAAAATTCCCTTATCCTAATCTTGCCAAATTCAACCGCGTGTGAAAACTCGTAAGCCCGTTTGAAAAAAATTAAGTTATATAAATGTAATTCCCGCGCATTAAAAATAATATGAAAAAAAATTAGTTTTGAATTTGCAAAACGAAAAATACGTATTGAATAAATTTGAGTTACGAGTTCACATGAAAAATTTTCAACAAAGCTTCGATTATTAGTGAAATGAAAATTTTATCTTTTATTTTTTTAAACTCAGTATGCATTAAAAATCTAAGGATGAATGTGGGACGTTTAATTTTTGAAAAAAAATCCTTCTTATCGACATTCCTCTCTTTGCCTTACAACTGCTATCATTTCTACGTGTTCTTTGCTCGAGATGTAGATAATTTATTAGGTTTTCAAATATTAGTCATGTGCATCTAATTAACGCTTGATTCATTGCAAGTACATCAAATGTAGTCCTTTTTATTAGCTCTAATGATAAGGGGAAATGGAACATCTTTACATATCAATTTTTTTTCTCTCTCTTTTATAAAAACTGAATAGGTATTCGATATTATGTAGGTACAAGATATATAAATTTTTTGACACTGCGGCAGTGAAAATAATAGTAGGTATACGTATAGGTTGCTATAGTTCTGCTGTCCAATATATTCGAAGAATTGAATTGTAAGTCGCGTATAGGCAGAGACGGCGAGAGGGGTGGAAAGGATGCATTTGCACCGGGTCCGGATTTTTTTGAGGACCATACTGATAAACGTGTGAGAACAAGAAAAAAAATAATAGCAGTTGAAACGTTCAAAAATGCGCATTAAAGTTGGCCAACATTGATTTGATGGTTTAGACAGCAATGCGTTGTTTATTATCATTATTAGGTATTTTCTGCAGCGATAAAAATGAATCATAAAATATAAATATAATTTAGTTATTTTTGTAGTATGAAGTGAGTGAAAAATATTATTGGTGGGGGAGGTCTTGAAAAATGCGCCGGAAAAAAGGCTAAGACAAATTTTTGTACTTGAGCCCGATTTAGCTCTCGCCGTCTCTGCGTATAGGTACCTATCACATAGATATACTTAATCTATATACTAAAATGACAACTATTTCGCATCCAAATGAAAAAAAATCAACAAAAGTTATTTATTCTGATATTATCTACAGTAATTATTCGCGTATTAATTTTATGTTAATGATTGCACAATTTTTTTTTCGCGTATAACAATTAAAAATATTCGAGGTACACAATTATGTATATAGTAACTTAATAGTGCTTACATAATTTACATTCATATACAAACAAGTATAGGTATATAAGGTATATACATACACGCACAGCAATCACTTGAACAAAAAATAAAACTGTTATTACGTATATACACTGCGAGAAGGGCATAATACATCCATACGTTCACGCAGAGAGGAAATAGGATTGAATAGTGAAGGTATATAAGAAAGAGAGAAAAAGAGAACCATAAATGGTAAAAATGGACATTAATATATTCACTGGCTTTTATTGTATATAGGTTTAATAACTATCCGGAATATGATTAAAGCTAAATTCCTTCATTGGATAAATAATTCAACAAACTAACTAAGAAAATACAACTTATAACAACGAAATATAAATATACCACATGTATCGCCTATTTGGCTAAAATAAGATAGGTAAGCGGGCGCGAATAGACCGAACAAAAATTACCGATAAATAAATCCTTGCGCTAATATAGATCGATATTTTAAATAGGTATGATAAAACGATGAAAAATTGAAATTCGAACGGCGTAACGCGTTTTGAGATTACGTAATAGGTGAATGGAATTTTTTTGCGAAAATTCACCGTATTTTTCAATCAAGGTGTACCGGTTTTGATACGATAGAGCGTTGATATTTTAAGACAACGTTCTTATGGGCCTACTCAGAAATTTTTAATGCATTTAGGTTATTAAAATAGCGTTGTAAAATTTTTTCGCAGTCTGAGTATAGCTTAAGTTTTCCCCATATTCGGATGAAGTTACAGTCTGCATATATTTTGACTCGGTATTGTAATAAGGTGATTAAGAAATTCTATAGCCGAAGCCTAATAAGTAAATCAATGCACCATCGTCCCCATCCGCCTGTTATGGAACGTAAACACAATGCCTGAGATCGTGATTTTTAATTCCACTACGATACTATATCTACCTGCTTTTAGCGATGGGTAGTGTAGTCGAGACCGACGAAGATTCTTTTTTTACAATCGTTGTATGTAAATTCAAACGAGCTCATTCTGATGGCGAAATTTGAAATTAATCTAGATATAGTCGAATGGGTACCTCGTGATGTAGCGTACTTCGTATTCATTCGACTCGAATGTTTATACAAATTAGACAATTTGCATTACATCCAACAACACGTGTAATTAATGCATTCTATAATGGAGCTCCTTAGTGCTACCTTATTACCCATAAAACGGTAGTTACGTTTTTATGCTAATTTTATTACCACTCGCCATCCCCACCGAATTACTTCGAACCAAGTAGAATACCCGAACGTGTGATTTTCTTCAATTGAAAAATAAATTACAAAGAATAATTTCTCCTTAATCCCATTCGACCAAGTTAAGCACTCGAACGTGGCGTTTTTCTGAAAGTTATTTGAGATCAAAAACGCTACACGCTGATACCTCCATACCCGTTATATTACTTTTTGGTCTCGTAAATATGGAAATTCGAAAAATAACTAAAATACCCAAGAAACTGAGATCTCATATGTTTACCATCAATAACACCGGAGTAAAAATTTCTCACGAATAGCGAAATCCCTCTCGCTCATGAGTCCAGGTATGGGTATACTGGTTGGGCACCATTCGACATAATTCTGTCAACAAATCATCCATCTTCGTTCCTTCAAATGAACGGTATCCCCACGAGCACGATGTAACTGGGCGCGCTCGCCTTGTACGAATTTTAATCTTTCATTACATAAAAAGAGCCAAAGAGAACAAACACAAGAAAAAACAATAAAAGACGAAATTATTAATTCGAACATCCGAAATGGAAACCAGTTGCACCCAGTATCTTCGAATCGACTGTGGAGTTTTTTTTTTTCAACCGGTTACGAGAATACGATCAATCTTGCGAATGCGATGCCACTACTCGTTCTTCCCAAATAGTTGATTAAAAAACTGAAAATAAAAACGACAAAAAATTAATTAAAGTGGCAAAACAGTTCATTTATTTCCACTTTAGATTCATAGAGGCGCTATATTTATCGATTAATGGGTTCCGCCTGGTATTAAATATACATCGATGACGTCCGACAGTTCAAGAATCTGGATAAGAGTATAGGTTATTTGAATACGTCGCGATAATCGTTCTATTCGGATATTTTCGTATGAATTTTTTCACGTTGGGATTTCGTATTTGAATATTGATGTAATCAAAAGAAGGTAATTTTAATATTATTTTGTATTCTTTGTTGAATTTTTAATGAAAAATTTAACTTATTATGGTGTACCTGATGTGGATAGGAAGGGAAAGGGAATGTGGTAATTTTACATTTTCAACAATTTGTAGTTCATTGGCCGCTGTTTATTATGATTTGGGTGTATTTATATAATTAGGCGTTATTTCATTCATTAGGCTTCACAAAAAACATTGCACATGTGCGTAAAAATCGTACAAAATTTACTAATGAGATTTTAATTATTTTCAGTTGATTAATTTTTTATACACGTATTTTTATTACATTAGTTATGAATTCAACTTGATTAACTGATAAAAATCTTTATTAATTGAATTAAATTTTATTGTTTAAAAATAACTGATTATTTATTTTTACATTTCAATTTTTTTAATTTGGATTTTATTAAATTTAATTCAGTGTATTCAAATTTGCTCATATTATTATTTATCTGGATTTAAGGATAGGGAAAATTTTATATTTCAGTTCCTCCTTTATAGCTAGTTTAGGCAATTATGTGGAGGCACTTTACATCTATGTAGTAAACATAATGAATAAAATAAATATTTATAATTCATAAAAACAAAATTGCCCCTTCCCAATCTCCTCTCGTTTCCACCACGAATACAAACCATTTCAAATTCAACCCAATCTCTCTTCTTCAGTACTTATGCATCAAATGTTAAGTTGACAAATGAAAATTAATTTAAAAAATTATATTTTTAATTAATTATTATTTAATATGGAATTAGTGAGTAAAAGCAATCAAAAATTATTAAATTTAAAATTCAAACAAAAAATCAATTTTAAATGAAAAAAGATTGGTATAAATATTTTTTAAATTACATTTTTCATTTTTTTATTGCCCCCTCAGTTCTTCTGACCTCCTTAAATAGCTCTAAGTCACCCTTGACGCGTACCTCTAGCCTTTGTAGCTGTAAAGGACATAAAATATTAAAAAAAAAAAATTATTTATTAAATTTGAATTTCACTCATGCTACTTATTTAGAGGAGAAAAATCCCTTAGTGCAACACTCTCATTGTTTTCCATCTCCTCATCACCTGATCATAATTTGATTCCATCAGAAACTCATTCAACTTTTCGAACTACCGTCCTCGAAACATAAGGAACACCCATTACTAATCTCATTCGCACTAACCTCCTCCACAAAATTCAGAACTTACACTCGCGCCTCTGGCATCAGAAGCAGGATAGGGCAAGGTAAAAAAAATCAACAGGTTAACAGATAAATTTAAATTTACTTATTTAATTTTTTACCTTTTATTAATATAAGAAAACGTTTAGTTCAGTGTTCGTAAAGCTTTCTAAAATAAATTATATCAGATTTTTTAATCCTACTCAAAATGGTGATTCATTCAGATTTTGTGGGGAATTGGAAGAATCTTTATAGCCTCTAATTTTACAATTATGAACTCGTATGAAAGCGTGAGATGAAGAAATCAGTATATCTAAATTATTACAACTTTTTGAGTAACTTTAGAAGGGAATTATCCAAAAATAATTTTTGAGGAAGTTTTAAATCATGAAAATTTCTCAATATTCCATATTTCCTCAACAAATTCAGGTAGTAATCTCAAATTTTGTTTGTGGTATTAGTTGGACACCATTATGTATGACTTCTTGAATTTGGGTAAAAGTGAATCCAAAATGGAGGACGGTCGAAATTTGAGGAAGGTTTCGTTATTATATTATTTTTTTTTAAATATTTTTTGTTAAAAATATTAGTATTATTTTTATTAATTTTATAATTAATAATAGAATAATTATTTTTTTAAGGTTCATCATTTTTTATTATTGATTTGTACGGAAGCCTCAGATCACTAAGATTTGATAAATGAAGGCTTTTCAAAAAAAAAAAAAAAAAAAAAAAAACTAAAGGATTTTTAAATTGAAAAAAAAAAAAAAAAAAACAGAAACCATCGACACGGAAAAATTAGCTTCTTAACATAATTCGAATCGAGTTACTTATGGGAGAGGGGTAATACGCCCTAAAGCCGCGTTAAAATAATACATTTATCGTTATCGAATACTTAATAAAATAAATCTATATAGCGAACGGAGTAAACTATCAAAAAAAGTTTTATTGGGGCAATAAATATCACGCGCTCGGACGCGAAGTAGGGGAAGGCTCCTTCGAGGGGGGCACGAAGAGAACGGGGGAACTAGCACCACACGTCTTGAGAGAAATAAACAACGGCATTGGGATAATATTTAACAAGGAAACGAGGTGGTTTTTCGGAGAGTCGAAGTCGTTATATGATTTTAATGGCAGAGTCGTTAGTTGCTGGGTGTGAGTGTACGCGGTACGTATGATAAGTTAGAGGGGAGTTGGGTTACATTTGTGTCGAGGGGGAAACAAGACGTGAGTCTTGTCTCAGACATAGATTAATGAACGTTGATAGGAATCTGTGAATGAATTTAATACAAAGAAAATTCACGCTACACGTACGATCTGTGCGCGCCTTGTGTTGGTTTTTATTTCATTCAGGGTTTCTCAATGTCGAACCGGCATTGGTTTTGTTTTAACTGCGATTTCGTAGCAACGAGCTGACGTATATGAGGACGTATCGAAAATACTTTTTCGCGCCTTTCTACGCGAGTTGAAGAGAAAAGGAAATGGTAAAATGTAAGTATTCAGTATTCGTTATCGAATACGATAAAGAAAACAGAGTCGTCGGGTTTTTTCGAAAACGACCTTCGTACGTTTTTTTTTTTCATTGGCAAAATGTATATGTACCAGTTAACGCTAATTATCCGCGCCAACCTGATGAGGGGAAGCGCGGGAAATTATTTTCCAATATTATTTCCCATTTTAACGCGGAACTAATGGCAGCGACGATTTGATATTGATATGGAACGCAGTCAAGACGAGGCGCGCGCTTTGAGAACCAGTTAATTTTATTATACCTGTACGTGTTCATACTAAACAGTTAAAATGGTCTACCAGCATATTGATTTAAGTAATCGAAAGACCGAGTCACGATCACTATGTAGATTCACGGCGGATAAAATGTTCGAATCCGTTTCATTCATGATTCGATTAAATTTTTTTTCTCTCTTTTCGGATTTACGACGGGAAATCGTTTACTAGATTGACGTCGGATATTTTATTTTCGTATACGTGCAACGATTTGGCGAAATACAAAATATAAACGACAATCGATCGTTAACCACGCTCGAGTTATACGTAATTGACGTGATATTTCGTAACGAACTTCACGACTTGATAATTCATTTTTTTCAAACGTACAACTCGATCACCTATATACTTTTCTCTTTATGGAATTAAAATGCCAAATCTCAAGGGTTAATTAAATTACAACTCGTTGGTTTAATTTTTCTCCGTAGTTATACCAATACTTACCGAAAATAACAAGGAAATAGAGAAACATTTGGGCAGTGTTTTCTGAAACATTTTCACCACTATAGATTAAACTGTTGCAGCAAAAGCGCCGTTCATTGGTTCTGAATTAACACTGCGAAAATAAAACAATAAATTAATTTCATTCCTATATAGATGCGAATATACGTATTTCCACGTTAAATAAAATTACGATAATTTAAAAATCTATCCTTCGTAAAAATCTCACCAGCCCTTCTCCTCACACCTGGTCCAACGAACTGTCTGATATGTGAAGGTATAGTTTCAAGTGTAGGTCTATTCGGCGAGTCGCAGTCTATACACGGATTAATAAATTACTGGGATTTTTTTTTCCAAGTATCAACCTACTACCTACTCGTCTCGGATATTTTAACGAAAGTAATGGATAAAAAAACTCGAGCTTGTACTGGCATCAATTCCGCTTTCAAAATTCCTTATATATGAACGCATTAAGTAAAAATCGCGGCAAAATGGCTCGATGAATTTAAAAGCATTTCGATTTGCTCGTATGCATATGAACTGTGAAGATATCCTATTTTCGTTCGTGTCATCGAATTCCGTGGGAAATGAGAAATATGCTGTGGGTTTGAGGAGGCTGATTTTTCTGGCATTTGATAAATTATGGGCTTATAGGATGCATTAAAATGAAAATAATATGTTGATTTTTGATATGTATCGTGTTTTTTTGTTTTTTTTTTTTTGGAGTGGGGGAGAAGGAGAATTCCAGCATTCATATTTTTTCTTAGATGATTATACTAGAGGCGTAAATTAATTCAATAAATTAATTTCAAATATTTTATCATAAAATTGCGGCTTAAACTTCAACTTAAAAAGGATACACAGGGGGTTGAGTAATTTTTAAAATATAGACTCTACAAATTTCAGAAATCAATTATTGAAGATTTTTATTATTTTTATTTTTTCAATTTCTACTCTGTATGTGATACTAGGTTGCATAGATTTTTTTTTTTTTTTTTTGAAAATTCATTAGGTATACCTTGAAAAAATTGACAAAAAAATACCGATAGAACGCTAAGAAAATTTCAACCTACTCAGACAATATTTACCTCACCCACGGTGAAATTCAATTTCAAAAATATAGTTTTTTTTTTAAATTTTAATTTCCAAAAATTTGAGTTTGAAAAAATTCAAACATGTTTTGCTGTAGAATTTGGGATTATATCTTAAAGCATTGATTCAGAAAGAGGAAATATTTTAATTTTTGATGAAATCAATATACGTAACTCACGATTTAATTTCTATTGGAATTTTAGGATTAATTTTTTGAACTTGTTATCTTATTTATCATTGGACTGAGATGTTGATAGGTAATTATTTTTTATATCTGTCATTGTAGCTATTGCTATAGGTGTTCTAATAATTATAATTGAAATTCTTAGTTGACTAGTTACATTAAATTTAAAAATTTTTGATTCTACACCATAGTTTTCCAAAAAAAAAAGTGTAATTTTTTCATTAGTAGGAAGCCAAAATTTTGTCTGTTATACTGTAAAATTACAATGTTACCAACTTAAAAAAACAATGTACAGTAGGTACGTGATTCATTATTAAAATGCATAAAGCATAATAAAGGCTTGATTTTTTTCTCTCTTGAACCTATAGACGACACATGGTACATAAATGAGTCTGATTTTTACTTGTTTAGGGGTTCCTAGGTGTGCGATATTCTGCCCAAAATAAGTCTAAATTAATTTGGCATTTTATTGAATTTTAGAAATCAAAAATAAAGAATCTATCCATTAAGTGGTTTTCAGATAATTACCTGCACGTCCATATATTCTATATCTGTTCGAATAATTACTATTACACATATGTAGGTAATTAAAGAACTAGGTGTTTGAAGGTTAAAAGAATTAATTAAAAAAACGAACGTTATTAGAAATGATTCGAATCGACTTCCTTTTTTTGGTCGCGCACAGTAATTCATGAATTATCTAAAGTGAAAAATCTATAACGACAGCTAGGCTTATTTATAATTAGAGTACACCTATATCTAAACAATGATTCAATCGCGATTGTATTTTCGTCATGAAGCGCAAATATCGTTTAGAAATAATTATCAAAAAAGTAATTTGTAGCTTATTGGTTAGTCATTAAAATAACGAAAATTCAAACGAGATTACAATTGTGTAATAATTATTTACAGCTAGGAAAGGAGAGAGAGAAAAAGAATAAAAAAAATTACACCTAAGCTATTAATGCGTATAGCGTTCTCGCTATCAACAAAAGGGTTATCATGTTTAGAGACGAAAGGTTGAAGATTGAAATGGTGAAAGTGAAAAAAAATTAATTATGTAAATGTACTAATTTTTTCAACGATAAATAATTCCAAGTTTGAACATATTTTTAGTTAATTTATCGAACAAAAAGTAGCTAATCATTAAATTTATCAATTTTATATTGATGTTGGTGGAATATCATTAAAATGTATTAGTTTAAATGCGAATTAAAGTAATCGTTCCGTTGCTGCATTAATGGTGCGAATATAATTAGCAATTTATAGATATTGTACAAAAATGTTTTTCAGAAGAAAAAAAAATTTGAGATAAACTCTCATTTAATCGAAGTCGAATGAAGTTTAATAGATGAACCTTTTCGTGTAGATTAATGAATCAAAATAATATCTAAATTGTGGGCAATTGAAGGTAGAACATCGGTTAAGCTTTGACGTACCAAAGAGGAATTAAGTTGGCTTTGGATACGAAACAAAAGCATTAATAAAGTCGGTTTATTCGAATAGCGTGGAGTAGGCACCAGGTATATATCAGACAGTTCGTATATGGGCGCGGAAGGTTAATCGGATAAACGTCATTTAGGTACGAATCCGAAATATGCGAACGATACACGTGAAAGGTGATGGAAAGATTACGCTTATACATATATTTAATGCGACGCATCACGCTAGCAGCTAGCTCGTACATAATTCGTATACTGTGTGTATATACCCGCAATATACTCAAAAAACAAAAATGCATAAAATCTTACTTTTTATAAAACGGTTTAAAGGCTGTTTCTTCGCTGGGAGACTGACTGTGAGCATTATTATTAGGCAAGGTGGTTTGATGACTTATGAAATTTTGGCTCTGCGGATGAAAGTTGGCGTTTATCTTAGTCTTATCTTTCTGCGGCGAATTGGGCAACTGAGCGTAACAATTAGCGCCGTAATGAGACGCAGGAGGTGGCGGCGGCGGTTGCGGATGCGCTTGCGACGGCGTATAGCCATTGGCCGTGGGTGGAGATACGTGCGAATTAGCCGAACTAAAGGCGGCGTTCGAAGATCCGTTCATCAGATTACCAGCGACACTGGGCAACTTCATGTTCGGCGGGGTTTGCGGAGGAGTGTCCGTTTGTACGTCCGGAAAACCGGATCCGCTTCCGGCGCATCCTCCGCTGCTGGTTCCGCTGTAGTAGCCACCGTATCTGGACGCGTACGCGCCCGATCCGGGACTTATGAAGCCGTTTCGCACGTTATTCATATACGCTGGATTGGCGGCCGATGGAGGCGCCGATGGGCACCAGTTCGATTGTTGCATGTGTAGCGGAGGCGGCGTTTTGCAGGCTGCGGTATCTGCTAGAGACCAAATTTTCGGTTTCGATGCTGGTAACGGGATTCCGCAATCGCCTGCCCCCGAAGGTGGCTTCGGCATGCCGTCTTTCATGTACATAGAATGCGGATGCTGCCGATGCATCGATTGCCCGGCTAGCATGTGGTGGTGGTGGCCTAACATGTCCCCTGATTTTCGATCGTCTTCGTCGTCGTCCTCCAGGTCGTCGTCGTCTTCTAGTTCTTTAATCCCGTGTTCCGGTTTTACATGATGCATGTGCCCATCTGCAGAATCACCAGAAGGGTTTATTAATTTTTTTCACCTCTCTAAATTCGAGTAGTTGGTTTGGCGTGTAGTGTAGTGGTCTAGCAAGCTATTTTTCGTATAGGTGAGAATTTTTAAACGAAAGCGAATGCTAGCTAAGTGTCTTAGTAAATGAGACTATACGAACGTTGGCCTAATCGAAAGTAAAGTTATTATTATTATTATTTTTTTTTTTTTTTTAATGATTAATTGATTATAATTTCTTGAAATTTTCCTATCTTCTCAAGTTTTTATTTAGTTTATTGTTTTTGATTCATTGGGTTCCTTTATTTATTTAAAAAATATATTTCCTTTATTTTATTTACGTTATTTTTGTTTTAGTTGAGTTTTTATTAATAACGATAGCTATTACATCCTAGCTGATTTGTAAAGAGTAATCTGGGGGGGGGGGAGATTCTGATGTTTACGTATTGGAAAATTCACGAATTAATTATTTTTATGTGTATATACTCTAATGAGAGCACCAAGGAATGGAAATAAAAATCCCTCAAAATTTATTCAGCTCATCTCGATACAATAATATTTTCACGACATTCTTCTTGGAGTTTCAATTCGACTTGAAATGGTGATTTTCTCCAATTTCAAGAGAAACTGAAGGGCCTCCAATAACCTCATATCATAAAGTAAATCATGGATACCAATATATGAAAATGTCAGCCTCTCAAGTTGATTTTGAAGGAAGAAAATAGCTTTTTGAGGGAATTTAGGTAGTTTATAAATGTTTAAGCGCTTGTTACACAGACAGGTTTAGAAAAAAAAATCGCTTAAAATGCATTTGGAAGATATTTACGTGAATATCTGAAACTAAGTTATCTAGATTTTTAATTTCACTCAAAACGAAGAATCATTCAAATTTTGAGGAAAGCTAGGAGGAGTCTGAAGTTCTTAAATTTCTCAATCCGTGTTTTCAAATGATAAAATGAATCATGGACACTAATATATCGAAATTTGAAGTATTTGAACGGAAAGAGGTTCTTTGAGGGATATTGAGAAATTTATTAATTTTCAGTCTCTTGTTACGCAAATAGGTGGAGAAAAAAATTGCTCAAAATTCATTTTTAGGATGTTTATGTGAGTATCTGAAACTGAGTTACCTAAATTTTTAATTCTACTCAAAATGGGCAGTTCACTAAAATTTTGAGGTGAGCTGGAAGGAGTTCAAAATGGACAATATTTTTAATAATTATTTCATACGATAATGTAAGTCAATGATACCAACATAATCAAATTTCAGCCTCTTTAAGTGATGTTGGGAGGGAGTGTAATTAGTAAATAGCTTTTTGAGAAGGTTTTGAGTCAATAAATTTCCTAAATCTTTCATATTTCCTAACTCGATGCATCTAAGAAGTCCATTCTTCGTATATTTAGTCATTTAGATATCATCCTACGACTCCTTGAATGTAGGTCAAAACGGCTTCGAAATGGCAAATGGTCAAAATGTGGGAAAAGCTTGAAGGACCTTCAAATCACTCAAATTTGATGAATATATACTCAAATGAGTAATAGAGCTAGGAAGTATAACACATCCTAAATTAAACATCATTGATTTTGAAACGAGTAAGGAAGGATTTTAGGCTTCATAATGTGGTAGGCAGGCCCGGATCCAGCAGGCGAGTCACCGAAAAAATCTCGGTAGGCCGCGATGTATTTGGGCTAATGAGGTAAAAATTGGACCCCTTAATTTCTAAACTTTGATAAAAAAACAAAAGAAATTCCATAAATCCATAATTTGAAAAATGAGAGGAGCTGATTAATACTAAGTGGCCTGTTAAAAATAGGATTTCTCGGTAGGCTGTTGAATTTTCTTATTTCAGGATACAGCCCTGGTAATGGTAGTGAACGAAAGATTAAAGACTTTCAAATATGGTTTCTTATGATAAAAATTCTATCCTGCTGATAGATAAAGTTTGAAGGTCATAGCTGAAGCAAAAAATAATTTATGGTGAGGAAATCACTGATATCAGGTCATGGAATTTCTCGTATCTCTTCACCGAATCAAATAAGAGGTTTAAATTTCATATGTTTTGAACTATAATACCAGTATAAGCTTTCAGATTAGACAAAATTGGTCCAAAATTGCAGATGAACTAAAATTTAAGGAATGCTAAAGATGCTCATATTTGATTCATACGTACAACATGCATTTATTTCAATTCATCAGAAAGGTGAAAAGAGGAAGAGTGGACGGAAAGATTTAAAATATAATCTTCAAGTCTAGGTATGATTATTTAAAAAAATTAAAAATAAAAACAATGTCGAAGGTCTTGGTACCATGCTACGCTTTTCTGTCTCAACTGCTTCCCTTACTCCTAATTTTTAACTGAGTTTTTAATGATACTAATAATAATAATAATAATAATAAAATAATAAATAAACTATTATAGCGTACCAAACTTTTTGTTTTGTTTTGTTTGTTCTTGTTATTAATATATTTTGTTTTATAATCCAAGTATGTTTTTCATTTGTATTTTAGAATCGCATTTATAACATTATAATACCTAATTAAAAATTATTTATGTAATACTTTTTTCATTTTTGATTCAATGAACTAAAATAAAATTAAATTACATTAAATGAATAAAATTTCTTTACCAATAAAATTATTCTAAATAGTAATTTTATATTATATAAAAAGTTAATTTAATTTAATTTTAGTATTTTGAATTTAATGCAGATTGTAGTAGTAATAATATTTTCGGGCACCGTTTGTCTTTAGGTATAGGTGGTCGTTGTTAAAAACTATTCAAGTTATAAATAAAAAAAAAATACACATTAGGTAGATACATATTGACTGATTATTATCATTATTGTTTTCGTTATTTTATTGTGATTGTTTTTGTATTTTTTTCAGATTTTCCTTGGAATCCGAGTATACCTATAATCGACTATTTTCATGGAAAATTTAGACCCTTCTTTATTTATAAATCGGAGGCCACTCCACGCTGGGATTCTTACAATTAGGGCCATTATGTAACCTATGTGCATTCAAAATAAGGGTAAGTACTTTTGATTATGCTCGTTAACATTTTCGCTCATTTAAATTCAAACGATCGATTCAAGTGGGCAATAAATGATAGAAATAATTGTTTTATAACTCACTCCAGTTCTCCTTTCCACGATGACTACATCAACAAACGTTTGAAAATGCACATGTCGCGATGCTAAGTTGAAAAAAAAAGTATTCAACAGATGCTTTGCCATTATTATTTACTCACTGGGCTCGATAATTACACCAATCGAAATGCTTGATAGGGCCTAAAGGAACCCCAACTTTAGTGGAACATTTCGGGCGGTGGATTTTCTTTCGTCGAAAAATAACGACGCAGCGACGATTAATCGAACAAAGAAAACCCTTTTAAACGTTAAATGGTTTCTAGGCAAACACTCTCGCGATACCGCCGATGGCGAAGTGCACTTAAGAAAAGTTGCTCTCTATTTCTATACTCTATTCATAAATACTCGTGGTACGTATATTCGGCGAACGATTGATTCAGCGTAGACAAATAAGCTGGCATTTTGAAAAGGGGTAAGTTTGGAGTTTTCGCAAAATACACGTCGCGAAAGATTTGTATTGATATGTGTTTCGGGGTCGATGGAGGGATTCGGGTGAAACGGATTCGTTTTGTTGGTATTTTCATGCAAATCGAGATAGATACGCGATGAAATTTATTCGATACGCGTACCAACGAAAATATCGTAAGGTATCGACGCTTTTGAAGCATGTAGCGGACATGTCAACGGGGAATATCGAGTTGGATTTTTGCGCCGGATGGTAGACGAAAATGATTGAGGGGCGATTAGTGTAGCGGTTATTTCGATAAATAAAGTAAACAGACGATGGGTGTAATAGCATTTGCGAGTATGTTACGAGTAAGCAGAATATGCGGATGAGTGGAAGAATGAAGGCGAGAAAAACAATATTAAACTCTTTTTCGCGTCCGCTATTAATTGTTTATATAGCGTCGAACGAAGAATACGTCCGGCTTGGAGGAAGTTAAATGATACGGTTAAGAGGGTGCGGAATATGATGGCTGGGGTTGATAAAATTGCGAGAGTTTGCTGAGCGAACGACTCCACGCTATGATATATAGTCGTAAGACGCATTTTATCACGTAGAAAGCTCTGCCACTTGTGGATTTGAAGGGCTAGGCGTTAAAGTTAATAATGACACAATCTCCCTCTTTTTAAAATTACCATCGGAAAGCCATTCGATAGCTCTTAATGAAATCATCGTGGACCCCAAAAAGCTCGCTTACCCATTACCCTTGCGTAAAATCACTCGTGGCGCGCCTTATGCCCGTTCACCCTCGGTCTTTGTTTCGATATTCATCACATATAGAGAGCGTCAACGACTGAGCGCTGAATTGGCCGAAAGGAGGAAAAAATGAGGATGCCCGCAGAGCCTTTAAATAATGAATATGATAAGGGAGAAACCGAAAGTGCTTAATTCAATCCGAGTTACGATTTTAATTGTTTATCTAAACGGCGAACGCGGAGGGCGTAATTTACACGTGGGAATTTTCACGTTCTAACGCCATCCGTCGCTCGATACTTTATTACCGTAAAAATCATCCCCCGCAAGCGTTTACTACTGTTTATTTATTTATCGCTTTTTAAACACATCAAATTAAATATTTCACGGCGAGATCGTTTCGTATAGTTTCCTATACAGAATGGGTCTTATTTTATCGTGTCGTTTTTTCTTATTATACGTTTCGACTGAGCTTGTGTAACACGATTTAATTATTTACGCCGGAAATTCAGCGCAATAGATGTTACAAAATTAAACAATTAAGGTTAATGAAGTATATCGCTTCTATCGAGTGTATTAAAATATATACTTTGGATACAAGAGTAATTATAATATCTATTTAGCAATTAGCGACCGACTCTGTAGCAACGGAGCGTGTTCAGACAGTTATTAAAAATTTCGTTTTGGGATTTCTTTCACATGCATTTATACACTTTCGTACGTGTATAGCATTTATCTGTGTAGCTTATCGGTTTGCTTCTAGCTCATTTCAAATTAACAAATAGGTTAAACTGATAAACAAGAGGTATTAGGTTTTACGACACGATTAGCGTTGAAGTAATAATTTCGTCGATAAAGCAAACTTCAAATGCGAATTTATTCGAAAAAACATCGATATAGCCTTTTTTAGGTGAGTTTTCAATGAAATACCAAGCTATTACAACATGCATGATTTTGATAGTAGGGTTTAGAGCGAAGAGATGTCATTGCGACCAGGCTTGAGCAGAGGGAGGTGGTTTCCTCTGGGCCCGAGTTTTTTTTAACGGCCCGCTGAGGGCCTGTGACTTGACCTGTCTTTACTACCTTCACTACTTTTTTGTTTTTGCTCTTATGTCTTTTCCTCTGAGCCCGGATTTTCTCTGCACTGCCCTGATTGCGACGAGTTTCAACGACTGTTTGTTATTTATAAGCCAATGTTTTTTAGGACATATATCTGTCTTCTCCCTTCTCCCCCCCCTTCACCGAAAAGTATTACAAATATGTATGAACATCTCTTGAAATTTATCAATGACGAGATGATCAACGCTCATAGAAATCTCAAAGAGTAGTTCTATTTCTCTCAGATTTTCTGCTCGATCAGAATGTTGGTTTACTCTTTGAAAGACATTTTCAGTCATAGTTCCAGCATATGATGAAGTATCTAGAATATACCGAAATATCAAAAGTTCAGCCCTTCATATGAATTATGACAAGGTGAGAAAAGGGGGTGAAAAAACCAGGATTATATTATTTTTGCTATTGAATTGAATTTCTTGTGATTTCAAGTATGATTCAATTATTTTTTTTAAATTAATTATATGTCAATATTTGTTTGAAATCTTTTACATTTTTCATCACTTACTCTTGTAAGGAGTAGATATCAACTATTAATTTGAATCTTACTCCGTGACTGAGGGAGCATCAAAAATACAGCTTCATAATATTTTTGGAACCATTATTTAAATATACGATTTTTTTATATGACCTAAAATAATATTTCATTAGTTTACTAATTTTGAAGAAATGAGGTGGGGCGTGCCTTGTTAATTTTTGAAAATTTTGAACTCATTTTTTTCTTACCTTTGTCATCAAGGCGCGCTTGTGTTTTTAATTATTGAAACTTATTTGATTTAAATAATTGAATAATTCTTTATATTAAAATTATATTTATGAGTGAAAAAAATTTAATCAAATAAACTAAACTAAAATAAAAAATTATTAAAATGTCAAATGCGAATTTATTCGGAAAAGCATCGATATAGCCTTTTTTAGCTGAGTTTTTAATGAAATATTAAGCTATTACAACCTACGTGATTAAGATAGTAGGGTTCAGGGTGAAGAGGAGATTTCATTGCGACCAGGCCTGAGCAGAGGGGGAGGGGAGTTCCCCCGGTTCATGCAGATATCGAAAAAAATTGATTTTCAATTACTCTTCACTCCTACGATTGATAAAAAGTAATATTTGGAATCATCTGTATCTCTTCAACAAATTCACTTTGTAAACAAGTTCGAACCTCCAACTTCATATTAGCTTAGTTCATGACACCAAAATGACCTCTTAAAATTGCCTCAAAATGGATCGAAAATGGCAGATGATCAGAATAAGAGGAAAGTTGGAGAAGTCTCTAATAAATTGCGACTGGGTGACAACTAAGTATAAGGTAAACGACAAAAATCACGTCGATATTGGAACGAAAGGAGGGAGCTATGATACGAAAGAAATGCGATTGTAATAAATTTGAAAGATAAAGTTGTAAAAGAGAGTTGAAGAATCTGGCTACTGGAGACTGCACTCCAAAAAGACCAATGATGAATCAATATTATTTAAATATGAAATTTTTATTGAAAGAAAAGAAAAAATAATGATTAATATTGGAATAAAATAATGTTCAAATAATTTCAATTAATATTTTATTATTAAATTTATTTGATATAATAAAATTATTTATATGAATAATAAAAATAATTCAGACGTAATTTTGTAAATGCTGGTTTATCACACTACTGAGATCGAGTTTTAGACAATTATTAAAAAACTTCAAACAAACATACGAAATATATTACATTCAAATCAGGGCAAAGAATGCTAAATAATTTGGAATATATAGCATTGCAAAAACAATGTTTGGAGAACTGACGTATTTGAAGTTCCTCCATTGGCTCCATTCATTAGGCTTTATGATTACTAAGCCAAAAGGTATAATATATGCCACATATACTTAATTCAACTTCACAGGTAATGTTGGAGAGGATAATGAGAAGTTATCGTTTTCAAAATATGGTGAGGAAAAGTGGATGTTTTTCGATTAAGGTTTCCTACGATAGCTCACATTACCAAAATACAAACCTTTCTGGCTGCTTGGTGTAGATGCAGCGAGGTCAGGGACGAAAAAAAGTAATTTTTGGAGGAAAACTTGGTCATGAAATTTCTCTAGATTTCCATATTTCTTCGTCAAATTCCTCTAAAAGCTGAAATTTCGTTTTTAAAATCGATTTGGTACTTCGTCAATTTAATTCCTGAAGTTTGAACGTATTTGAAATGAGTGATGAAAAAGATCGAAGGAATACTTCAGGGAGGCCCAAAGTACAGATATCTCAAACTTGATAATCATATGATCATTGGTGGCAAAAAGTGCAACATATCTTTCTCAAAGGCAATACTGGGTGTAGGATGAGATTTCCTTTGAAATGGATTCGGCGCAGAGTTTCATCAAAAAACTGCTTTTAGGGTATGAAAATTTGATCATGAAATTTTTGAATAATAGATAGGTACACTAAAAAAGTCGAGGACGTGGCCTGAAAAGCAGAGGGGCAAAGGGACAGGTTGGCCTCTACGTCCGGGTAAGTTTTGCCAATAGACATGCTCGTATTAAAAACTCAGCTCCAGTAATGCGGCGTAGTTGCTTACATTTTGTTTTCAGCGCCAAATGTGGTTTCAACAACGTTATCGTGCTACAGTATAACACGATATGACTTATTAATTAGGTACATTTCACCCAGTGGGTATACTTGGCTCCGGTATGTTTTTTAATTTGGTTGCGAACAAGAAGTAAATACACGTAGTGCGTAGCTACTGTTTGTGGAAACACCTTCGCTCACACTATTTAGCGTGCACCTCCCGCGGACCTCGGTGAAGTTTGCGTAACTAATTAATAGCGTACGATAGGTGTAGAGGCGATTAAGGCTGATTGGATTACGATAGTTGTGATAATGTTAGCGGTGTAATTTAAATAATTAATCGTGATTACCATTATTTATTCGGTTATCTTTGAGTCTATCGTCTTCGACGGACGCGTCGTCTTTGTCTTTGTCTTCGCAGTCGGACAGCATAGCGTCGTCATCATCTTCGGTTTTGTTTTTGGGCTCCCAAGTCATTTTGTTTTCTTTTTTCAGTCTTCTTCTGGCGTTAGCGAACCAGGTAGATACTTGGGTTAAGGTCATTTTGGTAATTATGGCTAACATGATTTTCTCTCCTTTGGTAGGATAGGGATTCTTTTTATGCTCGTTCAACCAAGCTTTAAGCGTAGCCGTCGATTCCCTGGTAGCGTTTTTTCTTCTGGCCGCTAAATCATAACTGGTACCGTATCTGCGAACATTAAAATAAACAAGAAGCGCGTTATGTATAAGCGTATAACAATCGGTATAGAGTAGAAGCATAAAAATTCTGTCGTTTTATACGCTCGATTAATAACGCTGACGAATAGCTTCATTATATAGGCGGTAAATTATCAGAATGTGTATTTTATGTTGAGACTCGCCAAGCTAGGACCGGAGGCGGGTCGCGGAGACGGGAGAGGAAAAAAATTTCATATATAGAAATCTCGCCTCATACCTATATTTCTTATTTGGCCTTTTCCATAAACCACCACCAACTGTTAGCACTGTTAAAACAAACACGACAAAACGATAATTTAAAAACGCGAAGATGGTAGACTCGGAAAACCGCTGCGGCGCAGGAGATATTTATCGAGGTAACAGTATAACAGATAACATCCTAGTAGTCTGCGCCTATGTGCGCGATACGGTGAGGCTATATGTTTAACTGTACGAGCTGATCATTGTAGGCGGAAATTTCTACCTAATTTGGGGAATATTTATTTGACATTTTTGTAGCGTTGGATAAGCGACAGCGCAGGATTAAAGACGTGATTTAGGTTTCGAGTTTTTAGGTATTTTTTGTGCCATCGGTTACGGTAATTATTCCGTTATGGTTGTGATGGTTGTATCGAATGTCGTCGATGGGCAATTTGTACTCGGTTGAGAAGCAGATGTATCTTTTTCGTTGTTTACACGAGAACAAATTAAGGGAAGCGAGAAGTATTTATTTACGCTGATACAAATCGAAATAGGTATTATACAATTATGTTGGTAGGTGTGATTATGATTTTTTGAAGGGAAGGGAGAAAAATGAATTTTCATGAAATAATTTTTTTTTAACTAGAATTAAAATTACATGATTTTTTTCAAAGGGGAAAGGAAAGAGTAGCTGAATAATTTGTCGCATATTTGCTTTATTTTCTATGAACATTTTCGAAAATTAAAATTCTTTCTTCATGGAAACAGAAAACAGGATCACTCAAGCTTTATGTTTAAACAATGTAGATATTATTTTCTGGGAACTTTGTTTGAAAAATGATGTATACTGAATATTCATTTTAATTTTTAGCTGAATTTATAGTGAAGAATCTCAAGTTTGCTAGGAAGGGTTGACGGGAGGGGATCTAATATTTTTATTTTTAAAAGTAATTTTTAATCCACTGGATAATGCCTCATTTTTATGTGTATATAATATATTACTTCTTTCAAGTTGTAATCCGGACTTGTTTTCTATTTTGTGTATAAAGCCATATCGTAGTAACTAAAAAAAGAGTTAATGATAATTTGATGAATTTTTTTGAGACTTTTTTATTGATTTTTGAATTTTGGAGTATATCATATGACCAATGGTCAGCTACGAGTATATCAAATTAGAATGTAATTTATCCTGAGAAAAAAGATTCTAATATGTGGAGAGTAAAGGAACTCCACTGAGATGTATTCTGTTTTAACATGTTGACAGTATAAAAAACGCTTAAAATTTGGTCAAAGGGTTTTTATTTGTATATTTAAATGTGCTTTTTTTTATATTTTTGATTAATCTCAAAATGGTGTCTCATTCAAATTCCAAGGGAGGCTGCATATATTCCAAAACTCTTAATATTTTTAATTTTGCTGTCGTAATGGAGTGAGCTGGGAACACTAACTACCCAAATTTTAGCCTTGATGTCAATTGAAAGAAAGTTGAAGCAAAAGACAATTTTTTGAAGGGATTTTGAGTGATTACATTTTCTGTAATACTTCGTATCGAGTATCTCTTCATCAAATGCATCAAAAAGCTCAAAATTTATAAGTGAAGCCAATTAGAGATGCCAACATAACTTTTATGTTTGATTGATTCTGGTGACTGAGAGCCAAAATCATTAATTTCGAAATTTCAAAGAAGCTCTCCTAAGGGCCAGTTTCAACGATGGCGAAAAGCCATTACCAAAACCAACACTAAACCAATGAGGTGTAGTGGTAGCTAAAAATTCATCACTAAAACCACGTCATAAAGGCCCATTGAGATGAAGTTTACTTTTCACTGTTACCAGAAATATGAGCTAAAAAAATAAAAAAAATCTTTTCGCATTTGTTGAAATAACGATAAAAGAACTGTCTACTTAGTCATGCAACAGTGATAATAAAATACCCCTTATCAACTTGTGTATTAATAATTTTATTCGTTAATATTTATTTTTAAAATTATTTAATCACAATTAGTAGTAATACTTGTTACTCATAATGACTAAGTTGAAAGATTAGTTTTTTAGATATGTAAAATATTTTTTCATTTTTTTACTTCATGTTTCTGGTAACGTTGAAAACTGAACTTCGTCTCAACTGGCCACTTAACCATCATTATTGTGAAGGTTGGCCGTTGGGACACAGTTTTCGTAATGGTTTTTCTGTCATCATTACCTTCTTGAGAGTTTCCTGATTAATGATTTTGCCCGTTTGGAGCCACCACCGATCGATTTTTCATCTGATTCAAATTGGCAGTTCACTCAAATTTTGAGAATGATTAGAGAGTCTCCTAAAATTGCAAAAATTTCGATCATGATCTTTTATGATGAAGTATCTCGAAGATGAAAATATCAAAATTTCAACTTCATAAGTGAATTTAGAGGCAAGAAAGCCATACAAGAGACGTGAAAAATTTAAATTCGATATTGAAGCATAGTTTATGCAATTTATGCTGAAAATGGGAGCCTTTACGTTTAAGTGAAAATGTACTTAAAATTGTAACTAACTTAATTTTCTAGGTTTGTTTGAATCGTTTTAAATTTCTTGAATTTAGTGAACGTGAAAATTCATGATTAGTGATTCAAGCTCTCAAAATACGTGTGTGTGGCGGAAGAGGGGAGGTTTATAACGTCACATATACAATGGTTAAAGTTCATAAATGTATCAAGATTTCAGGTTTCAGAATCATGAAGGATTTGGAAGCAGAACGGCTTTCTGAGGACATCTTGTCATGAAGTTCTTTGAATCTTCTCTTACTCCCTGAAAAATGACTTGAGAAATGCAGCTTCTGTATGTAGGACAAGCCGGGAATCAAAACAGCACCCTTTAACTCTGTCTAAAAATAAAAATGAAATAGCAAGTGTCCTGCTATTTACAGTATTATGAGCAAGTTATCGTATAGGGCTCACCAACTAATTAAGAATTACATACCTGCCTAGTTCCTTTCGTTGGGACGAGGGGTAAATTCTTATCATTGCTTTTTATCGTATACATTTTATGACGTGGAACAGAAACGACCAACTATACAATATTATAACGAATTTGAAAAGTACTATGTTCGACATTCAATCAAAACACAGTGCTGTGATAATTAACTTGTGTTTGTTATTATTCTCATTTGTTCACTCAATTTCGATACAATCGTTCTTGTTCTGTTCTTCGTTCTTCAGACGTATTATATTCATGATCTTGTTCTTCGAACTTTTCTCGAAGAAACAAGAAATTCTTCTTTCTTTGTTTTTGCGCCTTTTTTCACAAATTTCTCACAAATCAGGAAAAATATGGAACTTCTTGATTACGTTAATAAATGTACCTAAGCTTAAAAGATGACTAATTTTGAATTATAGACCTAAATTTCACTTTTTTCTAAATTGATTTACCAATAAATTTCAGGAACGAAAAACGTACGAAATTCCAAGTTCTTCTCGTTCTGCTATTCTTTGTTCTTCACACATCTCAAATATAAGTTCTCGTTCTTGGTACCGTTCCTCGAAATAATAAAAAATCTCCGTGCCCTCTTGTTCTTGGCTCTCGTTTTCAGGGTACTTCTAACAACACTGCAAAGATCATACGGCACTGTCGTGCAGAATGAACGGAAAATAGAGAATACTGTATGGCGATACATTTCATGACATCAAGTCGGTGAGCCCTACTACATATTATGCATACTTAGAACCAAGCCCATCCAATTTTCATGCTACTTATATTGTTGGTTGAGATTTTATTATGTATTATCTATGAGATTATTAATTACTGAGTGAGAAGAGCATTAAAGATCAAGAAGGCACCAATACTTGAGCTACACCCCTCTCCCCACATAAAATACCCTAGTTATGCTACTGGATGGTTCTGTTAAGGTTGTAATAGTTATAACCTTAAGTATGATGAATTGGTGATGGTGAATAAGATTGTTAAAATGTTTGATGATTTTAAGTAATTTTTTCAATTATTATTTTTTGATTTCCTACATTGACTAAAGCTGCATGGGTGCTTTAGGTTCAGGTATATGTTCGACTAGATGGTAAAATTAGCACTTAGCATCATATATTTTGGACTGTTGATAGCGCATTTTGTCCTTGCATGGCTGCTTGCAATTTTCTTTCTGTCTCTCTCTCTCTCGTTCTTTCTTTCTTTCTTTCTTCCTACCGTCCCAGCAGCAATTTTTCGTGTATACAAATTTCGAAATATTCTCAACTTGATTTTTTTGTTTTTCACTAATTAATGAAAAAATAGTTCTACGGATGTGCTACAAGTGAGCTATAGTCGATCGGACTAGAAAGTTTCGAAGTAGCTGAAGGCGTGTGGGTATACTATTTGAGCGACCACACATCTTAATCGAGACTTCAGGTCGAGTTAAGCATCGGTAGTCGCGCACGGAGTCACATGCGAATGAAGATATTTGACACAAGTCGTAGAAGGCTGCACTTGGCTGGTACACTGACAAAGTATCGCGTATACATCACGGCGCGGCTAGAAATTAAAACCAACATGCCAACATCGATCCATAATATTAACACTAAGTATACCTGTTGGGAGTATAATCAATTACAAGACGAGCGGCGCGGATCGCGTAAATTGATGTTGGTCGTATCGTAGGCGCTTTGCGCGCGGTGGCGGAACGTGATAAATGATACATCAGAAAAGCAAACAGCCCGAAGAGAGCGAGCCATTCGGTTCGATTGTTTAAATTCCGAAGTACGGATAGTATTAAGCGAGCAACATACGATAATACGCGTGGTGTTCGAATTGTTTGCCGATGCAATACGCCATTATTACGACGGTATACGGTGGATAGAGCTGAAACACAAACGCTGGTAATAAGGTTTGTTTTGCTTTCGAGAAGAGGCGCAGTGGTTAAAGTGGCGCGGTTGGATTCCGTAATCTATTGCTGAATCGTGACACGCCTATGATAAATGTCCGCATCTTGAAACCCCCTTGTCTTACCCGTCCGATGGTATAAATTATGCTCGCCTGCTTGGAAGTTCACGCTACGATACCCGGTAGCAAAAGCATCCAACCTATGGGCTTCCTCGGTCGCACCGAAGGGTATAGATATTCACTACTGTCTTGCGAGTTCACGTAATTAAGAGATGTCAGTGGCGCCAAACCCTGATTAAAGAATATCTAGAAAAACGATAAATTATCCCTTCGCTCGTAAAATACCTATCCGTGCGGCGTTGATTTCGCAGCGATGTGGCCGAGAGAAGGCTAAAAGATTTTAGAACTTCTGTTAAAAAGAAGAATTATTTGCCCGAATAAAATGTATCGAACGCGCTCGTTTCTCGTTTAGAGGTTGTAAATTATTCGACCGCCGTGTGCACGCTGCGTAGAACAGTCTATTCGATGATATTGCGGCTTTGCATGCGATATCGTACGTTTACATTCTAATTATTATTTTTTTTTCCTGGTCGTCCAAAAATTACCTACCGATTTTTTATCGTCCGACACAAGATTACGGACGTGGAAATGTGAAATCAAAATTTAAATCTAAACGTATAATTTTTCGCCCCCAAGGTGATGTTTATATTGTTTCTACGCTCATATGGGTATAAATTGTTGGACTGCGTTATAAACACATACGTACGTGTATAGGTACCATCATTATTATTAATTTAATTTTTTATTTATCACCAACTGTGAGACTTAATAGGATGACAGCAGTATTTCTCAGCCACCATTTATCAGCCATAATCTACAACTCCATACTACAGTGGAACGAGCTCGCGTCTACATTCCATTTATATTTTGAAACATTGTCGATGAAGGGGAAAAGAGCCAGCGAAATGTACACGCCAACGATCATTAAATTTATACATGTTCGCTGGAAGAGATGCGAAAATTTACATAACACCTTCGCAGGCGGCACCGGTCAGCTCGAGCTTCACTATCAGCTGTACCTGCGACGTTCTCGTGTCGCGACTGCGGCTGGATTGTAATTTTAATTTTTTTTTTCGTCAATTAGGTTCATTATAATCAATTTTTTTCTAATCGGGTTGTCCTACGGTTGATCAGGCGAAAATATACTTTGATTATAATGCACGGATATTTGGAGTATTGCTCTCGGCTATCGCAGCTGGACTTGAATTACGCTCTGATATTAGGCCATTGTAATGACCGTCGTTGTAACCATAGAAGATGGACTGTTATAAATGATCTGCAACGATAATTGAGCATAATTTGGTAGCGGTTGTACGTATATTCGAGCCGGAGTACTGTAAGTTGATTTTTAGCACGAGGTGTAACCGCTTATCGGCGATTAAATCTTTTTTCAATGCATTTGCCGGGATACCTGTCATAAATTCATATTTATAATATAATAACAATAAAATTTAATCGTTAATTACACTAAACTCGGAACATACCACATGTTCATGAAATTATTTCATTTCATTTTTTTACGTTAATCGAAGCAACAAGTGAGATAGATCTTGAAAGACAGCTGATAATTCTAAATTTTAAATGGAGAAAGAATGTGTACGTTGTACCTGCATAATGCGATAACTTGTCCCATAAATTTGTTCGTGACCGAAAAGTAAGATTATTGACTTCTTATGAAGAAAAGTCTCGGAATCTTTTACCCAAACACTTCCAGAAAAAATTGTCTAGTAAAAACCATTTTTAAATGGTCAACTGCCCCTTCAGAATTTCGAATATGCAACATGTTGGATAGCATATTTAAAGGTGCTGCCTCATCACTCAAAGTAGCAAAATAGCGAGGGTTTTATCTTGCTCCTTCCATTTATTAAGAACTTGAAGAGTTCAAAATTGGTCGCGTGTTCAGTTGAAAAAAGTCGTTGCATTTTTTTAAATTAAAATTTTTGAAATTTATGTTGAAAATATTACAAAGTGATTAATTATTAATATTATTATTATTTTTTTCAAATAGTGAAAAAATTTTTTCATAGCTCGATATTGATATTTTGAGATATGAAATTAAACTATTGCTTGCTTCGTCTTGAAGAATATTTGAGATATACTTCAAATAATATCAAGTGGTGGCCAAATTTTTCATTTAAAAAAACAAAATTTGTGTCAAATAATTGTAAATTGGTAAATTGATGCATTTCTTGAGAATTTCTGAAGAATAAATGTAACTTCATCTAGACTAGTTAAATTTTCGGTTTTCATTACTGATTAAATTTAACCATCCTAGAGGTGACGTGATAACCAAGGCAGTTAAAAACGCCACCAAAAAAATGGTGAAGAGGAGAGTGGGAGAAAGGAAAAATAATTTTCTAAAACTTATTCTGGAATATTCGAATAATTATCAGGTGTCTCTCCAGTGATAAATTGTAGATACTTCGAATTTTTGTGTCTATTAATTATTAGTGACTACTCAAGAAGTATAATTAAAAAAAAAAAAAAAAAAAAAAAACGTTCAAGTGCTAAATATTGAATTTTTTTTTGAGTACCAGTAATTGATGAATTCTTAATATTGATTTGTAATTTTTATTTTTTTATTTTTTTAATATGATTTACAAATTATATTTTTTTTATGATTTTTTTTAAAGTCTAGGTAGTAATGATTCATAAAATATAATTATATTTTTTTAATGAGATATTTTTTTCATTTATATTTCTTCAATTTATTTGAATTATTGTTGAGCCCAGCTAATCTATATTCTATCAGAAAACTTTCGTTACTGTTAACCATTTTCTTTATGAATGCCCAACATTCTAGAATTAAGTAATCGTTCTATACTCAGTGCTGATGATGACATTCGGAGAGTCTGAAATGTCATTACTTTTCTGAACAATTCTTATTAATTTAATACTCGTAGCTTATAAATGATTCCACAGTGGATTGAAAATTGAAGCGTTCGGATGCACCACTTCAAATCAATACTGAACAAAAGTATGATTGTTCAATTTTCTTTCAATTTTTTTGAGCTTTATTTGAAATCAAAACAAACCCATGACAATCTAAACATCCAAACAAACAACATACCGGACAACCCAGACGAATTGAAAAAAATCCTATCCTTCATACACAAAATAAAATATAAAAACCAAATATAAATTAAACTCTCTACACTGGGCGTAACAATCCTAACAATTATACACGCCCAGTATAATAAAAAGGAAAAAAAAAACGAATTAATAATTATACTTACTTCTTTATTTTTTTTTTTTGTTTTTCATGATTTTTTTTTCAACTGAAAATGAATAATCTGTGTTTAAAGTTTTTTTTTTTTTTTTTTTTTTTTATTATTATTTTTATTTCTAAATTAAAAATGAATAAATTGAAAAGATATCAGCTAGGGTATCTTGAAAGTCATTCATTCATGATGTAGACATCTTATAAATGACGATGGAAGTGACGACATTGAATCAAAAGTGATGCATTTCTTGGCCTGATTTCCGCTATTTCAAATTAGTTTTTTTTTAGAGGTGAGGGAAGAGAGTCACATTACGGTTTTTAGAAAAATATGCAGTTCAAAAAGTGATTAAGGCTAATTTTACAAAATTGTTAGGCATTTTGTCATTCCACATACGGTGAGACTGATGCATTCCATAGCAAAGGAAACTCGAACAAGGAACCAACAGGCGATGAAAATATCACAGATAATAAACACGGATATTCACGCAACATCTCTAATACTCTCGCGCCCAGTGGTCATCGAAGAATAGCCGAACGAAGAAAAGGACTGGTCAAAGAATAAAAGTTAATCCTGAGCACTTGCTCTCGCTCCCACACATCTTCAGTGCACACTTAAAAGACGAGCTGCGAGGAAGAATAAAAGAATAGGATTTTAATTTCGTTACCCGCGGCCAACGCAGCTCGAGCTACATTAACGCTACGAAACAAAGTCATTATACGCGCGTGCGAAAAATAATCTCAACTCAAAAACGAATAGCTCGTTCCAATTATACACACGATACGAAAGAAAAATCAGCGAGCTCTAAAAAAAGCTTGACGAAGAAATACAATTCGTATACATTTACGCCCATTAAATGGTAATTACCGCGGTAATGAAACGTGCTGCCAAAATCATCTTCGTTATGGTGTAATAGAGGTCTTTAAAATGGTGTAATATACCAATAGAGACTTCATTCTCGAGTCTGCCTAGCTATTGCTATAGAAAAGGTGAATTTGGAAGAAAGATAATAATAGACTAATGTCAATGTATAATAAACCGGCAATTATCAACTGTAAGAAATGCTCGCCTTGCCCGATGCTGATGATAGTTGAAAAGAAAATATCACGCAGGTTACAGAGCGTTCGTTTTTCTTGTTTTTTTCGTGTAACAACGGAAGCGCGCAGCCAAGATAAGTAAATGTAATTTTAAATGATTCAGGGGTATCAAATATTTATCGTAATCCTATCACGTTTCGTGCGATAGTTCAACACTACCATTACTCATGCGAATAGGAAAATCCAGCGACGTGTCGGTCGCTTCGAAACAATTTATAGGTATTTTCGCGAAACGTACGCAGCGTTGCGACGAATACCTCGAGTTGTGCAGCTGTATTATCGAATTAAAAGACCGCGAGTAGGATTATTTCAACCACCTACAAAATTCCATCGGAACCTGTTTAGGTGTGTCGTTACATTATCGAGCTCCTATTAGAACAAATGACCGAAATTTTCGACTTCGGATGGTTTTTAATGAATTCGCCTGGATGTTGGGTTAATTTTAACAGAGAACTTGGATTCTACGCGGGGGAATATTTTTAATTAATTACGCCCCAGAAGAATTGTATAATTTGTACCAGCGCTGCGGTTGGTACTACTCACCGTGCAAATGGAAATGAACGTCGAGCATGGTTGAAAAACTTCATTATTTGGGGAGATTATTTTGCACTTGGTGTTTGAATGCATAGTTGATTTTTTTTACAAGTCATTTTAACGTTGAAATTTTTACTCGGTGAAATAATAAATGGTATTTTATATGGTTGACAGAGTTCAGATTTTTTAACAAAATACTGAAGAATATAAAGGCTATTACAGTCCATTTGATTACTGGGGAAGAGAGAGTTCGAAGGTGATTGGAATGTCATATCTTTACAAGGCTGAGGAGCAATATAGAATGAATATACGGAACAGCATTTTATAGATGTATTTTTTTTTTTTTCAAAAACAAATTAATGAAAAGTTAATAAATTCAAAAGAAAACAAAAGCATATAAGTACGTAATTCATAAATGTTGGATCAGTATATAGAAATACCTGAGTAAGCATTCATGGCAATTCATAATAGCTTACTTATTAATCACTTTTATCTGAAGCCATGGTCGATACCAATGAGGATATGTTTTTTAAATTGACTTTACACTGCCTAAAAAATTATTATCAAGACCTAAACTAATGCTGTGTGTGCAATGAAAATTTTCAAAGTTGAAATCCTAAGAAGAGTGAAAATTCATATGGAAAAAAAGTGAATCCGGTTTCAAGAACATATTCTTGTTTTTACTACGTATTTCATCCACTTCAAAAACCTTTGTGGTATTCTTATAAGACAAAGAAAACTTCTTAGTTATTATTTTGTTTTAAGTATTTTTTGTTGCTTTACTGCTACTACAAAAACTAAGAAAAATGAAAATGAGACTTGATATTTCTTTATTAATTGTTACACATATCAGTATTGAAGAATTTTTAGCTTAGTTTTTTATTTTTTTTTTTGAGTGACTTACTTTTTAGCAATTTTAGGTTTTGATTCACATAAGGCTCATCCAGTATTTCACAATAAATTAATAATGAAGATATATAAATTTGATGAGTTTCAAAGAAGTAGCATGTCTTTATTTTTTTGAAGATTAGCTACATCTTCCTATTTCTTTTTGAATTATTAAACTAATTATCTTGTTGAAAAATTTATGAATAATTTCTTAAATGCATGAAATATCTATGTATATAAATAGGAGGCTTTTGAAAGTTATTTTTAGAACATACGCTTTACATGTTTGCAGCCATGGTAATGGGAGGAGAGGTGAGGAATTTTTTCTTCAAGGGACCTATATTTTTTTAATGCACTAGAAATTTATGGATGTACTTCAGGACATAGTTTGACGAAATAATTTTTTTTTAATGATTCATACAGAATAATTTATTAATTATAGAAAATTCAATTTTTTTCAATTCAAGAAATCTGTTTTTGTATTAGTTCACTTGATTTACACGAAGACTGTTATTATAGAAAAATTTTATGATTTAACAATATTTAAGTATTTTAGATAATAAGCTCATAGGAGGAAGTTCTGATACCCACTTTCCTTCACTACGGCCCTAACTAAATGTGAATATAATCTAAACATACCTCGGTACCCTCAATTACTGTACAACTCCCTGTAGGTTCTGCACCCCCCCCCCCTAAAGATTGGAGGACGTCGGCAAATGGTCAAAAAATGGAATATTCGCTGTTTAGATTTTTTTGTCCAAGATTGTAATTTTAAATACACTTTATGACATCAAGTGTGTAAGGTACCTACTATTGTGTTTCCTCATGAAAAAAAAAAAAAAAAAAAAAACAGAAAATCGGTTTACATTTTGTTTATCTTGGTCGACAAATTATAGTCTGGCATTCCCCACAACAAAAAAAATTTCTATCCCTCACTGCTGATAGGTATTTGCTTTAAAAATCCACGATTCCTTCACTATGGGTATAATTACTGGTGAATAAACATTTATAATTTTCTAATTTTCATTCTAATTTAACCATGATTCACGTTTGCTTACGAGCTCCTAAATTTGAATAATTGGTCTTTTTCTAAAAAATCACCAAAATTTGAATCCTAATCCAAAAATGCTGACCTTAGAAAATTTATATTGTAATAAACGGTTCATAGACTAATAGTATGTTATACCGTGCGTCCAATTGAACTCCATAACAGGCAAAGCAGCAAATTTCCTTTTATGATACTTCAAAATACTTTCAGATTACATCACTGGCTATAAATGCATTGTGATTGGTAGTGAAAATAGAAATCAGTGTTACCAATGTGTTATATCCAGTTGGTTGTTGATTGAAAAAGAATTTTACGCTTTGCCTGTATGGGGTTCAATCGAACGCACAGTATGTATGAATAAATAATATTTTGAATCAAATTATTTTTTTAGGCATGAAGAAAAGCTATGGAAAAAGTAGCACTGTATAGTTATTTACGCATCAATTGAAAGCAGATTGAAAAATAAAATAAATAATAGAAAACTCGATAGTTCACTATTTAGCATTGAATTATGGTACATTTAAATTTCAACGAAAATTCAAGAATAAAAAAAAAATTGTTGATTAAAATACATAAAAATTTCAAACAAATAAACACACACTTTAGCTTCAAAAAAATGAAAAATAGAAGACAGATAAAGCGGCAAATTCTTGTTTATATCGATTAAACTCGAAATTACACGAGCGAATTAAAACCTTCGACTTAATCCGAACACCTGCTCGATAAACAAGCTTGGAAATGAGAAACCTCCCCTTCGAGAATGGTAACTCGTACACGCAGGTTTTTCGTATCTCGAATCGCGATGTAGCAACTATAGCAACCCTCGGGAACGACGCTCGGCGTATACAAATCCCTCAGCAGTACCACAATTATCGAATGTAAACATCGACCGGTGCTCCGAGACGGCGGTGGTTTAAGTTTAAATCCATCAGTAGTTCAATTAAGAACCCCTCGGATTCTTTCGTTTGGCGCTTTTTAATTCGCATATTACGAAGAAATTTTTGAACTTCGTATTCATTTATTCTCTTTTAATTATGACAGCATAATGTATAAAATTACCTACATTGTAATTATTTATGAGATGGGATCGAGCGAAATGAAAAAAAACCGGAAGCTCTGAATAGGTTTGAACCTTCGCACGTTTGTTGTTTCACGAGTATTAAACGCTATGGCGATTTTTCTTTCTCTATGGTTTCGTATGCGTGAACATGTGCGGCGGTTACGCTTTATGAAGGTGATTTTTTTCATATTTACCAATCAGCAAAGTATGGCAATTAATTATCATCTTGGGTGAATTTCGCGGGTCGATCGAGTCAATTATTTCTGATTAATTTGAAAGTCAAAATAGTCGCGTAATTGAATAATAAGTAGTTTAAATTATCGCGAGCTACGGGGCGGAGAGGGAATTGAACGTGTAAATTTTAGAATATAAAGGCGTGAAATATTTGCATAGTGGGTTCGTCGCCTACATTTTAAAAACATCTTGATAACCTAATTCCAAAAAAGCTTTTATACGTGATCGTGTTTTTTTTTTGAATGAATCCGAGGTATCTAATGAAGTAAATATTTCATTTTCCAGAACATTCCGAAAACTATAGAGTCCTGTGTAACTCGAGGTTCATTTTTTTATCCGAATAAAATGGAAATAGCTACTCATTCGCCTATTATTAGGAGGCGAAAAAGCCGCGAAAAAAATATCCCAGGCTATCTGGAAAAATCACAACTGCGACATTTTATTCGACTGTTTTACAAAACGATAAAATAAATCACCGACGTGAAGTGTATTCCGCTTTATTTTCGAGCACTTCAAAATTCATAGCCAAGTTCAAACGTGGCATCCATAGAATTGATTTTCCCTCGACTTTTCCCCAGACCGGGTTAAGTGTAGGAAAAGCGGCGTAGTTGGGAGCCGGTGCGGTGGTAGCGTGCACAAAAGTTTCTGTTGGTGTTTCCCTCGTGTGTTTTTAGCACTCGCAGCTTTTCCTACTACCACTGAAACACGCATGTACGAGTAACTTTTTTTTCCCTCTCGTCGAGGTTTTCTCAAAAAGCGCTGTAATATAATGCTTTCAATGATATTGTCGTAAACTTCCCGAACTCGATGCATTTTATTTTTTACAACGTCGACAATGATATGCCGGCGCGAAATAGAGGTCGGGGAGTTGTAACGAAGCGTTCGTGACATATTGTATTTATTAATCTATATTTTCGTAGCATACTTAATGACAGTTTAGGGGACAAACATCAAGATTACAGAGTGTTTGTTAGATGTTAAGTACACGAATTCAAAGAGGAAGGGAGTGTATGCTAAACACGCGATATTCGATAAACAAATAAAAAAAAATGGGATTTTATGCCGACGTTTTCAGATGTTCAGGAAAATGCTCTGATGATAAATCATTCTAAGAATTTCGAGCCCAGTATTATCATTCCTCTCTATCCTCTTAGTTTCCCGAAAAACGTATCATTTTGTAGTAATAGACCTAGCTAGGGAGTATTTTCAGGATAAATTAAACTTTCAAGCATCTTCCTCTCTATACACTGAATAATGGAAACATTAGTATATCCGGACTTGGGGATTACAAGCATTCGATTTTTAATTAACACGAACTGGTCAGGGGGCAATTGGTCAAGGTTGAAATAAACGAGTAGGGATGGCAAATGGCATGCAGAAAGGTCGAATGTAACTGAAGCAAACGATTTTATGGAGTAAACAATTTTATTTTTTTATTTTTTTTTTGTTCGTTCAAGAAAATAATTTTAGAAAGCGAATAATATATTTTTTAAGTCATTTTTTTCATTGTCTAGAGGTCGTATTTTCTATGCGATAATTGTAGCTGCTTATGATGTATTCAAATTTAGTTAATTTATTACTCAACTTATCAGGCAGACCATTTTGTGGGATAGGGGCATAACTTTAATTTTCAGCTCTACTTATGGAAGTTCATTTGTATGGATATGTAATAATTTTTTATTCACTAGATTCATTACGTTAAGACTCAAGACAAGTAATAAATTCTAGCCTTCATCATACTGAAATAATAATGTCATATTACATATACCTAAATTAATTTTTTTTATTCATATTTTTAATGAATTAATTATCATACAACTTGAAATATTTTTTTTATTTGGTAAAATATTATTCAAAAAATGCAGGATCACCTCGCCTGCCCCTTTTCTAATACATCGCCCATAAATTCCCAACGTTTGCTATTCTTCTGTGAAAAATTTGAATTTATGCGCTAAAAGATTATCATATAAAATTAGTGAATTCCTAAAAGAGTCAAAAGTAATGAATCAAATCATTAAGTATGTACATACTACATAGTGGCATAATACGCTCTGTAATTAAAGAACCTGATACACGTACCTATAATCTCAAAAAAAAGCAATAATTGAAAGAAATTATTTTTCATTTTTAAATTGCAAATTAGCGTTGTGTTTTTTTTAAAGCGGCGTATTATACTATTAAATAACAACCATTGTGACTTTAGAGGTCACTAAAGAAAAGAATAAAAAAATAAATTCATAATAAATAAAAAAAAAAAAAAGCTAAAAAAATTAATTTATTATTAATTTTTAGCTGAGCTCATATCCTTACATTTTACACCATTTGTAGTTATATGAAAAATGTTATGTTTTAATATTTATAAATGTGTTCTCCCCTCACCTTTCTAATGTAAACAGATGCGCATTTTTCACCCAAATTATCTGGAGATACTTATTTCAAATTTTAATCTAATCGGTCTTCAATAAAAATTTCAAAAAAAAGCTGGAGGAAGCCTCAAGCTTCAACGTTTTCGATTATAGTATCATATTGTACATAATGGCATATCAAAATTTTAGTTTCTCAAGTAAATTTGGAGGGGAATTAGAGCAAAAAACAGCATTTTGAGAACTTTAAGTCAAAAAAATATTCAAATGTTTAGCAGTTTCCACAAAAGCTGCCTAGAAACGTCATACTTTGTACTGAGGTTAGTTAAGAATAATATCATACTCTCAGTGCGAATTCAAATGAATTGAGAACGACGCAAGTTGAAAAGGAAAACTCGAGGAAACTAAAATCGCATAAATCCAGTGAAAATGTTCTCATAACATCTCTAAAATTGATGATGGAAGGGATAAGGAGAAATTATGCATTATTGTCTTCAAGATATGGTGAGGATGAATAGACGATAAAAATTTTTTGATGATGCTTTCATGTAATAATGTGAGCTCAGTAGCCCTCAAGTTACAACTGGAGAGAAATTAAGGGGGAAAAATACTTTTCGGAAGAAACTTGATCATGATATTTTTGAATTTTTCATATCTTCTCACCGAATGAACCTAAAGCTCGAATACCCTTTATACGAAGCGTTTATGGCTACGATGTAAGTGTGACCAGTGACCACTCAAAATCAATTAAAATGGATTCAAAATGACGACTAAATTCAATGCCACAGAAGATATATCATCTTTTTTTTATTGCTATAAATTTCTTTAAACTGTCAATTATCTCTTTTATTTTCTAAAGATATGCATGCCCTTCAATTTTGTCGATAGGCAAAATTTTTTCAAGACCTGTTTGGTAAGAAATATACGATTAAGATTTTGACATAATGCTGAAAAGTTGAACATTCTAAAAAAGTAATTTGTGCACTTTTCAAAGATATTCTTTATCCCTTCAATTTCCCTTTTTTATATTTATTGGCAGTTTTTTTTTCATTTCTTTACGTTTGTTTTGGCAATTATTTTGACATTTTTGATGATTATTTACGTATTTTGTTAATTTTTGGCATTTTAAAGGAAAATGTTTTTTAATCTTTTTTGGTAATTTTTTTTTGATGATTTTAGCATTTTTTTACGTTTTTCATGATTTTCCCTCTCTATTTTCGAAAAAAAAAATTGCTCTTTTTTTGCGTTTGTTTTGGCAATTTTTTATGATTTTTAGCAATTTTCTTAATGTTTTTGACGATTTGGTTCTGAGGTTTTTTTGCAATTTATTTTGCTGATTTTTAGCATTAAAAAAAATGTCTTTTAATCTTTCTTGGCAATTTTTTTTTATGATTTTTGGCATTTTTTGTACGTTTGTTCTGGCTATTTTTCATGATTTTTTGGAATTTTTAAAATGTTTTTAACGATTTGTTTCTGAGGTTTTTTGGCAATTTATTGTGATAATTTTTGCTTCAAAAAAAAGATTTTCCCTATTTCTTAGCAATTTCCTTTATTGATTTTTGGCATTGTTTACTCTTTTCATGTTTTTTCCCCTATTTCCCAAAGAATTTTTGCTCCTTTTTTACGTTTGTTTTGGCAATTTTTTATGATTTTTAGCAATTTTTCAAATGTTTTTAAACATTGGTTTCTGAGGTTTTTTGGCAATTTATTGTGATAATTTTTGATCTCAAGAAATGTTTTTCACTATTTCTTGGCATTTTTTTCAGGTTTTTCATGATTTTCCCTCTTTATTTTCCGAAGAATTTTCGCTCCTTTATTTCAGTGATAGGCAAAATTGGTGTTATATCTTTTTGTTTTGAATAACTGGTTTCAGTGACATTCATTAGTAAAATTTAAACAAACAAGTCATGTTCTTAGTTTTGAAAAATTGTTTGGCCTCAAAGTAATAAGTTTCAAGTGCCTAATGAGTAATACAGCGCTAGCAAAAAATGGTTTTAATTGAATAAGGGCGAACTCGTATGACTAATGGGGCAAGATATACGCATATCTTGAATCGGACTTATCATGTGGCTTTTGAGGAGGTAAGGGGGGCTTCCAGCTTCGATACTGGGTGTGGATGTGAAGAGATTAACAGCATATGTTTCTTTAAAAAATAATGTTGCCTAGCTGCTTACTTCTTTTTTTAGATTTTGGCGGAATGTACTTGGAAATGTGAAAACGCGGCGAACGTAAGTACCTACCCGTTTTAATTTTATGGTTTTTTTTCATAGCGAAACTTTCACTCCTACTCAGCAGCGAAAGCTGATCTCTACAAAAAAAAAAAAACTCTCCGAATTCGTTCGTACGTTGTTAAAAACCCACGCGGATTCGCCGTTCATTCGAGTAAAAATAATTTCCTCTTATTTCGCGCCGTAATAAAACTTGCTCGAGAAAAACCCATCCAAGTGGCGCTGCGTACCAAAATAAAAAAAAAAGGAAAAAAATTTTCGTCGACGAGTCGCGAAAGAAAAGGAAAGATGTTTTACAAGATTTCGCAAGGTAAAGTAAATTGAAAATATAGTCCTACACGTGTGTTTTGCTTTCGGCAAGCATTGCGAAAATAATTGTCGCTCGTAAAAGGGGAAGCGAGAGAGAGAGCGAAATTTAGATGGTTGTTTTTTTTTTCGCTGTTGTATACGCGCGTTCGCCGTAAAGCTAATAATGTAGTTTTCCTTATTGGAGCCTATTTTCCAGCCATTCGGTTCGCACTCAGATGTCGTGTAGGGACACCCTCCGCTTCGTCGCCGGACGCGCGTTACCGCGGTTTAACTACTTCATTGTACCTCCTTCTCGGTGTACTGGCATCCTCAGTGTTGCCAACCGCCAGGGGAAAACTCCCACGCGGCGAGGGGTGCGAAACTTTCTAATAATGAAGTAAAGTTAAAGGGGTGCCGAAATATTCGGGCGACGGGAAACCGTATACGCTACGATGGTCGTAAAGAGGGTTGGAGTTTTTCCTCGGCTAAAAGCGAACTTTATTTCTCGGCGGGTGGCGTGACACATACCGTCGCTTTCTGGCTCGGTACCGGCGTTTGTGCCCGTTAACGTCGTCTACGGCTGGCGCAGGGCGCGAAGGGTGCTTTGATTTCCTTTTATAAGGGACGTAATTTTCAAACTGTTAACTTTAACTCCTCTATGTGCGGTTTCCAAACAATTTTACGCCTCATTTCTATTCGCGCGCGTAATTTTTCCAGACTCGGGGGTTTTTCGGCGAGCCATATTTACGCGAAACGCGCCGACGATTGTGTTTACTCGATTTCGCGACCTATCTCAATTATTTTATGCGATTCGGGTGGTTTTTTTTCTCGACGAACGACCATCGTTCGATTTTGATTACCTTCTCCCTCTTTTTTGTCTTCGTGTGCGTTTGATAATTACGTAAGAAATGGCGTTATCGAATTAGGACTTTCGTTCTGTCAAGCCATCGATGACTACAACCGTACTCTTCGGTATCGACGCCAGCTTGATAAAGAAATATTTAATTGAGCTCGTATATAATAATTATAAGCCGAGATAATAAATGCCAATAACGAGCGTCGGTTTTGTGTAAATTAGTTAATTAATTAGATTAACACGTATTAGCGTTATGACGATGCGATTAAGTACGTAAATCGCGATTATACCGGGTGGCGCCGCTCATGTTGATTAATTTTTCATTAAATGCGCGATTAGTCGTTTGTAGTTAGATTTCCTATTATTTGTAAGGCGGCGTTGAAAAATTACTTTGAAGGTGGAAATTGTATGATCGTCTTTGTTTCCATGTTCTCTTTTTCTTCCCCTCTGCCCATAAGCTGATGGTTGCCATATTTTATTATTGACGTTTTTTAAGAAGATCAAAGATGGGGTGGATGCATTCCATTTTATTCATTATGAAGTTGGATTTGAATTTCAGGTTTAGGCTTGCTGAAGTGCCGGAAAAATTCTTGTAAATAAGTAAAATAAACTATTAAAATATTGAGATGGGTATTAATTTATATTATATGTGTCGTGCTCAGGGTGCATGAAAAATCAATATTTATTTTTGATGACATCCCTAGAATCCAGTGACGTAACTAGGATTCTTTAGAATGTACAATGGAGGTCCAAAAAAATATTATAATTTTAATTACTCGTAGTTACTCTGATTCAATATTTATTTGAATACATTTTTGCCATTTCTCAAGTCTTGAAGTATGTTTTTCATACTTGAATTTTTTGGAGTCACCTACCTTGGTTTTGCTTTAATTACATCACTACTGGAATACTTAAAATCGTCAAATCGCCTAATATCATGTCATATGACGTCATTATCGCAAACGAACAGAGCACTAAAATCCATAAGGAAGCGACTTGTTTTGCCAAAAGGGAAATTTTCAAACACTCATATTGTAAAGTGATGAAAATTTTTCCAAATGCTTTCATAATTCCAGAAAGAATTTTTATTAAAATAAATATTGTTGAAATTAACGCATTTAAAAGTATCCTTGAAGGAGGCTGGAAGATGGTCAACTTTTAAGTCAAGTTTTTATGATTGAGGTATCAGTTGTAAAAAATAGTCCTTTTATCTTTGCAAAAAATTTAAGTAGAAACCAATGTTTATGTTTACGGGAAATTAAGGCACGAGAAAAAATGATTCAGACGAAAATAATAATTATGATTAGATTAAATATAGTCATTAGTGATGTTTTTTATCTTTTTCAGAGCAAAGTAGGGCAAACTTCAATGTTCTCCTAAATTTTGAATTTTTCATCAAATTTACCGATATAAAAATAATTAATTATTTCTAGATCCTAATACCTATAATATTGATAGTGAATGATTGTTTTGTTCGATTTTATGATTACAAATTTTCAGTTATCATAAAAAATTGTGGCTTGTAATTCCCCCCCCCCCAAGAAAAAAATCATTATTTATTACAAAAAATGTGTTTTTTGATGGCTCTTTTTTACTTAAAGAGTGAATCATATTTTTTATCTGTTTTTTATTGGTAAACGTATGTGGTAATCTTCGATTTTTAAACTCTCAACATTTTTCTCAGTGTCGCGTTCAGGTTCAACTGGGTGGTGCAAACACCATGCACTTTAGCCATTTACAGCCTATTGTGTCCCTGTACTTTCAGAATCTTTGAACCATTTTCAAAAATACTCATTAGTTACCAAGATAACTGTGTTCAAAGTTGACAGTTAACTTAGCTGGTCGCTTCTACATGCAGTTCAAAAGTTTATTTCGTTTATGTTTATCACATGACGATAAAATTGATCTGTACGTTGAGGTTTTAATCTATCACTCACCCAATTCTGAAATTGCACCCATTCGTATAAAATGAAATTGAAAATAGATTAGATGAGACACTAATTTCTCAAAATTTGCTACTAGTGGTGCTCACAGAATTTCAAAAAGATGGAATAGGATTAGTAGAATTATCCATCCACCCTTGAGGAACGAAACCATTCTCATTTCTAAATGATAGTCTCACAGTAGGAAATTAAGCAACCTTTAGCACACTGTATAAAGAATTTTCAAAAATTGTTCAAGATTTCAATGCTCTATCAAATTACTGGAAATTTGCTTATTTATCTGGTAAAGTATAATTATTAATTTTTGGCAATTTAAAAATTTTTCCTGAGTTTGTAAGTCTTTATGGAACTGTTGAGTCGTTTACCTCATCGGCTTTTTAAATTGAGTTAATATGTTTGTACTTTGAAGTTTCAAAAAGAAATAGGAATGAAGCCTTCAAAATACTTATTAGTCGATTCTACTAGACTTTTTTTTTTAAGTTGTAATTTTTAGATTACCCAATTGACAAGTTTTAGCGCACTAACCTAGTGCTTAATTTCGAAAAAATGTGATTTTCGCTATATCTTCCTCGTAGGGAATAGGGATATGAAAATTTACGATTAAAAATTGTGCTATAAAAATCAACAACAAAAAAATTGAATACATTCAAAAAATATAATTATAAATTAAATTGATTATAAAAAATTAAATTTTAAAACGTTTGCGAGTCCAAACATTTTATTAAATTTTTACATTTTTTTGTACTTGAAATTATGTTAGTCTCCTTCTTGTATCGATAATAAATCACAGACTTTTTTACTCGAGTCTTGTATTTCTTCTTAGGCCAGAGACACTTGAGCACAAAATTAGGGGGAAGGGTGGGGTAAGATTTTGAAAACTTTTCAATCTTAAACAAAGAATTCTTAGAATTCAAAATAAATTCAATTTCAATTTTTTATTCTTATTTATATTACTTTTTTTTATTTAACGTGCCATGTACAGCTACGAGACTAGAAGTACGGTGCTCACGTTCTCATACGGAAAGAGCTCTGAGTAAAAGATGAATTAAAAAGATTGAGAATGGTATTTGGTCATCTGGTAGAAGGCTGAAAGAGCATGTGAAAAAGAGTATTCAATTTTTAAGAGATTGTATTTCGGACATTGAATCAAAATATGTTCAGTTGCGAGGATAATTCCGCAAAGAAGGCAGGAAGGAGGTGGAACGTTATTATAATATGAATTATTGTATCAATAATTTTTTTTTCAAGCATTTTTTCAACACAGGATTTTCAGATAGGTAGGTATAATCTTTTTTTTTCTATTTAATTCAAATTTTGAATTTTGTATTTTTATCAAAAATTTATTTTTTATTAATTTCGATTATTTTATAGCATGCCTTTGTGGAATGACTTTAATGTTGTGCCTATATAATTACTCATGCTGTTGAGAGATTTTTTATTTTTCCAAGATTTGAAATCTTTTTTTTTTTAATAAACTTGTCACGTACTACAAGTTGGGTCAGAGGCACGAAAAGAATTTGATGTTAGATTTTGGAGAAGAGGTTTCATTTTTCAATAAAGGATATAAAGGATATTAGCATGTTATTAGTGTTTAGGAAAGAATTTCAAATAACGATCAAGAGAGATGGATATAGGTAATGCATATCTAAGAGAAGGAATTGGGAATCTTGTAATTTTATAATTCGAAATTTTTCCACTGTTCCAATTTTCACCTTCTCTTTCATATATATTATTTTTTTATATCGAAAGTATGTAATGTTTGAATCGACTTATGAGGCGTAGACATGAGTACCGACCTCACAAACTGTATGATAAAATCCATAATTCGATTATTATGCCAAAAACAAAAATTAAGAAAGTAAAGTATTTTATTGAAAAACTCAGGCTTAGATATGGAAACTACATACGTTTCGAGTTCGATATATTGTAAGCGTAGAATTGTGCGAAAAAGTGAATTAACGCAAAAGCCAGTATTCTGTATCATTTGTAATGTGGCAGACCATATGATCTTAATCTAAAATTAAATAAAAGTAAAGCTCATGTCATTACCATTATTTAGTCATGAAGTAGCTATTATCAATCTGAAGAGAACTAGAATTAGTCCCGGAGCGAAAATAATTTTCGAATTTTTTTTTCAGTTTTTTCTTAAATTCAGTGAAAATTTTGAAAAATATATACACCGAAAGAAAAATCCAATAAGAATTATAAAAATATTTTAATTTTAGAGTCCTTTCTAAAAGCAGGACTTGGAGGCATCTACTCGCTTACCACTCCGTCTCGCTGACCCTAGGTGTTATTTTTAAATACTATATCGAGTGGATTGAAAAAAGAATCATTTTAAAATAAATTCATGCTAATTCACTTCTTTCTATGTTTAAATCGAAGCTCTTTTCGAATTGATGTTCCAGTCGAATTTTTCAAACTACTTTGTGCTGTATTAACTTGGGAAATTATCTTTGTTTTTCTGCTTTTCGAATTTCGCCCATTAATTAGCGAGAGCTGGGAAAGCACTAGCGTATATTTATCTCAGTTGTACAGCCGTAAATTTATTTAGAAAAACAAACTTATTAATAATTTATATCTGGGTGATGTTAAATTTCGCTAAATTGCGAACTGCTGCGTGTAAATTACACGTTGATTTTTGATGCCTAAAAGTGTACGCTATGTAAATTAAATAATGATAGTAATTTTTGGCACAATGTTGCCCATTAGTTGATTTATATTTTATATACATAGTATATGTAAGATGTTTTTTTTTTTGTTAGCGTTAATAAACTATACGTCCGAATATTATCGATATGGGCTTGCACGAGCGATGATAGAGGCGTGGATAAAGGTGGAGTTTGAGTTATTTTATCCCACCGTGTATTTGTTCTTCTTTTTGTTCGTGCCGACCGTATATAGAAGCGTTGCCGCACGACCGATAATTAATACGTACAGGTAATTGATATAGTTCGAAATGTTACAATTATTTCATATTGGAATGATGAAAATATAAGTATATCGATATAGAAGTGGACTGGACGTGAAGCGAACCCAGTTATACGTGGTTTTTTCGAGAAAGCGGTCATACTATTAAATTGATGACAAGTTATTCGCATGTAACGCGTTTCACGATACGCATATTAATTACACGTCGAAGTGTGAGTTCGTTGTTGCATAAATAAACGACAGTTCGATCGAGCGCAAGAAGTATCGATCGAAAGGGACACCTATGGGGCTCGTTAGATGATAGACATCCTGTGATTCCTCAGGTCAGTGTAGCCAATCAGTGAAATAAGGCCTATGATTTGCAACTCCATGGTGCGGTACTTGTAATGGTTACCCACAAGGTAAAAAACAAAAAGGTGCTAATTAAATCGAGCACGACGTGTTTACTTACCCGTAAGCCGCCATTGCTGGATCGTAGGGGTAATATCCGGGCGTCGTTTGTAAGCCTGCACTAGTCCAGGCTGACATTTCCGGTCCGCTGGTTCCATCTTTGATTCCATACGGAGTTCCCTATAGAAACGAATATCGTTTGTATTAGATTTTTGTAATCCTACACTATAATATAGGCGCTCCGTGAACCGAGCAAGTGAATAAAATTACGTTTTGGAAAAAAACTAGTTTCTGAAGTATATTTAACGCAGTCGTATATGAAAATAGATTCTAATGCATTGCTGATTATCAACGTTATTTGAATAACGTTTCAATTAAGATCGGAGACTCCGAGACTGTTTCCTTTTGAGATGGCCGACGCTAAGGTATATTTTTCACGCCAATCGGTTCCATTGTGTTGGCGATGATAGCGCGCGTAAAAATGCGAAATATTTAATCGACAAAGACCACAAGCGTCATTGAAATTTGCCGAAAGGAACGTAAAGAATTTTGCAAATTTTAACAATCGAGATGTTATCGCGATATGAGTTGGGTGTACGTCGATGCCGGTAATTATAAGATAATTAGTATGTGCCGCCGAATATATACGCGACCTGTATACGCGTCGGTTCGATTTAAATAATTATACATTAATTTACATTTTATAAACCATCGTTCGACGACCACCGATTCGCAATGCGAAATTCAGTTGCATCGAGAGTTCAGTATAACCCGAAGGCGAATGTCGAAAAAAATGCTCGAATATGTTCTTCGAGTTTTTACCATAACGAACGAACAAAAAACAAAGTCGGATTTTGTCATGTTGAATAACAAAAAGCTTATATAGTTGAGAGAAAAGTTGGCGGTACGTTGGTGTTTTCGATATGAAACTCAGACTTAAATTTTATTACAGATTTCTGGCGGGCGAACTTTAACCAGTATCGTATGGTCGTTAGATGGCGTTGCTAATTCTAAGCCGAAAAAGCTTTCGTATATTTTTACTCGCGAGTATAAACAATAAGGCGAATACGAGAGAAAAATGCCCGGCTACTTGGTCTCGATAAAATACGAAATAGAGTACACGAGTTGTGTATAACGGTGTAACCGACTCCATTACCATTAAACCCTCGGCAGCTCGGTTTATTCTCCGGCGAATCTGAAAGTTCGGTTTTATAACGATAAAATGACAGAGTTCGCGTTAAACTGCGCTATTATGAAAACACGAAACAAAACTAATAACGTATATTGTTGGTTTTTTATTAGGGTAATTTTTTTCTCGATTGTTCGAGCTTTGTTTGATTTTGGAGTTTTTTTTCGTTCTCGGTATTGTTACCTTTTGGGTACGAGGTTTTTCCCAGATTTTTTATCGGATTCGTTCTACCGTTATATTAACGACACGGGGTGATGTAAATTGGAAAAACGAAAGCCTTTTCAGGCTGTTTTATTTTTTTTCGTTAGTTGTACGTTGTAATTATACGTTAGAGGAGCTTAATGTATTTAAAGCAACTTTTCGTCGAATTTCGACATCGGACGGAAATTAAAGGGATAAAATCAAGTTTTCGTGTTTTAATGGAATACTTAGGCTGAGATAGGAGCTCGATAAAGTATCGATTTTTTTCTCGTTAATTTGAATTAAATTTGTATTAATGTTTTATATTTGTATAGATGATTTGTAAGTGCTGATTAGAGCTCTGATTTTTTTTTTTAAATTATGAATGTTTTAACACGCCCTGAAAATCGGTTACTTAGTTTCAATATGAAGTACTCCAGAATTAGCCAATTTTACGCACCACGATAGATTTTATATAGGACAACATCGATCCTTTGAATTAGCCCTCTCACGAGTAAAAAAAATTGTAAAAATTAATATTAATTTACCAGAAAAAAAATAAATAAATAAATAATAATAATACTATAACAAATTTAATGAGCCACCGTTTTTCACCAAATAAGCTTGTATTAGTTTCGATTTTTTTTTCAATTATGAATATTGCTGCAAACTCCAAACTCTGTAAATGATGTATTTAGTTTGGATATCAAATACTCAATAGACTTACTGAACCTATTATAATCGATCCTTTGAAACATCCTTAAAAAAAATTGTAAAAATTGAAATCACCAACAAACCGAATAATTTATTAAAAGATTAATTATTCAACGAATCATCAATTTTTTTTTTAGTGCTTGTCTTTATATTACTACAGATACTTTGCAACTATACTAATTTTAGCTCATATTATTGTTTTTGGTATTTTTCTTTTTTTTGTATTGTTATGAGAATATTTTAACAAATTTTGAAAATTAATAAGTAGCTAATGAAATTAAATATCCAAAGTCAATCTGTTTTGAGCTGCACAATACACTTTATATGATACACCATCAATCCTGTAAATTCCTTCTCTTGGTGTCACAAAGAAGAAGAAATTGAGTTTCATTTACAAAAAAAAGCATGTTTCAATGATTGATTTTTCTCAGTTTTTTTTTTTTGTTGGAAAATTTTGTTATTAACACTTTCAACAATCGCACCAGCTGAGAGGGAGGAACTGCATGAGAGGAGATGTAGGAAACAGTGATCAAAAAATTATTAGCTGTGAGTAATATATGGAGAGGTTTTTCATTTGAATTTCTCTTAGGAACCACACCAAAGTTGAGAATTTTTTTCAACTTTTTTCATAGGATGGATCTGAGTTCAAAAAATGTCTAAATAAAATTCATTAATTTCGCATCGTTTTCGATAAAAATTCAGATTAAAAAAAACTTCATATATTTCTTGTGGGAAGTAAATTTGCTGATCACTGTTTCGGTTAATTCTCAAATTCGCCAGTAGATAGCGACCTTTGATGGGAAGTGCCTACTGCCTACAGTCCAACACTTATTAAAGGAAACGTTTTTTTTTTTTTTTTTTTTTTTTTGGAGAGTTTGTCGCTATATTTTTACTGATAATTTGTAACTTTAGTGATTTCAACTCATATTATTGTTCTTGTTTTTTATTTTTTGTTTCAATCATTTTATCAGGTATCAGGTAGGTGTACTGATTAGGTATAGATTTTTAATACATTCTTGTTTTTTAATCGCTTTTTAAGATGATTTAAACAGCTTACATTTCGATTAAAAATATCGCATGATTTAATTTAGCATCAAAATCAACCACCTCAAACATATTTTCAAAATTGCGAGCAATACGGCGCAACGTTAAAACCTTGATAAATGCTGTATTCCCTCTTTGCAATCTCATTCATTCGAAATCTCACCATCATCGTTTAGCAAACTAACAAGGAAACGAAACGAGTCGCGTTATTAATGAAGCATTTCAGCACACACTGTAAAATCACCCACTTCCCTGGTTTAACGACCCTTGATATCGAAGAGTGTGGTAATAAGCTTACTTAAACGTGAAAACAGTAAACAACTCAAATTAAATAGACTTTTTCCTTTCCTTTTTTTTTCCAAACTTAACAATAAATTCGCGCGCGTACTAACGGCGCACCGAAATACGAGAATATACTTTTCAAACAAAATAAAAAATATTAAAATAATGTACCGACATCCTGGAAATGTAACTAATTTGTTGTGATTATTCGAAACTGGTTTCGTTTCTCACGAGTAATTTCTGCGTTTTTTTTCTTCCATTCGTCGTTGTTAAATAGCGTCTCTGTACACGGTACAGTTTAATAATCTCGCGCAGTAAGAAAAAAATTAATTATTCTGTGTGATAGCGAGTGCAATTTATATACGTTTAGTTCAACAATGTTGTGATTCGCTTTTCTTATTTGTATTCGAAAATGCGATATATAAATGAAATTAAATTTACCTAATTATTGAGAAATTTCTGTAATTTTGAATTTTTTTTACAAATGGGTAGAGATTGAGATTCGTTGAAGCGAAAATTACTCGGAATTCATTATTTTTAAAATAAATGAAAAAAACTTGTATCACAATTTTTTTTCATCATTAAAAAAAATTGATAGTAAAAAAAAAATGTTCGTTATTAATTTTGCTGCCTCGGTTCAAATAATATCTCTGTTTAGAAGACACTAACTTACATGTAATAAAAAACGAAAAAAAAAAAAAATGAAAATGTTTTCAGATTACACGTAATGCATGAATACCCCGTTCTCTTCTCTCAGGCTCTTTGGAAATGACTACCGATCGCATCGCATCGCAATTCACCTTTCTTGAAAAACCTACCATCTTCATTGGGAGAAAATAGGAAATAAAAACCTAACATTCTTAATAAACTGAACTCTAACCAACATACGACTCTTTGGCTCGCAACTGTTATGTTTCGCACGTCACCAATCTCAGTTTCTAGGTTCATTTGTGAATCAGCAGAATTGTCTCTGCCAATTTCTCGCTCTTTGTACCCTAATTCGTCTGAAGAGTTCACAAAGCATATTCACCAATATTCATCGAAACTTACTCATAATTATTATCTCAAGCTTGAATTTCACTTTTCCACCATTCTTGCTTATTCATTTTAAATGATTATTAATTACACGTTTCGTCTAAAAAATCTCTTAATTCCAGAAAAGAACGAATCTCGTCAAGAAAAATAGTGGAAATTAAAATTTTTTTGAATCAGAAATTCTAGTACACACTTCACAAGTGCACACTATACCCAGTACATGATAAGGTATGAGAATAAATAGTATATACCCAGTAATAATATCTAAATGTGATATGCGAATGCTTCTTTTCCACTTTCATCATCATTCCTTCAAAATTACTACCCATCATGTATCCACCCCTCTCCTCACCCCTTAATTCTGTATAACAAATCCTTTTTTTCTGATTATATGGTTTTTACGTATTATTATTATTATTATTATTTATTTATTTTATTTTATTTTTTTCATGTATTATCCTTGTAAAGTTTTTCACTTTAGTCAAATAATTTGTCAAATATAAAAATTACATAATATTATTTCAAGGCTGAAAAACATGAAAGATTTCAGACGTTGAGTCACAGTGTCCTATATATAAGACATTTAATAACTCCATATTAGATGATGGAATCGGGTTAATCGGGTTTGGATAGGTCTTTAAAATTTTTAAAAATTCCAAATAGACCAAAACCAGTTTAAAAAAAAATTTAATACCAGCCTTTAATAACTCGTGACTGAAAGGGTCAAGTATACAGAAAAATTTACCTTCCTCTAAAAATTGGACTTTTTCAATCCAATTTCAGAAAATTGAGACTCTAAGTATATGTACAGTGTGCCACGTTGCATTCTTCCATATAACTCCGTACAAATTTTGGTTAAATTTACGAGAACAATATTGAACATAATTTCGTTGCGATAGGCTCATTCGAAAGAGAATAACTTATTCTTTATGTTTATGTTAATTTTTCAAATGTATTTTTATATTTATTTCAAATTTTTGTCGGTGATTCAAACTGAATAGTTAATTTTTTTTATGGCGTATTTAACTGCTATCGGGTTATCACGCCATCTGGTTTAGATTTGGAGGAACAGGCCTGAGCGGTTCAGGAATACTAAGACTTTATGGATATTGGAAGTGTCGTGTTAAATTTTTAATTTCTTCATTATTATTCTTTTTTTGGAGGTATGGGAGGGAGAAATATTACACTAGACGTTTCAAAATTTCACGATCGATTTTTAAGCCAATCGATGAAAAATTGTCAGTCATCAAAATGAGGAATACGGGTTTGTTTTTGTTTTTACATAATTTAAAAAATTTTTTTGTTCAAAATAGAGATCTTGAGGCATTTAAAAAATCACACGAATTTACAGCTCAAGGCTCTGTTTTTTAAATGAGCCACTTATGAAGACACTGTATTCAAAATTGTTTATATAGAGTTGTATGGGAGAATGCAATGGTACGAAACATAGTGTTGGTTTAATGGCCCTATACCAATAGGTATTTATAGAAGCTTAAAAAAAAAATGGAAAAGTATAAGAAAAAGTAGCATATAATCCAGATCATTAAAAAAGTCCTACCCCTCACCCCCCAACCCAAAAAAAATTAATGAATAGAAGAAAAAAATTGAAGAATAAAAAATAAATAATCTCAATCAAAATGATACGTAAAATAACCTCAAATAAATATTAAGTAGGTAATAAAAAATTTTATCGGTAGGTGACTGCTTTTCGAAATGTTTATACTTTCTCTTATAAAATTCGATATTTTATCCCCTCTCGAAATTACTTCACCCGTATAACGTGAAGCTGTAATCATCTCTTCGAAAGGAATGTCGAGAGATTTTTGAAGTAAATTTGAAAATAAGACTGTGGAGTGCATCGACACCGAAGAATTCACGCGAAATATCGCCGACCAACGTGAAGCAATGTGGCGCCAACGAGAATTTTTTTCTCATTTAGATTTACGATGCGCTCGGTTTGAAATCCACCCCCGATGGGCCAAGGCTAATAACCCCTAGGTTGACTAAATATAAAGCACGGCGATACTTTGGAAAATAAAAATAACAAAGGAGACGGGTCGATGGTTATTGTTAAAAACACGTATATTTTTCGACAATATGTTCTAGTCGGTATCGCGTGTTTGAAGAGCGGGACGTATCGACGAATTGAGGACTAGTGAAGAAAAAAAGCTAGGCGAGAATAATTCCGCAGCGACGAATGTGAAAACTGACTGAATATACTCTGGGTACGCGTTGCTGAAGCGCATTTACTTATAGACGATGATTGACGGGCCGAGACGAGGGACTGAAATCAGAACTATACGAGAAGAAAGTTGCATACGAACAAGTACGTGGTATGCGCTCGCATGTAGGTGTAGACTGTAGAGGTACGTGCGTCGCAGAAGTATAAGCTTATTGCGGCACATTTCAACCCTCTTGAAACGTGTCGGATAAAGCGTTAAACCGCGTCGCGATTTATCAGCGTGTGCGCGAAATATATACGAGTCCGCCCCCGATATATACGGATAATATGATTAAAATCATAAATTGCTACGAGATGACACGCGGACTCGGTGTCGAGGAAAAAAGAAACAATATTCGACGAACTTATTACCAAGGTAAGTAATTGTTTTGGCCACTTAAAAAGCCTTTAAAATTAAATGCTGATATATGTGGCACGTAATATGAAATATATTCTAATCCGTGGAACCTTTCTGGCGTTGCGGGCGCGCATTAATGTACTTAACTCGGGCGGCGATGAAGTAAGAGTCGCATAAATCAATTGCGACCCGCGACCCTTCGTTGACGCCGAGGGCCGTGCGCGAAAACGAAGGGACGCGAGGGCTATGCTTGAAAGGCAACGTATACACAATGCCTACTGCCAGCGATAATTCCGGCCTATGAGTAACGTCGACCTCGACGCACATAAATCAACGCCGCGGCGCGCTGTAGCGCCCGTCGCCCGGCGTTAGGCTCTATATGGCACACGCGTTCTTTCATTGTCTACGATGGCACTTTGTCGCTTCCACCGAATAACACGAATACCGTACAAGGAGGCATGAGGTACGCGTGTAATAATGCGACCGCCGAATGCCTCGTGAAAAAGTCACTTTTCGTGAGCTTTATATTTTCGCGCCGTCGTTAACCTGCCCGGCTCCCTGCCACCCCTACCATCGGTAATTGTTTTCGTATTAACGAGAAGCCAAAGGACTTGTTACTCCGACCACGCCGACGCACCCGAAATGCTACAAGGTGCGGGGCAGCTCGTGGCTGGTTTAATGGATGTATCGACGTCGCCAAAATTTACGCCATCGCCATTATCCAATCGTGGATAGTTGACAGGTCTGCGTTTCGTGTCATGCCAACCACGTTTACGAAACCGGAGTACGGATTGCGAGGATTTTTTTCAAGGTGTATAAAGGCATTTTTTTAGATTATCAGTTTAAATGTGTATACGTGATGCATTACACAATAGTATGAAACTAATACGGTATCTTGTAGTCCTATCTCCATAGAACTTTTTACTAAGTATGCTTAATGCTTATGTCACCAGATATTTCTTGTACAGTTTTCGCACGTACAACTTGTCATGTTTAGAAGAGGTTTCAGCGGCTCGATTACCGAATCCTTACTCTCGAAAAGTTGAAGTGGTTGAAGTTGTAGTTTTCTTGATTTCGAATCGAAATTTATTCATTATGTAGAATTGTAGATTGAAGCTTCGAAGGTTTCGTTGTTGTAACTACGACAGTATTTATTTCGATATAGCTGTAACTCCTCTAATTTCAGGCATCCAGGTACGCACGTTACTGAGTTCATTGTTCATTTTGCAGATCCAATGAGACTATGTATTTTAGATAATTTTCAAATAAAACCCTCAGCTTCTGACAGTGACGTCAATAGGTAGCTCTTCTGAAGAAGAGTGGAGGAGAGGATTCAATGTTTAATATCATAATGAAATACGCCTCGATTATGTATGGACATACCGAGTGAACTGGTCACAGTCTTCCATTTATTAATACTAGACCAATAACTACACAAAAATAAAAAAAAGTTCAAAAATAAACAAATTCTTTCAGAATACTAAAAAAAAGTAAAAGTTTTTCAAAAAAACCGAACATCAAAGAATGAATGTATGTACTTCAAAAATGACGCCAGTTGTTAATTGTAAGCACATTTTGTCGATGGGCATAACAAAAACAAAAATCAGGTGATAACGTATGATAACACGGTGATAACATAATTTAAGAAGAGAAAATTTGGAATAATATTTGACTGCATTGAATTTTTTCCAAAAATTTACCAATATTAGCGTATGTATTATAGGTATATAAAATGCAAAAATTGTCATTATAATGGTTCATTAATCGTCGTGTTATCAATGGCCATAACAAAAATATTGCACTAACACAAGCACACCAACTGTCATATACGAGGCTTCGATTTTATCAAATAATTCTCATATAAGCTATTGGTATCGGTCCAGTATTAATATATGGAAGTCTGTGGATCTGGTTCTCCCGTGAATTTAATATGTACACCTGTCTAGAACTCCTTACTATCCTTCAAAAAAATATAAATAAATCAATTTATGTAAAAAAAAAATGTATTGAAACATTATAACACCTGCAATAATAAAAATTGAAAAGTTTCAGTGAAAATTAGGAGTAGAATTTATTCTGTTTGGTTGTAGTTTTCATTTTTTATTACATCTCAAAAATTTCATTACATCATTAATATGTTATTATGTATGCACATATATGTTTAAAAAAAAAGTTCTCGTGGTTTGAAACCCAAAACTTCCCTTCTATTTACATCAATGACTCCTAGTGACTTTGAAAATACTGAATTTATGAACCTAAGAAACAGAAACAATTTCATTTGAATGACGTTTTCCTCAACATCTCTAAAGATACTCTAATAACCTAAAACTCGCAGATAGGAATACAGAAAATTTTCCTCCTTATAAACCAACTTCAACTACCCAACCTAATATAGACCCCTCATTCCCTCCAACCCGTCCCCAATGGGCGTAAAAATCTGAGCAATTATACACGCCCAGTATAAAAAAAAATGAAGGTATAGTTACTTATCATAATTAATATTCTTTCTTTTTTCACTGATACATTTTCGATAAACATTAATTAGGTATGTTATTAAATTTCATTTCCAAAAATGTGTTAAAAAATATTAATTAAATAAAACATCTATATCGATATTTGCAAAATGTGATATAATAATTTAATTTAAATACATGAACTTTCGAACTAAGTATTTGTCGCAAATGAAGAGTAAAATGGAAACTTGATTATTATCTTCTTCTTATTTTTTTGCTATATTCAAATTTTTTATAGTATATATTCTTCAATGCATATAGCATCAGACATCGGCAGAGATAAGGAGCTCTTTTGTAGCGGGAAGAAGAAGCTAAAGTATGCTGATCAATTGAAAAAAGAAATTTGGTAAAAATTATGTTTTTTTATTTTTTATACATATACGCAGAATTTTTTTTCTTTGGGTGGGATTAAACTTTGGGGCCTTAGCTCCTTCATGCACTCCTTATTGCTGCCTGTAGCTTAGATGTATTCAACTATCAAGTATTTAAATTTATAAAAATTTACCTAATATTTTATTTAAAAAGTAAATACGTATTTTTTTTTTAATCAGCCTCTTTACTCATTCGTAACATCAACTTGGTGAGTTGTATTTTAATCCCTCATTAATACTTTGAAATTACGGATATTCTTCTTTCTTTCATGTGATGAACCAATATTCGATTTTGAAAAAACTGAATTAAATAATTGTGCGATGTCATTTTCTTCAATATGTAAATTCCACTATGGCTTTTTAAGCATTCATATTCCTCATGAATATGGAATTTTCTCTGAATAATATTTTTTGGTTAGTTATTGGGTGAGACAGTGAGAGGGTAAATATGATGGTTGTAAGCTATTAGCTCAATTGTTATTGCCTCCCATTGAAAAAAACTTACTGGAGTCGACGCCCATGTTGCATTTTTACTCAATATTTATCAAAAAATATCATTTATTTATTTTTTTTTTAACTAAATTAAATTTTTAATAATTTAGTTGACCAGGCAAAATTTTGAAATAATTTTCTTTACACTCATTTGCCAATTTATGATAAATAGAAAATCCTAGCTATTGGTAGTGATGGAGGAATGAGAATATATGGTTCTCTTTGTTGGTACCTTTTCACAATATTTTGGTCCTTTAAAAGTTTTCGTTCTTCATGTTGTGATTTTTTCATTCTTTTCGAATTTCTATAGTTTTTTGTTACTGCATTTTAAATAAATGTTTCTACTTATTTTACCCCTCTCCCCTCACCACCGCCTTATAGATAAATTTTATGTATTGAAAAATGTGTAAAAAAATTTAGAAAGTTGTCTAGTCTTTCGCGATGCATCTGTTCTTATGATTTTACTTCTAAGAGGACCCAACATTTGACACATTGGTTTTCTGTTTCATTTCTTACATATTTTTACTTATGTATTAGATCAAAATCGTATATTTTTCTTTTCCTTGTGTTTAAAGTTTGATTTTTTTCCGGATAAATTGTGGAAATGACAAGTGAAATAAAATAGTTTAAAATTCCTTTACCTTCACTACTCTCCTTCTCCCCCACCCCCAACTATGAAAATAGCTGTGAGTACGTACATGAAACTGTGAAAATATTATTAAAATTCGATTCTTGCTCTTCATTTTGGGTCGAAGGAATATTTTTCCTCACATTTAGTTCGGTCTTCGTAATTTTAATTTTTTTTTCTGAAAATCTTTCTTCAAATTTAGTTTTTTTAATTTTTTTTTAATATCTGTTGTTTTTGTTCCTACTTTCGGTTTTGCAAAGAATGCAGTTCTTTTTACTTTTTTGATTAATTATTTTTATTATAAGCTAATTGCGAAGAGTTTTACGCTGAGAAAATGCTTAATCATAGAATATATGGCGTACATAGTATGCACTATTCTTCTTTGAAATATCAAAGGAAATTGATGACATTCTTTGATCGAAAGCATAATATTTCATTGATGAATTTTTTTCCAATTATAATTCTTATTATCGTATCTATTGAGTAATTTTGACAACTGTTTTGTGAAGGTTCTTTTTTGCATCATTTGTTTTGATTAATTTTTCCCTTGATTCAGTCCTGAGGGACTGACAGAGATGCTCTTTATGTTGAGCATTGGTTGACATTCCCTTATTTTTTTTTGGTAATTTTTTCATTTATGGATAATTTCTTGCTATTATTTTTTAAAATTAATTTTCAAGTCATTTATTATTAAAAAACAACAACAATAACAATAACAAATAATATTAAAAATATTATATGAACAAGCTAATCATTGCGATACGATCAGTGATACACAAATTGAGAAAGGGCATATTTATACGGCTCATCTTCATGTATTAGTTCGAGAAAAAAATTCCTTCGAGAAAAAAAAGAAGAGTTTCATTCAAAATCTTCGTAATCAGATTTACCATAAGATCGTAAAAAAAATCATCCCATATACCCGATAAAATTCACCTTACAAACGGCATAGGTATATATTGTAAAATAAAAGTGATATATGGTTAAATATCGTTAGAGACTAGTTTATAGAAGAGAGAGAAATATGAATTATAGTATACGCGCGCAAATGGAAAGGCATGCCCAGAGCTGAGACCTCTTGGATTCAGGTCTATCGCACGGCGTGAAGTTATGAAATCGGATTAAATAAAATGCAGACGCTGGTTACTATATATGGTTGACTATTGCCTTGGATTTTATTTATTTACTTTTTTTTTCACGTCGCGAGATTCCCTATATAAAAATATTCCGTTATAAACTCGATTATTGAGAAATCGGTAACATCGAATTGGATGTATGTACTGAAACGCATGCTGACAGAAGTTCGTGTTCGCGAAACACTCATTCGTTGGAACGGGTAGTGGGTAGATTTCGAATCGTGCGTACGGAAGTTCAACATGAGCTGTGGTGCGATGGTAAAATGAAAAATAAGTCGATCGAGGCGAGTCAGGTAGCGTTATGCTCGTTAAACTCGAAAATTTAAAGCACGAACGTGTAATCGAGACACCTCTGTATGGCCATGTAAGAGGTATACAATTAAAAAACAAACTCGGCGCACGCGAAATACCTAAAAAATGATCGCGTATTCGAGGTGGAAAAGGATGTTGAAAAAACGGCGCGGCGTTAATGCGACGATGGTTTGGTATAGGTTGGAAGAATGTACGCGTCAATTATATCTCAATCAATGCGGTATTAATGAAGTGCAAATTTTACAATCCATTAGAAAAAGCCATCACTCGGCGGTGAATGGTGTGACTTGGGTCGTATATAGTAACCAGATCGTACACACTGACCGGTATGGCGGTGGGAGCGATCGTTTAATTAGCGACGTCATTAAAGCCATCGTTTGTAAGCCCCTCTTTTACGTGCATTAATAATAAATGACTTTATAGTTGGCCATTTTGTCAATTTCATTAGCCATGCAAATTATCGCCCGGCATAATCCCCTAATTCGATTGTCATCTGCGAGGGTATACAACGGCGCGAATAAATCGAACTATACGACCCCGTCATCGTTCGGTGTACGAACGCGACACTCGACCGAAGCTTTTCAATACAACGGGCACGTTTTAAACGGACGCGTTAGTTGGAATTTCAGTTCGGAGAGGAAGAAAAAAAAACCACTTACTAATGTAGAATAAAACGGCGAACTATCTATACTCGGATATGGATTTTGATCTGTAGACGGATAGGGTGTGCCGTAAACTCCAGCAGTTGTGGTCAGTCTTGGGTAGGTTGATAGTGCAGCTAGTCTGGCCGAGTCGTATTGACAAGAGCAAACCGGCTGACCAGTTACAGGATCGCTGACTAGAGGTCTTCCATTTTCGCAGCATCCTCCGCTGCCACTGCCACTGTTATTGCTACCGTAGCAAGGGGATACTCCGCCACCGACGCTACCGGTGGTGCTGCCAGGGCCGCCGGCCCCGGCAGGTGGTGATAATCCTTCACTAGAAACTAGAACCTGTAACAGACGAATGCCCGAATTAATGGTATCACAAACAAATTTTACGAATGTTATCAAAATGACCGCCAATTCATTATTCGATAATTTTATTTATTCGAGTATAACTAATTAATAAGAACATCTGAATAACAGATTAACGTAACAAAGTTAATTTAAATTATTTTTTTTTACATTTAATTAATATGGAAATGCTACTATGTAGTGGAATATATAGATGTAATGTATACGCTTTTTAATTTCAACCAAGTGTACCGAATGCTGATATTGATAAAAGTACGTGTGGCTATGGACTCGAATCGTGAGAACTTATTAAATGTCTTCGTGATATTCAAAGTTTACATAAATGACAAAGTTTTTCGGAATAAATATTCAATATGTTGTAATGTTAAGTACATAAATAGTCGCATGAGTTTCTTCAAAGTGTTACTCATATACCCAGCAGGTAAATTACTGTCAACTTTATTGATGTATTATAAAAGAAGTTATGCCTCTCCCACTCGCCTTCAAGAACTTTTTTACATGAATAAAAACTCAAAAAATAAGTTGTAACGTATAATTTAATTGAAATTTAAAATAAAAAACATGTATAAAAGTAGACAATATGGAAATTGAAAAAAAAAAAATGTTTGCAAAGAAAAAGAATAAAAACGAGAAAAAATGATTTTTGAAATAAAGGAAAATATATGTATAAGTCGATAATATCAATTAAATTTTTTTTTTAAATTACACTTGAAAAACACAAAATCTCGCATATTATGTTTTTTCAAAAAAAAAAAAAAAAAAAAAAAAAAAAAAAAAAAAAAAAAACGAAGAACGAAGTCCTGATGATGCCGGCTAGTTACGGCGAAACGTCGAAATATTATTATTTTTTTTTTTTTTTGAAAAAACATAATATGCGAGATTTTGTGTTTTTCAAGTGTAATTTAAAAAAAAAATTTTAATTGATATTATCGACTTATATATTTTTCTTAATTTCAAAAATTGGTCATTTGGTAATATAGGAGGTTCTTTTTGGCGGTCTTGGAGAAAATTATTGAGTGTTGCTCAGCAAATTTGGATAATTTTGAAGTGTTACACTAGGGAAAAAAATGGATGATCTTCGAATCTAACATAATGAAAGTTATCATTGATAACTTTCTATTTATTGCCACATACATTACAGGATTAAAATCTTTCAAAAGTATTTGAATGCTGAAATAATTTCCTTTTTACCTAAGAAAAGTAGTGATCATTTTTTGGGAGTAACAATAGGAAAATTTCAACCCCAGTTGAGCTGAAAAAAATTCTTACCTCGTTATGAGTACTTTTTTTCATGCATTTCCCTTATAATGTTTGCTATGAAATACATTTTTTGGGATTTTAAAATTTTACATAGAAATTACCAAATGGCAAATATAAGAAAATAGTCATGAAGATCATATAAAGACTGATATTTTTCAACTAAGTATTTGAAATATTATTAACTAAATGTTTTTAGGTTGTTCATCGATTCATATATACTTGCCCTACATTTTGCGAATAAGTGATGCAAATTTAGGCACATGTTATATAAATGGAGATTCATTATTTTTTACGACCCAATAGAGAATAAAATAATATTTTCAAAAAATTTACCAACCCCTGATTTCTGGAATCATATTTTGGAAAATGACGATATTCAAGAATCATTACATTATTTTTTTGTGTACAGCTAATACGTGTAAATGTACCCGTTCTTCAAGGGTAGGGGGGAGGAACGGTACCACTAATAGTCACGATTACGTTAGAATCGTCATCATTTTTGAGTCCTCTTTGTGGAATTACCTGATTCAATTTGCGGTATTGAAATTGGACATTTTGTTTTCTTGCTCAAAATTAGATTTATGTTCTTGCGAAGTTTATAAAGATTTATCAATGGCCAAAATTTAATATGCAAAACTCCCATTTTAAAGTTGTCTTGTAAATGAGACCGAAGATGGATAAATTGTCCCCTTATAATAGGACTGATGCGCATTTTTCCTAGAAATATTTATTTTTAGAGAATAATTTTTTTCTAAAGGAGTAAACTGTGAATTCCATATGATTTCTATGTCATAATTATGCAACATAATGTTTATAAAATTTTTATCAGTCGATTTCAGAATTGCCTATTTCAAAACTCTAAATTGACTTCAAGATGCGAGGGCATTCTGAGAAGGTGAACCTTTAATAGCCAGAAATTATAACCAGTTCGTGTTGGAATATAATATTTTTATATAAGTACGTATATTTTAAATAAAATCTCCTCATTTCTTTTGGTTTCGAAGGACTTTGCAAAAATGACTTTCGTCCCTTCAGTATCGTTTTTTGGATCTCCTTGAATAGCCCTTTAGGAATAGTAAACCAGTTTATCGTCGACTGAAATGTAAAGAAGTGCTCATCAGCCAATGTCTTAAAACATCTGGATTTTTCCCGTAAGTAATTTCAAGTTATGAAATAATGGTAAAATTGAGATCATCGAAATAAACCACATATCTTATTATTTGTAATAAATTAAATACTTTATATGTTTGCCAACATGGTAAAATGTTCTTGGCTGCAATTGGATGGAACAGAGTATAGAGATTTTATTGTGGAATCATTTATTGTATTTTTTTTTTCTGCAGGGTGCTAGCATTGCTTCTATCTTTTAATTCGTAAAAAAAGAGCCAAATTTTTTAGGTAAAACTTGTCGTAAAATATTGTATTAAAATGATAATTCAAACTGAAAATTCTGAGTATTGATGGAGACTTTAGAAAATTTATGGTTTTGGGTAACCATCTAAATATTAGAAGAAGTGGCTGTTTAATGATTATACGAGAAATGAGACCTTTTCGAAAGAAAGGCGTTGGTAGAGCATGGAAATTATTCAGCACTGAGGCGTTTATTTGATAATTTTTTTGCCTTATACGAATGAATTTCAAATTCAGGCGTATTCCCTTAAAGGCGCAAAATGTCCAACCATGGACGGTTTTAGCGTAAACAATAAATGTTATGCGCCTAGGATACTGTATTCTTGAATTTAACATTAGGTACCACCATTAGGAATTCGTTGCGCTGAAAAAGAGAACCTAACGAGCACCTCGCTGCGGTAAAAAATTAACCCACCGGCACTTAGTTACTTAAACCCTAACCCGATCCCGTATATACTCGAGCTTCATAAATAAAAAATAAAATAAAAAAACACCGCAGCTCGTTGTAATTCGCAAGAACGCGTATCACAATTTTTTTCTACCCGTCAACCCCATATTATACACCTCATCTCTCATATACGCGTCTACCACCCCTACGTATTCGATCCGGTTATAATTTAAATCTGCAGTCAGGCAACGTATTAAACTCTTCTCTTTCAACTTTCTCTTCGCCCATTAACGCGTACGCACTGCTCATCTTTTTCCATCTGCCATTTCGTCGTCGTCTTTTACAATCCCTTTTATACACTGACGATGAAAGCATTCGGTACTAATGATTCCCCTAAGTATACGAACCCACGGTATAAGTGTCACTACAACATTATCGCTAAAAGCGTGTGCCGCTATTTATGACGAACCGCTTCTATTGTATTCCGCGTGTATACCTACGCGTTCATTCGCGATTTCGTATACATCGTATCACGTCCTCGCGTATGTATAAAAATTAGTGTACGCAACGCCAATTATCAAATACTTCACCTGCGCTGTCGTATCGTCGTTGTGATAAATACCGAAGGTGAAAATTTAATTAATTTTATATCCGAGGTATATGGTTCGCGTAATTAAGAGGAATTTTTGTTGTATACCTGAGGTGTAAGCGTGATCTTTTTTCAAAGTCCAATGTAAGGTGTAATTTTTTTAGTATTTCATCACGTATATGCGATCATTTAATGAGTTATTAAGAGCAGTCGTTTAGTTTACGATTTTCTCAATACTTCAGTTTGCTTTTTGAATATTAGAAGTGGGTATTCGCAATACCCTACTTTTGCCTTCAATTTGTAGCCAAAGTCATATTAATAAGAATTCCTTTTTTGTAATTGAAAAATTTGTAACTCTTAAGAAAAAATTGAAATTAGGTATCATCACTTTTTTTTTCATAATTTAACGTACTCCTATTCGTCAGATTGCTTCACTAACTTACTAATAATTTATATGTACATTTATTGCTGAAGATTTTCTCTCAGTGGCGAAATTGAAATAAGACCAGGGTAGACTAGGGTAGACCACGCCTCCCAACATTTTCTTGCCTCCTCCTTATTGACTTACAGTATCCAAAACATATCTTATAAAGTGATAAATGACAGAAAATGTAGTGAAAAAAAAATGTTGAATCAGAATAACTAAAATGATCAGTGATAATCACCGTGCTCGTCTAAATTAAAAAAATTAAGAAGTAAAGTATTTTTGTGACTTCCCTCCCTCTTTCTTGCATCTCAAAAAATCATGGTTACATCATCATTTTCAATACAATGTTTTGTTAAGTTTCAAAGGTTATAAGAAAACACATCGTTCCACGTACAACTTTTCAAGTGATCTTTACCATACTAAATGCCCTTTTGGTCGAGCAGCTCGTTATACCTAATGAAATCTGATATAAGTTGCATCTTTAGATTGCGTAATTTCAAAAATGGACATCCGCTTCATGAATCGATAAGACCAATAATACGTTAGTTGAATTTAAGTTTTCTGTAGAAGTGGAGGGGAAGGAGGAAAAAGGAATTTTCAGATGACCTCAAAAAACGTGAAAAAATTTCCATTCCCAGAGTTGATAGAAATACTAGAAAAATTGAAATCAAAGTTTTTAAAAACTCGAATAAAATCATTATTTAGCGATAATTTTTTTTTGCATTCAATAATTGAACCTTTTGTCGTCTAAAGAGTGAGAAAAATTTTAACCAATTATTCTGATTCATTTTTTGTAAGGCACCAGAGTTTGAGTATTTTCAAAAATAAATAATTAATGGATTAAATATTAATAAAATTAATTTTAATAAAATTTAGATTAAAAAAATTTAAAAATAAAATAAAATGTGTATTCAATACAAATTAAATAATAATATTCAATTCAATAAATAAAAATATTATTTTTAATAAAAACGAGGTTAAATTGCGCTCTTTAGGATTCATGGAGACAAAATAGTTTTCTTTTGAAATGACATTAATCAGGTATTTTACCACAGAATGACTATTTTAGAAAATTGAAAACTCATGTGAGGTGAGAATAGAATATGACTTATATTTCCAAAAATAATTTTTTTTGTAATTTTTGAAAATTTTTATTTCATAGTTGGGCAAGTATTTCCATGAAATTTGAGGACTGATTGAATTGTTAATATCAAATTAAAATATTTTATATTCAAATAATTGAATAATTATAATAAAATAAATTCTTAAAATTATAGTTAAAATAATATTTTTTTTTTGTCAAGTAAATTTATATAAATTTTTAGTATAATAGTTATTCTTAAAGAAATTTAAATTAATGAATTAATTAAACCTGTTATGGTTACCATTTGGCAGCTACTTTTCTTTCGCGCCCTACTATTTTCGTAAAAAGCCAAATTCGGTATATCCTAGTCGATAATTATTTTTAAAAAGCCAATAAAATGTTTTCACCAAGAAAAATGAAAGTCTTGTTCATCTAAGGAGACTATTTTTCACGCGATTTAGGGAAGTAATTCCTTACAGCTTGAGGGGATTCGTAGTACTTCTAACACTAGTTAGTTAGGTTTAGAAATTACATTCAAGTATATTGCGAGCCATCTAACATGGAATTGATGTCGAGGAAAATAACTGACGGGAGATTTTATTAATATCTCATTTCCTTTACACCAGTATCTGGGAAGAATGGCAGCCTTAGAGAGTTCGCCGATATTAAACTTATTCCAATAAGGAAATACAAAAGTGAAATAACACCCGAGACGATATTTCAGCATAGATGTATAAAAGTAAAGTACCAAAGACAGAGAACGAGCGAAAAAACGAAAACAGCGAAAATTCTAACCGTACGTATCGCTTGTCACGGCGCGTGTTTCCGTATATAAAAATCCCACAAGCGGCACAAGACTGGCGAAGGAAATTCCTTCACGATCGATAAGTTTATAAAGAAATAGCGAAGCAGCTCGGGCGAAATTCCACACCACAAATCGAATCGCGTATAGGCCAGTCGTCCGAAATAAAGCGACTGTGTGGTGTATGAATAAATGAAAGAACACTTTTTTCGTTTCCTCCGCAGCGCACTTTCGCTCGAATGATTCGACGCGTGTTTATTACACGCTGGCGAGCGAACAAAAAAAACGTTGGTACGAATTTTACAGCAGATATCGACAAAAAAATTAATCCTTTTGAAAACCTTTTGGTACGCCACCGAGAACGAAAGATTGGGGAAAAAATTCGAACCTCGTTGATTCACCGCGCGATGGGTTAGAGAAGAAAGCGAGGTATCGAAAGCCGCCCCAAAAAAGCATACGCCGGACTTGGCACCAGAACGTTGAGGCAAAAAATCGTCTCGAAAGTGCCGCATTCGGTCGCCTATTCAATACCCGTAATAAATCATAGCGATCGTTCGCTTAACAAAAAGATCACGTTCTTCGGACTCGATGTGACCGGTCGAGACATCTGCGATGGTCACTCGAGTACGTATTAATTACTCGACCGTATAGAGGCGAAATTGGTTATTAATTTGAAAAATCGAAAGCTAGGTTAATTGGATTTTCAGGTAAGATAAATTTGTGACGATAAGGCCATATCGAAAGTTCATCTTATAACCTTTCGATGTAATCGAATGCCAAAAAACAATATTCGGCGCCGGACTGTACTTCGTGACTAAATTGTAAAAGGGCCGACAAAGTCCCGAGCCGATGGTGTACGCCTAGCTGACAAATCCTATGTCGAAAATAAGGGTTACCCGCGACCCTGATACCTCGTTTCATATATAGTAGCGAAATTACCTCGTATCGATTACGTGTCTGGGGGACGAAGGTGTAGAGCTATGTTTTTCCATCTAGTGTCGAAACGTGCCGACAGTATACGCCTATTAAGATTTAAACGCTGACAGGTAAATACGGAAGAATGTTGGTAAACATATCAACGTGTTTACACGTCTTGTTACCCACATAGATATATTTCGTTAGCCAAACAACAAAAGCGTGCCCTAATCGAACCGATGGAATATTCGTTGCGCTTCGTAGAGGCGCTGTGATTTTTCACATTCTGTATATCTGATGGCATTTTCATGCGGGAAGATCCTTCGGTGTTAGTTTTCGAACCTCGAACAAAATTTATTTATATTATCAGCCCCTAAACATTAAACATATCCTATCTAATATAATATTACAAATATTTACATTATTCACGATATTCGTACAGCATACGTTAAACTGGATTTTTTTAAGTACTGAGCACGAAAGATTCAATTTTTTTCACAACTTGGCATTTCTCCATCGAAAACTCCGAACATTTTTATACACTTATGGTAAACCTACACGTTGAATTTGAATAGCTAATTATGCATTTTTCTATCATATCGATATATAGAGCTGCTATATTGATGGCGAGTATCGTTGAATGAAGTTTATTGATTCCTATTAAAATGTCACTTTGGTATTTTACTGCTTTTCTGGGTCGCAAATTAAATTTTCGTAATTCATTGCCCGATGCTACGTATATCTACTGGTTTATCTTTATGCAAGTATTTATAACTTATGTAAGTATCACGTATCCGTTGGAATACAGTGTGAAGTGGAATTCGGTTTTACATAATTCAGATGGGGAGGGTTGCCTAGTGTATTCTTCGATCGTAAATTTTCTATTAGTTGGAAAGAGGAAATTTTCCGCGTATTTTATTGCCCTCGTGGAGATAATATCGTTGAAATGATAGGAGTGCGTGATTATTCTTTTCGATTTTCCAATTTGTACAGGTGTGGTGAGAATAAGTACTTCGGGGAGTTTTTAGAATTATTGATAAAAGTTTTATCGAACTTTTAACCGTCGTCAGGCATTCAAAATTTATACAGTTTTGTGGATTTGTGAGGTTTGAGAGATTGGTGATTTTGGATCTGTATATTAGCTGTCGTTGAAAATTTGAAATGAAGAATACTTAAGGGTAATTTTTTTTTTTTTATAGATTTATACTCACGCAATGATGCTACGAACTGACTTTTGTGAGGTGCAACTATCATTATTTTTAATTATTGTGTAGGTACCTACGTTCTTACTTCAGTTTTTTTCCAAAGATATAGGATAGGAAATCGTAGGCAATTAAAAGAAAAAAAAAACTCATTTTACGCAAATACAAGAAACCCTTTATTTATTTTACATTTTTAACCCCTAATTCAACTAACAAGGTGATTTATTTTACGCTAAAGGAATTTTACCCTTGATTAACCAAATTTGAATTTCTGTATTCATTAGATTCTCGGTTCGCTGTATTTCACTTATTTTGAAAACTTTTCTAAACTCGTTTCAAGTAAGTACCCTCTCCATCCCACCTAAATTTCTCCTCTACCTTTCACTTTGAATTCTTGCTAGACTTAAACCACTTTCTTGAAAATTCGATTTTCCTTTTGGATGTTAATCTGGTTTATTAATTTGAACTTTTTTCCTCCTCGTTCATTTCTAATTTTAAGTCAGAGTCATTGTGAAATACTAAGCAAATGTAAACAAAAATGATAATAACATTTTCGAATTCAAAAAATACCTATTATAGTTTTTTATGGCTTGGCCTAGACGTTATAGTAATAGCGTAGCCAGGCCTTTCTCAAGGAGGAGACTGAAAATAAAAAGATAATTTTTCGCATAAAGTTGTTTTAAATTATTGTAAATTAAATATATTTGATTATAATAAAATGAAATTTATTTAGTAAAATTAGAAGAAAAAAAATTTAAATTATACCAATAAAGTGTTAACAGATATTAATTATTTTAAATTCAAGATCCGTGTTTTTTTCTGTTTTTTGGTTTGTTTTTGAATTAGAATCAAAATGCACGATAATATTTCGAATAAGAAAATGTAGTTCAATTTTCAAAGCATAATTGAAGAAATTCTGACTTGGAAAATTTATGCCAACCATTGCCGCCTTGCCCCCTCCCACTGCGGTATGAAACGTTAATTTTCTTCGTCAACATTTTAATCATATTTACATCGAAAATTTTCTCTTCACAATGTCTCATTCGGATGGATATGGGGGGGGGGGCAGATAATCTGTGTCTTGATCATGTAAGGGTAGGGCCATTTTTTGTAAATCTTGGAAGTGACTCCTCACAACCTAATGTGACACTCACTTATGAGTGCCTACTTGTGATTTTTATGAAAAATTTCTTTCAGTTGGGTAAATAAACATGAAAGTGACTGTTTATCCCGTTCTACTTCTTTGCAGGAGTTTTTTTTTTTTTGTTATAAATTTGAATTCTTTGAATTATATACGAATTTGAAATTGAATGTTAATGAAATGTCTATATTGCGGCGATAATTTGGAAAAAAATAGTTTCATCAATTTAGATTCTGGGTTGATTAATAAACGAAAATTGAAATAGGCATTGAAAGAGAGTGATTGAGGCTGAATTTAGTTTAGTTTTAAATTTAGGTTTAAGATTATTATCAGGAACTAATAGACACATTTGTGTGCAGTGCCCCCGTCGTAATTGGCCAGTGTGATTGTGAAAAGGGACACTTGAAAATCTATGAAATAAAATGTTGAAAAAGTGGAAAATGAGAGACATTACGTTCTTAATCCTTCGTAAAAATCATTGCCACTTCATTCATCTATTAAATTTTTCATATAATGAAAAAGAAAATCATATTAAAGATGATCGAAAGGAAATTGAAAAGTAACTAATTTTACTGTAGTTATTATGAAATTGATTAGCATATAAGAATGTTATTGGTACTTATTTCTTAAAAATATTGTCTCCTTGACTGAAGTTGGAGAAACCCAACACCACTGATCATGAGTCAACACTTTTTTAACAAATACATAAAGTAGTATAAATAATGTCAATGAAGTTTCAAGCTATGTGTATTGCACATGCCTATACCTATATTTAGCCATTTTAGATGATTTTATATGCGATTTAATTGAATAAATATTGAAATATTCCCATGGTTTAAGATGCCCGTATAATATGTTTTTTTTTTGTCTTTTTGTTTTTTATTTTTCATGAGTGCCTAAGCAGGTATGCTTTCTCAAAGTGGGTGAATTCCCTACTGTTAAAAGATGGAAATCATAAAGGTTATTGTTTTAGAGGATTAAAAATGAAATACTTACTTTGAATTTGTTTCTAATATGGTTAGATAATTTAAGATACATGTTAAAGATGGTTGAATAATTTTTTTAATTAGTATCTAGGTACTAGGTAGGTACTATAGGTACCACATACGTTTTCAAAATATGTGAGCGAATTATCTACCAAAAATAGAAATTTTGATAAGAAATTTTTTTTTGTGATGAAGAGTCAAATACATAATATATTTACTATTTATTAGACGTATAGGTACCCAAGACTACTTATTCATCGATTTGAGGCACTAATGAATTCTTTTATATGAAAATTTGGTTTTTATTTAGATAGGCGGTATAATATGATAATTATACCATTTCCCTATATGCATACTAAGTAAATTAAATATAGGTATAGGTAGGTTTTATATAAATATGAAGTAAAACTTTTCAAATAGTTATGAAAACAGAATATATACTCATAATCAGATGTATCGTAGGTTTGTATCCCATGTTTTCATTCCCTCTATTCATTAATGATAAAAGCCAGTAAGTTGTAAATGTTTGCTTATCACGACAGTAGTTGTATACCCAACTTGAAAAAAATCTCAGGAATTCAATTCATCGATATAGGTATTCAGATTTGCGAAAAAATTTATGACAACAGACGAAGTATAATATACACACATGAAAAAAAACCGTAGAAAAACTCACTTGAGAACTTGGAGTAGCATAAGCACATCCGAATTGAGGGTATGATGACATTACTGGATAAAACAACGTTTTGACGGCTGCTAATTACCGGTTATCGGCCATCGTTTGGCCGTACAAGACACGTTATCACCTCAATCTTGCGTACATAACACGTATATAAATTTTTCTTGGTAACTTTGTGAAAAAAAAATAATACGACTTCGGCGAAAGAAGTTGCGGAATCAAAGGAAAAAAAACGAAAAATAAAAATAAAACGTCGAAAAAATAATTACAAAAAACTACCCTTTGGCGAAACGATATAAGAGAAACGATGATAAAAAAAAACCACCCTGTCGCGTTGATGTATACGAAATGGTAAAAACAATCCGTATTATTACCCCGGTATCAAGAGAATTTGATGAGCACCTTGTTAACACGGCATTTTGGAGGGGGACAGGGGTTAGAGCGTCGAAATAATCGCGAAAACGGATAAGAATAATGCTATGTAAACATGAGATAAGGAATTCCGAACAGCGGTTTAGCGCGTACTCCGATCGACTAAACTAACCATATAATATCGAGCGCTCTAGCGTCTAAACGACGAACAATCGTTACCCCCACCAGTCATAGGTGGAGCATGCGGAACGCGGCGCCAATGCTGTCGTGTATTCGTCTCATCGATACCGGCATTCTTTTGTAAAGCGTTTCCGCCCTTCTAATTTTTTTCCACGCCTTTTCAAAACGCTTCATCCGAATAACCAAACCGGCATTCTAAAAGGCTAGTCAACCAGTCACATCTGAACAGCGAGGCTTTTTTTGAGTCCATTGGTATTCCTTTACGTCCTACGCTTGTACGATAATCGCCATTTCGGATTTTTTTCCAATGGGCAATTTCGCGTTTTTCTTCGACTATTTTTAGCTCGGATTTGGATGATGGAAATTATTTGGGTGTGAAATCTCTTGGATGATTTGGAAGATACTTGCGAATGGCACGAGTTGTTTTTCATTCATACCTTTATAAATTAACGTCGTCTAGATGGCTGAATTAATTTAGTGGTTCTTCTGGTTACAAATACATTAATTAAATATCATTCGTATTCGAATATTCCTATAAATTGTGTTATTTATTGGCCTTTTTGATTGAACAGTTTTAGTTCGATGGAAAATCGAATCGTGAATCGTTAAATTGTTTTTTTATCTTCGTATTCTTATTTTTGGAAGTTAACAAGCTCTTGCATTTTACAAATATACAAACTCGTATACCCAAAGATAGTTTGTATTTTTATTATTTATTTTTTTGTTTTGTTTTAATGGATATTACATGTTTTGGGATGAGGAAGGGTCCTCTTAATAGATATTATTTATTTGTTGCTACCTTTTTAAAAAACATTTGAATATTTAAATGAAATTTATTTCTATATTATTTGCTATAAGTATAAATTTACTTGTAATTTTATAATTTTAATCATAGCGAAGGTAAATTAATTTTTTAAGATTCGGTAATTTTAATTTTAAATGGGTTTTCTATTAATTCATGACACTTTGGACTAGATGAAGCAAGAAAGAATATTTTAAATTACAATTAATTACATTACATTCTTGATTTCACGTCTCCCCCTCTCATCCATTGCGATAAAGGTACGGCTTCTAAGTTAATTTCAGTCAGCCCCCTTGGCATGCATATCAATGTATTTAAACCCATCCTACCAAAGGAAAACGCAGTATCATATTTAGCCTACGACGGGCCTATGCAGGGAGGAAGGGGGTTCCGCCCAAGCCCGAGATTTTTGAGGGCCCGCAACTTGACGCCTTGACGCATTGGCGCTAAAAATTTGTGTTTTCTGCCTACTCCACAACTTTCTTTTTTTTTACTCCCATGATTTTTCCTCCTGGGCCCGGATTTTCTCTGGTCGGCCCTGATGGCCTACGTTAGAATAAAGAAAAAAATTCAAACATTTATTTCCGCATAGATGTTTTATTTTGACTTGTTGAATGTAGATGTATATACAATATCAAGTAAATGGATGTAACCACAAAATGAAAACAAAAATTTTATAAGAAAAAATTATTCAAAAACCTATATTTTTATTTCTGGAATTTTTTTTAAACATTAAAAATGTTTGATGAGAAATAAAAGAAGAAACCCCCTCAAAAACGGAAAAAGTTTTGAAAAAAAAAAAAGAAAAAAATATGGGTATAAAAATATCTGAAAAATCTAAAAAAATCATTTAAAATTTTTTTTGAGTCAATTTCTTTTTTAATTGCCATTTACCGAGTTTTTTATAAATTGTTACCTATGTATATTTTGTACTTACTTGCAAAGTGCATTTTGATGACTTTCTAAAAATAAAAATATAGGTACAAATATTCATAAATTCCCAGATTCATTTTGTAAATGAGAAATTCTACAAAATAGAATATTTTCCAGTTTCTTGATAGGCATTCCTATATGACCACTAATGAAAAATTTTGGATCTAATTTGATGAAAATGTTGACCAGATTAAATTTGATTAAATGTGATAAGAAAAGTTGATCCGATAATGTTTTCAAATTGTATTTGATTTCTGTAATAATTTGCATCTTAACATTTAGGTCAAATTTGATATCATTGCGCATTCTATTTTCGAATCAAATGATCTGGTCAGAATTTAGATTTAATTGAATTCATCGTGTCTATGCTTTAAAAGGTTTGCAATTATATTAGGTATAGCCACAGCTGCAGGATACGACACGGCCAAAAAAGAATAGGTAATAGGTAGTTAATATAATATTACCTATTTAAGTTATTCATAGTAAAATGAAATTTTGAATTCATTTTCAAAATAAATGTTGGAAAAAAATTCAATAAAATAGTATGAAAATAATATGCCAATTGTTATTCCATTCAAAATTTAAATTTGATAAATTGATACCTAATACCTGATAGTGTTTGAATTTTACTTAGGTATTATGGAACCACTTTTCACATTTTCAAAATTTTTATTGAAACTGCGAAAAAACTCACAAAATACTATAATTTTCATGAATTTTTTGAAAATGAAAAATGTTGCTTTATTTTTTGTTACTGATGGATCTTCCACTTTGTCAAGATAGCGAAAAAAATGTATATGATTTCACGAGCTAATTTTGTCCTCAAAAAATTGTAATATTTTTGAAGTCAGGCTCTTTATCATCTCATTATTTCAGATGTAAGAGGAGAGGAAGGTAAAGAAAATTATGCTCAGTATATACAGAAAAATATAATAGGCCTGTACACTATTTGGAGTTTTGTGGAAGGTTAAGAATGAATTTACCTGTTTTCATTATTCTCCACGTATAGGTATAAATATGCTTTCAAGTTTAACGTTATAATGTAATGTCTGAGAGAAGATTTCAAAAAATAAATAAATAAATAAATAAATAATAATGATAATAAAATACACTAGTAAAATATTTTAGAATTCCTATGAGAAGGTTGAAAATTAATGCCAACTTAATTTTTTGTTAAATTTCACGAAAAAGAAACTTGTGTCTCGGCTTGTCGTTATAAATAGTACTAAAAATGATAAAAAATATCTATACTTACTTATTTTTATTTGAAAAAAACTTACTTGCACGTATTAAAAAAAATAATCAAAGAAACAAAAAAAGAATGAAATAGCTAAAAATTCTTCATTTTTGAAATTTCGAATCTTTTTTTTATGTATTTACGTGCCATGTACAGCTACTAATTACTAGAGGCGCATCGATATGTTAGGTTTAGATAATAAGTGTGTATAAAGCTGGGTACAATGTAGAATGACCAATAGATTATTAATTCGGCTGGAATCGTTTGCCAGAATCCTTTGCTAATTTCGAATTTCAAATGATTTTTTTAAGTAGCCAAAAGATTTGTTCATTATTTTTAGCTGAATTTTTTTAACAGTTGAGAAACAAACAGTGCTTGGAATTCTTCCAGCTAAAGACCTGCTGATAGCCTGTTTTAAGTAGATAAAAGTTTTTCGAAACAGCCTTCCGTGTATTTTTTTCTAACTTACAAATTTATTGAAATGTTGAATAAAAATAATATAGGTAGGTGCTACAATGGGAAGCGTTTTACAGAAATAGGTTCCTAGCCTAGCCTATGGAGTTATATATTAGATAATTTGTTCATTCATTCTGACTGTTTCTATGCTCAATTTTTGTAATTGAAATTTCAGTATAACTGCTTTCTTTTCATTACTTCAGGCACGTTAGATGGAAGCCTATTGCCATCATTTGTAATTCACGAAATTGCAAAAAAAAATTTTACCTAATTACTTATACACCTCGAAATTCCTTAAAACATGATTATTATCACGATGTAAGTGTGTATTGATGTACCTGAATTCTCAATTGAAAAAAATTAGTCACTGAAATGGACTTTACTAATTATACTATTTTAAAGAATGTTATTAGAATAATTTGTTTTTTTGTCAGAATAAAAATTTTTTATAATATTCAAAAGTTCTACCAACTCCACTTATTCTAAATTTTACTTAGTATTATACAGAAGATGACATCACGTAATTCATTTTTTTATAACCCATTCCTCCTTAAGTTGAAAAACTAATAATCGCTGAAAGTCTGCGTACTCTAACTATCCTCCCAATTTGGTGTCGATCACTTTCAACTCAAGCCCCGTCACGTCATGTCATGTCACGTCAAATCACATCCACTCACGTTCAAGAAACACTTAATTCCAAGATTCCTACGCCTACTCTTTCATCCATGTGCACCACATTCTGATAAATTTTTGATGCAAAAGGAAAAATCGTGGCTTCACGTTTTATTGAATCATCTCACGTTCTGATAAATTAGATATCTGATCATTTATAACGCTCAAACATTCCTTCCTGCTATCATGCTGGAACCAAAAAACCTCAAATCATGCCTCCTCACTCCACGTCACGCCTGATCATTCACAAAAACTAATTAGCACTAAAGCATCACTATCCTTACCCTTCCACCAACTTTGAACTCAATCCATCAAGTATTATTCGAGTTATCGTGGGAGAATGGAAAAACCTCAACGAATGCCTCCTCACGCAAAACTCACGTTCGATCACCTCATAACACTAATAATCTCTCAAACTGTTCTACCCACAACTTCGTTTATATTTTAATCACTCTGCTCAATTTTTCCCGACTTATTATGAGAACACAAAAAAGCTCAACTCACGCCTTCTCACGCCAACTTATGTCCCATCATCCTCAAACATTAATTGGTTTTAATGATCACTAACCTTACCCTTCTTCCATCTTTCAATTCAATGTATCAACTTTTATCTTAGTTATTGCGCGAGAACCAAAGAAAACCTCAACTCACGCCTCCTCACGCAAACTCACGTCTGATCCCTTCCAAAAACTAATCAGCTTCAGAGTACCACTACCCCCACCCTTCTTCCAACTTTCAACTCGATCAGTCAACTTTTATTCAAGTTATCGCGCGAGAACCAGAAAACCTTGACGCACGCCTCCTCACGCCAAGTCACGTCCGATCATGTCCAAAAACTAATCAGCTCGAGAACTCAACTACCCCAACCCTTCCTCCGAGTCCGAATTTGATTTCGATTCGATCACTTCTACTCGAGTTATCGCGCGAGAACGCGAAGAAAAAAGCAAAAAAATAAAAAAATAAAGAAACAAACTAAGAAACTGAGTGAACGCAATAGCGGATTTACTTTAAAAGTAAAGTCCGCTAAAAACCGAATGACTTTTCCTCTCCAAAGTCGATGCCTTGAAATTTACATTTGGTATAATCGTGAACTTATGACTTATAATAAGTTTTAGCAAAATTAATCGCTAATAAATGAATAAGCTTCGAAGGAATGGCCCAAGCAGTGCCCAAACCATTTCAACTAAAATTGTCTTTTCTGGACGGATTTTTTGTTTTTCATAATTCTTAAGTTCTTCAATATTCAAGTATTTCAATCACCAATGAAACAACAACTTCACTTCAATTAACTATCTGCTTGAACTCTGTTTAGCTTCATTGAAAATATGATGTGAAAAAAAATCATTATTTGTATCTTGACATTCTTAGTTCCTTGTAGAGAGAATTCTACATAGTTAAGTTACTAAGTTTTATATTTTTAGCGTATACCTTCTTTAGATTGTTCGCCTTAATTTCGCATATTTTAGGGTGTCAAGGTTCGATTAAAAATATGCTAGACTGATTAAAAATCGTGTAAGATTAGTGAGCGTAAAAAAATACAATATAAAAAATATACTAGCGCAGTACGGTATAACGTATCATAATGTATATAATTTAAAAAACGCATATAAGCTCATATCTTTCTGCTTGGATCTGGCTTGTGGCGTGAAGTATGCATTAACCCATGTGCATGAGTATTAAGATGCATACACGTATAGTAGAAGACTAGAGGTTTGAGAATACGATGCATGTATTTGAAAATTATAGCAGCAAATTGGTTAAGATTTATTTGCATTCGATGTGAAATGTACACGAAATGGAGGCAAGAAAGTGTTATAATTCCACCATATGGCGAAGCTTATAAAGAGGATTTTTTCGGCGTGTCAAAAAGGCTCGCCTATAACGAGCGTTCAAATACCGAAACATCGCTTTTCAATTCCTGCGAGATAAACTTTGATACTTTCTACACCTTAGGTATAACAAATCGGCTTGCAACTTCGAAAAGACTCCCCTTTCGCGGCTACAAATCATTTAGAGTTTAGACTACGTTAAACTTGGACGTAAGTTTAAATTCGGCCGAATTAACCTCTCAATAGGCGCGTACATTTTTCCTCGCTCGCGGTTAATTAACGAATCTTCAAACGCGACTTTTTTCAATAAAAGTTAAATAACCGGTTTCGCAATCTGGTCCGCGATACGCGCGGATACCCTGAAAATTATCGATATCAATCTTATTCTTGTTTTTCCTTATGTTAAAATGGCGTATCTTTCCCGATGATGTTTACAACCGATGATGGAATTTATCCTCGTAATACAAGCTCGAGCTTGTTATGTTATTAGAAAAAGAGCGAGGAGAGATGATGGAAAAAAAGGTAATGATAAATAAACATTGGCGCATACCAGATTTTTTATCATTCTCAGAATTATTAATTTAGACTGCCGCGTAGCATGCTTCGTTGATCTTTGGATGGTGACGCGTGTATCGAGAATGAAAAAAAATCAGAGAAATCCTATTTTTATTTATGAAATCGATTCTTCGTATGTATCTTAAAGCGATTACCACGTGTAGCGGTTTTTTATTCTTTTGTTTGCATTTTTTTTTCCTCTTTTGTAATCCTGTTGCTTTGGAAAGATAGAATAAAGAAAGTCATCGACGAAACTCGACTGAAACGAGTAAGTTGCGCAGAGGTGATGTTGTGATGAAAAATACAATGGCTTCTCGAATATTAATCCTCGCTTAAAGCCTAATTAGTTACCCGAAACCTAGACGGATTCATCGATCCTTCTTGACGTTATACCGACGATTCAGAGCCTTTTAAAAGTTTATTTAAAGAACAATCATAAGGCTTAAACGACGTGGGGAATATTTTCATTTGAAAATGAACCGACGTCGATTACATCGCCGTATATTTGGTGTTCAGTAGGCATAAAATATCTCATTGTTAATTAAGATTTTGAACGAAAAAAAATGTTTACAAGCTAATATTTTCCGGTAAAAAGATAATTAATAAATTTGCATATAATTGAACGACTTATCATCTCATTAAGTAAATCACTCATCGTAACCTTCTTCGGTGTACCAAGATAATAGTTAAAAAGTTGCGAATAAGATTTTCATCAAGATTAGACTATCTCCTTATTACGGCTTCCTACATTTTATTCTTTTCGATATGGTAAGATTTATTTTTAGGATTATTCGAGTCGAGTGCGTGGCGTGCGATCGAACATGTACGTAGTTATAAAATTTTCACGCTATGTGAAACACCGCTACGCCACGGTAACGTTTGTCATTGAAACGCTAACGATTTGTGAAAAAATTGTGAATAGTTTCGAAATATTTGGTGGCATGAATTTTTTTAAATTCACGAGGCAATTGAAAGTTTTGAATGAGGTATTTCATTAATTAGGTATAAGGTATTAGAAAAGGAATTCTTTAACATGATCCTAGTTACGATGTAAAAATAGAAAGGGTAAATCATATACCTACGTTTTTTATAATTTGAAAAGGAGAAATAAGAATCTAAATTGAGAGAAAGTTTATCAATTTTACGTTTCAATTTACTTTGGTATAAAATTGAAATTTGAACTGTTGAAAAAATTCTTTTCTTTTTCAATTTTTTCTGAACCATTTTTTAAACTTAGAACTTTTTTTTTTTCAAAATATTTATTTTGCTAGTCTGCTTAGGCAGTGTAGGCGAGAGAGGGTAATTTTTTTAATGACATAGATTTCTTCAACGCGCAAGAAATTTGTGAATGTACCTAGCTACCTATTTCATTACTTAATTTGAGAAGGTAATTTTTTCTTCTCATGATTCATAGCAACAAGAGTAATGAACTAGTCATATAGTCAATTGTTTATGAAAAATTTAAAAAAATTAAAGAAATCGATTTTAGTATATTAATTTATCCGACTATTGTTATCATGGAAGAATTATATGTAATTTAACAACATTTAAATATTTTAGAAATTGAGCTTGTGAGTGATTCTAACCACTAAAATCCATCTTTGAGTGTGACCTTGACCTTTGAGATTTCAGGAATTTTATTCCTTTGTCCTTTCCCCTCCCTCTACCCAATATATATAAATGCTTCACTCATTTTAGCTTAATGCGATGAAATTATTGTTTTGAAAAAAAAAAAACATTTTTACCTATACTTCCTTAAAAGAAAGCATACCACATTAGTAGAATTAAAACTTTAATCAGGACATGTTTAGACTTTGATTTAATGCTGTTAAACTCTAACCCTCTCTCCTGGACTGAGCTGAAACCCCCCCCCAAAAAAAAAAAAAATTACCTGAAAAGGTGTATTTACGGATGTTCTTTTTTCTGTCCTTATAATAATTAGGTATATGAGTGTGTTTATTTCTATTAAATTCCTAAATTTATTTAATTTAATTATTATTTTAATTTTAATGAATAATTTAATTTTAATATTAATCATTATATAATTAATTTTATTATTAAAAAAAAATTCCATTTCGAATAAATTAAATTAATCGATGAAAATATTATTATTGAAACCCCGTCAAATATTTATTTATAATTATAATGGAATTTTGGATCATTAAAACATACTTATTTAATCTGAGCTGCTTGGGGCTCATCAACCTTTGTTATTCAAATATTTTTGAGTCCATTTCGGTCTTAACTTAAATGGTCATATTATAGATTTGAACTATTTTATATTCGAAGTCATAGCCGGTTTGGGGTGGTTGGGTGTCTAACCCCCGAAGAGCTTCTTTTTTTTCTTTTTTTTATATGTTTTTAAATCAACTTTTTGGTAATTTAAACATTTACTATCTCTCCCACTTGACTTTGCGGAGCTGAAACCCCCTCCCCCAAGCAGCGATCCTAAAACCGGCACTGTTCGAAGTTTAGAGATTTCTAGGTACATTAGGTATTATAAATGCTGATTCAAAAAATTTTACGATTCAATTTTGCCTCCAAAAGCCGCAACTCTTCCTTGGGAGGCTAAAATTTCTATGTATTAATGATCTGCGAACTGAGCTCACTCTCTCATAATCATATGAAACCATAATGGGAAATTTTCAACCGTTCCTTCATGTACATCTCAGTTTAAAGACGATAACCCCTCCCTATTTCCTTCTGCATCAGCTACGAGAATGGGTTTTGGTCATATTATATTGCTTAGCTACAATAATCATGTGAGTACGTATATTGTGAAATTTAAACCATTTAAGGCTCCTCTAGGCCTCCTGAAAATTTGCATTTTGATCCAAATTCGAGGACTCATCGTGCTGTCTTAATCACGCCACACGATGTCGTAGCAAGAAATTTTCCGACCCGGAGGAAATGGTGTCATGCCGCCTATTTCTTTTATTTTTCCATAAGTCCTCAATTTCTCTACATCCCCCTCCCCCTTTTTCTCGACGTATTCAGAAAAAAATAATGATATCACATAACTACATGCCTAAGTTTTTTCTTTCATGCTAAATTAAAATTAAATTTCGAATGAAAATTTGCCTCGCAGAGAATTTTTCCCTCTCCCTCCTCTACCTATATCACTGACCTCATATGTAAAGTTTGAGCTTTTCAAGTAAGTTTGAAGAGAACGTAGGGAAAATTTTAAGAATTTCACGACTCAACACTACCTCGAATAGTCGGATTCTAATCTATCATGATTACGAATTTGTTTGGGAAGCTGAAATTCAGATATGTTGGTGTCCTCAGCTTACTACATAATGTAAAACTATGATGAGAATGTTAAGATAGTGGGTATCAAAATCCAAGAGTAGTTTTTTTGTTTCACCTCAGTACAATTTCATCAAAATTTGAGCAGTTTTATTGATTCCCATGCATATGCTACGAGAGAGGGAGAAGCAGATAATTATACTTACCTACACACATATTTAACGAATCGGTAGGAAAAGAATACAGATATGTTCATTTGGTGATAATTTTTCCTTAAATTCCCTCATCTTTAATTTGATTGAGAAGATTTTAAAAATAGTCGCTCCTTTGTGCCAGTAAAAGAGACAGCCATAACAGATGATCCCCAGCTTATTGACAAGATTCTCAAATTACTAAACAAAATTTAAAGATGAAACTGGCGTGATAGTCTTGGTAATTAAAAATGATAGAACTTAAAACAACAACAACAACAACAAACAAAAAGCAAATATGTAGTTCTTAGTATAAAAATATTAAAATGTCGTTTTTCGAACTTTCCTTCTTCCATCCCAATTCCCAAGTCAGGTGGCTTTTAAGCTATAATTTTTATTAAGAACTAAACCAAAAAAAAAAAAAACATTCTCCTTATTCTCCTTATACACGTAGTACTTGTGTGAAAAAGTTAAAAGTAGAATAAAAATTTTTTCTATACCAAATGCTCTTTAATAAATAATAAAAAGATATATTAGGGATATCATATAAAATAGGTTCAGAATGTAATATAAGTATTACCTTTTCTCAAGAATAAATTTCCTTTTCAGTCTAATCTACGTATAGCCACGTAGAACAAATTGAGAAATGATTTCCGACGATTTAAAAATGTTTTTTTTTTTTAAATATTTATATCAATATGTTGATCTTGAGAAATTCGTAATAATGTAGGTAATTAGGTAATCAGATAGCTTTACGGATTAATTTATTGTCCTGCACTTAGGTTTAGGGTTTTTATTTTTTATACCTGTGAGAACGCGATGCGTATCCTTTTTTCATGAATGAACGAATATATCACTTTTTAAAATCGAAAAATTAATGGCAAAGGAGACGAAACTGGTAAAAAAGTATAAAAAAGGGAAGCTATAAAATATCTAGCAGGTATCCAAGTTCAGACAGTTTATTAACGATGAATGAACCTATTTCAAGGATTTGAGTAGGGTTTTCTAAAGTGAGCGAATAAAGAGTTCGTTATTCCATTTATTAGGTGTTGTGATATATGTATGTGAATATATTTGCCTATCGATTGCCGTAAATATAACGTTATTAATGAAATTTCGTTTCAAGCAAATGTAACTTTCAATGAATGAAGAAAATATTTTTCTTTATATTTCGAAAGAGAGGTATAAATAGGTTGAAAATATACTCTATGAGTACTAGTTGATTGAGTGAAAAACTATGATTGATTTATGTTTACAAATATCTGTACTTCACTTAGGTTTATATTTCTTGTGAAAATATAGTACTACCTAATTCTTCGCTATTTTATTCTCAAACCATCATAATGTCCTGACCGAAAGCAAGAGGCAAGGCCACAAAGGTAGAGAAATTATCGAATTATCGGATCAACCATCGAATCAACGATCTTCGTTCTTGGATAATTATATGTTCGCGATAAACGAAGCGTGATATCATCGCGACCATAATCCGTATACACAATATCACATCGTAGTATTTTTCGGAACCACGAATGATCACTCGCTTTCATTGATACATCGAGAGTATAGAGATATTTTAGGAACACGCGAAGAGTTGAGCGCGTTTATACGTACACTAAAAAGGCCAAAGAAATCCAATCGGTATCTCTGAATGGGATCATTTCATCAGGTGACGTCTACGGCCTTTCATCTGTCCCACGGATTCTCTTCTTTATACGATTATAGGTCGTAATAGTGAAATTCTATTGTGGATATTTAGCGGAGACGCATCGGACCAGTCTACGGCGATCTATTTTAGTATTTTGAAACCGATAGGCGCCAGTCGCGGGGTTAAAATGTGTCTACGTTGAGGTACAGGATGTCTTCGATTCTTCGGTATTTTTTTTAATCGCAAACGCAAAACCACCGCCACCGGTAACGTTTTTAGATATATCAAGGGTGTGTTTGTGATATAGGTAATTGAGGGGGTTCGAAGGCGAAGACCTACCTCAATGTAGCGTGTATCTGTATGCAGATCGCAGATGTCGAAATTATATTAAATTCTTCGATTATAATTGTGAAAATGAATACATTTCAACCTGATCGGTTTTAATTAATTTTCCAATATAGTATTGCAACGTAATTACTTATCTTCTTTTAACGTGAGTCATTTCAAACGAGAAGGAATTAATCGTATACCGATAGGACGTAGTAAACGCGCGTAGAACAAGATAAAAATGAAAATGAAGTTGTAATTTCTTGGAATAAATTTTTTACGCTATTGTTATGATTTTTTTTTTTCGTTTTTCGTGTGTAAAAATACGACGTAAATATTTGCCAATTTAATTGATTTCGTTGCTAAAATACCGTGGCGTAAATAATAGAATTAAAGGTCGTTTGAAGTGTGAACTTTATCTCATATTTTATGGGTGATAAGATTTAATGAGTAAAAGACAATTTTATCGCTACAAACGGTGGTCGCAGAATTTTATCGTATTCGTATTGCAACACTTACGTTTACGAGGTACCATATTGGGGACATACTGAAAGTTAAAAAATTATCGAATACCTAAAATAGGTTATACTTCGCATGTAGTGATAATTTTTTTAACGGTTCGTTTTACGTATTGGGTGAATATATTGGCACCTACAGTTCGTATGGTTGTACGTGATTACCTATACATAGTTTATTTTGTTTCATTTTATTAATTTTAATTTATATCGAAAATACAATTTATTTATTAAATAACCAAGATAATTTCAATAATATTTTTTCAAGCGATAATTTTAACAAAATAAATTACCTTATTAATTGTAATCATATTGAACCTGAATTAAGAACGTATATTTCTTAATTTTCCAATTCTACTTTGCGTTGAATTTTCGATTCATCTTCACACGTAATTTTAAATCCACATAATGGCCTTTGAAAAATATTGCTGACGTATTTGGACTCGAGTCTGAATTTCAGTTTGTGAACAGATGTGAGAAAAATCGTACGAAAGGCTATAAAATTTTGATAAGGCGTTTAATAAATGAAATGTATTTAAAATATTCGTATCGAGTAATTTCTCGTTCGAATGGAGTAAGTCGAAGTCACCGTATTAATTTGAAGAACGCTTCGAAGGGAATTTGATTTATCGAATCACTTAGTCACGTGTCAGCTTTTGAATATTCTACGAGAATGGTTTTCGCTACGCATTGGTACCTGGCGGACCCACAGAGGTGTTGAAAAAACGACACTTTGAATTATTCACGTTTAATTTTATTTTTGATCTTAAACGACCTTAAATACGTATAGGCGAGGAGTTGACTAGGTATACGTTATTTTAACTGCCGAAATCGTTTACATAGTATTTTCATTAACGTTCCAACAAAGCGCCATCATCCGACTACTGCATGTATCTACATGCAAATACGCACCATTTGCATAATTAATTGTGGTAAGCCCATATCGTATAACCCACCCGCATTTCGATAACAACCGTACTCGCTACCTGCTGACTCCTACACGTCACCCCTATCTTAATTTAATTAATGCGTTCGTTTATAATGTCCGATAAAGTTTGTTCAGTGTATGCTCGCCCTTTTGACACCTGTCACCTATTGGTGAAATAGATATTCAACTTTGTCACCTTGAATATATTTTCGCATAGGTCAAAGTCGATGCTGAAGTAGTACTAGTGCGAAGGAGTGTGTTCGATAATAGTATATACAGAATTAAAGGGGGGCTGAAATTCAAAGCTTCAGGATAGTTTATTTGTTGGTGATTCCAGTGGCGGCGATACGATTTTGGCGCCCCAGTCAAAAAAATTTGTACCTATTTCGTGATTTTCCTTCATTATTCAAGAACGTAAGGGTTATTAAAAAAAAAAAAATCAACTAAGAGTATTTTGGGGCAAGGTGTATGGCGATCTCTCAGCCTTCGGCGCCTGTAACCATTGCTTCCTCTGCTTCCGCCTATAGCCGCCTTTGGGTGATTCGTTTGACAATAAGATCCAAGTTAATGGTAGATTCTCTGAAAAATGCATTTGTGGTTGTCGAAGAATTATAATCTATATTGGAGTACGTTGACGTTTGAGATTGTTATTCTTGTAAGATGTTTGATGGTTGAAGGAAATTCGTGTTTGTTTTTTTACGAAGAAGATTTCAAATTATCTGCTTGCTTTTCTTGATTATGAACTCTATTAATTCCAGTTGTAGTGTTGGAATGAAGTTTCACTTTAAAAGTTTAATAATTCTTGTTCGAGCGTAAGTAAATAAGGTTTCTTCTTTTTCTTATCGTCGTTATGAGTTATGCGTACCACTGGTACCAGCATTATCGACAGTGGTGTTATCAGATTTTTTTTGGTCGGGCCAAGGGTATACCATAAAAATATTTCTGCTTTTTTTAAAGCGAGTAGGGGTTTCCAAGAAGGCAATTACTTACATACATTACAAAAATGAATAATTTTAATTTTTAGCCGAGCTTTCAATTTGAAACGATAGCTATTACAGCCAAACTGATTTCAAAAGTAGTGGACGGGAGGCGGGGGATTTCATATATCTGCGTTTTAGATCATTCCTAATCATATGAAAAGTGCTCAACTTTTTGGTATTTTTTTGGTTTTAAAATAACAGGATGAAAAACCCAACTTATTCGACATAACATAATTTTATAATTTTTGCTTGTAAATAGAATCGCTCCGCAGCAATATCTAGGCGAGTTCGTTATTTTGTTCTCAATAAACAACCTCTACTTTTCGCTTCTTAAACGATCATTCGGTTTTTAGGTGATCCAAAAAATAATTTAGATAAGTTATGATCAACTTTGAAGCATACTTCGGTTTTCAGGTGATCGAAAAATTAAAAGGATAGTCAGCCTTAGTCCACCCTCAATTACATCTCTGATTATTCAGCAACAATTGAATCGTTTAATAATACGTTAAAAATTATAACCATCTATGGTACACTTAATTTCCTCCTCATTCGATTATAATGTGGAAATATTTCGTTACCTGAGAATGAGATGTGTACGATGAGCTTTCCTCCGGACTGCGAAGTGTCATTTGATTACAAAACAAAGGACTAATTCTGGAAGCATCCCAACAACTGTTATCCATTTTTTATGAATTGAAAAGACAGATATCCGATCGCAGTAAGATAGGAATTACGATGCGATTACGAACAACGTTTTGTAAACGAATAGCACAACTCCATGAAAATACGTTAACCTTTAATAGGCGGTTGAAACTTTACGTAATTATTTTTCGAATGTGTTCGCTAATTGAAATAAAAATTTGAAAATAAACTAATTAATCGAACATCAACAGCACAATATGAAAAATCACTACGATATTAAATTTTATTTCGATTATTAAATGAAAATCGACGATTCGAACTGAACGTGCGTTACGATAAAATCATATTTAAAAAAATAATTCGTTTACTTTCGTACGTAATCACATATTTATAATTTGGTAAATCACACGCGTACGTATATTCGAATTTTGGCGTATTCAGCAGCTCAGGGTTTCCACGCGAGTTACACTGTATTCGCGAAATGTGCATTACCGCGAGTAAAACGTGTAGTAACTTAACGTGGACCTTGTATTGTGGTAAAGGACCTCCCTGAGACTTGTTACCTGCTTGACACGAATGGAACAGAGGGCGTACGAAGAGAACCTGTAAAACTATCACACGGCAAATTTAGGCGGGATATTATAACCCCACTTATTTCAAAATATTTTCTCGTGTAAGCGAATTTCGGAAAATGTTAAGCGGGAAAACGGGCTTATGAATTTTATTTTTTCTTCGACTCGTTGGAAATGATTTAATACCGGACGAAGTGGATTTTGTATTTATTTTTTATTCGTTGTTTTTCTATATGCGTATATTTTATGGACTCTGGATGTGCGTAGGATTTTAAGAATGTCGCTGAACTTGGTTATTTTTTTTTATTTCGAACCAGACTTATCTATTTGTTCGATTTAATGTTGTCATTAAATACGTGTCGTATTATTTGTTTATTAAATTTAATTTGTTAGGTTCGATTTACGTTGCATTTGGTTATTCCGGTTTTTGGGCTTTATGGGTATTTTTGAAAAATTGGTTTTAAGTTTTTGGAATAATTACGATTATTTATTTTATAGTAGAGGTGAGAATTACAGGAGTTGGAGAGATTCGATTTTTGTAGGAAATAATTTCGTTTTGATGAACTAGTCTTATTTATATTTTTATCTGTGAGTCCTTTTTTATGGTGAAGTTTAAATGAATTGTAGAAGTTTTTTTCTCTCTCTTTAGAGACAATAGTTATTACATTAAATTGCAATTTTTTGGTAGATAAATTATTTATTTTAAAAGCTGTTCAATACTATTAGCTTCCACTTAAAATGTGTGAGATGGCATGATGGATATTTTTTGTTATGCAACCCAGTAAAATATATGTATTTGTATTTCGTATCCATTAAAAACAATAATTTTTTCATCTATTATGGATTATCAATAAAAAATATTTTTGGTAAAATACTCAAGTTTGTAATTTTGAATAAATAAGTCTTCTAATGAATTGGGAATAAAAGCAGGAGAGTAAATACAGAAATAATTTGAGTTTAAGAACAAAATTAATTTACCTTAATGTTTTACATATTAAATGTTGTTGCAATTTGCAAGGCTAAAAAAGTTTTCAACAGTAGCAAAAATAGATGTATAACGGATAGATGAAGAAAAAGGATGCGAAAAATACACAACATAAAATAACCGTTAAAAATGCCCTCTAAACGTTCATAAAAATAATTCGCAGTTAACTGGACAGGTTGCATGAAGCAAGTAATTGCATAACTATAGGAGGTATACTAAGGTTAAAATCTTTCAGTTCTTAAAAGCTATCATTTTTAATTTGTAGAATGGATTATACGAATAAGTATATACGCGTCCATTACACGAGAGTATACGTAATAGTATTAAGGTTATACTTACGATAAATCCTCCAAAGTACGCCTAAAAATCCACCAATTGCATTAACTCTTTGAACAGGTACTTAACTATCAACGCGTATATGAATAACGATAATTAAAGTAAAGTAGGAAACTCATAAACATTATAACATCGTTTTAATGAAGATGATGATTGCGAGCAAATATCCATTTATAAAAGGAAGCAGGTAATCGAATTATCATGTATAATATCATGAATAAATACATTGTTTCCCAAGTGTCACCGTAATTACGCTAAAAAGCTTTTAAAATTCCTACGAGATAGAGACGTTTCGTTACAAGAACTTTCTATTGTTTTTTCCTCGCGACTATTTTATTTCGAAGTATTCGTGTTTTAGATTAAGGTCAGTCGAGACTCGAGAGGAAATAAATTTCTTGCGAATGGATGCGAAAAATTAAGTGTTTGAAAGTGAGTCATTTAGGAATGGTTTTGGAGAATAATGAGTAGCGGTGAGTTGCTGGTACTCCGTTTTCGTGTATGCTGAGCTTCGAGTGAAAAAGTTTTTTTTCTGGTGTCAAGTAATTGACATTCGCGTGTAGTCCAAAGGTTTCGTGTACCTAAATACGAGTGCTCTGATGTAAACTGAATTTACGAAAAAACAGAGGATAATGACTAGCTCTAGTTGGAGGCTTTCTCTCCTAAAATGTTCAATTTTTTTGCTTGATAACATATCTGCCAATAGGATGCAAAGTTTTAAAAGGAAATTTATGAGAAACGATCAATTTTTCGGCTGAGCAACTCTCTGAACGTTTTTCTATTAGTTTTCAGTTTATTATTACTATGCATGAAGAATTACAAAAATTTGTTTTGTTTTGTTGTAAATACTGAAATTCCTATTTTTTTTGTTTTATGACCAAATCCGTGACCAGCCTCTTGAAAATTTTACCGGAAAATTTCACTACCCTTGGTAAAATTTTTTATTCAATGCGAAGTTATCAATCAACAAAAAACAGTCAAAGCTCCCTCAAGAATTCGATTAGCACCACTTGAAATAACGAGCTAAGTAAGGTCCTGTTTGCGACATATTTGTGATATCTAGGTTCAATGTGAAATGGAATCAAAAAATCATTAAAATCGCGCCATTGATCTGGTGAGCTGTGTGAAGATTTACGTATAAATTGTGAAAAATGTATGAGAAAATTTAAACCCACCGTTCACCCGTGCCTCTTGCCTACGTGGCAGTATATAAGACAAGAAAAAAAAATTGACTCGTATAAACAATGATTATAATGTGTCTATACATATATTGTTCTTAATAGGCTTAGATAAGGGCTCACCTAATGCATGATGCCACAATATTGTCACTCTTATATACTTGTTTGGCTTTTAAAATATATCAAAGCCTCGTCATTGTGTCCCCATAATATTATAATAAATTAGCCCCATTTTGAAAGTAAAGAACGTGAAATACTGTAAAAAAATATGCTTGCGTAGGTATTAAGGGGTATTCTGGGGATTGAACCCTTATTCTTTGAAAATCCTTATCTAAGCTGCTGGTTGATAAGCTCGCTCCAAGGTAATTTGGGTGAAGTTCTATGGAAAGCAAGGGAGATTAATTTGCCTACCACTAAAATATTTCCAATGATGAGTGAAGTCAATATAGATCCCTTTTACAAGAAATCTTCCATGAGAAATGATTATGTGTGCTTCTTCTGAGTTCTGACTTCACTATATGGCAGTATAAAAGTGAAAAACTTGGTGATTTAACCACCTTTGTACATTATCTATACGTACCATGTACTTCAACCACTGTAATTGATGAAATATTTATTGATTAATCTTAAGTACAAAATTGTTGAACTAGTTATCTTATCATTTTTACTTTTTTTATGACGAACAATGGTCGCTATCCAAATTTTATTCCAGTATTTAACTTCGAAGTGGAATATTGTCTTTAAAATTGAAATAATAAAAATGTTGGTGAGCAACTTAATACTGTAAGATTTTTAAAATCAAAATCAACGTAGATAGACCCAAGAGGCGGCATAAGGGGCCAAGCACCGCTTTTGAAACTCAGTCAATGATGGAAGTTAAGGGATGAAAATTCTCAAGCAGCGCCGCAGAGATAAAGGGGCCGAGGGGAAGAATGTCTCCGGGCTCGAGTCCCTGACATGGCACGCAAAGCCAAATACCAAATTTCGGGTTTCAGAACTCTTCATAGTTCCAATTAATTTTTTTCTTTTCAAATTTTCATTTGAATTTAAAAAAAATTGAAAAACAACGGGATTTGATAGTTGATGAGGAAGTATTTTGGTTCCGTGGTCAATGTACACGTAAAATAAATAATATTCATTCAAATTTAAAATGCTTTTTACAGATGTTCAAACTTGTGTAAGTTGTAAGTAAATCAATTATAATAAAGGCGGGTAAAATACTATTATTATGTTTTAACATTCAACAAGTTTCAACAGTTCTGAAATTGGGACTGGATACAAGAAATGAAAATGTTTGCGAACTAGGTACAAAAATTTAAATCAATTTTTATGTTTATTTTTCATCGACTTGGCTATTATATTTCAAATATATTTTATTCATTAATTTAAATTAATTGTTTTTCAAATAAAAATCAACATTATATCGTCCAACAATCATTCATCGCTAAAGAAACCTGTTTCGTAAAATGAAGAAGGTATCACAGATCACCTACTTATTCTTTGTGAATAAGACGCTATCCAGTTACGAACGAACATCGATGTAGTGTTTTTATCAGTTTTTCGTAAAATCGAATTTTTGATTAGAAAATTGAAAATAACTTTCGAACGGAACTTTTTTCACTTTTTAACGATAGAATATTCGTTAATTAATTTAATTATTGTGTTTCAATGTAAAGTGCAATGTCTAGAGAGTATTCTGTACCGTTAAAACTGAGCGTAGATGCTGTGCGTGATTATATTTTAAGTAAAGGTGGCAAAGTTTATAACACAGATTTGGTGAAATACTTTAAACCCTATTTAACTGATCCCGAAAATAAAGGTAAATTATGAAATTAATGGTTTATATGATGTTATTTAATACTGTAATGGACTATTTCACGATCAAAACAGCATTCAAATTGATCCGAAGTATGAGAAAACGAGAATGCAGATAAAATCGATCATTTCATTACGGGTATCCTAGCAATATATCAAACGAATAAAATGCTCGTGTTTTTGTTTCAGAACGAGCTAGAGAAGAATTTAAACGTATTATTAATCAAATTGCTGTTGTTACTCGAGATGAAAGGGTAGGTTGATTTGTAATTTCGTAAATGTAGCATTTCGCAATAATGTGAATCATAACAAAATCTAAGATTGAGTCATTCGCTCAAATGTTTCGAAATATTTCAACAAATTATGAGCTGGCATCAAAATACTTCAAGAAAATGTGTTACCTTGAACGATATTTTTTTATTTAAACGTTGAACTCATTTTATCAGGACGTATTTTCAATTCGATAACTTTCTTAATCTTTTTTAATCGCGGTATTTTGTTGACACATTTAATTATCTAATAACGTAATTTGAAGGAAAAAAATATAATAAATCGGATATTAGAAATATTCCGTTGAAATAACCGCTTCGAGAAATTGAAATTCCGTAAATTTTATGCAGGGCGAAAAGTTCCTCATGTTGAAAAAACCTCTTCACTGCGGCGTAGATTATGAACATTCTCCTATTGCATCTCCGGAACCGGGTCTTAGCAGTGCCACTTCGTTTTCCTCTTTGGCCACCGGAGTACCGTTTTCCACATCCATAGATTCCCTCAGCTCAATTCCATCATTATCCAAACAACCTCCTCCGTATCGTTCACCACCTCCTGTACTGTCACCTAAATCCGTTCATTGTTCAAATTTCGGATTTCCCTCGCCCTCTTCGGAGTCATCGGCCGAAAAAACACCCCCACCAGTTCCACCACGGAGGCGAAGCAGCGATAAAATAAAACTTTATAATAAAGAAAATGAGCACGAAGAAAATTCCAAAACATCCGTTACCAGCTCCGAAGAAAGCGAGGTAAGATTAATGATGTTTATGTTTATTTCACTGTTCGCTATAGACTGCGTATTTAATTGAATCAAAGTTTAGGTTAATTAGCGGCGCACTTTTGAAATCGCTTCGATTTACTTGCCCGATTTTGTTGACTGCGTGTGTGTGTGGATTTTTCGGCTTGAGTGTTCGCTAATTTAATTGATTAATTTTTTTTTGCTTGCCATTTTTTGTTCGTCAAAAAAAAATCAGATGTGTTCGAATAGCCTTTATACTTCGCAAATTCGGTCGAGAAAATATAGGTAGCGACAAAAAAGATTTTTTTGAATTAAGGAGCAACAGGAGAAAATTGAATATTTTTGCACGAAAAATTAAAATGAAACAAATTTAGCTATTTTATATTTGCACTCTTTTTCAAGAAATTACATCCAACGAATGAATTCATTGGTTTGCCCGTCCATCATCGCGTATCCGGCTTCTTTGAACTCGGCTACGCGTTTTAACTGTATAACTCGAGCCGAACAGGAACAGGTGTCGGCATAAACTGGATACTTTACGCCAAACGATAATTTTTTCGATATTATATACGTACGGCGAAGTGAATTTAAGATTGCCCACGAGATAGGTTCGATTCTACGCGGACGCTGCTGTCTAACTTTGATATATGTGAATTAGAATGCTTTGAACCATCTGTATAATAATTTAGTCGGTGTCAAGTAATTAAACGACGATTTAAATATATGCGATAGTGGTTTTAAAATTGCAGATGGGAATAGCCTTACAATGAGCGTTGAGGTGAAATTATTTTTACCTTACGTTGTGTTTCATGTTGCCAGTGTACGCTATACCTATCTGGCGATTCATTGATGTTAGGTCTTTTAAGAATAAACCTGTGGGGTTTTAAATTGTTTCTTCGCTTCATTATCATAAAGGTATATGCGAGAATGTACGTTATAATTTACGAGTTACTGGAATACAAATCTGGCGCGCTTCGATTCGCAGTAAGTTTCTACGTGGAAGAAGTCTTCGTAGAATTATAATAAATTGATGAAATTCGAATCTTGAGTAACTCAGATTTAATGATGACTAAATGGGATGTTCCGTACTCACATTTTAATATCTCACAATCAAGGCTGCCGAGAGGTAAGGATGATTTTTGGCACTCAGTGAAGTGAGAAATTTTAGTTTCATTATTAGCTGAGATTTTAATGCCTAATCAATGATAGCTACTACGTAATACCCAATTCGAAGAGGAAGATGGGGAAGTGTATTTATACCTTTGATTCCGGACAGTTTGTGGTAGATTGGGCAATATTCAATTTTTATATTATGTGTACATTTCCCCCCTCCCCACAAAATGGCTGATAATTTGGCCACAGTTTATTCATGTAGAGGTATGTAGAAATGGTTCTCTTCAGATTTTTGATTTGACTTGAAATAGCAATTCAACCAAAATTAAAATGGACTGAAGTGATTCTTAAGAGCTCAACATTTTTAATCATGATATCGTAAGATGAAGTAAGATGAAGAAACCAACGTATCTAATTTCAAAAGGAAGGCTTGAGAATCCTCAAATAGCTTAGATTTATAACCTCATATGGTTGTTGGATTCAGTAAATATAGCATTCGTCAAATCCAACCTCATAGGTGATGGTTAAAAAGAAGGTGTTCGTCCTCAAAACGTGATTAGGGTGAACGAAATGTCGGAAATTTTTCATCATGATTCCGTGTATACGTAGTACAGCTTGTTTCAAACCTCTAGTCAGTCTATCATTGCAGGGAGACTAATTGAAAGGGGCCTTTGACTTCTTTTTTTCGTTGATTGATACGTCTTTATTGAATACAAAATTTTGCTAAGAGGACTCAAAATTTTCTAGATGGAATTCAGCCCTCCTTGCCCCTCTGGCTACATACCCGGTGTACTCAAATTATTAATATTTGAAAATTTAGCCTCCCAGCCAATACTGAAGATGAATTAGAATGGAAAATGCTTTTGTGGTGGTTGAAGGGGGAACGGGTCGTGATATTCCTTAACTCGTCCACATCTCTTTACCAAATGCACTTATGATTAGAATGCTCGAATTTTCGTTTGTGATGTCAGTTTGAAATTTAAATAGGATTCAAATGGGTTCAGAATAGGGGATGAAACAAAATTTGAAAAATACTTGAGGATCCCAAAATACCTGATTTCAATGAATTTACATTTATGTATAGTTATTCAAGGGCAAAAAGTAAAATTTTTCTCATACCCAATTTTTTATCTGATTTAGAAGGGAATAAGTAAAAGTTTCCAACGTTCTTACACGTTATGCGATGTAAAAAGGTTAACCGCATTATCTACAAGTCTAATCATACTTCCATTGGAAACTTAGCTCCAATATTCATACTGTCTGCAAAGCATGAAAAGTTCAAAAAGGTATGAGAAATTTAGTTGAAAAACTCGTAGAAGTATGAAATTTTACTTACAAGATTTCTACTTCGTTATTCGCGAAAATTTTCCTTGATTGATTAAAGTTTTTTTATTTTTTATTTATTTATCTACTTATTTGTGTATTTTTCTATTGTTTGAATAATCTCGGAAAGGTAGGGAAAGTTGAGAAGTAAATCTTATGGCGAACGAAAAACATTTTTATGGTAAGATAAAATACAAAGCAGGTAAGAAATTTCACTTTTTCATTTGGTGAGCTCTTCGAACAACACAGTTTGGCTACTCTCTTGTTTTTGACATATCTTTTAATTTAAAAATTTTTTTTATTATCGTTAAAAATTTTTTTCGATTTTGAGCACTTTTTTATTGCTGAACTTTTTAAAAATATGTATGAGTCAAAAATACGTGTTTAATTTTTTTCATTCTTGGACTCTTGTTTACTTTTGGCTGAAAATAATGTGGTACCTACAGGCTCTTTAAAGATGTTCGAACCTGTGGCAATTAATCCGTTTTGCCCTTACCTCTCGGCAGCCCTACTCACCATATTCATCGAATGCGTACATTCCAATACCTCATTAACTGATAGTAATATTATGAACCCGGTAGTCGATGTTTGCATGCGATTTCTAATTATTATCACCAATTAATTAATATAATGATAATACGAACCACGCATGTATGTAATTTTTCATTACGCTTTACGTGTATTCTAATACGACGCTTATTTGCTTGTTTTTTTTCTCTCCTTCTCCTTGAATGTGTGGCTTTGTGTAAACAACTGTATAGAATAAAGTAGCGGAAAACGAGCAAAAAATTAGCGTTAAAGAACGTACGCAGCGATTCAATCGATTGGCTTCCACCGAAGGTCCGATTGTAGCTAAAATACATCAACCCGTTGGCACAAGCGCCTCGTACAAAAAACGCTTCGATAAGGTAAATATACGTTAAAACTGGTTATGTGTTTTACAGGTATTTCGCGACGTCGCGCACTCGCGTTCTTTGTTGACGTGAGATTAGTATCGAGCTGGCTCAAATTTTCTGGACTGGTAAATTAGCAATTTTCATGGACATTCCTCTCATCTGTTACCCTCCTTTTATTTCAAAGAATCAACGTGGAAGATTTTTTTTAGATTTTTACAATTTTTATGATTTTGATTTTTCAAGTTCTCAAAATTCTTGGCTTATCTGAGAATTTTTTGAAAGAGCTCTGATAATTTTTTTTATTGTCTTTTTTTTTTTTTTTTTGAATTACTGGTATGCAAAATAATAAATTTTCTGTATTTTTAAGAATCACAAAAAGTAAAAAATTAAACCTACTTGAAGAATTTTTGAATTTTTGGAAAGGTTCAAGCCCATCCGTAGGAAGGTGGAAATGCCCTTAAATGGAAATATCTTATCATGGTAGTTTCTGATTATTAATATAAATATTCGCAAAAAATGTTCTTAAAATTCATTTTCAAGGTCATACGTTTCGTAAAAAGACGTCTGAAAAATTCGATTGAATACTCATCGCATACTCTCATCAACATAATAAGAAATCTGCTGATAGTCTACTTGTGGGCAAAAATTGCTCTAAGAAAGAAGTTTCTTCGTTCAAGAGATAGCTAAAAAGTAATACACGAAAAATGAACTCTTGGAAATTCTACATAAAAATATCAAATGTCTCCAGCTGCTCAATAAGAATAATGGTGAAGTTGGATATATGACATACGAGTGATTTTCATTTTTGAGATGTTTTTTATCGAAAGGTATTTTGATTTAGGGCTGTAGTGAATTCGTTTTTCAGGTATTCCTTTTTAGCCACCTTTTCAAAACTCACAATGAGTTTGAATCGAGTTATTCGTTTAGTTGAAGTTAGCTTAAAGGATAAAATTGTTACCAAGTGTATCAACTTTTTTTTAGGTACTAAGTCCCTAGGATGACGTAAAAGAATCGGTCATTAGCTTAAAAAACATTTTTACAAATATTTATCGAAAGATGCGATTAACATTTTTGAATTTTGACCTCAGGTCTTCTTCGCTTTTCCTTCTGAAAGAATTACGTTTTTTCCAACTTGAAAAAGAGATAGAATTGTTTCATTTTTTTCACTAGTAAAACTGACAATAATTTAGGTCAGCAAAGCCTGGAAAAAAAACGCATGATGTCATACGATTTGTAAAACTACCAATGGTTTGAAGCACCTTAGTCCCTAATTTGAATCTCCAAAATAGGAGTAGCCAGTCCAATTACCTGAGCCAGCACGTCATTGATGAGGTACGTTTTAACGTGGATTTTTGGACTACCAGATGCCGCATGTGAAACTCGAATTTCGATTAATTTCGTATAACGCCAACGACGACGAATACCAAGACGTATGAGAATACAATTGGTACGAGAACAAAGGTGAATTTCGTTTCGGAGGCGAATACGCTCCTACGGGTTTTTAAAAGATAATTTGTAATCGCAGCAGGAGAAAACAAACGGTAATTGAGCGAGCCAGACAAAAGAAAATAGAAGAGTTAAAAGTGACGGCACTCGCGCGCCCTTCCGAAGACGGCGTGATGGCTATTTGTACGGTTAGAAGTCGCGATGATAATACAATAAGCTTATCATAGCAGAGTGGGTGGATTTTATCATCGAACGAGTTTAGTATTTTACCTCCGAGCCCGTATATTATTTACGCGAATCGTACGGACGGTGTGATTTAATTACGAGGCGATACCGATCGATGATTGCAATACGTATGGGCGATATTATCTCATTAATTGTATCAGCGTTTTAGATATAATACTCGGTGTCATTGCGGAACCAGTTTAGACGGCCGGGTATATTCGACGATAATGACGGGCGAGTGTATCCGCATGATCTTATTCCTCGGGTGAAAAATATTTCAGCGATTACGAGATTTATTTTCACCGCGTGTACCTATCAGACTAACCTCAGAATGTGGCTGGTGGCTGAATACTGGAACTCTGTAATATGCCAATATTCATTAATAAGAAAATCATAGGTATTATTAAGACTAGAAGAGAGCAAAAAAAAATTATAGCATTTCATGTCAAAATAACTCAACTAATCATTATAATACCAAAGATAACACGAACGAAATAGCAAATAAATGTCGATACTTTGTAAACTCGAGCAGCTAATTAATACACCCTCTAACTTACGTACGTTCTCTCTGAGCCAATAGGTATCTAGTAATAGTTACCTTCGTGTTAGTTTTATAGAAATGAACTGGTTCGCACTTCCGTTTTAATCAGCATCAAATACTCGTCGTATATCTCTCTCTATGTATATTTACTTTTCGTAAAAGTTCATTACGCCGGCGAAGCATTTGTAGCGTGTGTATGGTATTGATATTAGGTGTTACATGAAAGCTGATATTTTAACCTTTAAGGTTGAACGCGCCGAATATAAATATACTAGTCGCGGTTGTCAATTTTAATTAAAGTGTCGACGAAACGATTTGTTTACGACCTCGATAACCTAGTGGTGATTTTTTTCTGTGGAGATTTTTTCGGGCTATTGGAGACTTAATTTTTGACGATATATGGCGTAAATGAATTTAAACGGGTGATTTATCTTGGTTAATATAAATGCTAGGTTTCGTCGAGGGCTAAGTAAACGATAGTTTGGGGTCGGTTTTGCCGATTTTTGGAGAGTACGTTGAAGGTACATAAAATGGGTGTTCTTTCGGGTCGTGTTTTGGGCCGTAATAAAGGTGATTTACGGTCGCGAACGTTTAGCGTAACGATGGTTAAATAATCTGTTGACGCAAATGTAGACATTATTTTACGTTTGTAATTGTATAAACAACGTTTAAACGTTGTTATTCGTTATTAATCACGACGCGGATGGGTTTTTCGCGTTTCGTCGCGAACCAGGCTATTTTTCGAGTAGGTGCGATATAGTGGGTGGAAGGGAGAATATCTAGTAAAGTAATTCTTTGATACATATGGTTTAATGTGTACCGATGGTTTAACGAAAGAAGGACCACCAAACTGTAATTTATTTAACATATAATATAATACACTTAATATAATATTATTTGAAAATTAATTAAATACCTTATTATGAAAAAAAAAAATATTCTAAATGGATACCTACTAAAAAAATACTAAGAAATACTTGGTAAAATTAAATGTAAATATTTGAAAAATTTTTAAAGTTTTTTATCGCTTGAAAAATATTCAAAATATGTTGTAATTAAATAAGTGAAAATTTCAACAGTTTCAGTACATACTAGTATATTTTATCGGAGGGGGAAAACGATAACAAACAAAACGATTTCTGTACCTTAATTTTTTTTTGTTTTTCAAAATTCGAATTTCAGAAAAAAAATCACCAGATCAACTTCAGCTCTGATTTTGGAGTCCCACCTTAATGATATCAATTTGTATATTCGACATTTTTTTTTTTTTTTTTTTTTTTTTTTAATGAAACGATGAATGGAAATATTCTTGAACTAAAAATTGTATTCTTACTCGAATATATAATTATTTTTAATAAAAAAATAAAAAAATAAATTTACATAAGGAGATTAAGTGGACTCCTACCATTTAAACTGACTCTGAAGTCAATAAAACATTTATTACCGACTTCACTACTTGATTCTGAAACGATTCTCAAGCTTCATTCCAACTCCATTTTGACTTCGGAGTAGTTCCCAAGCTTGACTCGAATTTCATCTTTTGCATACAAAACAGTTCACAAACTCAACTCCAACTCAGTGTTGATTCGGCAGTTTGGAATCTTTTTATGAATTAATGAATTGCAGAGCCAACTTCCTATTTTTCTAATTGACTCTTATTTGAATTTTTTTCCTACTTTTCAGTAGGATTTAGTGTCGAAGTCATCATAGAGTTCGTGTTTATGAATTACTTTTTAATTCTTTTTCATTTTCACTACGAGACTGAGTTATTTTTCAATACTTTTTCTCTTGGAGTGGAAAATAAATAATGAAATGAAGTGTAAGGAAGCTACGGTGATTTAATTGTTTTTTAACTTCTTATAGTTGTCGAATTTGCTGTGTTTGCATATTTTGGTAATTTGTAAGTATAGGTTTGGAGTAATTTTTCTGATCATCAGATATCAATTAGAAATCGGAAAAATATGATTTCTAAGCAAATTGAATTGATTTTGACACTGAAAACAGAGCTACTGGCTACTCCATTGCCTTGAGAAATAAAATATTTTCTTATTGTAGATGTCCATGAATAGAAATAAATTAATAAATGAATATTTTTGTGTCATTTGTGTTATTGTTTGAATATTTTGAAGGTATCATCTGATCATTTTTTTACCAATCAAGGGTTTAATAAAAAACGAGTATAAATGAAGCCTGTTTTTGGGCACATTTACATTCAATTATTTCCCTAGTAGATCTTGTTATATATCATACCTAGTTTTCGATATTAACCCCTTATAGGAATGAGAAGAGTATCAAAGTAGAAAGTTGAAAAAAATTTAGGAACCACTGCTGGAAAATTTGTATTATTTTGAACAGCCTAAAATGATCAATTATGATCGAAGACATCATGTAAAGACTTTATTCCAATAATCGACCCACTTTGGTGATAGAGCTGTTTTCTTATTTTGCGAAATTTTGAACCCCCTCTTTTGTAATTTTCGCCTCGATTTTTCCTTGATGTTTGTACTGGTATTGACAAATTCGATAATTGACTTTTTCGACTCTCTCCTCCATTTTGGGACCACTGTCAAAGGTCAGAAGCAAAAATCATTGTTTTCAATAATTATATCGGTCACCAGAGCCAAAAGATATTTTTAACCCTATTAATAACCATTGCAAACCCCCCTCCCCCTCCTACCCATCAGGTGTACTGCAATTTGAGGATTCCTTAAAATGAGGTTAAAACAGTGTAAAAAATTCTGTTGAGGCAAAATCTGCTTAAATGTACTTTTTCTTTCAATTAAAACCATAGAAACGAGTTTTGTTGCCTATTTCCAGATTATGATGTATTTTTTTTATTATATGGAACGACATCCCTCAAAGACTGATTTATGGGCATTTTTTAAAATCCATTATCTGCAAAATAATCGGGAGAAATACTGAAAATAAATTCCTATAGATATGCGCGCCATCCCCCTCAAAATGAATCGATTATTGGAATCATTTGCTTTATTAATGATGTCTTGGATTGTGACTGATTATTTTAGGAAGTTCATAGCTATGAAAATTTTTCAACAATGATTCGAATTTTTCTCAACTTTCCACATTAACATCTCTCACCATCCCCAAAAGTGGTGTTGAAAACTTATCGATTGTATCATAGCGTATAACATCTTCTCGACAATAATGTTCGAACTATTTTGGACCAAAAATGGGCCCTATTTACGAGCCTCCTTTTATCAGTTTATACAGCAAACATTTCGCAGTAAAACCGCAGTGATTCGACTCTCCTCATTATTTGACCTAAATTTTTCACTCGATATTCTTTCATCAACCGACTCGATGATGTAAAAAAGCTTTATTATTTAGATAAATTCATTATTAAAGTATTTCAATATTTTATTTGATTGAAAGGGAATCCAAGTTCGTCCACGCGTAGGAAGCATCGATTAAACATGACAGAAATGTATTTCCTTTAACTGTTAGGGCTGGAAGAGGGAAGGGAAAGAGAGCAAACTGCCTTCGGCACGAGTTCCTGACAGGGCCCGAACCTGAGCATCCAAATTTAGATTTAAACGTTTCACACTTGGAATTGAATTTTGTTTGTTTAATTTTCACTTTCATTTCAAATTTCCAAAAACAAAAAAAAAAAAAAAAAATTGAAAAGAGATGTCCAGAAATTATTTTTGCCCGAAGGCCAATTCTGGCTTCATTGCCCTGGCGATTGTCTCAATCATTTTGAAAAATTTACGATCATTTTAAAATTTCGTAAATTTTAACAAGTTTTTGCTAATCTTCATTTACCTAAATACGAGTAGAGCGTCCAAGAAATTTTACAATTTCATGAAAATGTGTTACGTCATTTGAGTCATATTTTGAATCATACTTTTCTCTCTATTTCCAACTTAAAAACATGCACTTTCAATTATCTCTCCTTTTCTGACATCCTGCTTCCCCCTTCGTTTCAATGGCATATTTATATTCAAGGTTTTACTAAGCTGTACTCGCAATATCTACCAATTGGAAAAAGTTGCGCAACGCAGCACACATTGTCGAGTACTTTATGAGGTCGTTTAGTTCTGGTAGTTGCGCACCAAAAAGGCGCGAAATTTCGGATGCGTCTAGCACGAGCGGGTATATAATGATTTAATTAAAGCGAACTCAGTATATTTATTAAGACACTTAATAATAAATCACTTGTAATCGCGGTTAAGGCGCTATAATGAATAATTAATTGGGGAACGAAAATAAAGGAAAGAAAGAGCGTTTATTTCTTGACAAATAACATCATCGTCTCGATGCATTCTTATAATAAGCGCGTATTCGAGGTACGATGAATTTGTGATGAACGATGGTTTAAACTTGGAAATCCATCATTATGTCATAGCGGCGTTATATATTTACATGGGATGATGTTTTACGATGCAGGTTTTGTTTTTTACGAGCAACCGAGGTGGTGCTTCTTAATATCGTGCTATGGGTGGGTATCGTGGCGGCGAGTGAATTTCACGATTACATTGCGTTTTACGATAATGGGAGCGTTAGCGGGCGCGTGTGCCTATGAAAATGATCTTATAAATTAGCCGGCCACGAAAAAAAAAAAACATGAAAGGAAATTCGCGAGCGGTGAGGTTTTTTTTTTCGTTCGTTAGGGTTTCGAAATATGTATACGAGTTGGGGAGTGAGGGAAAAAAAAAGACGACGACTTGTTGATGGTGTTTATGAATGAAGAACAACGGTCGAAACTAATTCGGGCGTCGTTGCGAATACCGAGAACGCGTGGCGAGCAACCTTTTTGGGCGAAAAATTTAAAGCATCGTCGAATGATTCTCAGAGAAGTTAAAACAGCTGCGGTATTCGGAGATGCGGTGTTTGGGTGGAGGAAGGAGGTGAGGTGGTAATTGAACCCTCGGAATATTCGACGTAATGCGGCTTTCACGAGAGGAGTACTTTGAGAACCCGCCATCCAATCTAAAAGCTCGGCGTAGATACAAGTGCGGTACGCGTACGTAAAAAGTACGCGGTAGGCGAAGTTCGAACGTTGGTCCGGCGCGAACGCGTGTTAGCCGCAAACCTCAATTAATATCATTACGTGCGAACTGCGAAGGGTTGCGGTGAGCTGGCGAACTCTCGAATATTAGATCGTTGCTATTTGGAAGATGTTGTTTAATCAACGCCGCGTACCGTAATAAATGCATATTTTAGCTAGACTTCACGGGTCGTGTGGCTCAGCCTCGTTTACCATTATTGCGAGCGTCGAAGATCAATAACAAGCTATTTCGCTTGATTAATCGTAACGTGTACGTCAACGTGGATGATGCGAAGGCGGCACGCTCCGTATAATGGACTCGGTAGTCAGCCTCGCGAGCCTTTTCGCTTAAGAATACGTAAAAATAATGACCCTAATTGGTGATCGTATCCGCAACGTTATAGGTACACGAAAAATGTTTACTTAGGACGATAATACCTCGGTACTGGCATTTGAACGTGTCATAATTGTATACCATAGAAGCGATCGCTTTCGGCCGCTGTCAGCGTGATGATCGTTTAACATATTGTTCATCCCATTTTGGTAAATACACCGGTGAAAATAAATCTTTCGCGTTGATTGCTACCCATTTTACGTTTTAATGCGGACCAAATGATCTTTATAGTTGTTTTGAAATCTCGGTTAATTAGACGTCGACGTCCCGCCGCGATCGTTTTAAAATGTACGAGGTATAAATTTCTCTCGTTACTAAATCTGGTCCGCGGTGTGCTCGCCGTTTATTTATTTGACCGCGTGTTGCAGTATCTGGCTGTCTGGTAGACTCTAAAAGTAACACCTACGAGATCAGTCACCGTGCTAGCGGATTTATTGGGTTTAACGTTGCGTAACTCGATTTATGCGTATGGGTTTGTGTATCTTGTGCGGTTATATGCTGCAATGTCGATGGTGGGAAGATCACCTATCATGAAATTATGCGCGAGGTTTAGCTGCAAAGTGGTAAAGCGGTTACTCGAAGGCGGGTGTTTTATTTTTTTATTTCGTTAGGTAAAGAAATGATTTTTTTTACGGTCGAGACCTGGTGTCCATTGTGTACTAATTTGGTATTTAATTTGAAATTTAAACCACATCTGTATTCATATTAATTTACGATGTGAGAAATTTAACGGCGGTTGCATGTAAAATAATTGCGATTTTTTGTATTATTTTAATCTCACACGAAGGAGCGAGTTTGGACTAACTTTCAATGATACAGTATTTTAATGCTTTATATATGTATATTTCACATTAGAAATAACTAGGTGAATGAGTATAGGCGTAAATGAACGTTCATGTATGGTACAGGTAAGGTGTAAAAGAAAAGAGAAAAAAACGGATATGTATTATCTCTCGATGAAATATTTGTAAATCATTTTGAATTTTATTTCAAATTATGTATTTTTCAATTTAATTAAAAAATAATAAAATTGTAAATTTTTGAGCTGCGTGATAAAGAAGGTGAATAATATTAAAAAATGAAGTAGGAAATTTAAATCATTCAAATTTTCTATGCTTCACGATATTTACTTAATAATTGTAATTCCTTTCAGCAAAAACCATTTTAATTGTAAACATTTTTAGTCTCGTAAAATCATAACAATTACGATTAAACTCATAAATAAACTTTCCCAATCTGCTGATTATTATCAATGCCTGGGGAATATTTTTGGTAAGTATACCACTTCAGTGTAGATCTCAGATATCTTAAACATAGCCAGTCCAAACATCGTACTATAAATTCAACTTTGTATTTAATTTTGCTTTTTTTGTTGTGACTTTTTTTGTTTTTTGTTTCTTTGTAAGAATGTTGTAAGTTTAATTTGATGAAGAATTTTTTTTTTAGTTTTTTTTTCAAACTTGTTTTGTATTCATTCTAGGGTGCTCTTTCCGATCGTGAAGACGACGATACCGCATCAGTGGCTTCGGTGAGATTTTCATTTCTTCAATAAAATCGATTATTTATTTCAAATCAATAAATCGATTGTTAGGAAAAATTGATTATTATATCTTTCAGACTTGAGGAGAAACCCATGAATGAATTTTCAGTATTTTCGAATGAAAAGCAACATTATAGAGTAATTATATTTACTGGTCCGTTTTCTGATCGGTCATACGTCACGCGTGTAACGACCAATCATAAGACGAGAATGTGATAAAATGTAGGTAATTTTATTACTACCTTCCTAAATTATATAGTTTAGTTTTCAGTGAACGACTGAAATTCGTTTGTGATTTGAATCATCAGCCTATTCGTATTTTCATTTTACGAGTAAATCGAGGTAATCTACCTTTTTCCAACTTGCTGATTGGTTGTTACAAGCGTGACGCACAACCGATTAAAAAGCGGACCAGTTACCATAATTACTCTAGAGTGAATCAAACATCTTTTTTTTTTTTATAACTGTGGGATGCCAAAAATATGAGCTTGGTCGTAAAAAGTCAAAGAGTTTAAGAAAATATTCAAGGTCAATATCAGGAGGTTACACTTGTGTTTTGAAAGTTCAGAATATGAAGTTCCATAAAAATTAATTACGTTATGCTCTTAAAAATTAATAAACATTTTTATAAGTCTGTTGCCCAAAAAATTTCCGATAATGAGGTTGCAGCTCCCTTTTGAAACTTCCAAGTAGTAATTTTTCAAAAATTTAGTGGGAGTAGGGCTTTTAAAATGTTGGAATGACCGTAATTGTTCTTTTTTGCAGAAAAATTTTACCAAACTATACACGTAGTTTTAAAATTCAAAAATCCGCCAAAAGGAGATTGTATTGGATTATTTTATCGAAAATATATTATTAGTATGTGAGTGTGCAGACTACAGAGTACACTGTCTGTGTTATGTATAGAAGCTGAAACGTGGAATTTTCTTTGGCTTTTAAAAATGATACAAAAAGTGATAAGAAATTGATGAATTCTCATTTCACGAGATTGTTAGACTCTCTGGCAAAATATGAAAAATTTATTGAAAATATTAAAAACAAAATTTCAAGGTATTTTTCATTTTCAAAAAAAAAGAAAATGTAAATTTTGTAAAACATTCTAAAAACGTTGTTCTTAAAGATGAAAGAAAAGTTTCATAGATGAATAAAATAAAATTAAAATGTAGGTTTGAAAAGAGGTTAGTGTGTTACTAATGCCTTCATGCCTACAGGCTACACTCAATACAAAGTCCATCCCCCTCCCCCATTCTATTCCAAAAACACATATAAATTTTAATTTAGGATATGTAGTACTTCTTGTCCTTAATATTGATAGGAATCCCCTTATTTTTTCAAATTTTGGGTATTTTAGGCTTCTCAAGCCTTCCATTTTACACCAATTCAATTCCCAAACTGTGGAACAAAACGTCCAAAATTATTTTTTCGCATTTTCCTCGCAAATGATGCATCATGAACTTATTTTTTCATTTTTTATGAGATATAGTTTTAGTATATTTCACAACTAGGGAAGTAGAAGTGATTCTTGACGAGTGTGAGGCTTTTCATCCAAGCAAATCGAGAGTGATATGTCACATGAGTCTAGAATCAATTTTTCTCACGAGTAGTAAACGAAATTTTTCCTAAATGCGGGAGAAAAGCGCTCGTTTGAGATTCGAGCAATTAGCAAGTGGGAGATAAAGTAGCGTTTTCCTCCCGCAAGTGTGAAAATACATTTTTTTTTTGTAACCCATCAAATTATTTTTAATTAATATAATAATTAAATTAAATTTTTAATTTTTTTAATAATATTTAAATTAGTATAATTGTAATTAAAATAAATGAATTCGGCAAAATTATTTTTATTTGTTTATTAAAAACATAATTTAAAGAAAATTTAAAATTTTAAATATATTCTGCTCAATGAATTTGTAATCCATGTCCTAATCTGCGTCTGCTGGATGCAAAACTGCATTTCTGCTCGTAATACCATGCCAGTGTGTGCAGACATTAGAGCATTTCAACCCAAAACCAAAATTATTCAGAAATTTCGTAATTCTGGACTACGTTATAATGTTATATATAAAAATTATGAATATCGTAGTAACCTTTTTTGTAACATTCGTACCATCTCCTACATCAGTACTTCGTCGAGAAAAAATTTCTGATGGGCTGATGGTCATTTTCAGACTCCTTTGATTACTCTATTTCTATCCATATTCAAAGGAATCTTTTTCATTCCAAGCATCATGTTTACACTTGGAGATGCATTGTAAATGTTGGTTTTCTCGTATTTTTGAATTTCTGTACAGAATATGATCCAAAATGGGGAACAGTTTGATGATTTAGATTTTTTCCACAAGATTTACTTTCAAAAAATTTCTTTGAAAGGTTTTTTCTCGTGTCTGAAAGACTAAAAAAAATGTTGAATCGACTATTCTTATCGTGAAAAATAATCGAGTACAACCGACGTATGTTTTGCTTTAGTTCGACCCCAGATCTAGAGAATGGTTGGTTCGAGCAGCTCAAGGTAATTACCAAGCGTTAGCGAAGATGTGCCTGGAAAATCCGAAACTGGCCCGATTCAAGGTAAGATTTTTAATTAGGTTCGTTTCTCGTATTAAACCTCTCGGCTTGGTTTTGGCTACGAGCGCTGAAATTTCGGCGTATTCGAAGAGTTGAATATCGCGCGTATATAGCATACTTTCTTGCGATGGTACGAAAAGGAGTGTCGAGTGATGCTCGCCGAATTGGTTAGCAGTTGAGGGCGAACATCTGTTGGAAATTTTATCGTGTTGTATTCGGCGAACACGAATCATCTTGTCGGCGGAGTTTGAATTAAAGCTCGCAGGCTCGGGTAAACTTTCGGGCCAAGTATAACGGAAGAAAAAGTCGGTTAGAAGGCGATGTCGAATTCGGCGGAGTTTTTATTTACGCGCGGCGATGTTAACATGTAACGGCGTCGAAAGTTTTCGTCGAAGAGAGGGGGGAGAACGGCGGACAAAGATAGACGGGCGCTAAAATGTACAACGTCAATGTAGGTTACTGTTTTGTTGCGAAGGGATTAACGAGAAAGCATTAATTAAAATATCCGCGCGAAGATAACCGGAGCGCGGCGGCGACGGGTAAGGTTACCGGTCAAAGAGAAGAGAATGGTTTGCCAAGTAGCTGATTGGACGTCGTGTTGATTTAATTACGGATAGTGTAAATCGATCTGGCGGGCGAAACCCTTTTGGCGTTTCTCGTTTACGATGATTTACATTTTCGTTTATCGTTGCATATTCATGGGATCTCGGTAGGTCGTCTGTGCCCTCTTGAATGGGTATTGCACGCCGCTCAAAAATAACCCCTCCGAGACCCTTTTCGCTGCGCCAAAACCACGAGCTCCCGCGTCGCTGTACTATTGCAGATACACGTCAGTTCATTTGTCAACCTCTTCACCTCATTCGTCTTTTGAACATTTGCCGCAGCTTGTCCGCGTGCACGTTTATTTGCGAACGTCGCGGCGCTAACCCCGCGACGTTTCGCTGGGCTGTGCCACGACCTGCTTCTACGCTTCGCCCGGTACCAAATGGTATCCGATTTAATGGTATTAATACGACTTTTCCATTGCGGCGAAATTAATTAACGGCTTCGTCATCTACGAATCTGCGGTCTTGTAGTGTTTCTAAGTTTAAATTTAATTATCATTTTCTGTTTAATATTCGTCGCTTTAAAGGTATTACCGACGGTAATTAATCTCGGTTTCGTGTTCTCGGCTGGCGACCGAATGCATATTAATTAAGGAGTCGAGGTTTATTGCGGTGTGCAAATTTTATCTGCGGCGTCGCATGGATATTTTTCCGAGCGTGTGGTTCGACTTCGTTTCGCGTATGGGTTACTAGTCGAGGTGTGCTTCTTGTGGTTGCGAGGTACATAAGGGTGTGCCTGTGAGGGTAACAGAGCGGTGAAGATTTCGAACTTTTTCGCTAAATTGATAAAGTTGTTGGCAAATAAATATTACCTAAATGGAAATCCGTGAGAGTTGCACCGATTAACGTTATAGAAGACTTTTTGCTACAATTTTGTTGCAGTTTAGTCAAATATACCTTGAATTTCGCGAGAATTCAAAAAAACATTTTTATATTGTAATAAAGTTTATTCTGATTTAGAAAGTGCTTAATTAAGTTATTCGTGATATGACACATTATTGGCTTTGTCCAAGTTATCTCATGTTGTTATATGAGTTGGGTTGAGCTAATTTTTTTATATATATTATTTAAGCAAATTTGATGTATGCACTTCTCTTTGGAAGAATGATACCTGATGGCGTTTTTCGCAATTAATTTAAGTGAATTTAGAAGATTAAACTTTTTTCTTTTCCTCCAAAAAGTAGATATTGTAATGAAATATGCTCTTCTGTGGTAGTTATTTTTCAATTTTGGAGGCTAGAAGTGAACCGAAAATTTAAGGTATTTTTCGCTTGTAAAAAAAATGATTAATTAAAACAATTCATTTTTTTAAAAGAGTTTTTTTATTTTGTAAAAAAATTGCTCAATTTTCATTTCAAAAATGATAATTAATCGATCAATTTCTTGTATAATTTAGTAGAATAATTTTTTTAAAGCAGTCTTGGTAACTCAGATATGCGTAAAATGTTAGCTTTAAGGGGAAAATTATTATCATAAAAAAATGTGCCGAGAAAATGAACGTAGGAACATAAAAAACAAAACAAAAAAATAACGAATAATAATTCAAATGCAAATTCAATGTTATTCTGGTGCAAATTATAAAGAGTTATATGGGTACAGTGCCCCCCTCCCACCAGAGCGCATAGCGAGTGCAGTGGAGAAATTACTATTGTTATATCAAACAGGGAAAAACATAAGAAATGAAGCCAGTATAAACAAATAATAAATAAACAAGTAAATAAGAGAACAAAAAGCATGAAAAGCAGATAACAAGCAAGATGGTACATGAATAATAAAATAAGTAGAAATGCATAATAATAATAATAATAATAATATTTTACACATCATGTTGCGAATTAAATTATAGTAGTAATATGAACTGCTGCTGCATGTAGAAAAACAAGGAACAAATTAATTATAATATTAAGTTTTTATAAAAAATGATTTATAATTTTGTAATGGAAATTTTCTTTCAAAATTGGAAATAGTATACATATACAAGTATTCACTGTATTTTAAAAACAAAATATTCGAAAATAATTTGAAACTGCTGCTGTATACTAGGGTGAGCCGAATTTCATTTTTTTTTTTTCATTTAATTGTAAAAGATGATGAGGTAAGTATCTCATAAGGGGCTATCAAACTATGATTATTTTTATAAATGATGACTTCGTAGTTTGAAAGTAATTTGAAGATAATTTGCGAACAACCATGTGGTAAAAATCGGGCATATTTCATCTCATGAGACTCAAAGACGTCAAACTGAACTCAAACTATGTATGAGACTTGTGAATTATCCATTTATTAATTTTTGAAATTACCAATAATTTAGATAATGTTTTTTTTAAAATGTTAAAAAAAGGCTAAGACTCCTCAATTTAAAAAAAAATTATATTTTTTCCTATAATCGAGTCAAATATGGGATTGAACAGTAGAAAAATCGATCTTCACAGTGTGAAAAAAAAACGTACAAGTTCACCCCCAGGTGATGAGGTAACCTCAGGAGTGGTGGAATCTCTTCAAAAAGGAACTCTTTGATTCAAATTAATTAAAAAAAGCTTGAAGGGAAATACTTCCTCGGTGAAAATTTAGTGAAAACTAGGTGTTCTCTCTCTTCGCTCGTTGGAGTCCTGAACTTATTATATGACAATATTCAGCATAGGACATTTTGTTACCTTGTAAGTACTCCACTTGAAATCATGTTTCTGCTAGTTACAGTGAAAAAAACAATAGCTGTAAAAGGAAGTAATGAAAAAAGGAGACGTTTAACGACACCGTATTGACTTTGCTTTTGTTTTTTGGAAAAAATGATGAATGTATCTGATATGGAGTTTAAATTATGAAAAATTTATACTGGTGCTAATTCCGCATTTAGAGCTTTTCTTGACGAGTTATTAGTAGAAAATAATATTCTGAAGTTAGCTCACTATCTGAGAGGTCGAATACCTCGCACATATGGTGTAAAAATCAGCCTATCATCAAGTTTCTATGTGTTTGACTTTTGATATCAGCTAATGTGACTGGGGTTAGTATAGTAAATTTAATCATACCATAGATGAACATGATCATAATACAAAATTAGCAATTTTTTTTTTTTTTTTTTTTTTTAAGATTTATGCTCAAACTTCTTTTTTTCGTATTAAAACAAATTATATGATTATTGTATTTTATTTGTAACGAGTTTTTAAATATTAAATATAAATTTTAGTAATTTGTTTCCAGAGTAATTGAACCCTTTAAATTTAATTATGAAATAGCTTTTAAGTTGATAAATTGATGAATAACGACATCGTTATACGTTGGCGGTGATGTTTGTGATATGTCGCGCGTACTGCATCGTGAGTGAAGCGGTCGTATAGTAACAGCTGGGGCGACGTTGAAGATTTAAAGCGTGACGTGCTGTTTCGTTTTAGGGCGGCGACAAAAATAACGTTGATGTTTTGCTGTGTACATGTATAACGTAAAATTATCGCACATATAATGTCGAATGTTACATATATGCGTAAGTTTCGCCTTTCCGTATTACTGAAGAGATAACCTACTCGCAGAATAGCGATAACGAAGTGGCGAAGAGAAAGCTGCGTTGGGCATTTTTATCAAAATTTCAACGACTCGTATATACTTAGTTTGGCTTTAGTTGCGGACGAATAGATATACAAAATAGTTTTTAGCGTAAGTGTGACACGAGGTTATAAATTAGTTGAACCGAGTGCTCGGTCGTCAAAAGTAAAATCCAAGTAAATGTTATCATCACGGTTGATAAAGTTATTTTTTAGGTAACTGCGTACATACTGTGTTAGCGCGGCGAAAAGCTGTCGTTAAGGTTTTAGAGTTCGCTATGCGCGCTGATAAAACGCTTTTTTATCGGTATGCTTTCATTTGTGAATTCATTTACGTCATCGTCAATATCGATAAATAATAAATTTGACTTTTGTATGATATTTTAAAACGTTCTGACGTGCATGAAAGGTGCTCGGTGCTGGCTTATGTGATGGAATAATTTATGTCGTTATTCCGTCGCGTCGAGGTTATTTTTCCCGCCTTGGATTGTACTTATTTGGTATTGTAGACGATATCGTTGGAGTGAAAAAACTGCTGCGGTTTTTACATAGGCTGCGGGGGAAAAAAAGGAAAAACTGTGATGACCGAAAAGCTTAATTTATCGGAATTACGTTTACATTCATCGTCGAAGCTGTTATGTGCACGCGACGGATAATTTGCGTATTGTAGAAAACTGAACGTTAGGTATGGCGGACGATGGTGTAACTCTATAGGCAATTTCATCCCTATACATAGGTGGACTATAGGCGATCGAATGAAATATTGGGGTGCTTTTCGAATACACACGAAGCGTCTCCGTACGATATTACGCTGCATATCCGCCCTTTCGAATTTCGATATGGACGCTGGTCGAACCCCGCTGTCTTTAATTACCCTTTGACGGCCGGATAGTGCGCCTCTTTGGCCACTGATAAGGCTGCGTCCTTTCCCTTATAATTTACGAAGGACGTACCGAACTGTTCGACGGTGTTGGGCTTTATTTATGAGTTAATTGCGGCTGACAGGATTAATAGATAAATAATTTTCCGCCTATCGCCTCCTGTAACTGCGATTTTGTTTTCGCGATTTCATAGTGCCACTGATTTTACAGCCCATCGAAGACGCGATTGTTCTTTGTACTTTATTGCCTGTAGCTGATTTCTATTCATTTAGTAAGTTTCGAAAAGATGGATGAAAAGTAATGCTAGCTGGTTGAAGCCATGGGAATTCAATGTCCCTTAGTCTATATTTGTTTGTTTTGGAGGAGGAAGTAAACAATATGCTCTCAATGCATTAAAATTTGGTCCTTTTAGTACACGTAATTTTGCATAGGTCCGAAGCCTTACTTCAAAGGACTGATGTATATTTGCAACTGTAGGAGAGTTCATCAAGGTTCTGGCTACTTATACGGATGTGAAATGAGTGCTGTTAGGTGTTTAAAAGTCATTGAAAAATTCCAGTTTTTGGCATATTTATTCAAAGTACCGCTGTGAATTAATTACCATAATTTTCGTTTCAGTCACACTCAAATAGAAGAATGGAAAACTTCAAATAGCGTAAAACATTCCTGAAAATGGATTTTTAAATTTATTTTTATTAATATGACCCTTACAATCAGCTTTTGATTTTGAACAAAAAAGGTTCTATTCATTTTTTGCATAAAATTCTCGCAGAGTTCAAAAAGAGACCTCATCAAGTCATTTTTGAAAAATGTTCATTTCACGAAATTGTTTTAGTAGTTTGTAGCATTTATCTCAGTAAATATGACATTTACAAAAAAAATGGTCGTCTACAAAATTAATCAGCATTTGATTTTGAACAAAAAAGGTTCTATTCATTTTTTGCATAAAATTATCTCAAATGTCAAAAAGAGATCTCATCATGTCATTTTTGAAGAATGTTCATTTTACAAAATTATTTTAGTAGTTTGTAACGTTTATCTCAGTAAATATGACATTTACAAAAAAAATGGTCGTCTACAAAATTAATCAGCTTTTGATTTTGAACAAAAAAGGTTCCATTCATTTTTTGCATAAAATTCTCTCAGAGTTCAAAAAGAGACCTCATCATGTGATTTTTGAAAAATGTTCATTACACGAAATTGTTTTAGTAGTTTGTAGCATTTATCTCAGTAAATATGACATTTACAAAAAAAATGGTAGTCTACAAAATTAATCAGCTTTGATTTTGAACAAAAAAGGTTCTATTCATTTTTTGCATAAAATTATCTCAAATGTCAAAAAGAGATCTCATCATGTCATTTTTGAAGAATGTTCATTTTACAAAATTATTTTAGTAGTTTGTAACGTTTATCTCAGTAAATATGACATTTACAAAAAAAACGGTCGTCTACAAAATTAATCAGCTTTTGATTTTGAACAAAAAAGGTTCCATTCATTTTTTGCATAAAATTCTCTCAGAGTTCAAAAAGAGACCTCATCATGTGATTTTTGAAGAATGTTCATTTTACAAAATTATTTTAGTAGTTTGTAACGTTTATCTCAGTAAATATGACATTTACAAAAAAAATGGTAGTCTACAAAATTAATCAGCTTTTAATTTTGAACAAAAAAGATTTTATTCATTTTTTGCATAAAATTCTTTCAAATGTCAAAAAGGGCTCTCATCAAGTCTTTTTTGAAAGATGTTCTTACATTTATTTTGGCAACTTGTTTATGTTTTTTTTTTGTTTTTTTGTTTTTTGTGTTGTTTTTTTTGAAAGATATGGCAAGTAATGTAAGGTATTTATCTACCGATTTTTTTCCTTGAAATTTTCCCGAAGAGAACTTGGTGTACTTTTTATAAAAATGTATCCGGGTGTCGAAAAAAGTCTCTAATTTATCTCTTACTCCACAATGACCCAAAGATTTTTTGCATTTATCTAGATAATTATTAATTATATGTACTAGGAACGTTTTTAATCTGCTTTTGAAACCAAACAATTTTTTTTTTCATTTTATCGATGAAGAGCGTACCAAAATCAAAAACAATGATTGATAATAAAACAAACTTTAACCTTTGGGATATTTCATGGATGATTCTCACGAATCATTCAAGTGTAAAAATTTCGTTTTCTAGAACCTTTTTTCGAATCTGAGAAAGTAGCTTATTTGATTCAACATTGAACTCATCGCGTTACATCTCGGTGCGAACGCGTGGCGGCGACGGCACGGGGTTTCAGTGTAAGCTCATTCGATGTGTCGAATGACCGCGATAATAAATAAACGCGGGTGCACCCTGTCGATAATGAAAATCGCCTCCGATACACTAATTAAACCCAATTCGTATTAATTACCATTTATTACATTGTATACTGGTAATCGCGCACGTTCGTGGTTTTAATTAAAGTTACGTACGCGCGCCTTGGTACACGGATAGAGAGAAAAAAAGCAAAAATTTGTGCAACAATTTCGCGCTGTTGGACGCGAATACGCGATGTAACCGAAGTATCGATGTTGGTACCCACTGATTTGCTTTTCATTGGTTTATATGAGTCGTTATGATTTTTATTATTGACTCGGCGAGAAGTATCGAAAGCGTGGCTGGAAAAAAACAATAAATTTAAACGATAAGGATTTGGGCGTGACCATACGGTGGCAATTCTAAACTAACAAACAATCGTAATAAGAAAATACCTCGCGGAGCTTGGCCGTCCTGTCGAGCGGATTTTTAATGAAATAATACCAGATCTAATGGTAACAGCGGAAGAAAGCCTTTAGAGGGAGGATACGGATTGAACGCGCCGCAGAAGTCGATACATAAATAATATTTTCGTATTACGCGTGTGTCTGTGGAGTAATAGCTTCGTTATTGGGAATTGATAATCGGATTTTTTTCCTCGGTGTTTCGACGATGCGTATAACTTATTTATATTTATCTTGTGTAATTATATTTCACGAAATTAACAATGTCGATTAATCCGTTTTCAGTTCAGTTACCGCGCTTATCCGCGTAATCAATTTACATTTTAAAAGGTTTATTCAATTTATTCACGTACAAATATGCAGCAGCTCGTTACACGTATTATGCATATAGTAAGAGACTTGAGCGAGTAAGGTGATCGGGATAAAATGTTGGAATACAATTTAGAAAAGAGAAGAAACACGAATACGACTGTAATATACGTATGGTGAAAATTATACATACGAAAAATAACGTAAAGCAGCGAATTGGCGGTGAAAATTTGAAAAGCGATCGCTATAATAGCTGTAGTCTGGCGTTAATGTATCCTCGTGTATATAGGAGGAAGTTAGTCGCGCTTTAAAAGAACATCTCTTCATATGAATTTTTTTTCCTTCGTCGTAGAAAAGACTATGATGAAATACGTTGTAAATACAACGGTAAAGCTCGTATATTTTAACCCCTTTAAGCAGTGACAAATTACCGAAATGCATTTACCTAATGTATTTAGGTTTTTAAAGAGTTATACGTTCATTGTTGTGACGTACGCGGTGGCGGGCGGCTGCGAACGCCTAGACGGAAATATATGACGAAATACGCGTTCGCGGGCCAAAGTTCGTGCCAAGAATGCGCCCCCAGAGTCTTAAATTGTCGCCGCGAAGAAGGCGATTAATATTCGCCGACTGTTTTTCTGGTACGTCATTCGGTCGTGTGTGGATTTTTGGAGGCCTCCGTCAACCTCCCCTCGTAATGGACTCGCGAGTTCGTGTAGCGAGTTTATGTTCGGGTGTAATTTGTGAACTAAGCCGGGTGATGTTTTAATTTGCTGTCGTACAAGCATTTACGTCGAGATAGGTACGAATTTTTCATTCGTCTTTTTCCAAGACCGATGCAAGAGGATAATAAATTATTTTGGAATTCCGATGGGATTTAGATTCTGGAGTATGAATGATGAATTTGAGCGTGGTGAAGGTGGTGTTTTTTGAAAGGTGGTTTACAAGTTTCGAAAGTAATTCGACTGATATTGCCACGAAATGTTTAGGTTAGGGGAGCTGAATCATCATGTGATAATGTGAAAAGGAGCAGTATCACTTATTTATGATTAAGAAGGGCTTCAATTTTTATGCTATAGTAATAAAAATATTTCTGTTCTTTTGAGGAAAAAGGGGATGATATTTTTGAAATAAATTTTTAGTTATTAACTGATGAAGTAATAGTTATGTTGAAAAAATATTTTTTCAATTTTTAATTTTGTAAGATTCCTATAAGCAAATTAAAGCGAAGGAAACAAATTTTTCGCATTTTCTATTATTTATCTATTTTTACAGCTGAATTTATGGCACTTTTTCACTGTAATGGGTGCATACATAATAATTACATATATAGGTCCAACTATAGAAATGAAACCATTTAATGACATGGGTAAGAAAAGGTTCAACCTGAGTTATATTCAGAAATGATTGAGTTGGTGAATGGAGCAGAAATGCGAGATGTAAATCTCCCTTACCAATTTTCAAACACATCCATAACGTCAGCTAAGAGCGAAAAGGTTCCTCGTTCAAATATGAAAATTTTACATAAGAGCAAAATTAAAATTTCATGTATTTTTTTCTACCAGTACTTTCTAGTTTTGTATTGTTGGCTAGTAACTTTTGAGACTTTAATTTATTTATGTTCAATGTTACCAACTTAACCAACCTAAAAAACCAAAGGAAGAACCTTTTTGCCCAGACTAAATTGAAGATGGAAAAAAAGACACATTATTTTTTGGGATTTTGGATGTTTATAATTATTTGGCGATGACAAGAAAATCTGCATTGAAAAAAGCTCAAAATTACTTTTCCAGCGATACCAATATCTCAAAATAAGAAAAAAACATCACGAGGAACCTTTTCGCTCTTAGCCGACGATAAAGACCTCAAGTATTGCGTAAAAAAAATTATCAATTTAGATATAATTCATGAATCCAAACGGTAGTAAGCTAGTTCCTTCTTCACAAGAAACAGATCGTAGTTTGGAAAAATTTGTCTAATTTTAAGTTGAGAGAAATTGTATAATTACTCGCTTATTTCTTTAAGACTCACAAAAATGAACCATAACCTTTAACAGGTCATCAACTACTCTCCAACCTGTCTGTTTTCTTGTATCTGCTCAAATAATCTTCAACATATCATGTTTATTTGCCCAACTGTAGATGCTGTAAGTTGGAAGAGGAGATGGTAGACCATGTGCTATGGTAGTGCTTCTTCTTAATAGAAAAGAGGAGTAAATACCTGTACAAAGTCGGGCTGGGTAAAGGTTCAAACATAGAGTCGTTCCCACCACTGACTGACCTGATCATCTTCTCTTCAGTAAGATATTATTGAGCTAGGGTCATATAAGTTGGCACTCCAAAAAGAAACCCTTGATGACAATGCTCAACTCATATAATTGCGTAGCAGTTACGATATCAGCTGGGCTCCCATGGGGCCCCTAATACCAAGGTAATGATGAGTTATGAGGCACAATAGGCAATAAATGGCCATAGCGCACCATGCTTGCACCACCCATTTGCTTGTAAAATATTTGAATCAGTTTTCACTTCTTTAAGAAATTGAAAATAGAAAGACAGATTGTAGCGAGTAAAATCCAAGAGTAGTCCATATACACGCTTATTTGAGTTTTTTGTGTATCTCGTTAAGTCGAGAATACATTTATCATCATGATAAAGACGTTCATCATACAGTGTGCGAATTCCAGTGGACAAAGTATTGAACCACAATATTGTAAAAATCTCAATAAAGATATCGACGTGTCACATAGAATAATCAAATAGGTCTTAAATCACATTATGTCGGCATTTAATGTACTTTTAAGAAATAAATTCCCTCAACTTAACGCTGGAATGAACAATTTATTAGAATTCAATCTCACAAAGATCATAAGAAAAAAAATTCCTTTATTATAATATTATGGATTGTTAAAGCAAATAATTTTCAATCTTGTACTGAGTGTATTGTACGCTAAAAAACTAATAAAATATTGAACTCATTGAACTGGGCTCATAGATCATAAAAACAACATGCGTATTATATAAAAGAATACTAAGTGACATTTAAAGAAAAATTTAACATAGGTACTTGGCATTTTCAATAAAGTTTGGAAAAAAAATATCAAAAAAAATATCCAAACCCGATGCTCGAATACTGATGTTGACGAGGCCACCTTCCTCGGAAAAAGAGTGTTACCAGCACGAGTTCGTTTTGGTAGGCATATTCATACAAATAAGCTCGCCATATTTGAAAAAGCATAAAACAACAAGAATTGATACCATAAGAAATTACTGACAAAAGACAAGCCCAATCTAATAAAAAATGCAAAAAAAATTATAGGACAAGGTTTGAAATCATAATAATTAATAAAATGTTAATGCACAGTTAAATATAAAAAAAAAAATAACAAGAAGCATATATTAAAATATTATCATCATTTCAATTAATAAAAACTTCAAACTACTAAGTTTTTGATTATTTTTAGCAACATAAAAAATTTTAAATGACACATGATATGATCGTATACTAATTGAAAATTTCGCTGTTCAAAATAAACAATATAATGCGTATTGTAATTTTTTTTTAATCACAAAAAATAGTTGAATCAAAAATATACGATACTGCTCAAAGATTTTCCACTCTAGAGGTGAACGAAATTGAAAACCATTTGGCGAATCAACTTTGATGATGAACTTCACAATGGAATTTAGGACAAGATTCTAGTTGAAATTTATGTTTGGTATGATGGAAGTTTGCTTCATAATGATCCCAAAATGATATTCTAATCACCACGTCGCATCGCAGAGCTCATCATAACGATTAGATTTTTGAGTCAGAAATTTTCTCCAGAATATCAAGATTTGAACACGTATTCAAAATTAATTCAATCGTTATATCAAATACATCTTATGCTAATTATCAACAAAAAACATGGAGTACAAATTCATCTATAACATTTTAGTTAAATAATAAAAAAGAACAACAACTTTCGAAATTTAGGTTTTTGCAAAGAAAAAATTCATTGACATCATATATGCATGTACGTACACGAGAAACAAGATTGCAAAAAAATTAATGAAAAAGAGATGTATGAATCTTTACGAAAAGTAGAAAGCGAACTGAAGAGACTAGGGAAAAAGATACCTCGATTCATTGTCGTTTATGCTATATCTTTTAAGGTTTTTCCCAGTACATTGAGATTTGTACAACCTATCTACGTCAAGCAGGTCCCTACACGAATTTATTCACTACAAGATTGTGATTGAAAAAGACCGCCAATAGACAATGAGATGAAATTTTCTATTTACTTTAAAAATACCTAGAGTCAACTATCAACTATCGAGTAATAAAGAATTAAAGGTGACATTGGTACAGGACTAGAGAGACACAAAATTGATCTTGCGGCAAGAATAAATATTTTCATGCACAAATTAAACTGTGTACAATTTTTACATAGGTATACTTTTTTTTTACTTCTCATTTTACAAAATTGAAAATAAGTATTTGAAGGTATTAGTTGTTTGATAAACCAATTTTCTCATCTTTAACGTGAAAACATAGTTTTTTTAGAGCTTTGAAACTTCAAGTGTTGCAGATACGTTTTTTTGACACTAAAACTACTGGCTGGATTGTAGATACATTTTCAGGATTTTTGCGCTTTTTGTACATAAAATGATGAATTATTTGGGCAAAGTTTACCGAAAGTACTATTTGGATTTTATAATACAAAATTGAAAGTCCATTGAAGTGTTTTTCCCTGGTTATAAAGCAATAAACATTTTTAACGCTTGATAGAATATTTAAAAACCATGAAAATTGTGAAAGAAGCTATAAAATTTGAATTGCTGCTTCCTTCAGGAAGTCATACACGAGGTAACATATCTTTCTTCCCCTCTCTCCCTGTACCTGCCTTGATATAAAGATCATGGATATTAAAATCAACAGTGTAGAAAAATATGTTCATAATAAAATCGAGGGCTTAGTGTTAAAAGATCGTAACTGCAAAACTAGTTTTTTCAGTAGAGATAAAAAATACTTTTTTAAAAACTAAACCTGGATATTAACCAATTTAAATTTGTATAATTGCTTCTCAATTTTGTGTAATCAATTTTGAAGGTATTAGTTGTTTGATAAACCAATTTTCTCATCTTTAACGTGAAAACATAGCTTTTTTAGAGCTTTGAAACTTCAAGTGTTGCAGATACGTTTTTTTGACACTAAAACTACTGGCTAAATTGTAGATACATTTTTATTTGGAATTGTAGATATATTTTTATTTTGAAGTTATTCGGTTATTTTAATAAACCAATTTTTACATCTTCAACGTGGAAACATAGCTTTTTTAGAACTTCGAAGCTTTAAGTGTTGCAGATAGGTTTTTTAACTTTAAAATTACCTGACTAAATTTTATAAATAGATACTTACACGTTAATGTATTACCTTTTTAAATGAAAGACTTAAATCAGCGTAATACGTTTGAAAATTTTATTAAAAACGAATAGTAAAATAAACAAAAACAGTGATAAAACAAACAAATTGGACAAAATCAGTTTAAAAAAAAATTAAAAATTAAAATTATTCATCTTTTTCCTCCACTCCTTCTACTAAAGAATTATAAAAAAAATGGTATTGCTGTTTGATAATACCTTTTTTCATGAGGTCTCGTATATCTTCTATTTTTTTTGGATTGGTGGGTATTGGTGCATGGTAGGCTGGTTTTAAAACGATGTCGCTTTGACGACGTCCGCTCCTGGTTACTTCGAATGATTGGAAGTCTTCTTCTTTATTATATTTAAAATACACAATATTTGGGGAATCTTTTTTGTATTGCAACCAACTTATTTGAAGCCAACTCATTATCTCATTTTCCACGCTCTGTTTTCGATTTTTTATCAACGACTTTGTGACCTGATTGAAATCGATAAAGTCCGACTGTTGCATTTCTTCAACGGTGTATAGACCTTTTCTCGAAGCGACTTTCATAACGGTATACCATCCAGAAGGATCGAAATGTAAAAGAAATGTTTTGATACTCGAAATTTCCTTTAATCATGTTAAATCATCAGAATAATATTAAAATTTTTACCGCATCATATCAAGTTAGAATGATTAATTATTAGAGTATGCCTAATAGAGTGGAACGATTTTTACTTCTGTTTAGAAATCTATGGGACATTTTGCTTGATCTTTGTAAAATGACCCTAGTAGCAAGTAAAAAAATTTCAGCATTCCAGATTGATGTTAATACCTAATGAGGTCAAAATTTGAAAATTTAAAAATTTTTCAATAAATTGGAAAAAAAAATTTATGCGATTTGAAATTTTTTTGCTTCTAAGATCGTATTTCGTCTTCTCAACATGAAAAATAACTTTGTATGCTAATTTCTTTATTATTTAGGAATTACAAAATATCTAAACGTACGATCCATGTGAAAACTCCTTACTTAGTGCATTTTTCCATTTAGTCCAAATTGCTCCGCTCCCAACTGCTGTTGTGAAGATTTCAGGCTACTAGCACCTTTTTAAATTGCCAAATCATTGGTAGATATACCATGCGACCCATTGATCTTTGACCTTCTCAGTGCCAAAATCTCAAGTTAGCTTAAATAGGAGTATTTTAGATGCGTTATGTGGTAACACTGATTCAATATCTCCCCATTTCAGTCAGCGTTGCCACGTAGCGAAATCCAAAATACTTTTATTAAAGCCACTTCAGAGTGAGTTTTGTGCTAAGGGGGTCGAAGATCAATGGGACAAACTGTATGTCTATGATATGATTCCCTTACAAATTTCAAATCATTGGCAGACCATTGCGTTTGAATTCAGAATTGATAACCTTGTCGAATACATAAATGCATTTGTACCTTATTGTTAACCTGGTATCTTTCAGTATAATTATGTTACGTAGAACTTGCAAGCATTAGCTTTGAACTAAGGATTCAAAATCTTGTAGGATGAGCCCATTTTCAACAGTTTAACGTAATTTTAAAATTTTTGAATTAGGAAAAAAATCGAACTTTCGACTCCTTTAATTCAGTCTGTCAGAACAACTTAATTTTTTTCATTCGTAAAAGTGTAAAATATTAAGCCTGGCAGCAACTTTCAGTTCGCTCAGGGCAGAACTTATAAGCATTTTTGGGACTCCTGATTAATGAAGAGATTGGCATACAATTTTTTTGTGATGGGAAACTAAAATATGAGCTTTGAGGCGGAAAAATTTTTCAATTATGCAAAAATTATGATTGTTTTTCAGTTTTTTAAAAAATATTAAATTTTCAAATTTTGATCCCATTATGGGGGCTATTAATATTACCCTAGATTTTGTTACTGGTCATTTTGCATGAAGCAAAATGCTTTATTGATTTTCAAAAAGAAGTAAAAATCCTTTCATCCTAGTGTCTAACCTTCTCACAGTCCTACAGACTCTGTATAAAAGTACATGTTTCTTTTACTGATGGTGCAACAGGGTAATTAAGTAAAAAGTAACTATATGATTGCAGATAGATTAACTCTTTGATTCTTTTTTGTTGTTTTTTTAATATGAAATAAATACTTACTGCTAAAATAATCGAGATTACAAATAACGGTACAACCCTTGTTATTATTTTTTTTTTTCGAGCAATTTTTTCTCTGCCTCATTAAGGGTGTATTAGGTATACACGTTTCGGTGATAGTATCCTTTTTAAATATAGTATAGTGTGTTATCGATGAAAAAAAATTTAAGATTATGTTTCAACATGCCATTTCGCGTGTTTATAATTTTTTTTCGATAATTATTTGGGTTCGGGGTTAATTTATACGCGAGTATAGAATTTGGAATTTTGTTTTAGCAATTAGCTACGAGTATAATCCTCACGCGTATTGTATAAGGCCTATTCGATGTCAGCATTTGCCTGTGTAATTTTCTTTATGATGGATTAAGATTTCGAATGTAAAATGACCCTATGATAGGAGTGTGGTTGTTTTTGAGAATTAAATAATTAGAATTTAATTGCGGTTGCGTTGATGCCATCTAGGCTGCCTTTACGTGATCGAGATTTTGACGACGCATTTATTTTTCTTATCCGCTTGTTTTTGCCCCTTCGTAGTAGCAGAAGTTTATTTATTCGAAATTACGTTACGCAGTATTTTAAATTACTCGTGTACGTCGTCGTAGGAATTATGTAATTTTTCACATCGTCGTTTGAAAATTTTCAACATTGTCGTCGTATAAAGACGTAAACATCTGTGAACTATAATTTCGTATTATAAATAATCTCGTTAGATGTATCGAAGAAGGAGAAAAGCCACCAAGATCTCCTTAAATCTTATTAAAATCGTACATAATCGCAACAAAGACGAAATTTTGGCCTTCTGCCTATCATTATGTTAGGAACGAAGAGTATGCACGATCGAATGAGGAAAAAAGTTCATCTGCTGCCCGTACGCCGCGAGTAAAACATAATAAAAGCTTTGCCGAACATTGTAAAATATCGCGCGTATTAGCTCGAACGCATTTAATGTTTCGAGTTGTATTTACATAGTGTTTTTATTTTGTTTAAAGTAGCTCGGCCCTGCCTGCTTATTTTATCCGATGTAATTTTTTTCCGGCCCTGCTCTCGTCTCCGGCGTATTATCATTCGACGGGGACGCCCCTTAAGGGATATTAATACGGTTATTTTCTTCGTGTCGCAATTAATATGGCTGTTTGTCGGTTCACAGATTTACGTATCACGAGTTTTTCTTGTTTTACACGAAATTTAATCGTAATAACTTTCTATTTCGGTACTTCCCGTATGTCGCGTGCGATTTGATCGCCTGCCTGCCTGGCTGTTTTTTTTTTACTGGTCGAATTTTTAATATTCGTGAGACTCGGCGTGTGCTCGTGTACGACGTGGAGACTAAAAATACTAACGATTCGGCCATTTCGGGACGCTGCGACAAAAAACAAGATGAAATTTTTTATTGGATAAGGTGATGACGTGTGTAGTACACGGTGTTAAGCGCGGCGCGAACACGATTTTTAGAGCTAGAAATAAAGTAGATTTATATATTTTTTGTTGATTTGATTTTAATGTTTATTTACGACTTAATTACCGCTAACCGTTGTTGTTGCGCTTTGAATTCGTGTCAATGAATGGTGGCAAATTGCTCGGGGCTTTGATGATGTTTCCTTGTTTTATGTGTTGGTTGTAGCGTTTTGCGATGTTTCTTTTTGTGTTACGAGGTACGAGATTTTTTTCAAAGCATCGAAACGTTTCTTTGTATTAGTTGAGTGAAACGGCGCAAAATATGCAATCAGGCGTGAAAGTAAATTACTCTTTTTAAATGTAACGCGCTTTAATTAGTACATTCGATGAAAATTTTTAAATTGAAATAATCGTACCCAAACAATTTCTTAAGTAGCATTCAGATTTTTCCGTATCTAATGTTTAATAGACCTTTATAATCTATACGGTGCATAGCCCTTGATTTTGTGAATCGTACGTTTAAAATTCCACTTTTTCCTTCGTAATTTGCTATTAAGCCCTTCAATGCGACGAGAGTGCTTATCGATAGTAAAGCTGGTGAAATTTTCTACGAATGTATCTTATTCAATTTTTTCGTAAGAAGCTCTCATAATTCAGAAAAGGGAAAAACATTTGAATATGTATTTTTTCTATAGTTTGAAGAGAGTTTTTTTTGGTCGCTGAATTGGAATTTGAAATTAGTTTTTGAATCCTAGCCGCCTCCCTCCCCCTCCATAAATGCTTCAAAACCTAAAATTTTATAAAATTGGGCTTTAATTGGAACTCTATATTAACATATGGAATTACAGATTTTCAAGGTCGTTGGTTTCGAAGTTTCGAATTAGATTTTGAATTTATCCATTCCGAAAGTCCAAACTCTCATCCTTTTAGGAAATCCCGCTTCAGGTGAAACTCTGTATCATACATATTAAATTGTGAATTTTCGTAGTCGTTGATCAATTTTTGAATTTAATACTCCGAAGACCCGAAAACCCAAAAATGTCTGTACCATTATCACATATCAAGTTAGATTCTTGAGTGACTTTTTTCGAATTTTAAGTCACTTCTTATCTGAAAAGAACTCGTAATTGGAACCTAATTTTTGTAAGATTGGGGCTAGTCGTGGGTTTAAAACCATTTACATTATTATAGTATGATATAAAAAGTTGAAAAACTAGGATTTTATTCAAGAAACACAATATTTTCACATAAAATTGTGAAGAAAGCACAAGCTGGGAAGTAGACAGGTTAATAGATGATAGAATATTAGACAACATCGCGTAGGGTGTTTTCTAGACTATTTTCAATTTTTAATCTTGTTTTGTACAAAAAAAAAAACATGCTTAAAAAACACAAAAAATTAATTTTTATCAAAAAATTCTCAGATCAACATGACAATTAATTGAATAAAAATAATGAAATCACAAAAATTAATACGTAATTGGATGTACTACTTTCATGGAAAAATATTCACACCTAAAATAGGATGTGTAGAACAAGAAGTAAGAGGTTGTGTCGCTTACTCCTCTCCTCTATGGCTATCAAGGATAAAATTATTGACCTGAAAGGTATTGTTTCATAAGAAGGAACTTTCTAGCAAACTTTTAAGGGTATTTCCATTTCAAAAATCGAACATGATGTATTCAGATTTTGTCCAGCTAGAATCCTTATCTCCTTCTCTCTCCCCCCCCCCCCCCCGTTACAAAGACCAGTGGACTTATTGTAAATCTAGACAGACAAAAATCAAACACGTGGATGTACGTACATTTATTTTTGATCGCTGATTTAAACTTTAGGATTAATTTTTCAATTCAGCCCTCCCAAGGGCCTAAATTTTTGAAATTGAGGTTTCTGAACTGAATAAAAACAATATAATACGATTTGTATGAAATATAGTTTTTTTTTCATTTATTCCAAATTCCTTGCGAAATTTCTTTTTACTCCATCTAAATGGCCCAGATTTGCAAAATGGTGGCATTTTAACTTTTGAACGTAATTAGGATATTATGGTGTAATATATATGAACGCGTAGGTTTTTTTGATAATTTATTCCGAATTTTCTTAATTTATTCTCTCAATAGAGTGTAAACTTCCAAAATAGGGTTTTTAAATGCAAGAAGGGTATTATGATGTGATGTATGAGAATATAAGGTTTTTTGTTGCTGATTTCGAATTCGGTGCCGAATTTGTAATTTAGCCTTTCAAAAAGGCACAGATTCCAAAAATAAGGGATTTTTCTACTTACTCTATGGTTTTGTCAATATTTTTATTTCTATTAATTAAATTTTGTTATAAATGAATATATCTATAAATTTTTTATTTATTTATTTATTTATTTATAGTAATACAATCTTATCAATACAATGTGATCAATAAGTATTAGAGAAAAAGAGAAAAATTATAAACATATGAATTTAACGTGAGATCGGAACCGAAACAACTTCCGGCCCATTAAAGAAATATATACATTAATAAATAATTTTGCAATAAATATTTAATTATTAAAACTGAATTAAATATAATTAATTATTCAATAATAAATTCATAAATATTTGATTCTGTTTTTAATTCCACAAATAATATTCTGCGAGTTAGTATTTCTGTACATATTTTTAATTGTGTATTCTTCTCCCGAAGATTCTCAATAGCGAATATATATGGAATTTCGTACAAACGCTCCTTTTCTAATTTATCTAAAGAGTTAGGTTTTAAGTTTTACATGAGTTCTCAAAAAATAGTCTAAGGTGTCTAAAGTTGTCTCTTATCAACAATGATACCCTTAAACAATTCACGTACGCGTAAGTTGTTCTTCATAATGACTATTTGTTGTTGCATGTTTGAGCATTCGCTACTCTTTTTCACCTGATTAATTGACTGATGCCTCGAATAGTTTGTACATTTCTGGAAAATCGAATTAATGATTCATTTAAACGTCAGTTTTCATTCTGTGACTACAGTGGATCTTATTTCAAGATAAGATTTATTTTTCCACATAAAGTTTGCTCTAAAGTCTCCATGGATGCGAATGGATAAAGGTAAATATAGATGAACTGTTGAGCGCGTGTTAAATGGAAGCACCGTATGATTATTGTGGGATATTTATCGCCGGGTCAGTGATGCAATGAACGATCGGATTTTGGATAAGAATGCGATATGGTGCCGGTGGTGGGTCATTTATACCATTTTGCGATTTCGATCCTCAACAACGCATTTATCATTCAATTACCTGGGCATAGCTAGAGCACGCGTGTAACCCGAACGGATTATTTATGCGTTCCTATTCTCGGTATTAAGACGACCAGTGATCCTAAATATCGAATAATTAAACAAAAGACCACCGCGCGATGAAAACTCAACGAGATACCGGACCATGCATTATGCGGTGCGATTCCTAAACGCGATAAATTCGGCGCGGTATTGGCGATTCCGTGGACCGATGATGGGTTATAGACTGGCATTCTAGAAGGGCGCTCTAGGTGGCAAAAAATGTTACAAAAAGCCTTTTCGTTACTGCCATTTTTGAGGGATATTTTACGTAAATTATTTAAGTACTCGGAAATTTACAAGTCCGCGTAAATTAATAAGCGCGTTTTTTCTACCAAAAAAAACATCTGTAAAAGTTATTCCAGTCAATTGACACCGCGATGGTTCCATTAGCGTGTAGTATACACATTCCGATGGGTTTTCCACGTTTAATTTATTTTGTCTAAAAAGACACGCCGAGAAGAATACGCCACTCGGTGGAAAAAAATGCCGTGTAATCGAATACACGAGGGCTCGGTTTACACGTGTTTTTAGTTAAAAACCAACGTATTTTTATTGCCACCATTTACTCGTACAAGATTTTCGCCAAACCAACGAACCGTATATATACAAAAGATTTAAGCACGAAGATGAAGAAGAAAGGTAACCGTCAATTTTGACACTTAGCAGCGCTAATTACCGAACACTATAAGATTCGAAATGGATATAGTAGCGGATTCGGACTGGTTGGCACCTTAGAGGTATTATTTGTCTTCTTTCAAAACAAATATATCGTTGGAAATGACAAACGGACACGCCTTTTTTGCAGCCAACGATACCTAAGGTATGAGGTGAAGGTTTGAAACCTCTTGTTAGGATTTTTTCAGCGTTTAGATTCGCGAACAGATTTGTTCGTTGGTTTATTTGTTTTAATGGTTGCGGGGGTTTTGGTAGCCAACGGAGGCGTTTTGTTGTGCGAATATCGCAGTGGAAGGTGGTAGGTTTCGTGTTCGCCAGCATTTGCGGTTGAATGGATGGACAAGGGAGAGAAATGTGCGAAATAAGGATACGGTTTGAATTCCTTAGGGATCTGAACATCTGAAGATTGGTGCGATGATAAAGAATCATTTTTAATGATTTAAAATCTGGAACGTTTTGAATTCGTTGAAATAATTAGGCTGTAAAAATGATTTTAAATCATTATTCCCCTCCCATCACTCTTTTTTGGATAGGGAATTGTTTTTACCTTTTCTCATAGCATGGAGCCGAAAATGAATTAAAAGCTGTATTTATTGCCACATACGTATTATTTCTCTTAAGTTCAATTTGGTGAGTTATAAAAAAAATATTTTTTCAAAGTAAATTTTATTTTTAAAGACATCCATTTGTGTAGATTTATATTAAACAAATTTATAAACAAAACGTAAGCATCTATGCCGTATTACTGGAGCTGAGTTTTTAACTGGGGCTTGTTCAGGTTTACGAATACGATTGCTAACCTTTTCATGTCTACAAGCCACGTCTAAAAAACCCACCCCTATCTTGTCCAAAATCACTCAAGTAGCTAAACTTAGAACTAATGTAGTGTTTCTTACCATGCAATAATCATATGAGCACATTTTTCTCGAATTATCTTCAAATTGTTAAGATTCGCCATTTTGGATCTATTTTGATCAAAATTCAAGAGGTCATATTCTGGTCATCAACTAACTCCGCTCACAAATTTTGACCTTCTAGGTCGATTGGGTGAAGAGATATGGAAAATTTAAGAAATTTTATGACTCAAAACTTCCTCAAAAAGCTGTTTTTCGCTCTAACTCCCCTCAAAATGTACTTGAGAAGCAAAAATTAAAATAGGTTAGGCACTTGGGCTCATTTTATCATATGACGCAGCAATGAGAAATTTTCCTCATCTCGTGTACCCCACCACATTTTGAGGTCGACAACCCCTCCTCCTCCCCTCCAACATCATGTATGAAAATGAATTGGAGATAGTGTACTTTTTATCCCAAATAATCATATGAATTAATATTAATTACATTTTTACTAATTTGAAGCTCCTCAAGCTCTACTCAAATTTTGATAATCCGCCATTTTGTATTCATTTTGATCCAAATTCAAGAGGTCATATTCTGGTCACCAAATAACCCCGTAAACAAAGTTTGACCTTTCTAGCTTAATTTGGTGAGGAGATATGGACGATTTAAAAAATTTCATGACTCAAAACTTCCTTAAAAAGCTGTTTTTCACTCTAATTCCCCTCAAAATGCACTTGGGAAACTGAAATTTGGATATGTTGGTGTCTGTGACTCGCTCTTTCGTATGAGATCAAAACGAAAAATTTGAGCTATTTGTTCCTTCTCCAGCCTCCCTCAAAATTTGAGTGATCCCCCATTTTGAGATGTTCGAAAAAAAGTACTTTTATTGCATTTCTATGAAGAGTTTCTTATCAAGTTTTGAGTGAATTTCATGACTAGCCGCCATTTGCCAGATGTTTATAATGATCTGAAATGCAACTATGTGAAGACCCCACCATCTTCCGACCACAGTTCTCAAATCAGGTTGTCGTTAATAGCTATAGGTAAAAACAAAAAAATAAAAATATAAATAAATAAATATCTTCACTGATTTTCAAAAACGGGACTTAGCATCCTTAAAGTGAGTGAAGTGTTATAATCAGAAGATTAAAAATGTCGCAAAAAGTATTTTAGCCCAATCAAATTAGCATTTGATCCAGGAAAAATTGGTAGTAAGCTGAATTTCGCATAATGTGTATGAAAGTGTAAATAACAAGGTATTAAAAGTTCTGCCCCGTTGGTGATGAGCTAACCCCATGAAGGCTGTGGAATCTGTCCAAAAAATATTTTTTCGCTTGTAACTCAGCGGGAAGAGGTCAGAGCAGAAATTCAGTTCAATGAAGAAATATTTTATGATAAATTTCTTTTCAGGTCAGCATTTTGTTTACCCCATAAAATCAGTGTTGAGGTGAATACAATACTTCCAAAATAACCCCTTTTTTTATTACACACTTATACAGAGTATTAGAGTATATTCATCATGAGCACCGATATGGCCAATTTGAAGATTGAAAAGGGACTAAAGTTGTATAGCGTATTTTAAAAAATTTTATTTCTAGTTTTCGTATAAAATACACCCCTTCGTATTACAGGTGTGCATGGCTTATATCTGTGGAAAAAAATTGGGCAATAGTCGTTCAATTAAAAGTGGTATGTGAAAAGTAAAAGTATAATGTCTTCCCCTCCACCTCTTCAATCAGTTTGGCTGTAATAACTGGAGTTTTATTAAAAACTCTATTAATAATGGGCCTTTTTCTAGTGATTCGTAAAATTCTCTGAAATAGGAATTTCTCATTATACCTTTTTTAGTAAAATAGAATGAATTAATTAAGAAAAAATTTTTTTTAGTGATTTGCAGAATATTAAAAAAACGACGGATGTATTTTATTGTTTTTGTAGAAATTTTTGAATTTTATTGAAATTTTACGTAGTTTTCCAAGTTTTACGAAATAAAAATTTGATATTATCTGTTTCACTGCCCATTAGAAAATTAAGAATGCTAATAAAAAATCTTGAAAAATATCAGATTTATACAATATTTCAAGTCACAACTGCAGCAGCCCGGTATTTTCCATTTCAGTGCTGTGGGATTCCCATAGCTAAGAAAATTTTCCATTGGATGTTTGTCATACGAATAGGACTTGGTTGGTCTGGAAACTTCATCAAATTATTTAACTTTCCATCGTCATTATCTGAACGTCGATTGAATAATTTTGAAATCCCATTATAACGTACACCATTTGGCGGTATAAGACCCGATTCGTATGCGCTGTACATCTGCTAAAGCATTTAACTCTCGGACGAATACCTCGATGGAGGATTTCTATCATACGGCCCGCGAATTACATAAATCGTGACGAGGAGAAAAAAAATTTATTTATAAGAATATAAATTATACGGGCTGAGCGCGGCCGCGACGGCGACGGCGCGAATACGCTAGAAAATAAATGTCATTTAAAACGTTTTCCTGATTTATAATTAAAACGAGTGTGTGTCTCGGTAAAGTAAACATTTAAAAATTATTATAGGGCTACTTTGACACTAATGAGAGGTAAATTATGAAACGTTTCGTCAAACCCTCCCTCTTCGAGGAATTCGACGGGGCTCGTTAATACGTATACGTATAATTTCGTATCCACTATGCGGCGCGCGAAGACGTAGCGAGGAAAAAAATAAAATGAATGTGTGAAAAGGAGGAATGTGTTACAGATGCCTAATGTTGTTGAATTTACGTAGGATGGCGCGCGCGAAGGGAGGTAACTGTCGTGGCTCGTATGGCGCCAAAAGCTATTCATAATTTTTGGGTTAAATTATTAATTTTTTTTCCTTACTCTTTTTAGTTTTTCGTTTGCGTAATTTATATTATATTTTATTAGTTTTTCTTCGCGCGAAGATGACGCGCTCGACGCGGTCTCGTTATTAAGTTGGCGTGAAAACCGCATATTTGACTCGGCTGATTTATCGTTTCAATAAGCGCATATAGTACATGTATTTTTTTCGCCATATTTATTAAGCACGTCGAGAGATGAAAAATAGATTTGTTGTTTAAATCGGTACTCTAGTTGACCAATGAAGGCCGTTGTACGCGAGTATCCTCGAAAGGGAAGTTTACTTGGACGTAGTTAATTTTTTGTCGAATATTTTTCGCGAACTTTTTGGGTGGGTTTTCGCTTTACTTCGAATGTGAAAAAATATGCGTTAAAAAACCGCTCGTTTTTATGCGACGTTGACATTTGTTATGAGTTGATGGTGAAGTTGTACAGTTGCTTATACTTTTGCTACTGGCCCCCGTTGCTACGTGCCTTCGTTCGCTATGTATATAACTTAACATGATATCTAATCTTCAACGGAACAACAACATATTACATTTTGTTAACACGATGCTCATTCTGTTTTTCTGGTAATCGTAAATCAAAGAGAATTGCCTCCGCTTGTTCCTCGAAGCTCGAATGTACTACGGTGGCGTGGTAGTTTCCTTCATTCGTCGTTTGTAAATTTGGAATGCGGGGAAATTTTGTTATGATTTTATGTAATATCTTAGTTTAAAGTTTTATAGTTGAAAATCGCAGAAGAAAAAAAAATTAAATCTGTAAGCAGCTATACCACATTACTGTAACTGAGTTTATGATGGTGGTACTTCGCACCCATATTTAATGGTAAGGCTGGGAATTTGTTTTAACATATTTGAAAACATGACTTTTAAATATGTTTGAGCTGTTTGAGGTAGATACTTCGAGATTTCCTCATATTTTCAGCTGAATTCAGATGCTCATATTGTGTTCTTTAACTAACCTGGTGAGTGGATATCGCACATGGCTCATATAACCAATTCTTTTTTTTTTTTTTTGATTGATTTATTAAAAATTATTTATCGTGTTCAATATTAATCATTTTTAAGCCATCATTATGCGTTATCAAATACGTCATCAAGTTATTCTTCAAATGATTTTTCTCGTTCAATTTGGGCTTCTGTTTTTCGCGTGGCATTCTTCATTATTTTTACCCAGTTGTGATAAATGCCTTCAAGTTTTTCAATATTTTTTTGATTCTTCCTGATTGGATTTCTGGCTTTTTGCCAGAATATCTCAGTGAGCCCAATTGCTCTAATTGTACTAGAACGTACTGTATTACTTAGCTCTATTTTTAAAGCATGAAAAAACACTTTCAACACGAGGTCCCAAGAAAAATTCGAATTTTTTTTTAAGGGCCACCCTACTGGATTGAGACGATTTAAGAAATTTAATGACCAAACTTCTCCTCCAATAGTCGTCTCCTTCGATTCCGTCTAGTAAGTTGAAATTGTTGTATATTAGGTCTTTGAACTCCCCTCATCATATGAAACCATAGTTGCGATTTTTAGATATCTCCTTTACCCTTTCCCCTCAAATGTTGAAGACTGTAACTTCGTAACTTCTCCCTATCTCTTCCAGTTTTAGCAATTAGAGTTCACCTCATTATATGAAATCATGATTTAAAATCTTTCCTTTACACCCTCTCTCACATTTTGAAGATTGTATGACTTGAGTAATCATATGGAATTAATATATAAAATTTGAGCTATTTATAGATCTTCAAGTTTTCCTAAAATTTTGATTATCCGCTATTTTGGTTTCATTTTGATCCGAATTCAAGGGGTTTGATTATGATTTTTGACTAAGCCTGCATAGAAAGTTTAAGCTTTTTATACGAATTCAGCGAAATGTGGAAGATTCGAGAACTTTCATGATTGAAAACTTCCTCAAAAACCCGTTTTTTGTTCTGACTCCCCTCCAATTCACCAAGAAACGTGAAATTTTGATATGTAAGTTACTTAAACTCACTTTGTCATATGATGCCATTATCGAAAAAGTTCGATTTTTAATTCAACTCCAGTCCATTTTGAACAGAACCCTTTTCTTCTTGCCTCCAACATCGCGTATGAAGATAAATTTCTGATATATGTAGTATAATTCATGACTAGTACTCGCATGAAGCAATACTCATCATATTTAAATTATTTGAGGTTCCTCAATCCTTACTCAAATTTCGATCATCCGTTAGTTTAAATCCATTTTGATGCAAATTCAACTGGTCGTAATTTTATTATCAACTAAAACTCCTACAAAGTTTGACCAGTTTTCGACCTTTCGTGTATTCCCATCACATTTCTAGGTCGATAACCTCTCCTCCTCCCCTCTAACATCATGTGTAAAAGTGAATTCGGGATATAGTATGCTTTTTATCTCCCCAATAATCATATGAGTTCATATTATTCGAATATTATTATTTGAGGTTCTCAAGCTTCACTCGAATTTTGATATTGCGCCATTTTGAATCCATTTTGATCCAAATTCAAGAGGTCATATTTTGATCAGCAACTAAAACTTAAACTTATACACAATGTTTGACCTTTCTATGTCGATTTTTTGAGGAAATATCGAGGGTTCACGAAATATCATGATGCAAAACTTTCTCAAAAAGTCATTTTTTACTCAAATGCTTCTCTAAATAATTTATATCATTTTTGTTCCTTAAATCTTCGACATAATTATTTTTTATTATTTCTTGATGAGGTTATAAGTGGGGCAGATTTTTTTTTCTTCATAAAAAGAATCTCTCATTTACAGTGTCGGTTTTAGGATTGCTGGTTTGGGGGGGGATCAGTTCCATAAAGTCAAATTGATAAGATGGTAAATTGTTTAAATTACCAAAAAGTTTGTTTAAACACATAAAAAAAGAATCACTTGGGGGGGGGTTAGACACCCAAACCCTCCCCCCCCCTTAAAACCGGTTTTGCTCATTTAGTTGCAAATTACCTCAGAAGAACATCATAAAAATTTCACCTCTTCAACTTAATTTATAGACCCTCCTCCCCAACCAAAATGTAGCGAAGTTTTAAAACATTTTTTTAAATTTGAAATTATCAAAAAACGGAATTTTCGGACATTTAAAAATTTTTTACGTTGCAATGTCTCAACAAACATTTTAATTTTTTTTTATTATAAAGAAACAATTTTGGTTATTCTCAAACGTGAAGGACAAGATTAATAATTTTATAAATTAAATAATTTTTCTTATATTAATTAACTTTATTCTATTAACTTTAACCGTAATTGAAATCATTTTTTTAATTTTATTTATTAAACGTAATTTTATAAGTTCAATAATTTTAATTATAATATCAACATTAAATATAATTATCTTTATTATTTTTTTCATTATTAATTAAATTTCTTAATAATTATAAACTTTATATAAATAAAATAATTTTAATATTAATTGGTCTTGTATGCATTATGGACTTAATTTAGGCTATTTTAAACACAAGGAGGAAAATTCTGTATTCATTCATCGCAAAGCTTTTTAGAACATCAGATTCGTTGTTGAAAATGATTTCATGTTGATGTTTTAGTATTATCAAGACGTCACCTTTGCATTTTCAAGGAAAAATCAAAGTCCCCTCACTCCCATCCCAGTGGACGATCCATTAATTCTTTTTGATAATTTTCTTATAGCTACATTGACTCATAGTCAGACATTTCTACTTGAATAGTTATTTATGTTGAGTACTCCGGGGGGGGGGGGGCGGTATTAATATACACGTAAATATTCTTCGCCATTAATGAATGGTCACATGTTTGTGTATTTATAAACGGAGATGCACTGTGCATAGGCTTTAATAAACAATAAGAGTAATGATTAATTAGGGGTTGTAGTAGTATCTCCTTGTTTAGAGTCTTATCAACGCATTTAGAAATTCCAGGGTAGTCGATGTGCGTACTTACATGATTTAGTCCAGGTGTCTTCTGATAATAAATGAATTCATGCGCAATTTCCGATCAACTAAAAATGATCTGGAACGTGAAAATATCATGCCCCTCTTACCGAACTGGTAGCCTGTAGTAGGTTGAATTTTTATCTAAAATTCATCTAAAATTAAAAAATGGCAGTTGGTGAATTTTCGTCGGTGCGACGATGTTGGCGAATAATAACGAATTTCTGGCGCTGATTGTCGTTAAGGTGGTGAAGAAGCGTTATATTCTATAATTACGGTTACACGTATGCGTAACGTATTCGTATACTTATGTTTTACTGGTTGAATTTAATTACCCTCAGGTGGGTGGCAATGGTGTAAATTAAGTGGTCGTAGTAAAACGTCATTTGTTGGTGATTAAGCTCCCAAGATGCGGTGTACTACGTACGCGCTACATACTACACACGATTCGAAGTGGTACTATGTATGTGGGATCTAGGACGTATACGAGTTAAGCTCGCGAAGAGTAAATAAAGAACGAATAAGTACACGGTTAATACGTCCGCTAAGTAATTCCGACGGCGGATTACTTACGGTGTGCGTGCGGGGGAACTACCGCGGCGCGTACACCGCGAACAAGTTATTCCGTTTGTAATGCTAGAAGATGAAGGAAAGAGAAAAAAATAATTAGTAACAGGGCGTGTGATTTGTTACCGAAGATGTTATCTTTATTTATTGTCATTTTGTAGCCGAGTTCGACGATACGAGAGGGTCGTCGAGTATCGAGACGAGCGGATTTTGAGGCAGCGTACGGAATAAGGAGATGGAGAAAAAAACCACACAAACTGTCTACGTGCCGGTGAATTATGTGAGGCGAATGCCTACAGCATCCCTTGTCCTTTTCTCGTATACCTGGTGGTAGACGCCAGGCGCCTGGCGCCACCTACGCGCGTTCTGTCTAGGCGCGGGGTTGCGACTCAACCAATTAGATGTTTGGAAACACCTCGGTACCGTTGGCCCGCAGTGACGGGGATATGCGATAAGAGAAAATTTCGATTTGATTTATTGAGATGTCATTTTATAGGCGACTTCCTGCATCGAACCCTCGTACCCTTTTTTTCCACGACGAGCCCTGATTTAGTGGATGACAAATTTTTTTTTCGTACGGCAACAAAATACGTGTAGTTGTTTGCGGAAGTAATTAATCGAAAGAGTGGTTGTTCGGGTTGGCATTGTTTTATAGTAGGATACTAGTGAAGTGGAAGAGTGGGGTAAAATTGGTAAAAGGGTGAAGAAAAAATTCGCCAGGCTGGACGAGCACGTAGGGCTAAATAGCGAATCGGCGTTGGCGATCACTTAGAGCGGTTGACGTTGGAATATTCCGAATCTTAGACTTCTTTCATCATCGACAAGAAGCGGAAAAGCACTCGACCGTCGCATCGCAGCATTTACCGGTACATGAAAAAGCACTCGTGAAACGTTTAGTCGTCCATCCAAATTTATCTTTCCGCGTTTCCGTTTCAATTACGCAAAACGAAATCGTATATGAGCCGTGTATTTCTTGGAGCCCGCAATTTTATCCGCTCTACGGTGCCGGAGAGTTTATCATTAAGCGGTTAGCTAATTGCTTTCGGATTTGCGAGACGTTTTAATTGACGTGGAATCGAATTTGCAACGTAGCGAGCTTCACGTGCGCGTACCAGTAGACTGGAGAACGAGCCGGCGTTCTATGTCGAGCGAAGCTAATGGATGATAATTTGCTGGCCATTTTCAGCGAATGTCGTCGATAGCACCTTGACTCGTATGTGCTCGAGTACTCGTGTAAGTACCTGGTAATCCGGTGGCTAATTGAACTACCGCGATTTTTTTTTCCACTCGACGATACTTAAATATCTAATGACGCATCGTTTAGATAAGAATGCGTTACGTATTTGAAGAGACGATACATAATAACGCGCACCTAATATAACGTGTCGAAAGATAAGAAAACGCATTAAAATTTTTGAACGACGCGATGCGCGCGTCGTTGGCGTTAAAGGGATAGAAACGGGATGATGGTCGTCGGAAATAAAGCCTTAGCCAAGGAATTCACCGAAAGCTATCCATCAGCGTAGCCCGAAAGCCGAAAGAAGGCGAAGAAGATATATACGTTCGAAGATAGCGGGTATATTATTAAGAAAAGACGAGCGCAGGACGAATTTAAACAACATTTTCTGCTTCATTATTTAATTACGTTCGCGGGCCGAGGCGTTACGGAGTCGCGGTGCCACATTGTCACTCATTCTGTCACATTCCCCTAAGCTAATTATCATACACGAAAGACAACTACTAGTGATGTTGTCATTAACTCTTTTATTACGTTTTTATGGATTCGTCGTGTCGTTTTGTGAACATTATTTTCGGCTACGTATACGACGCGTACGAGCCTATACGCGGTCGTGTTTATCTGCTTAGCGTGTTTGTTTGTATAGCGAATATTACGCGGGTAATTTATGACCTTAATGGGTATTCTTTTTTGGGAATTAAAAAGAAATTAGAACGCGTAGTTGTGTACTTACGTATACGTTTGGTACTCGGTGGTCCGTTCGGATGGGTGTTTTATGCTCGGAAATTAACTAAAAATAAAACGAAAACCAAGATGGTGAATTTACGTTGGTGAACTCGAGGTCGTGTTCGTCGTAAAAATGCATGTCTTGACAGCGAAGGAGTTCTGTTTTCGTGGAAATGAAAAAATTTCGAAATTTATGAATAAGTACGCTAGAACATTGTGACTCGTTGGATTGGCGACGAAGTCGAGATGTCAAATTAAGGTTTTTGAATCAGCATGAATTCTTCGTGAATTTTCAGTCTTAGTTTTTGAGCAGTCTTTACTCAAAATGGACTTGCCTTTTTGTGATTTCGCTGCATTACCAAGTTCACATTGTGAAACTGGTTTTGAAGATTTCAAAAATGGAAGTATCTTTGAAATTTAGTCCCACTTTTTGGGTCCCAAGGGTTTTCAAAGTGTTTATTTTACACTGGCTTCCTTAAACAAATTGAGGAGATTCGGGGCCTTCTTGGTTCACGATGTATGATTTTGACAATGTCGTAACATGATGCATTACTATGTATACTTTTCATTTTTATTGATGTGCATTACTTCTCTAATCTTCTTATATTGAAGAAAAAATGACAAATTCAAAAGCATAACATATGCTCTCAGCGATACCATACCATACGTAAGAAAAGGAAATGTTACGGGGAACGAGAAAATAGAAAAAGTGGTGATGGATATCGATTTTTTTGTCATTTTGTGTGCAATGAAACCTAGATGAAAGAAAACGATTGTTCTAGGCTGCGAAAAAGCCAAAAATTTTATGCAATGGTTTTTGGAAAATTGTATGAATAGTGTTGTCAACTAAATCGAAAAAATCGTCTTGAATTTTTTTCTTGTGATTTTTACCTGAGTTTTTCGTGAATAGAATGGTTATACTATAACTGCTTTTTTTGGAGTGGGGGGAGGTAGAAGATTAGGAAAATTTAATTTAATATTTTTTTTTATTATATTAATTTATTTAATTTTATTGTTAATAATTATAATAAATTTTTTAATTAAAAAAAAATATTATCCTTTACGGAAAAACTAATGCATCTTAGATCGTTTATAATGAGTTGGCTGGCATCATATTTTTTGGTATGTTCTATATATTGTGCCCCCTCCCTCAAACTTATAGCTGGATGGGTTGTGGATGAAAATTCTTATTAAAGATTTTTCTTAAATCTGTATACTTTGGTTAAAAATTACTTTTTATTTTAACATGTAAATTGATTTAATAATCAAAATTTAAATAATGAATACTTATTTACTTGAAAAAAAATTAATGAACTTCAGATGACACTGCATTGAGGTCTCTGAGACATCATTTTCTTGTTCAAAAAGTCGTAATCATTCGAAATTAAAATCATAGCGTAAGTCGACAGAAAGTTTTGTTCGGTGTAAAAGACGTTTCATGCATACTTCGATGCTTATGGTAAAGTTTTCATTTTAAACAGAAACTATGCAAACTACTCCAAACTGGTGATAATGGTGCAAAGTGGCTCAAGAAAGGGAAAAACAATTGCATAACCTTTATAATCGACATGTATAAAAGTGAAAAAATGATACAAAAATTTTGAAACTCGTTTTTTTTCAACTTTTTGACTTTTTAAGTGATGTTATACTTCATAGAGGAAGCGAGAAAAAATGAAAATGCCTTTGTATTGTATCGTGTAACATTTATATTTTTCATAGAAAAAAAAGGTAAAAAGAAATTGGTAACACTGCATCACGAAAATTGAAAAAAAAAATTGAAATCTCAACATAAGGAATTTCAATATTTTTTTGCAACGTTTTAGAACGGCATAAAACCAAAAATTGGCAACTCTGATGATGAAAAATTGGCAACACTGTGTTGTAAAATTTTCATTTCACGTGGTTTTCATTATATCAGACGTATTCATACATTGCCCTCATTTATGGAAAAAACAAAATCTTTGAGAATTTTTTATGTGAAAATGCTTAACCTGCAACTTTTCAACCCCTAGGTAGGGCGATCAAGATGACCTCCATTCGATTTGCTCATCAGGTAAGGAGATGTAAAAACTCAACTTGTACCTTTCTGGTTATGTATCGATGCGGAGGCTTCAGAAGCGAAAAATCAAGTTTTTTTTCAAAAATGACCCAACTTTGAAGTCCCGTATCCTCCGTAAATGGTCCGTACCTTTTGAAATTTTGTATGGGAGACTTTCAGCTCAATGTAAACCACCTACTGAAATTTGATCACGACTGAAGAACATTTTTTTCTCACCCCACCCTAGTGTACATGACTAAGATAACAGTAAGTATTAAATATTCGGTAAATTTGGTTTTGGTTTTAAGCAAACATCCATTAACAGCGCTGCAATCGCAACCTCCATTGATAAGAAATCAGTTTCTTCAGTTCTTTGATGTCAGAAAATTAGAATTTTTTTTCATGTATTGGCATCCTTTGTGCGTTTGTAAGAGAAATTTACATTTTTGGGTTACATAAGATCTGAAGTAGTGAAAGTTACGTTTTCCAGTTTCCTTTACTAATCACCCGATTACCAACATTGTTTAGACAAAAAAGAAAAAAATGATTTCCCTGCACGAATTCGAATGATTAAAATTTAAAATTCGATAAAATCGATAAAAGTAGTCGTCATCAAGAAGCTCATTAGTGAACGATAGGATTGATAACTAAATTCCTGAAAAATGCTTCTTATGAGCTCATCAGGGTATCTTATAATTTTTATAATTCAAGATTACATCATTTAGAATTCGCAATATTATCTTTATCTAGAGGGCATTTTAATCTAAATCCAGTATTATCGAAGAACAATCATGTTATATATAAAGTACAAAAACACGTAATTATTTCATTTTATATTTTAATCGATCAAACATGAAATTAGAATAATAAAATCCATCATTCGTAAATAATTAGAAAGAATAAATAAAATTACAAAGTTGACATATTTCCAGAATCGAAGAAATCCTTTTGATAACTTCCATGATTCGCTTAGATTTTTCTTGCTAGTTCCTTTAAATGAGCAGCGATATGCTGCCCCTCCCCTTTCTTCGAATTTTGTGCATCAAATTAGACGTATGATGTAAGGATGGCAAAATCTTTCATTCTCGTTTAGATTAATTTTTTTGAAAAATAAATATTAAATATTATCATTGATGAACCATACGTATACTTGTCTTGTAGATAGCTAACCGTGCGTTAAATGTTTTTCACCCTGAAACTGAGTTGAAATCGTTTTTTTTTTTTTTTGTTAATACGTATCTTAGAAACAATTTAAGATAGAGGGCTCGTAAATGTCTCATTCTAAAGAGATTGAAATGCAGAATGATTTGATTTTTCTAAGTTACTGTCGTTGATTTCCTTTTAGAATTAATTTCGTAAAAGCGATTTAAAACTTCATTACGAATTATCTCAAAAAGTAAATCAATGAAAATTGTTTTTTAATAGTGATACACATTCAGAATTTTATGCTCTTTCGAATGAATTACTTGTGAAATTTCCAGTTATATTTTTTCGTGAGATATTTGCAAAAAACGAAGCAATAAGCTAAATTTATTTTTATTGTTGAAGCTCATTCACAGAGAGCACTCTAAAAAAGAATAAGTTTTATTAAAATAACTCGAAACTCACATCGATGACAATAATGTTTTAAAATTGAATCATAATTACATAAAATGTCAAGCTCTTTCGAATGAGCTGTTTCCGAACATTCCAACTGAATTTTTATTCTAGATATTAATAAAAAACTTTCTGGCCCCATCTTAACATTTATGGGTGATCATTTGGTAGTATCGTGAAATGTTGATAGTTTTGGAATTGAATGGTTTCTATTGAAAAAGGGAGGAAATTGAATTTCACCGATATAAAGAAGCGGATGATTTTAATATTTTACAGAGTTAAAATTACGCTCGTTAGAAACCTGCGAGTTAGAATCTCGTAATTAAAATGGTCATATCGTGAGTATAATACCTACGTATAGTTAACTTTGCGAAAATTGAAAAACTAGTTGAACACGATGAACTAAAAGCACTATGTGGCTGTGGTAAGGTAATTGGTAACTTCGCGCACTATCTGTCTGCGTCATCGTCGATATAATAAATTTGGAAGCGGTAACGGCTACGACCGAAATAGCGATTTAATTCGAATTTGTTACACTATCCCACGGTCCAGTCGAGCCCCAAATAGGGTTAAAATGATAACAGGAAGATGACCATAAACGAATATCCACCAATAGTTGTAGACGCGCGGCGTTAAATGTTGGCCCGAAACTAAATACAAATGGTAATCGAGATGTTTGGCTATACGAGCGGAGAATATTAAATATACTTTTCCGCGTATCGCAAACCGAATAAGACCAGATGAAAAAACCATCTATCGTAAAAAATAGTCATACGAAAAAATTAATAACTAAATGGACGTTCGGCGAGTAAAAAAATAATAATGAAAGGCCGAGCTCGGAATAACAATTATAATATTAATACAATGATATCTTGATCAATAAACGTGTATTATATGTGGTTCGTTTATAGTCGCGTATAAGTATACCGAACGCGTATCGATGGCTAGAAAAACCAAGACGACCGTCTGCAATTAGCCATACTCGTATGGAAACTCTATAAAGCGCGGAATCTCTAATACATATCAATGGTTTCCAATCGATATTATCTGTAATTTGATATTTGTCGCCTGGCTACATATGTGCGTTAATATTTATCAACGTTTTGGTATTTTACCGGCGCGAATTCTTTTTTTATCGTTAGAAGTGGCTCGGACAAGTGTGAGAAAATGTTTCACGAGGAGGACGAGAAGAAAATTTCATATTCCAAGATCGACATAGATTCGATGAAGTTTTGTCGAAATTTCATCTTCGTGTGGATAAGTGATCAGATACGTGATCATCTCGCTGTGTGAATATGAAATTGCGTTCGTGCGCCGTAAATAAAACCAACGCGTTTAAAAAGTCGTATATTAAGAAAAATCACGTTTCGCTGATGATAGGCACAAGCAAGAAGCCAATACAATACAGTATCATTTTAGCATAATAAGCTTTATTGGAAATTAGTTTTTAGTTTTCTTGCCTCAGCTTCTCTGGCCTTGTTGAGCAGTTCTAACTCATCCTTGATGCATGCCTATAGTCTCTGTTGCTATAAAGAGTCAGAAAAAAATTATTTAATCAATTTTAAATATCATGACAAGCCTATGCATTGTTTTGTATACACGTGTATGTATGCAAAAATTTAATTCAGTGTTGCCATTTGGCGAGTTAAGGTATACAATTTCATTCCATATCATAAGGTGTTCGAAAAACTTAAATATTTGATTAGAACTTATCTTCGAATTTACTCGAATCGAAAATACAAATAAGAAAAAAATCCTCTACATCTTCGCTGATTACCACTGAATGATATGGGATTTTACAGGTACAGCAACGGGTAAGGTTTAGGTCAGCTACTGTTTTTACTTTAAGTTGGCTCCGTTCGTCTGCGTAGTCTGCGGTATAAATCTAGACGGATGGCAAATATAATATCGATAATTCATCAGGTTCATCAGGTATAAAAAAAATCTGGTTCTATCACACGCGCGCATTAAATACAAATCAGCGGCTCGTTCCGTTGGCTATACGTGAAAGATGATAAATACTAGAGGAAAAAAAAAAGTAAGAACTCGCCGCAACGTATAGGACGAGTCGAAAAAGCACGCAGGCAGAAATTATGAACTATTATTTTAGCTTCAATTAATATTTCCGCTTTCTTATAGAATGTCGTCCGAGTGCCTCCCACGAATGTGTAGTGCAAGACTAGATTGATGAATGTCCTCGATTAAATTCCTGCAGGTTAATTCCGACGTATACAATGGATCAACGCTGTCACCGGAACGCTACGGAGACCGGTCGAACGAAATTATCGATTGAAAAAACTCATTGTTGGAGAAATCTATAGAGATGTGTAATACGCGTGCAAAAAATAGATGATTTGAATGTTCGAAGGTGTTCAATACTCGGGAGGGCTGTAGTTGGGTATTTTTCGGTGATATGTATCGTATGTAGAAGGTCTGAAAGTGATAAATGTGGAAAAGATGGTATGGACATTTTTCTGCATGAAGGGTGAGGCTAAGAAACTCGACTCTGATTTAATATGGTAAACGATTCTTGAACTAAATTTCTGAAAAATGATTTTAAAATGTTCAATTGCAAGCTTCAGCTAATGGAATATCGACTTGTATTCTCATAAGTCATATGAGAGTATAGATGTATTATTACTCCAAATGAAACTTTAAAATAAATTTCTCAGGAAAATATTCAACTCGACAAAATCGTGTAATTATTATTGACTTTTTTGAACTACGTTACTATTGCATTTGCTGCGCGTTATAGACTTTCTGATAATAAGGATTTCTAGCTGGTAAATTTGATCAGTAAGGGATGGTGAAAGCTACAATTTGGTCTATCTTACAGAAATGATTTTTGGGCCCTTCGAAGTGTTTATTCAAAATTTTTTCTATTTTTGGTGATTTTTTCATTATTTTCATTCTTGTTCATTTTTAGATATTTTTATATTTTGGGGCCTTTTCCACTTGAAGACATGTAAATTAATTTTATTATTTAAAATTTCATTGCTTTTCAACATTTTTAGTGTTTTTTTCAATTTTTGATTTTTTAAATATTGAAATATTTTCAATTTGTAGGAATTTTTCATTATTTATACTTGTTTTCTATTTTTGGTAAATTTTTTTTTTATTAGGTGACTTGTGTAAATTGCTACGAAGGCGCAGAAGTGATACTTATTTTTACTTGATGCAGTTTTCACCCCCTCCCCCTCCCCCACATACTCGTATAACAAAGCATGAACACAAACATTCGTTTATATTGTTGAGAAAAATGCTACCTATTTAATTATGTATAAGAGAAGGTTCAAAGTTGAGAGAAATTAGCGATGTAGTGAACAAGATAACGACACAAAAGTTTTATTCCAGTTCTGTTTAAAGTTGAATGTTTACTTGGTCATTATATAAAAAAAATTCAAATTCTCCCATCAAAGTTGACCGAGGGAAAGGAGAAGACAAAAAAGGGTTTTTGCTTCTCCAAATCTTAGCTCTGAGGCAGGAAAAGAAAGACGAAAAATTTCTATGATTTTTTTCATTTTTGATTTTTTTGCGGAAAGGGGTGGGTCTCTAAAAATATTATTCCAACTTTTTTCACTTACCTTTGGAATGTCATTAAATTTTTTTCATTACAGTTTTGCAGAGTCATTTATAATATGTTTTAATTATTGATTTTGAATATTTATTATTTTTTTCAAGAATTTCCTTTCTTGGTTATTTTTTCATTCATAGGCTTTCCTGATTTTTGGACCCTTTTTCCAATTTGTAAACTCTTTATGTTTAGATTTATTTTGATTTTTAAGTGTTCCTTTATTTTCAGTAATTTCTGTCTTTATTTTTAAAGTTAATTTTTCTATAAACATTTTTTTCATTTCTCTTGGTTCAGTTTTCAATATTTATCTCTTATTTTAGGTAATTTTCTTAGTTTCCATTTTTATTTTATTTTTGTATTTTCATTTTTTTCCACTTTTTATTTTATTTTTTATCATTTTTTTTGTGCTGGAAATTTTCTTTTATTCTCTGATCCTTATTTTAAGATTTTTGAAACGTTTTTCATTTTTGGACTTGCAAGCAAAATTTAGTATCTTTGGCCCCTTCTTGGATCTTTTAGAAAGTCCAAAACCAGAGCATCTTGCTCGTTGGATTCTTTTCTGTTGCTTTGTGGCCAGTAAGAGGAAATAATTTTTTATTCTTAGCAATAATGCTTGTAAAATCTCCACGTGTACCTACTAACGAGAAGAGTGAACTATGGTAGGTCAACGAAGGTAATATTCGACGAATGACTCGTCATAGCCCATGTAATGTTGACAAAATGAAAGCTCGAAGCGACGCTTCCTATGTATTTAAATGTGCTGGACAACTGGTTCGGAACGAAATTACATTCGAGAAATAGAACGTAATTTGGCGGCGATTTAGTCATGACTGAAAGGCTTAAGCCGTCCTGTATTTTGGATGGTACGAACTACCCGGGCACTTTGTTGCGTGCCAATTTGTTGGTTGTCTGGCGTTACGCATGGCGGCTCGCGGTACCCGGCATCAACCGAATATACGAATCTTTTATCACAATGTCGAGCGGAGGTTGAAGGTTGGCTTCTGAGCGGTTCATTATCTGTATGGTAAAATCAAGAGTACAAAAAACAAATAATGCTTATAATATATTGTAAAAGCGAAATACTAGGACGCTTAGCCACCGTTTATCTAGCCTCGAGGATCTTTAACTCATTGTTACGATGTCCGGCTACCTTTATTTATTACTGCCCCGGTATAAACGATTAGTTTTGCAAAATAGATGCTTTAGCCGGCGAAGACTTGAGAATTAGGTCGATGACATCTTTATAAATATAGCGAACGGCGTTCTTTCCTCCATCGGTCGGTATTAGCATCTCCGCGTTTGCGAATCTTTTCGCAATGGTATCTCGTAGCTGCATCTTGTTCGATGGTTTTTTTTTTCGCTTAGCCCTTTATTTTCTATATTTTCGCTATGGCGACGTCTTTATCGAAAGTACCGTTGGTAATTTATAGCCAATTACTATCTGAGCCAATTCCGCGCCGGTTAATTGTTCGTGTATCGTGATTAGCGGACGAGCGTGAGGAGGCGCGCGACTCGATGCTCACGTATATCGCTAATTCATTTTAATTCGAAAATCATTATGTAAAATCTGACGATACGATGAGAATGAATTTCATAATGGTAATCGATTCGGCGAACATCGATATTACGAGAAGTACAGACGTTCTGCCGTATGGAAGAGTATGAACAACAATAGATCTGGATGCACGATAAAAGATGTTCGGATGGTAAAACGTTAACTGCCATTGGTCGACTTTGTACCTTTTTTTCGTGCTTTTTTATTACGGTTTTTTTTCCTCCCTCTCGCGCCCTATGTTTAATATACGGAAGCACGTAATGTCGAGAAATGTTTGAAATAACGTCGAAACACGCGAAAGCAACGCTGTATGGTTTTTTTGTCTTAACTTTTAATCATTAGCATGTTATTGAAGTTGTTTTTTTTTTCTTCTCTATATCACGCTTATGTTAATACATTGTCGTTGTATTTATACCTTCTTTTACAAAATGCAATAAAATTCTTGCACCTATATTATTAGCAATGCTGGTCGTTCGGTCGCTGCGGTGAAAAGGAGTAATAAACGATTGTCGAGTACAACGGAACGTTCTATAAGTGAAACCGAGCATGTTCGTGTAAATTTATTTTAAACAAAGTGAAAATTAGCATAGCGGCGTTCCTAGGCGGTGTAGCGCTTTTATTGAGGTAGTCTGAAAAATTACCTGTAATCTCGACTCCAGCACGGGTATAACGAAGGCGTGGAAATTTTAGAAATTGGGTTTCTCTTGTGAGTGCACGATGGACGTTGCGATCTGGGCTCGAGTTCAGTTGGAACTAGTTTTCGAAAATTCTTCAATTCAAAAACAGCAAATTGTACCCCTATCATGTAACCAGTGGTGCGATAAGTATACTTCGCAGAGGAGCAACTCACCGCCAGTTTCAAAGGGGTGGGGTGGAAGATGAATTTTTTTTCAACTATTTTTGAAGCTGAGATATGTGCTGGTTGAATAAATAATATTATTTTCGACAAAAGCTCATTCTAAGTCAAGTCTCTCCCACTCGTGTTCTCTTCTTCTTGTACTATCCCGTTGATAGAATTTTACTTAGTCTCTGGTTCCATATACTTTTCTACTTATTTATTTTGAGAAGAGTAAGTATATATGAAACACTTTTAGAACTAGAGTTCATTTCAAGTAGGTGAATAATTCCATCCCCTCTTTCTAGGAGCATACTTTTACCTTACATTCAGTTACATGAGAATTTCATCTGCCCATACCCATTTCTCTTGTCTTCCTACAGTCATTTTTAGCATAAATATACATTCTTATTTAATATATTGATAACCAAAAATAACATTTCCGCCCGTTATATGCGATACAACCTCTAAAATGGGTATTTTAAGAGTGATTAAAAATTTTCAAAAAATTGAATAAGTCCAAAAAATATTTAATGTATTGAAAATGCGTTACAAGTTCATTTTCTTATAAGCAGAAGCAACACTTTCATTTATGATATTTCATAAAGTTCCGAAAATTGACATCGATGAGAGAGTTCAGAATTTTCAAAAAAAAAAATCGAAATCATAAAATGCATTAAACGAGTAAATGCATTTCAGCTAATACTTCCTCATTCCTTTATTTTATGTAAGCAAAAGCAATACTTCCACCCATTATATGTGATACAGCACCAAAAAATGTTATTTTGAGAGGTCAAAATTCAAATATAGTATTATACTTAGTATCGAAAAATCCATTCAACATTATCTCATTATTTTCCACTAGTTGTATGCGATACAGATCCAAGAATAAAAATTTTGAAGGATTTAAAATTCTCCGAAAGTGAAATTATGTATAAGTAAATACATACTTTTTTGCATTATTTTTTATTTTTTTAAATTCTGAACCCTGCAAAAATGCCCCTTTTCGACACTGCATGTTATATCATATTATCATTCATGGAAATAAATTTTTTTTTTTAATAAATATTTAATTTGAATTGAATTAATTAACAATTTTTTTTATTATTATTATTTTTTTTATAAATTGACGCCATGTGCAGCACTGGGCTAGAGACCAACTGAGGTAGGGTTACACAAGTAGGTATAAGGCGGTTGAGTGGAGGAAATTCAGTAAGTGGAGTATACGAGTGGAATCATTTTCAAAAATGTGTTGGATATCAGGTTTGGAAAAGTTGGAGTTTCTATGAATAATGTACCTTGAGTATTCTTGGAGATTATGGGTTAATGTGATAGAAACATTGCACGTTTAACAGATGGAAATGAGTACTCCGTTGAGGAGGTAGCTGTGGGTGAGGATTAATAATTATTTATTTAAATAAAATAAATTAATAAATTATTTTTCTAAAAATTAATTATTTTAAATAAAATGCCTGATATAAAATGATGGAAATGATTTTTTATAAAAAATTAATAAAATTATTTTTTTAATTTTTTTTTTTTTTTAAATAACAATATTCTTAATTTATGGTTGAAAATGTTGCGTCTGCTTATGTAAGAATGAGGAAATGAATTTGAAACGCATTTTTCAAAATTATTTAATTTTTGGAAAAATTTTGAAATGCTCTTAAAATTCGCATGGGTAGGAATTTTATTTCTGATTACTGAAATATAAAAATAAGAATATAATAATTATGGTAAATAAATTTCGTATACGAAATTTCATTTCATAATATTGATTAATCGGAGGTTATAATATTTTTCCAACTTGAAAATTGTGTTTTTGGATTTTGGGGGTGATGCTTTTTTGGCAGGACCATGACTAAGGCGGATTTTGAGGCGAACCCACCCCTCCCCCAAATAAGCTTATTTTCTTGAATTTTAAATATTATTAAATTGTACGTCATAATGTATATAGTTATATTGAAATAAATTTCTTAAATTAAAAAAATCAAATTTTTCATAACTTGACTATGAATTATTAAAAAAATGTTCATCTCTTTTTTTTTTTAAATCTTGTTCTAGTACAAAATGTACATATTCGAAATTTCTTTCACATCTTGCGCATTGTAAAAATTAATTCCTCATGAAGAGATTTCTCTTCCCCTCCCTTCCCCATTACTTTGGCTGTAAGCCTGTAAAAGGTGAATATGTTGAAAATATATCCTTGCTATGCCCCTGGTTGGGAGGGGGTAGCACCTCATCGGCTCAAGGGGTTTCCCGCAGCTCTGCTGGTAACAACGATAACATTTCCTTCACACCTGAGAGCCTATTAATAAAATATAATATTTTGATTAATAGGGGAAGAAGTGGCGGTTTAGGTGTTACCAGTAATTAAATGCGACCAGTGTAGAGAGCGATAACGATCGATGCAATTTTTGGTATGTTGGTAACATTAGGTGGCAAATTAAAAGAGAAAACCGTTTCCATTCCTTTTATGGGGCACTTATTATAAATAATAAAAGCGGTAGCTTGGTTGCACCGAAAGGCGTATTCAGCGGTAGCCATTCTCGAGACGAAATCATAAAGATATTAAAAAAGCATTAGCGTAGTACGCCTCGTATAGTATATAAGATAGTGAACACTTGAACAGGCAAACGTCACACATCGTAAAATATTTTAACGGTCTCGGTGAAACCACATAGTGGATTTTTTCTTCAAATATTTTCCTTTTGTCTTATCCGTGGCTCATCGATGTGTTATTGTGTCGGAGATTTTTTTCCCCTTGTTCGAGTTGTTTATCCAGGCGATAGGATAACTTTGTATAATTCGCCCGCTGATCCGAAGATCAAAAAAATCGTGTAGGAAGGAGGGGAAGAAACTACGTACTACGCTCGGTTGCATAGTTCATCAGAAATGGCCTATAATTCTTGTCTGTGGCAAAACGTGACTACTGAATCACTGCCGGTATTAATTGGTAGAAGTGGCGGACGTGTTCTTTAAGATATTATCTGCAAATCGTTGCACTGTTTCGCGGGAGTTGCGCGCAGTATACGCGCTTAAAGAAGAGGTCATCGTGAATTAAAAGAATTTCAGCTTCTTATGGGGTTTTGTTATGGTATAACTTTATACGTGTGTTGGAACCGGCGACGTAGGGAAGGGAATAGGTATGGGTAAAATGCTGCGAATTAAGATAATAGCTACGGGTTTACTGTATAGATCGTTCGATTATGGTTGTTCACGTCTGAATCGTATGATGAATTTACACCTTACACTCGGTATACTCTGTATATACGTATTGAAAGCCTGATGTAATATTTTATTGGGTCGTGGCTGTCGTAAAGCGCGTAAATATCGACGTATGCGAAACGTGAACGTAAACCCGGATTGGTTTATGCTTCAGCTTTTTTTCTACTGATATGAAAAATGGTGGAGGTGATCGGCTTGTTGAGGATTAATTTATTTGCTTGCAGTAGTAATTGCGAGTTTTATATGGCTGGTCGAAAATTGAACGGGATCGATTTTATGGAGATTAATTGAGCTTGAGATGAATGAGTAGTATGCGTGAAGGATAGCGAGGAATTTTTTATTGCTCCTTTTTTTCTTTCTCTTTTGAGGATAGAGATCAGGTATAGAACTAAGCTTAAGAAGTGAATAAAATCATGCCTTTCTCATTTATTATAAAATATAAGATTTGAAGTAATTTTTTTGAGAGGAAGGGAGTTGATAACCTGAAAAATGGATCAGAGTGGAATAGGTAGTCATAAGTGCATGAGAAAAAAATCTAATGAATTAAAATAAAATTTTGCTAGAAAATTTAATGTTGAAATTTAGGGAAATCTGAATTCTTGAAATTTCGGCATTTGAACCCAAGACTTTCAAGCTGAACTAAAAAATTGCTTCAACCACTTGACTGCTTTTTTGATATATATTTTTTTTTTCACTTACTTACGTTATACAGCTACGAGGCTAATTTGAGAATGGTATCTTGATGTATTTTAGAAGGCTATAGGAAGAGTATTTGCAAGAAAGTAATTAATTCTCAAGGGAGTATATATTTAAAAAATTGAATCAAATGTATTCAGCTGAAAGGATAACTCCGCAGAGGGGTCAGAAAGAAGGTTTAACTTCCTATGAAATGCAAGAATGTGAAAAAATAAAAAATAAATGATGTGATAAAATTTGAACCTCATATTGACGTAGCTGTCATGACGATTTGAGACAATTGGGTGATTAAAAATGATAAAAATGATTATTCAAAATGAAAAAACGAACAATGATTCATTCTTGCAATAAACACATTTCATTTAAAAAATAAAATGATTTTGTATTTCCTTACAATTTTCTATTACATACATTTACTTAATGAGGAAAGAGAGAAATGACCCCTTATCTCTTTGCGTATCATTTAAATTCGAGCAATAGGATGCATTTTCTGCGGTCAAATTTTCCGCTACCTTTTTAAACCACAAGGCGAGGTTATTCGATATTACAACTCATTAAAAATGACTTTCGTCTTAATTATTTTTAATCTATACGATCGAAGGCGAATGGTAGCCGTCGAATTGATTATTTCAAATGTAAGTACAAGAAACGATGGCGGGCATTTATTAAGAATACAATTTATATACGTGTACAACAAATATACAATAATTTATAAGACGTTGAAAAATTCGTTCGAAAACGATGTAGTTATGTTGTCGAAACATAGGTACCTAATCACAATAACCGAGTTATTTAGCCTCGGGGCGCGTGTATGTATGGTAAATTATTTTGTAATCGATATAGGCGATCGTCGAGCTATCTTATTGCAACTGGAAGCGATCGGAAGCGAAATACGGTTAATGATATTTTTATTAATAACGAAAATATATTATAACCGTGACCGCAGTATGAAAAGTTTATATTTGAGTTACGGCGCCTCATTTGTAACGTAGTGTAAGCGTACACACGTGTTCACGTGGAAAGAAAAGGAATATGTTTTTATTCGTTTTATCTTTCTATTTAATTAATTTTAATTTTAATAAAAAGTATTTTTACGCAGCGAGGAGTATGTAGGATATACTTATGAGAAGAAAGTAGATCATAATGTAGTGAATTTTTATATGAAAATATCTTGAGAACGTTTTGACCTGTGATACTGTGCGTTTGTTCGACATCGAACGAGGAAAATGAAAACACTAAAACTTTAGAACTACGGACTGAGAACTCGATTCAAAAAATAGTGCTCTATTCCAGTAGCTTGTATTACATTGGTTTTGGTGGTGTTGGTGAAGGTGAATCTACTGGTAAGCGTCGAACAGATTTAAATGAACATCGGATGCAAACGATCATTGCCCGTTCGGTATACCCGCGACGTCGTTATTCGGCGGAGAATTCTTTTTTATAATTGGAATACGCTATTGAACCGATTAGAAGGAATAATTAAACGGCTATACGGCAATCGATGATTAAATTCGAAATCGTAATTCGTTTTCGTTTAAATTTATAGCCGGCGTTAGAAGCTACCAGCGAACCGTAAAACAAGTAACGTGTTCTTAAAATGTAGACGAACCGATAACCCTTTTCTTCACGTTGACGTGCCAAGTTCGTAAAAATTATGATTCTCGGATTCCACACACTAAATTCACCGTATACAGATTTCTTCGGGTCTTCGTCTCGCGCCGTTTAATCAACTAGCCCGCAGCAAAAGATGGAGAAGTAATCGAATGCGTTTTCTTTTCAATTAGGTCTGGATGGCGTATTTATGTGTCATCGGTGAGCTATATAGTCATCGTGAAGTAATTTAGAGGCTCGAATTGCCCAAGGTTCGCTTATTTTTGTAAATGATGTGGTCCCTGAAGTGAGAGCGGTCGGTTGAGAAATCCGATTTAAGCGGGAAGAAGGGGAATCCAATTATGCGGATTTGTGGTGTAATCACTTCGAGTACCGATGAACTTTGGTTCTATGCTTGAGCTAGCTTTTGTGGTTTCATTTTGGTGCTAAATAGCGTTCTCTGAACTAGATAGGTAAATTCAATGCTGAGATTTTTTTTCAATAAAGGAGGTAAAAGGTTGCATCATCAACACTGAGCTAAAAATGAGAAGGGTGTTTCTCTGTCCTTCTTTACTTCGAAATCGATTTCATACGAAAGTTTTTATAATGAAACAAATTTCTTTTTTCTTTTCATTTTTCAGTGATCGTTTTCTGTAATTTTATTGATCGGTTTATTTTATAATTTTTTGTAATGTTTTGAAGTATGGAATGGATGTCTTCCTATTTCTTCTTTGTTTTTCCTTCATCTAATGTTTCGTAGATTTTTGATTTCTTTTTCATATTTAGTTTTTTGTTATTTTTTGGTAAAATAAAAAGCAATTGTTCTTCCATATTTATAGTTTCCAAATGATTAAATAGGTATTACCTAGTTTAAAATGTATGAAGACTTTTTATTCAACTCATTTAATGGTTCTCAGGCGGACGAGGAGCGAGGGGGACAGTTATGTTTCAGGCTTCGATATTCCTAAAAGACTCGGTGTACCTAAATTTTCATAAAATAATGAAAAAAAATGCTCAAAAATCAAAGAATTTCGAAGGTGAAAAAAAGATTTAAAGATTTGAAGAACTCATAAAAATGAATAAATTATTGAAAAAAATGAAAGTGAAAAAAAATCATTTTGAAAAGCCCTGGAGACCCTGAAAAAAAAATTCAATTTAAGCTAATGAGTAAATTTCAACTCTGGAAGAAATTAATAACGCGAAAATTGTTCAAAAGTGAAAAAAAATTTGGCATAAAAAATGATTATATTTTATTTCGTTTTGAAGATAGAAAATTAATACTTGTGGTAAAAATGAAAAAAGTGTCCCAAAATTGAAACATAAGATGAAGTGTGTGGAAATACAAAAAAAGTCGGCGAAAAAATTGTTCAAAAATGAAAACAAATCGAAAAAAGTACGATATTCTATCGAGTTCTGGAGATTGGAAATTTGTATTTTAGGGAAAATGAAAAAAGTTGCTCCTAAGTTGAGATATGTGGTACGTGAACAAATTTCTCTACATTATGAAAATAGTCCTTTATAACAGTTGAGAAATGCTGACTTGGATTTTCAATTATAAAGAATATTCACATATGAAGAAATGTTGGAAACTTGAAAAATGTCTAAAAATGAAGAAAAATTGATTTGAAAATCGCTGAGAAATGAAATAAATGCAGAAAGTTCTGTTCATCCTAAATGATCAACTAACCCTACACACGAAGTTTAGCCTTTCTAGGTCGATTTGATGAGGGCATATGGAAGATTCATGAAATTTCATGCAGCGTTTTCCCTTCCAAAAGTGTTTTTTGCTCTAACTCCCCGTCAAATTCACTTGACAAACTAAAATCGGAATAAGTTGGTCAGTTGGGCTCATTTTATCATGTAAAGCCACAATAAAAAATTTTCAACTTTTCTTGTACCCCCACCACATTTTGAGATCGGTAATCCCTCCTTCTCCCCTCTAACATCATCTGTGGACGTGAATTGAAGATATAGTATACTTCTTATCGCCAATGATCATATGAGTTTATATCAATTACATTTATATCAATTTGAGGCTCTTCAAGCTCTACTTGAATTTTGATAATCCACCATTTTGGATCCATTTTGATCCAAATTCAAGAGGTTGTATTGTGGTCACCAACCAGCCCCATGCATAAAATTTGACCTTTCTAAGTTGATTTAGTCAGAAAATATGGAACATTCAAGAAATTTCATGACTCAAAACTTCCTCAGAGAACTGTTTATTGCTCTAACTCCTCTTCAAATGCACTTAGGAAGCTGAAATTGGAATATGTCGGTGTCCATGATGCACTCGTTGATATGAGAGTAAAAACAAGAAATTTGAGCCATTTGACCTTTCTCCAGCTCCCCTCAGGATTTGAGTGATCCGCCATTTTGTGATGTATTGAAAAAACGAAACAGCACTTTTGTCGCATTTCTAAGAAGAATCGCTCACCAAGTTTACGTGTGAAGGGAAAATATAAATGTATGTACATAATATCAAAAAGTTGGACATTTCTCAGATGATTACCAATGGTCTGAAATGCACACATTTGAAGACCCCTCTCCCACGACCCCCTTCACAAATCAGGTAGACTGTAGTAGCTATCGTTTTTATGCTAGAAACTCAGCTGAAAAGAGAAAAAATCCTCAACATGAAAAATTTTCCAGAATTAAACAGTTTTTATAGTAGGTAATAGAAAAATATCTTAAAATGAAAAATTCTCTTTTGAAAACTCGTTCAAAAATGGAAAATTAAGTTAAAAAGTAAAAAAAAGGACTGTTATTAAACGTCGTAAAAGATCATAAATTTTGACTATTTAAAAATGGGAAGGAATAAAATATTGAAAATTGAAAAAGTAATAGATTAATAGTTGAACGTTTTTACAGTGCGTGTTTTATTCAGATGATTAAATAACAAAGGACACACTACTCATAAGATTTATTCATGTTATGAGAAATTACAAAAAATTACGAATATTACATTATATTATACGATGAACGACGTTTTGCCACCTGTTAGGCAGCATCATATTGTTGAAATATGAAAACACATCTAAAAACAGAAAAAAAAAAATACAAAAAATGAACAAAATGTTCAAAAATTGATGGTAGCTCTATGATTTGAGAATTTAAAAAAGAAAACTGTCTAAACTAAAAAAAAAAAGAAATTATGTATCAAGAACAATCTAATTTTTCAAAATTAAAAAAAAGAAGTTGGAAGTGAGAAATTGTCCAAATAAGAAACTATACAAGAAAATATATAAATATTCGTGATTGTTAATTGCTGCTATAAGAGCAGTTACAAAAAAAAAAAAAAAAAAAAAAACATTTCGTAGAGGGCTGCGTGAATTAGTTCTGCCTAGAACAATCATTTTGTTCGGTCCTTGAAAGTATAAATTATGCACCCATGTCATCTATATGGAGTGCAAAAATTGATCTTATCACATTACTATTACGAATTCATTGAGAAGAAAACCCGATGATAATGGATGGCGATGAATGGACGATGTATAACTTCTTCGAAAAGCAAATTTATAATCGTCGTCGATTCGGCTGTTCACACATGTAGATTAGGAAAAGTAATCGTGAATCGATTATTAATCCGTTTCTTTTGGAATTACTTAATAATTCGTTCGGGTTCGTATAACCACGCCTCCTATACTCGGCCACTCGATTAAGGCGCGTTTTAAATCTACAAACGGAGACGCGAGGCGTACGCGTCTTGTGGCCGAAGTTATATGGGCGAGCGATTAAAACAATTTAACATCTTTCGCATCATCTGGCCGGTTATATAGCTTGGCGAAGATTACAATGGCCGTGCGAAAGGTATTCGATACTGACATTCTTGTGGTGCGGACTTTGATTTACCCGCGTGCGAACTTTCGGTATTCGAAGACACGATAGCGGCGGTGTACTTTGAAATGAATTTCCTTCATTAAGGTTATTTTAGCGTATAACGAAAAATATAAATAAAATAATAACGCCTTGTATGCGCATACCTTGGCCAGCAGATAAATGGAAATTTCACTCGAACGGGAGTCGCGCTTCGAAATAAAACGGGCGCTAAAAAGGAAAACCGCGCTCGTATGGAATCTGTTTGTAAAATCTCGGCGAACATAGGCGTGTTGGTCGAGCTCGTGTATATGTATTACGGTGTTGCGCGCAAGAGACGGAGAGATCTTCACCGCGTCTGTCTAATAAAAAGTAAAATACCGGTATAATTAATTAATTGACGTAATAAAAAACGAAGGCACGCAAATAGGGTGGTATAAAGTTGGCAGGATTGATTGGGTCGAGTATAGACTTATAAGTCGGATGGGACATAATGGGAAGTTGAGAGAGGGCCCCGCGGATATGTAGTATGTTTGTGGCCGAACGTTTCCCTGCGACAAGCAAAAGCACTTATCTCGGTACCTGTTTAAATACACCTTATAATCTATGATCGTTTTAAAGTCGAAGAATGTATTCGATAGGTGGCTTTAGGTGTTAACCGTATTCGCGTCTACGGAGTTAAACTTCTCCTTTGTTTAGCGGTTTCGACAGAAAAAAAAAATACGCAGACGGGCAGGAAAAATTTAATTGGTCGAAGGGTTAGTCCAAATGGATCCACCAGTTTCACCACACCGGTCTTGCGAATATCGTAAATTGTATTTTTAACGCGCCAAATTCTATAAATTAAACGCGAATACGTGTCGAGAAATACACATCGAGGATGCTTCACCTAGTAGCGAAATTATCTCGTCCGTGGAATTGCGATATAAAAGCTACGATCGTTTAGACGATATATGCCACAGAGTTATTAAATAAATACATATTTCACTTTAATATTTCCCAATCCGGTATCAGCTATACTCGAAGATAGGTTGAAATTAAAAGTAACTCCAGTCTTTATCGTTTTTCTGTCACCGATACTGGTAGACAGTTTTGTTAGTTTTATTTCATTATTTTTCGTTATTTTATTGTTTCAGTTGGTTTTTTTCTTTCTTTTACTTTTCGATGGTTTTTTTTCCTCTCCTTTTTCGATGTCTTGTTTTTAATTCGTTTTCATACGATGGCCGTGTAGTTTTAAAAAGACTATTCGTATTAATAATATTCACGATTAGAATTAAACGGTACAAGAGATATATCTCGTTGACTCTCACACAAGGTGTTTAAAAAGGTTATTTTTTATTTATTCATTTTTATCTATTATTCGTATTGCCCGTTGTATAAGTTCGACGGTATTACATTGTTTTGCGTTCACTCACGTGAGGAAGGTTAAAGAGTTTTCTTATGTAAATTGTCAAGTTACTCGGTAACAAGTAATTTTCGATGTTCTTCGATTAAACGAGCCATGTTCGTAATTAAAGGATTGTTATATTTTGGTAAGGTGCGGGTATACTGGGTATGCATGGTTTATGTAATAGCATTCACTATTCACCTTTAATTACGAGTACGACGATGTGATTTTTTTGTCGATTGATAGCTTCGTTAGAATAGACGAGTAGGTTGGTGAGGTGTGATACGCCTACGTGGAAAATGGGAGTTCTAGAAAATTGATGGATTCTGTAATTCGACGAGAATTCTTTAATGGATATTTTGAATTTTTGTAGATTTTTATCGATAATTTTTTATCTAATTGAACTTGTTGATTCGAAAGATTCGATGAATAATTGAAACGAATTTTTTGTCCATGTATTGAATTGTGATTTATGACAAGTACGTATAATGCTTTTACCAAAAAGTGTAAATCTGTGTGAGTATAATCAAGCCTGTAAGCAGTTCATTTATGTCTGTTTGTCTTGAAAAAAATAAAAATTTTTAAATTGAAAATTGATTCATAAAAAATTCTCAAACACCCTTTTCAATCAACCTTATCTTTATACCTCGCCACCAAGTCTCAGTATACCAATTAGTTGACTGATTTTCAAAATAGAATTTTCATCAAACCAAACTCGATTGAAGTTCATTTTCAGAAGTAACTAGCCTTATATCCAAACTCAGGTCTGTATCCAGAAATGGGAAAATTTAGCGGCCCACCGAGAAATCCCATTTTTAACCACCCACATAGTACTTATCAGCCCAATTTTTTCTTTTATTTTTCAAATTATGGATTTATGGAATTCCTTTTGTTTTTTTTTTATCAAAGTTTAGAAATGAAAGTGGCCTAATTTTTACCTCATCGGCCCAAATACATCGTGGCCCACCGAGATTTTCTCGGTAACTCGCCTGCTGGATCCAACCCTGTCCAAACTACAGTATCTGCTCTCCACCCAACCAACCTATCAATCTAAAGGGTTTGCTGACTCAGTGGGAAATTTATCAAAAAAAATTTTCAGCTCTACAACTCGGTTTATCTACACACAGCGAATTCATTGGCAGTTTTTTACTGTTTCTTTCATGTAAGAATAAATGAATTCACAAGATGAGTTTCTAATAGCAACAGATTCCCTACCATCATTTACCACCATGATCAAAATTTTTTAGAGCACCAAATCACAATCCTCCATTTAATGTAAGCATTATTGATAACGGCACCTTTGAGCAGATAGTAAAAATCTATTTGCAATAGTTATCTACCTTAATCCATACAAATCCACTTCGACTTGAAACTTTTCTTACTCGTATAATTTACCTCTCTTGGTAAGCTGAATTGTCTTATTTCGTTACAAACTTCATCTGCATAAAAAATCTGTCACATGGCCGTGTGACGTGATAATCTGTATAATTACAAATGCTATTTGAAAAATGAAAATGATTCTATTAAATTATAATTTTTTTTTTCAAATGACTACTAATTCAATAAAATATTCATTTATTGAAAAAAATGTAATTTTAAATTAAATTCAATGATAAAATTTAATTATAATCGAAAAAAAAATTTGTTTGAACTATGAATTTACTTCGAATTTTTTTATTGAAAAAAAAAAATATATTGCCAACATGAGGAAATGATTGAAAAATATATGTTAAAAATATTATTGAATCTTTTGAATAGTTCACCTAAGAGAAGTAGCTCCCCCTCCCCCCCCAAAAAATGCTATTTGCGTCTGTTAAAAGCTTATTGGGTGTAGATGTGTAGGTATTAATAAAAAAAAGTTGAAAAAGCTCATAGGAAGCTCAAAAGGTGAACTTTTTCGAAGGCAATCTGCATGGCTGATTCATATAGTTGAGGAGTCTACAAGTTTTGCTCATAGTGCATTCAGCTGGGAAGTGTACCAAAAATTCAAAAAAATTCAATATTCAAGTCTCAACGTTAACTTTTTCAAAATCTGTTGGTGCTATGGGCGAATGTGACGTTGGGGAGGGGAGAGGTAGTTAACGTACGAATATTATAATGAAGTAGACCTTCACTATGTACGCATACCCGGTGCTCTCCTGTGCATTTTTTTACCCTCTCCCCTCCCCAATCCCCTCCACGTCCTTGGAAAAAATAAATAAATAAATAACAAAAAAAAAAAACAACTCACAAAAAATGAAATAAAAATATTTTCAAACCTTATAATACAGCTACAAAAATTATAAAATATGAGTAAAAATTAGGATTCATTGCATTTAGTTATACCTAATTTTAATTTTTTATCATTTCTTGAAAATTTCATTATCACATTAGTATATTCTCATGTGCGCTGTAAGCATGTAATATGTATGCATAGATAGAAAAAAACTTTGGGAGTGGTTTGAACACCCCATTATCTCATTATTATGATCTCGTGTGAGCTGTAGCTTTAGTACTATGTATGTAGGAAGAAAAAAAACTCTTGGGGTGGTTTACACCCCTCTCCCCTTTGTATATACGTTACTGGAACTGGTGGATAGATTAGAATAGATGAGAAACCTAAAAGTAGCTTAAGGAATCCCCGAATAGAAGATGTAAATAACTTTTAAAAGTCCAAATTTAATTCTTCTTTTCAAATGACTAATAATTCAGTTTATTTCAATTAAAAATGTGATCAAAAAAAATATTTTTGAACAATTTTGAAGTTGTATGATTTATTTCAAAAAAATAATGAATGAAAAAAAGAACGAAAAATTAATATTGAAAAAGATGTAGAAAATATGAATTTAGGGAAAAAATCGAAAAAATGTACGTTTACAGTAACATTATTTTTTCAAAAGCATCAATTATTATACACAAACACGTGTGGAGAATAGGCTTTTGTAATTGATGTGATTTTTGTTTTGTTTTTTTTTTCTTTCTTTCTTTAAGCCGTATATTGCCGCTTAGGTCAAAGTTTTATTCTTCAGTTCTGTTATGAAAGTTGTGTATTCACCTTAAAATAGAATCAGAACCATAAAAGAAAAACAAAATATGAAATAAAAATTGTTTAATAAGAATTGTATTGTTAAGTTTATTCCACGTGAAGCAATAATTAAAATAAAATTTGTAATCAAGATGTATCAGTGGGAGGAATTTTGAAAAATATTTTTACAATATACGTGCATTTTGCTGGTATAATGGTAATGTATGGAGGGGGTGGGGTAACTTTTAAAGCACGTATACATTTGCAATAGACAAGAAATTTATGAATGCACTTTAGTACATAAATACATTATATAATTTAACCATATTTAAATAAGTCAGTTTGTTGAATGAATTTGATTGATTTATATAAATGTTGTCATAATACTTCATATGAAATTCCATAATTCTATATCAATCTCAAAGGCATGTAAAGACTATTTTAAATGAAGGTGTGGTAGAAAAGAACGCGAAACAAAGCAAATTCCAGTTTGAAAATTCAATTTCTTCCTGAACGTCAATTTTCAAATTAGGAAAATTATTTTATAAAAAATATAAATCGAAAAAAAAAATCATTTCTGAATATCACGAGAGTTCCAAAAAGTGATGGCAAATCGGTATTAAAACCTCCGAACGCAACAAACTCGTTGAATTCGACTGAATCCTAAATCAGAATCTAACGATCGCAGTTTCATCGCATTCGTCCATAATATGATATCTAAAATTCGAAATTAACAGAAATCGCGATGAAACGATAAGGCAGCGAAAAACGAAGGATTTTCGGGAAATCAGCAGGATACTGAATGAAAGAGCAGATGAGACCCCGTGCGCGTTTAGTTTTCGCTTCTATCGTATTTTGAAATCGCGCGTAATCGTACAGCATCTGCGGAATGAGGCGCGTTTTTCGACCAGAAAGGAAGTAAACCTATATGAACTGAATTCGACTAAAAGTGGAGTTTTCGATTTCAGATAAGCTGGGTGTTTTTTTTTTTTCGTTTTCTTTCGTTGAATTAATCAACACGCGCGATTATCGCAGAGAATTTCAATCACGCGAACCATTCATTGGCGATTCAGGTAGGCTGGTTGAACTGGACAGAATTGCAAAAAGTGGCGACCGATTTGATCGTAATGTGATGAAAAAATTATCCGATGGCGAGTTTTTTCGCGTATTATCCGTCTAATCAAGCTTGTCGATCATTCAAACGCATGACGAGGCGAAATGGCGAATTATTTATGTTTTATCCGGGGCAAAAAAAAAAGTTGTACGGCGCGAGGATTTCAGATTTGGTATCTGGTACCGAGATCGTAATGTAATCGGACAAAAAAATGGCAATTATGCTCATCACTCGTAATCGCAATATGAGATATTGAATTGAACAAAAGTATAGAAGTTATACTAAATTTTAAACATGTACTATCGACGTAGCATAGAGTGCGGCGCGTTCTACATGTACCTCACGTATCGGGCGTATTATTTTTAAACGTTAGTTGTAATTTGTAGCTGATATACCGACCCAGTTTAATACAAAATATTTTTTAAGTACGGTTGTAATAAGTTACTATTATAGGTACAAACTAGATGCTATAATACTTACGCCGTATAAAAAAGGTAGGAGATTTTTTACGACTATATAAATGTTTATGATTAACAACTGGTAATTATCGGGTATGAGGTTGTTGGAGGCCGTCGGTGTTGATTTTAAAATATCAACTATTACATCGGTATGAATTCGTACGCGCTTTTTCCCCTCTCGAATTAGGTAATTAAATTGATACTTGCGAGCGATTTTTTCGGCCATGTACCGCGTACTACCAACATTTGGTATTGGAAGAGCAACTTTCCTAGTCCAGCGGTCGTCCTTAATGATTATGATTAGGATTTTCGGTCGGTGGGTGAGTTTTTAAGGTAAATGCGTCGTTTTGTTGGCCGAAAAATACGGCTTCGCAATCGTTTTGTAATTATTGTAATAATGATGTTCGATTAATAGATTTCGTAATATACGTTGCGGCAATATTTCATCTCAAATTAACTCAACCTAGAAGCGTTGAAAGATTTGTTCGGCATTAGCTTAATCAACGGATATAGGAAATGAAGCGAATTTAAATTTGATTAAATGACCTACACTGAGAGAAATTATATTTGGAAGTGATTCCTTCAGTGTTGTGGAACGGCTCCCTTTTTTGTGTAATTAATTCTAGATCTGTATTAATGTTTACGGAAGAAAGGGTGTTCTTCAGGATTGAAGAAATCACTCCCAGAACAAGCTAATGTCACGCTTTTCTCTCATTTGTGGTAACTGTTACTATAAATCAGCGTTAATTTTTCTCAGTGTTGTTGTGAACTTAAAACGTTGATATCGAGCGACAATAAATACAATAATGATTTTTAAAAAGTGAAAACTCATTTATTTTTCAAATCACAAAAAAAAAATGGAAAAATAAGTAATCAAAAAAAAAGTGTAAGCAGCCATACCGCATTCCTGGAGCTGAGTATTTAGTGAGCACAAAAATTTTGAGGCTTATAGGGAATCTCCACCTTTACTTAAAATTTGAGTAACATTCTATTTTAAATCGAATCAAAAATCGGAAAAAAACAACTGAGGTATTCATATGACAGTACTTTCAGCACATAATGAGCGATTTCTACGCATACGTCATACCTACTATGTTTTCCGAGAGTTTGAATATTTTTACAAATTTCTCATAATCTCCTTTTCAGTTTTATTAAATTATTAAGCATCCTAAAACTTAACCTAGGAGAGCGAACTTTGAATAAGTAAGTGTGCTCACCCTTCTCTATGATGTGACATCGTAATCGAAAATTTCAAAGCGTATGGGAGAACCCAACCTTCACCTAAAAATATCAAATTTAAGTCATTTGAGCTTCCTCGTGCCTATCTTGAATTAGCCATTCGCTATTTTTAATCGAATTTAACTTAAATTCATTGTGTCATTTTTTGATCCCTAACTGATCCCACATACAAAGTTAAATTTTTACCATGGTTTCCACTCTAAAATCCATTTTTTGCTTCAATTCCTCACCATATCAACATACAGAATTAAATTAAAATAGCCTTGTCAATTAGGCTTACTGTATCATTAGACATGATAATCAACAATTTCGACCTTTCGTTTCCTCCATCCATATTTTGACATTAACCCCTCCTCCCCTCTCCAAAATCATGTGTAAACATGAAATTGGCGTACATGCATACTTCACATAACTAGTAATTATATAATGTACAATAAAATATGAGCCATTTAAGCTCCCTCAAAGCTTTCTCAAATTTTGTCCATCTGTCATTTTGGATCCCTTTTGACCTAAATTTAAGAAATCATACTCTGATCTTCAATTATTTCCACGTACGAAGTTTGACCTATCCAGATAGGTTTGGGAAACTAAAAAAATCCCATTACACAAAACTTCCTTTTAAAAAAAATGTTTATTTTTTGCTCCAACTCTTCATCTAAGTCACTTGGGAAGCTCAAATTTGGATATGTTGGTGTCTGTGACTCGCTCTTTCGTATGAAATCAAAAACAAAAATTTTGAGATATTTGCTCGTTCTCCATTATCTCTCAAAATTTGAGTGAATCGTCATTTCAAGTCGAATCAAAAATCTGAAAAAAGCTCCTCTAGTTAATCATGAGATCTTGGCTTCACTAAATTTTAAGTAATTTTAATGCATATCTATTATGTTTTTTGGCGGGAGGGGTGTACAAATAACGTACATGTATAAATATACCGTGTTACCGATTGAAATCCAGGCAAAGTTATCATGAACTACAGCATTTTCCTTGATTTATTTTATTTTTTCATTGAAAAAACAAAAAACAAAAAAAAACAAAAAATCAAACATGATTTGTTCATAATCGAGTAGATGATGAAAAATTAATTCCTTTTTAATATCATTACTTTTGCGTCTCTGTTTAGATTAAAATTTTTTTTTCAGTTTGACATTTGGATTTAATGAGAGTCTATGTTAGTATTGTATTGTATTGTATTCACTTCATTTTCGAGTGTAGGAAATTTGGGGCTTTTCGTGTCTGGATTTTATTGGGTTGTTCGGTATGTGTACCGTGGGTACAACTGATTTTTGCATCTTTCAGCGCCAAATTTTCTAACTTGAAAAAAAAAACTGCGAATAATTTTATTTCTCTTCGTATTTTTTGTTGGATTAATAAATTAAAACTTGCCTAATCGTGTTATTTTCCTATCATTGTAAACAATATTTATCAAAATTATGTACTTTGTTCCACTCTTGATTAATTACTCTAGTTTACTCGGCAACGATGATTTTCTATAGAATTGATTTAAATTAATTAATAATGATGAAAATAAAATCTTGATAATTCAATATTAAATTTTTTAACTGTTCTTATCGTTTATACACTATCGTATTAAAAACCAAAAGAAATAAAAAAATTTATGTTTTTTTTAGAGGTAGGAAATTTTGTGCTGATGAGTGGAAAAATTTCTCGGTCGCACGGTATATAATAATTATATAAATATCACTTTCAATGCTAAGGTATAAAATTTTAAGTTGTATTTAAATTGCGTGTTCATATGGTTTGACAAGAAAACTTCTAGAAAATTAACGTTAAGCCATAAGGTTTGACACCTTTATCATAATTTTGATAATTTTAATTTCGACTAGCGCTTTATATGAGCTTGAAAAGTAACTGCTGATACTGTTAAAGAAAAATTCATATCGTAACATTGGAACTTGACTAAACCTGTCAGGTCACAGATTGATAAGCTTGACACCTTAATGTTGGGGTTAAACTAAATTTTTTGAGCAAATCGTCATAATTTATCATTTCACAGGATTTTAGGAAGTCAATTATATAGTGATGTTGAAAAAAAAATTCAGCACCGAGTAATATTTTCTGAATCATTAGGTGCTCAAATTTATTCTTTAATTACTGTCAAGCCATATGCTTGACTTAGCACTGAAAGTGATATTTATGCTGATATCAGTCTGAGATCCGAGACACTGAACAGACAACTCGAGACGAACCTCTGTGCTCTGAGGAGCAGGGAATGCACTAAATTGAGTTATACACTAGGGATGACAAAGTAATTCCAGGCCCATTCTAGATTTTTCGCTACATCAGTCTGAAAGCTGAAATAGATCTCACATTGTTTTAATATGTATAAAAAGGTCAGGTCTAGGTAGGTACATGGAATACAGACAATCCGAGATCCATTTCGGGGCTCGGATTGTCGGAATCAGTTTCGGATTGATATCATCATATACAACATTAGGATTACCATTTGCTGTAGAGTGGAAAGTGCTAGATAAATTACAAATGGTCTGGAAAGCAAACATTTGAGGTCCTCTCTCCCGACCCCTCCTTCGCAAATCAAGTAGGCTGTGATAGCTTAATTTTTCATCAAAAACACAGCTCAAAAAGGCGAAATATTCGCCTCTATTTATTTTCATTGGTAATTTTTCGCGTAGCTTCATCGCGTTAAGGATATTGAAAATAATAAAGGAACGCCGTTGTAAACGTATCCATGGGCGTACTTACGCTGAAGAATTCGCCGGCCTCGTCGACTCGCGGCGTAATTATTATTATCCTTTGAAAGGTAGAAGCTGACTGCCGCTGCCGGTCCCGTACGGGTGCGAACTTTAACCGGGGATGCTTTTATTTGGAGCGTCGAAGCGAAGTAGATGCGAAACGAAGCAGTAAATAGAACAAAGGTGTAGGTAAAATAATAATAACCGGGCTGGAAGCCATCAGCGATGAATGTACAAGGTTGCCTTAACGTATTTAAGCGGGTATGGCTTTAATAAAACATAAAAGCGCCGGAAACTTTTACTAACAACCAACTTGTTAAGAACATCCCCCGCAGTTATGACTACACAATGTAAACCCCGACGTCGGGTACGGTCGCTACGTAGACGCCGGGCGAAAACATACTCCCTTATTATTAAAGACAACGCTATAAAAGTAACGTACAAGAGCTTTCCAAGTTCTACGCTTGTTCTTTACTTCTTTTACATCTGCTACAGCAAATTTCTTATATAGTCCGTATTTAACCGGCGAAACTTTCGACCTCATTAACGAACTAATAACCTTTACCGTGTCGAGGTATTTTTTTCTCCCTGGTCGAGCTCGTTTCTTGGGCGATGAGCGGCGCGACGGCGTGGAAAATAGGTAATTGTTTATCGGAGGTGGAACGATACGACAGCGAATACGAGGCACGCATCGAGAATGGCGATGTGGATGGCTGAGTGCGTAACTGGAGTTCCCATTATATTGCTTATTAGGATCGTATACGTTGTTAGAAGAGAATTCGGGAGAAGTAGGTGAAGGAGAAGGCGCGGAGTAAATATCTGGTGAATTTGTTAGTGAAATTTATCTGAGTTTGGAAGGTTCGCAGAATTCGACTCGGAAAAGTTTCCCTGTAGATAAGTAATATTTTGGGTATAGTTGTAATTGTGAAGGGTAAAAATTACATGTTCTTATTTAACTTTGTCCTGCTCATTTGAAGAAAAATTACTAATTTTCAAAATCCAAGGGAAGAGTGCTCGAAAGCTGTATTAGATGCAATTAATAACTTTCCACTGCTACAGTTTTTGATATTAATCCTCATTATGGGACTGAGAAGGTGTCAAAGTTGTAAGTTGAAAAAAATATTGGGATCTTTGCTAGAAATTTTGGTTTATTTATATTTCAATAATCGATCCATTTCGAATAAGTATAGCTTCAGTTTTTCTTTTCTACCCTTCCCTTCATGTTTCATTGTTTCCTTTTTCATGGTTTGAAGGTATATAACTTGAGGAGTACCTAAATCCATGAAAATATCAATCCGATAAAAATTTGTGTTGATATTGGGAAATTAGATGATTGATGTTTTCGTCTTTCTCATATTTTGGGACCCTCCTGCGAAGCATGAGAGTGATGAAGATTGCGCAAAAAGCATTATCTTCAGTCATAATATCGCTCTTCTCGAGTAAGAAGATATCTAAAAATTTTTTTTAAAGCCATATAATCTACTCCCATTAGGGTAGCTCTTCAAAACAAGGTTGGGAATTTTTTCACTCTTTACCTTTGAAAATCTTTAGTACGCCTCCAAATGACCCCTGAAAATGTTTTAGCTCTCCAAAAAAAAATTTTTATTCGTAGCGATTTGAGCCTGAAAGTTCTCTGTAAGAATAGCTAGAAAATCCACGTGGTATAAATGATATAAAATTATAAATATCCAGAACTATTCGAAAAACTCGAATTTTCAGACAACAAATCTTAATGTCGTATTCCTTGTTAGAAAATGATCAAGAAAAACGATTCTGAATTTGCCCTCATCCTAGAGTAGGTTCTTCGATATGACGACATGCATGAGGTTGAATACTGTTGCATTACGAATAATGATGAAAATATTTTTCACAAACTTATTCCTTGTGAAGTGTAAGATTTTGAAACATATTTTTATTCCTACTCGCGATTCAACTAGATTCAACTCCATTTAAGTCATTATATCGAAGAATTAACGAGTTTTGAGTGAAAAATTCTCCCCACTCATACCTAGAGGAAGAGATTGGCAAAAACTTTTTTCTAATATATGTATTTTTCAACGATAAATTCGATTTTAAAGTTTTTTTTTTTTTTTTTTTTAAATTCCGCACTTTGTTATCATTTCTCCTCGCTCATCTCTTTCTGTGCTTCCAAAAATTTCACAAAAAAGGAAGATAATACACACAATTTCACTCAGACTTACAAGATCTCGATTTATTTGAGGAAAGCTCGTTTCCTAATATCGACGTGTCTCTGTGTATGTATTTGAGTATGATGGTAATGAATGAGTCTGGAGAAAGATTCTGTTCTGTCTTTGACCTTTAAATGGCGCATATGGGTGAAAATCACTCATCATGCGCCTTTTCCTGCAGCATAGGCAATATGCAACCACCCTCAGGCTCAAATGCTACCGCCAACCTCCTGAAGGAGCGCTTCCCTTCAGCAACAAAATTTGGTATTCGTTCTATTTTTCTCGTAGGTGAGAAGTGGTGGGGGAAGTGAAGTGAAAGTTTCGATGTTTATTATTTTTTGTAAATTGAGGTTGCAACTTTTGGAACTAAACACACTGATAAGAGTGATAAAAATTGAAATAGGGGTCTCATAATAATTATATTGAATTATATAGCCGAATTTGGAATGATTGATTTTTTTTCCAAATTAAAAGAGATAATGAAGTATCTTATGTAAGATTTCGTCTCTTTCCAAAAATGCCAACAACAAATGTCTACGTACAATAATTTAGTAGATATTCAATTTCGAAGTTTGTGATTCTGTGATACTGAGTTATCATAAATGTGAAATAACAAGAGCCCGCAGAACCAGCATGGGATATTGAGCCATTAATGATTTTTTAAAAGAAAATAAAGTGGGTAGTTAATTACGCCAATATCACTTTTTACAGTTTGAATGTCAAATATTTTTCACAAATACACGATCACCCACGTGGAACATGACTGTTACTGAACATTAACGAATATCAAATACACAATTCAAAATTACTTAATTTTTTTGAACACTGAAGCATGAAACAATTTTTCACTCACCTTGTCTCAATAATTTAAAGTAATATTACTAAAAAATTGAAAAAAAAACAAGAATTTGAATTTCTCCATTTAAACTGAATGCATTAACTTCACGAGACTCCTATGTTAATTCTTATCACAAAAAAAGACAGCGACGCGCCACAGCTGCAATCTCAATAAATATTAATTTTTTTTTCAGAAATATTTTTGTAAAATGAAACCTCTTGATAAATTTCAACGGAGACTTCTCGCAGTAACCAAATTTATCAATACGAAAATATTATTTTAGAAAGTTGATTTTTTTCAACAGTTGGTAACAGTGACTTTTTATACTATGAGTATTGGAGTGCATACATAATATTTTTTGAATTTGGTGACTAATTATTTTTCTCCTATGATCAACACTTCCCAACTAAAATCAAAATTTAAAAAAAAACACACAATTTTGATGTTTCAGTATGTGTGCTAGTAGGGTTAAAAAAAATCAAGATATTTTATGTAATTCAATAAAAATGATAAATTAACATCAGAGCTTCCCATTTCAGCCCTACCTAAGACTTCATTTCCTAGAGTGATTTAATTGCAGACACTATCATTTAATTAATTGATAGACAATTTTTAATTTATATGATTATATTATTGCAAATAATATTAAGTTATCTTATTTAATTCATTTGATTGAATTAAATTTGATTTCATAAGTTAATGAAAAAAATATATACGTATATATATTAGTGTAAAAATAATTATTAACATTAACTTTATTCATTTATTATTTTTTATTTTATTTATGAAGGAAAAATAAAAAATGGACGATTTTTTTTGATAACTTTTTCAAAATTTGGGGCCCTAAGGTAGTGACACCGAAAATATTTCGCCCAGAGGCATTGAAACTCAAGATGAAAAATTTTCCAAATTTCTTAATCTAGATTTCTTTCGATGGTAAACTGAGCTTCCACCAACAATTGATTCCAAGTCTCCAAGTTTCTAAATCCATCCCCTGAATCTTCAACCAGGTGATTAGAAAAGCCTAGAATTGTTTCAAAAAATATTCGTGCTGAATAAATTAAATTCTGTTATGCTGTATGAAACTCAGCATAATTTCGAACAAGCGATTCGTAGAAGTAAAAAATATGTATGTTGAGTTTTCTCGAAATTTGACTGGAGGAATTTCTATGATGAAAAAACAATACTTTCTGAACTTTCGAGAAAGTGGAAATTAAATTGAATGATGAAATTTGTCGCTCATTCTTTTGTAATTATTTTACATTTAGCTAGTTTTGTCTTTTTATAATCAAAATGAATCTATAATGGTCCATGGTTGGTGATGAAACAACGATATATAAATTCGTTGTCAAGGAAAATATCACGAAGCCTTCTTGTATCTAATTCAACTCGTGCCACTCTCGAATTTTCGACTGAACGTAAATGACGCATATCGAAATATCGAAAACAATAGGGTATCTATTCGGTACTTGGGACGAGTGAAAATGATTTACGTCGTAACACGCTAGTAACGGATACACGTACGAGACATCGCATTGTATACCAATGTCACAGGCGAATAACACGAATGCTACGTACGAAGTCGAACATGCGGCGACAAGGGTGTAGGCAATTCGTACGTAGCTAATCGCGAGTAGAGATTTTAATATCTGCACTTGGGCTGGACAAAAGCTCGACTCGGCTTTCTCATGGCGGCGAATTCAATACATAGCTAGCGAACAGTTATACATATGGGGAAGTAGGTATATTTGAGGCGAAAAACATAGTGTTGTAATGAGAGCATTCTCGTGTTCGCAGATATCGTTATTATCTTGTAAAACAGACAAATGCGGTATAGTTGTACACAATTAACTAGTGGCGAAATTGCTACTTGCATAGTCGGCGTTACAAAGTACTATGCATCGAGGAACAAATTGCCCGCGGACTATAGACCCTATGCTGGGTTGGCGTATATTTTCGTTTCGACGTGGATGTTCGGCGTGTGTATTTTTTTCGTTAAAAGACTCGGTTAGTATTTTAATTGGACGTGGGTACGGCTAATGAAATTTATACGTTTATGAAATTCGCTTATTTTTCGATGAGGGTGCTGGAGTCGGAGAACGCGAATTAGAATAGATCTCGGTATGTGGCGAGTGATTTATGCGGGGTCGTTCGGCGCGTAATTTATTAGCGTTGTATGAAAAAATACATCTGTCTGAGGTGTTGGCCTGTTGGCTTGTGAAAACATCAAGCGTTAAGTGATAACTGGTGTGCTAGAGTTTATCAAATTAAACCGAAATACGCGGGTAATTCGAAGTGGATCTTCGAGCTGGTGTTTCCAGATATACTTTTTAGCCCCGTGGAATAGGCCATCAGCGATGTGGTGTAAGGTGTAGACGTATTGATTACCATCACAAAGATACTATCGGAACCTTTGCCATCAACATATTAATGGTGCAAGATATCTCATCCTATCCTTATAATTATTCCGGTTCTTAAAATAAAATGAAGCTACCAAGCAAAAGCTACGTTATTAATTTGAAAAAAAATCTTAATTTTATTCGAATAAAAATTCAAACGGACGCTTCTCTCGGATAATTTTCAACCTCCGTAATGGGCGAAGTATTACCAGTCAGCCGAATACGGTAGCCGTGGTCTTAATGACGATTTTTATGAGGTTGGTAAAAAAAAAACTAGAAGAAGAATTATATACACGTTCAGCGCGTTTAATTAAAGCACCGCGCCGATGTCCAAAGGATCGTGCCATTGTCAGTTAATTGTCGGTTAATCATTGGATCATTTGTGTTGAAGATAATGGTAGCGTTTAGCGAGCCCGGTACGATGTATTCATCATCGACGAAATGCCCATTTTTATTTCTTCGAAGATCGGTGTAATTGTAGAGCGGCGTTTACGGGGCGACCGATGCCGCTAAATCACTCGTCGATTGTGATTTATATTACGGTGCGAATTATCGCACCGTGTGTTTTGAAAGCGGTCAAGCTGGTAATAAAATTCAAACGGGATTTATAGCTGGGCGAAATTTTAATAAAACCGAAGCATTGTTTATCGTCGCTTCGTCGCATGTACCGTAAATTAGAGGTCGATGATGAGAGCTTTTCTTTTTCGAATTACTCGTATTATTTCGAAGACAATTATTACGCGCTTAGTGGTGTGAAAATGATGGATGGAGTGAATTTGAAATTTTTATGGAGGTAGACAGATCGTAAATAATTTTATTTTAATATACGTCGAAATATTCAACTCTTCGTTTGTTTTGTAGTTATGAAATAATTGATTTTTGTCGAGTTTTTTATCAATTTTATTTTACTAATTTATATTTGTTTTTTTTGTGTTCTTTTTCCATGTTTCTTTCCGTTGCTGCGTTGTTGTCATTGGTATAATTACAATATACGTATTTATGCGATAAACATATATTTTGAATTAAGGACCCCGCTACCGTGAGTATTTTAATTTAAAAAAAAAAAAAAAAAAAATTGAAAACAGTTGGAGATGTGAGATAAGCCTACAATTGGAAGTTTTTATGAATCACAATTATCATTTTCTTTCTCAAAAATTAGAAAATAATACGAGAAATAACTGAAAAAAATATTTTATTGTACCTATATATGACAGTAATTTTAGAGAAGAAAATAATTTAGCATTTTGAGGAGCTTGAGTTCTTCGTGCTCTTTTGTAACTGCGTATATACATTTTTAAAGGTGAGTTTTCAATTTACACCTATTCAAGCTTGTTGATAATAATCAGTGCCAGTTCAGGTGTAAGGGGAACTTTGTCCCCATGGTCTTCATGACAAAAAGCCTCTACCAGGATTCAAATATTCAGTACTAATCTAGATACCTACTCCAAGGATTAAAAAAAAATATATATATTTTTACTATAATTTGGGGGGGCATATGGTACCGTTCTAATGCTAGCAGTCTTTTTGCTGATATATTATATAGTAAGATTTAAACATGGTCTGTACCAAGCAAACAAAAGGACTTTACCAAAGCAGGTGCTTTGATGAATTCAAAAAGAAGATGATGATACTCTGTGCAAGTAGTATAGAGATGACAATAGAACAGAAATGAACCGGCCAACTGGCCTAGATTCTTCATAAGAAATATTTGTAAACGATGTGAAAGAAATCATGACGATTTGAACTTCCTCCTCACGCAGGCAATAGGTGGGCATGGGCAATGGACTTGGATATTTCGAAAGATTCGTTGATGGTATCGAAAAAGCAACCAGCTCTATGTGCACACTGTGCCTTGGAAGAGACATCCGGCCTCATACACTGCTTTGGTGTTTAATGTGATTTATGCTGCACAGAATTATGTTTGAATCTCTACAGATGAGACAAAGGGACTATAGGAGTGGTGAACCGGTGCAACATTCAAGAGGAAAAAAGTATATTGGCAGGCACCAATGAAAGCCATGCGGAGACATGGTACTGGGACCTTTGAGCTGCTTAACGATACGGTTAAAAAAATGTAAGCAGCCTTGGTGCATTACTGGAGCTGAATTTTCAATTGGGGCTTGTTTAGATTTGCTGATAATGTTGAACTTTTCGTGCCCACACCCCTCTATTCCTTTCAGAGCCAAGGAAAGGAAGAACGGAGGGAGCAGATTACGAGCCAGGTTCTTGAGAAGGCTCGGAGATCCTAATTTCAGGCTTGAAAACTTCCACCATTTTAATTAGATTTTTTAAATTGATCATTATTAATATTTTTCAGATTTTAATTTTTGATTAAAAAAAAAAAAAAAAAAAATGAAAAACAGACCCCGAAAATTATTTTTGGCTCTCTCCGGGCCCCATCGCTTTCATAATCACCTGAGAAATTGAATTTAGCGTAAATGTACAGTAGCGTTACTTAACATTCCTTCTGGGGGGGGGGGAGACAGAAATCATGAACAAAAATTTTTTATTACCGATTATTTAGATAGTCGATCTTGATATCAATTGAGATCACTAATACTTTCCAATTCGAAATAAAAACTTGATTTTCAAAGGGTTTGGGGGGGTGTTGAACCTCAATGACATTTGTCCAGCAGCCTATACTTATAAAATTTTAGCTATTTGATACTTCATATAGTATACTTTTTTTCCCTTTTGAGCATCTCGAGAATCCTCGAACTTCCTTAAATTTTGACCATCTTATATTTTGGTTTCATTTTAAGTCAAATTCAAAGGGTCATATTTTGGTTCGTAGTTGATTCTGCATACAAAATTTGAACTTTTTTGCTGCATGTGATGCGGAGATATAAACGATTTGTCAAGTTTTATAACGCAAGATACGCTGAAAAACTCCATTCTTACCTCTAACTCGCCTCATATTCAACATAGAAGACTCAAACCTTAATATGTTGGTGTTCTTAACCAACTCTGTGATATGACGTCGTTATTAGAAACTTTGAGTTCTATGCGCATTCTCCATGTCGCGTTCCCTCAAAATTTAAGTAAAACTCAATTTTTTTTTTTTTTTGATGGTGAATCAGATGAAAAATTAATTTACTAAAAGGGGCTTTGAGATCTTCATTAGACAATGCCTTCACTTTGCGAACGATATTTGTGCATATCTATGTTTTTTGAGAGTTATAACAAAAATTTATACATTAGATATACGTACATGTGTATTAGGCTGGATCGAAAAAAAAAACCTATTTTGGATTTTGACCAAATTTGATGATGTGGTTTACTTCTAGTTGGAGACCTTGCAAATAAATTTTGAGCCCTCTAAATGAAAGAGGAGGGGAGTAGGAGGTCCTCAAAGTGCATCACTTTTTGAAAAAAACGCTGTTTTTTATGTTTCTTAGCCAGTCAGAATGGTGTGAGAAACCCTTTATAGAACTTAAAAGGTGCGATTTGAGTTTCTGAATCTTTCTAGACCGTCGCCATCCTTACTGGGTAAAAATTCAGTCCGCTACAAGGAGTTCGAAAAGTTGCAGATCGGGATATTTCAATATTATGAAATTTTCGCCGATTCTGCATCGATTATTTTTTGGCTTGATAATTTGATCAGTTTTTCCTTCAACCTCTAGCAGTGTATTAGAATAAATTTTTGAAAATTTTCTGTACCAGTGTAGCCAGTAACAGAGCGCAATATTCCAATATTGTGTAATTTTCACTAGCTTTGAATGCATTATTTTTTCGCCTCGCGAATTTTTTTTTTTTCTTAAACACTAGAAATAAATTCTGTAGGAATTTTTGAAAATTTTTCGGTACCAGTGCTGCTAGCTGCTGGTCGCAGTATTGTAATACCTATTATAAAAATTTTAACAATTTTGAATCATTTTTCGCTTCATTTATGTGGTGATAATAGGAAATTTTGAACTTTCTGACCATCCAAGCTGACTTAGAATTTGACTTCTGTGTATTTGGTTCAGTTCAGAACTCAGAAAAATATACTTTATCGCTAATTTTCATACATTAGTTGTAAGTATATTTAGTGAAAAGGGCGACTATTAAAGAACTCTTTGGCGAACTCTTAATTTCAAAATGAAAAAACCATTCAATTCGTCATAAAGAACGCAACGAACGTATGAACTTGGAAGCTGTTGAAATATCGAAATTTACATATACCTATTACCTATACGTAGAGTTTCGCTGTAAGTATTTTTTTCCAATTCGCCATCTTATTGCAGCATATATATCGCCCAATGAAGGCTACCTATTCGAAGCCATGTAATTTAAAATATCTGAGAATTTAACGCATGGACGAAAATCGCACGGATAACATCTACACGGAGGAGAGGCCGGCGCTGTATTATTTTCGAAAAAATTATGATAATCTGATAATGCGTAATAAAGCATATCCAGAAGCTAAGCTTTACGCGTTTGTCTCGACGATTAGGACGCTGTACGGCCGTAATTAACATTAAATGATACGAAGACAGCGAGCCAAGTCGGCAGAGAAGTAGCCGCTAGCTCGGGGGCGAACGAAGACCGTTCTTCGATTCCGACCACCAGATAAGGCCTGAATATTATTAGCTCCTCTGTTATATATATTTTTTTCCTTATATATTCGTGCGATACAATGGAAAACGCGCGCAGCGGTACCGATTACCTACATCAACACCGAATTCTCGACCCGCCCGGAGATGATAATTACGCAATAAAAATTAGAAAAAAATCTCCCGGCCGAGATGGTATCAGAATGAGTTAATTTTGTATCTAAATCCAGGCCCACGTTTACCCTTTATGAGCGTATTTTTTATAACGGGCATCGCTTTCGCGTTTCGAATAATACCGATGCCGATTATTATTGGTAATTATCGATATTTTTTGATTCGGAAAAATAACGTTCGGCCGCGGGTCATGCGAGGAGTTTTCTACGAATTAAGATTTAATTATTTCGGCTTTCTGTATCCCCCTTCGAAGTAGAATTGGCCGCCGGTGTCGGGGAATTTATATACAGTAAGGTTCCACACAGATGGTCGATAGATGGTTGAGGCTTTTTGGATTTATATTGGAGTTATATGTATAAACGAAACAATAAAGAATAATTTCAAATCACTATACTACCATCCACAGTGTAATAGGATCTAGGTTGTGGGTGAGTTGGTATACCGTCGGACTTCGTATAGTGAATTTTACGATAGTTTTAATTTTCACGCAGCTAGTCCTCGTACTATAATACAGGTGTTGTAGATGTTATCTTTAGCATCTCTCGATTACTCAGTATGATACGTATATTCGTGAAGTTTAGCCTTCCAAAAATTTATGCTGAAACCAAGGAAACTGCGAATGAATTCATTAAATTGCGCAAACCTATGCTGAACATTTACCTTGATGTATGCGAAAAATATATAGGTGAACGTGTACATATTTGGTGCCTGTAACTGGTAATTTGGTCGATCAGTTATGACACATTGTAATTTACCAACATTGTTATAATTTTAATGAGTTGGTAAAAGATGGTTATTAATTCTTAAATCGACGTATTTATTTTTTATAAATTATTTCGGGCGCCAACTTATAAATTATAAGCTAAGGTTTTACGTATATTAATACCTCGTTAAAGGTAATTTATATTTTTAATTATAGTTTAAATATTCGGCGTACTTATTTGTTGTTGAATTTTGGCGTTATAGGCGCCGCTGTAGGCCTGTACGCAAATACATTTCGCATTTACGCGTAGTAGAACGAAGACGATTTAAAAATGGCAATTATGTTGTTATATGATAATTACCGGCGGTTATTGAATTTTTCAACGGACGTGGACGCGGGGTTTAATTAAAACGTTTAATTATACGAGTTTATAGGTCGAAGTTGGATATTTAATTAAGTCACTAGTGTAACAGTATCGATTCATGATTTATAAACGGACGTATCGATAGCGAATGGAATTATCTGCGATGACGTATTTATCGAAGAAAGAGATGTACAGAGACGAAATACTTTGGCTCGGGGGTGCGATGAATATTCCGCGTGGATTTCTCGCGTATAAGGAACTGAGTGTACACGAAACATGAATCGGTACTGGAGATATATAGGAATGCAATATTACGCACGAGATAATTATTACAATTTACTGTATACCTGTTACAGCTGAGGAGAGAAAGGTTTACATTTACATTATATTTTCGTATAGTGGCAGATATTATTAAACGTTTTATAAGAAGCTAATTAGTAGTTATTCATTTCCAAGTGTATACGAGTAGTTTTACAATGTGTTAATTGCTACTATAGTAGCTGTAAAAACCAGCCAATTAATCACTTTTGCTTTTTTTCTGTTTCTTTTTTTATGTTGCTGGTTTTATATGCACGTCGTACGTGTTGGTGAAATGATGATGGCGGTACTCGGCGTATACGAATGATTCGTCGGTGTGTATGGGACGTGTATACGATTGGGACGAGCAGGGTGTAAGTAATTACGTTATTTATGTTTGGTTAATGTATGTTTACATAAACGTGAATTTACGCTTAAAATTTATATCGTCTCGGTTGGAGATAACGTAGTAAAGACCCATGTACAGCAGGTCGTGGACGATGATCGCGTACGCGACAATCCGTGAAAAGTTTTTCAAACGTATCACGCTCGGCGAGATTTGTCATGTGAAAATTAATCAATCGGATCCGTATAAAATGTCGATTTGAGAACGGCATTTTAACGTGGATACGTGATCGATGGTACGAAGGTGATAATTGCTCGGTTAATGATAACGTCATTCTCACAATCAAGGACTTATTTGCCAAGTTGTTGGTTAGCCGTGAGAGTGGAAAAATGTCGTCGCAGAAAAAACCTTTAATAGGACGACTCGGTATGCGATGGCGAGTTCGGTTTAGAGAATTGCTTTATTTGTACATTTTTACATGGCTGTAGCACGCGAATCTAATGTGATGGTATGAGTATTATTGGCCTGTATCGAGGAACAATTGTTCTTCCGTTGTGAAATATGTATTTAGCCGTTTGCGAAGTTGTTTTTTTTTTTTAAGAAATGGGGAAGAATTGAGATTTGTAAGGTCTTTGTATTGTTGTAACAATTTATCTGTTTTTTAATTACTCGATCGACGAGTTCAAGTTTCTTGGGTTTTGGAGTAATTATATTTCTGTTGGTTTATTTATTTATTTATAACAAACCTTCGAGATGTCGACGCACTCTGTTCTAAATTTAGAAATTTTTTTATTGAAGAAATCGATTTGAAAATTGTATCTTATGGGCTAGTAATTTTTTCAGGAAAATTAACTGCGACCAATTTTATTTAAAAAATTTCAGAAAGGAGTAAGTAGTGGAAAATGCGGATTTTTTACATTTTTTTTTTTTAAGTTAAAAAATTTTATTGTTTCTTTTTTTATATAGCAAACATTAATTTTTGCGCGTAGTTTTGACAGAAAATCAATTCAAATTTTTTTTCAAAATGTTTGAATTTTACAAAATTATTTAATTAATTATTTTTGAACGTTTTTAAGCCACGTGAATAGGTTTTTCGTAATAGAACATTCTTCAACCGAAACAAGCAATGAAAACGTTACAACGTTGGTGGGGAGGTTAATTCTTGGAGAAAATACCGAAACTGAGTAAACATATTATTTGGCATCCAAAACCAGGCACATCCTTTAATTTACTTATTTAAAGTTACGAGCTAGATTTTTTATTGTGACGATACTTCATTCGTCTAAAACATTTTCAAATTGATTTAATGAAGGAGTTGATTTTTCAAGAAATTAACTCGCCTCTCAATCCAAATACACAACAGAATATGCATTCCAACGTCCTTCGGAAATAAGTTTTATGATTAGAATATCGTTGAGATGAAAAGTTTAATTAATTCTCCTCTAGCCTTTCAAAATACATGTGAGGGGTTTGAATTCCAAGATCCTTCAAAAATGGATTACATGAATGAAATATCGTCTCAGTAAATGGTGTTGTTAGGTTTAGCTATTAAAAATAATGTCCAGCCGAGTTAGAGTATTACTATCTCATGAACATTTCTGGTAGTCTGTTTTTCTCTTGCCCCCCCCCACCTTACTACTTCAAGGTTGGCTAAGACATTTCGTCTTGGATCGATTTAAAAATTATCGGTGGAATTATAGTGTTAGTTAAATACATGACTATCTTTTAATTAAACATCGGTTTTCAAAAAAGCTTAGCAGCGATCCACTTCATGTTGGATTGGCACGAGCGTACTGTGATGAATAATGATGAAAAATATGAAAATTATCAGAAGTATTTGTATTTTGACGAATATTAAAAAAGCAAAAGAATTGGGTAAAAAAAATCAATGATCGAAAAATTTTCAATTTTTTGGTTACTTTTGTCATCTCATGTGCTAATACATTTATATATTTTTCATTTCTATTTTATGGTATCGAAGTCGTGCAAGTGCTGTTAAAATTTTATATCTAACCTAATAGTGCTACTAATAAAAGAAGTTCTGTAAAAATAGTGTATTTGACTCCAAAGTCCAGCATTTTTCATTTTGAAATCCCCTCCTTCCCTTCCCTTCATAATAGTTTCGCCCACTTCCGAAAAATTTAATATACATAGGTACAGTACCTATCTTACTTATAATCATTATTCTGGCTGGTCATTCATATTTGAAAAAAAAAAAAAAAACGTAAGCAGCCATGCAACATTACTGGAGCTGAGTTTTTAACTGGGGTTCCAAATTCACATGGTAAACTAAAATCAGTAAGTTAGTCACTTGGGCTGATTTTATCATATGACGCGGCAATAAAAAATTTTCGACCTTGCGTGTATGCCCACCACATTTTCAGGTCGGTGCCCCTTCTTCTCCCCCTCCAACATCATATATGGAGGAGAATGGGGGATATTGTGTGTATCTCATCCTCAATAATCGTATGAGTTCCAGGGTTGGCGGAACTTTCTGGACTGGCCCAGGGAAAACCATGTGTAGTGGCCCCCATGAAATAACTGTACCCCCCTCCCCGAAAAAAATGAAAAATTGACAAATCTTCGATTCTGTAGTTGATACTTTGACTTTGAGAATATTAATATTTTTTTAATGCAGAATGCAAACAAACGTAAATAAAAAATAAATTTCTTAAATTAAAAATAAGTAGGTAGTCTATGCAATGAAAAACCATGCTGCTTAGTAAAATTAGAATACATAGTTATTCCTTTTTGAGTAAAAATTTTAGATGTATTTGTGGAATTTTTTAGTATTTATACAATTACACTTGTTATATTTTTGGCGTCACGGGCACTAAAACGAATACCAGCGGCTGGCCCATCGGGGTTCCCCGGTGGATTCCGCCAAGCCTGATGAGTTCATATTAATTACATTTTTACTAATTTGAGGCTCCTCAAGCTTTACTCAAATTTTGATAATACGTCATTTTACAGTCATATTCTGGTCATCAACTAACCCTACATACAAAATTTTACCTTTGTTATGTAGAAGATTACAGAAATTTTATTACTCAAAACATCCTCAAAAAGCCCTCCTTTGCTCCAACTTCCCTCCAAATGCTTTTAAGAAGCTGAAATTTAGATATGCTGGTTGGTGTCCGTGACTCACTCTTTTGTATGATATCAAAAACAAAAAATATGAGATATTTGCCCCTTCTTCATCCCCCTTGAAATTTGAATAATATGCCATATCGAAAAAACAAAAAAAGTAGTTTTTCGCATTTTTAAGAAAAGTCTCTCACCAAATTTTGAGCGAATTTTATAAATGCTCGTCGACGCTATATGCGAGTGGAAAAAATAATATGTACCAAAAAGTTGGACATTTGCCAGATGATTGCAAATGGTCTGAAACGCAATAATTTGAAGACATCACCCTCCTCCGACCCTTTTCCCAAATCAGGTAGGCTTTAATAGCTTTCTTTTTCAATTTAAAAGCTCAACTATAATGTAGATTTGTTTGCACACCGAGAGAAATTTCAAGGTAACAGATACCATAACTGAAGGGAAAAAGTGATGTTAGCTTATTTTAATAGTGATTCCTTCAATATTGAAGAATAGTTCGTTTTTTCAGTATTCAGTGATTAAAAAGCAAAACTCCTGAGCAAAATATAATATAAACATGAAACTGACTCAATAATCTGGGTAATTAAAGAAGCCAGTATAAATGAAAAAATAATAATTTAAATAAAATGGAAAATTACAGAATATGCGTAGGGTTTTATCAAAAAAAAAAAAAAAAAGGAACAATTTCTCAATGTTGAAGAAATCACTCTAAAAATAAGTTACTATCACTTTTCTCCTTCAGTTAAAATACTTGCTACTATAAATTGCGAATAATTCTTTTCATTGTTTGGACGTAAAAGCCAAATTTTCATATTATGAATTTTTTTTTTGGTGTAGGCAGTTACTTTTTGAGAAGTCATGTTGTCCTATCTCGCACTTGACAAATTTAGTTAGATAATATCCTGAATTTGAAAACATGTTTCGAATTTTACCAAAAAGCTTGGAGCTTTGCTGCAGGGTAACACCTCTTTCTCTTTCTGGGTAAAAGCTCGATGGTGGTTAGTTGACTTCGTGGTATATTCGGATATTTTGTACTGCTCATTTGATTGATTTAAAATCATTTTTTCCAAAATCACTGTCGCAAAATTAACTGGATACATGATGTGAAAACAGTTCATAGTTTGCTTCGGCTGTTTCGTGTGAATTTAACTATCGGTTGTAATTTTATTCGTGTAAAAAAATTTTTAACTTTAAAGAAGCCGATTTGTCGCCGACGATTAGCCCTCTAAATGTTGATACGTTGTCGCACGCATCTTTTCGTCCGTCCACTCGGAACACAATACCCGGTATAAACACTTGTCCGGTACTTTCGTTGTCGACAACGGCAGCTGAAGTTACCATCAGCTGCTTCGAAGACATCGAACGCATCCACGTCGTCGTATATGCAAAACCCGACGCTATTCGTGTCTTCGGCATTTCGAACTTTAATTACCGGTATAATATGCCGGCTACCCTTATGTACGCGCCGCGACTCGTTTTCGTAATGCTAATAACCTATACGTATATTATATAGTCGAGGTTAAACGAAAAAATTAATTCTCCGGTGGTATTTCGGGTGTACAAGTATCAGGTGTTCGGGCGGAATATCTCATTGTTAAGGAGTTGGTCAACTAGACGGAGTACGAGGAAATGGAAGTTTTACACGTTTAATTCGCCTTTTACTTGTAGATGTTTAATCTTATACTGTACCGAACGCGAACACGTGTTTATGCACGAAAATACAAGGGTATACACGATATCGTAATGACTGTATTGTATACGTATCGGCGTACTATATGTTCAACGTATTTTTCTATATTAAGCCTTATTCGCGTGAGAGTGACTTTCTTGTAGAACTGGATGAGAGATGAGGTAGCCTTATTTTTATTTATGGCTGTATGATCGTATACGTAAGTTGGTCTATTTGTTATGATTAAGTTTTCGAAATTGAAGAGCATTAAGGTTTTTAATGTATTTTCGCTTCTTTTTTTTTTTTCATGTTCGCTGTTATGGTGAATGCTGATGTGTGGTATGTTCAACCATGTGCAGTATGTAAGTATTAACGAATACGTATTTGTAATCCGCGATCTTCGCGGGTATAGAGCTAGTGTGGTTATTCGTGGTAATTAATTAGACAAATTTACATAATTTTTTACGTTCAATTAAAAAGTGCAAAGAGATGGAATCGCTTGACGGAGCGAAATTAAAATGTAAATTGAACACAATGTGGTGGGTGATTTTGGTGGGAGATTTCAAATCACGCGAATTTTCCAAAAGGCTAATTCGAAACGTATAGTGACGTCATCGAGCATATACGCGACCTGTATTAATTACGGTCGAAGCGATGAGAGAAAAAGTTACGCGATTATGGTTGAAAATATGGTCATAAGTGGTTGTCAGAATGATGATGAAATTTTTCAAAGCGACAATTTTCGTCTGGTTGGTTGACGAGGTGACGGATTACATCGGTATAAGGAGGCTAGGTGCAACTGTATGGGCATACGCGATTATCTTTGAGTACTGAACGCTGTTTCGGTTATAGTAAATATGGTTCGGAGCGGCGGAGTAATAAATTAAACTTGTCTTAGAGAATGCAAACACTTGGCGCCACTGTGCACCATTTCCCGTGCGAGTCTGCTGCAACGCGCATTCGTACACTGTTGCATCTCGAAGGATAATTGGAATTGCAAAGTATGTGAAACAATGGATTTTTTTCGAGTTCATAGGTCTCTCAATTCCATATTCGTAAACGTATCAGATGATAACGTTTATTTATACGTCTTTATAGGTATATACCGGGATATTTATCGTGAGTAGTAATTTAAATGGCGGTCGTGGAAAAATTTTCTCATGAGGAAGGAAAAATTTCGTTAATTAAACGTCCGATAACAATAGACGATAGGGGATTTTTTTCTTCGCGTGAGATTGATTTTACGAATTTAAATTTTAATTGCCAGCGGATGTACGAGATTGGTATATAAAAATGTAAAGGTTAAAATTGCGGCTTGTAGTCGACACCAGACGACAATATTTCACCGACGTTAATACCGGCGCTAAGAGCCGATTACTCGGGAGAAGACGATTATACGGTTAGGAGATTGCGACGGGACGGCGAAATTTTGAGGGAACGTATTCAGCGTTTTGGGTATATAGCGAGTGGGATTATAACGACGAAATAAAATCGGAAGGGAGCGCGAGACCGAAAGCGGTACGCTGTATAGTATCGCGATTAGGAAGATTAAACTTGAGCATGCATGTCTGAGTTCATTTAGGTTAACACGCGGATCGGGTATATGCTTCGGAAATCTTGAAATCGTACTACGACTTGGGTATACGCGCGGTATATAAAGCCACACCGAAATCCGGATCCCCGACCTTTTTAGAATTAAGCCGGTGACATTCCGCTCATTTGCCTAAGCTGATCAAGAAAAGAGCTATAGCGGCTTGATTTTTAGAGGCTGGGGAAATTTTCAACAGTTTCGCTCGGACCGCCAACGTGATGAAGTTGGCGAGTTAATCGGTTTTCAGCCTTGGATTGCCGGTGGAGATTATGATGGAGATGGATGGCCGAGTTTGAATGATTGTCGGAGTTTATGACGAGCTAAATTTGGATATTTTTAAAGGTGTCGAGAGTTCTTGCAATTTTAGTATTTTTTTGGTTTTGGGATCACTTAGAATTTAAAATTCTTGAAATTTTTCCGAAAATTTGGTTATTTTAAAAATTTAAATTTCAGGAATTTTCTAGATTTTGAATTTGAATACATTGTGTAATTTCTCGCCAGTACAAGCTGATGGACATTTCTTTTGGACGTATTCTCGTCTTCTTAAAAGAAGTACATATTTTTTAAACAGTATTTTTCTTACGTATTTTCGGTCTGGTTGGAAATATACTGTCAAGAAATGCTTCATTCATTACATCCAATTTTACTTTTTTTGAAAAGGGGTATGACTAGTCTCCAATAATTGTGAAGTGATCTCAAAAATGTGTAATGACAATTTCAACTCCAGAATTCAAAATTAAAAACTTCTAAATTGGAAGTCAACGTGTTTTTTAAAATTCAAAAATTTGGTTTTTGGAAAATTTGAAATTTTTTTAGCCCTCAAAAGCTATATTTGGTCTTAAATAATTTTTTTTTAATTTTCCACCAATTTTTTTAGGATTTTAAGGAGTCTAATTTTTTTTTTTTTTGAAAAAAAAAAGAAACATAAATTTAATGTTTTTAAGAAACTTTTTACAGTCATGTTTAAAGACTCTCTTTCATCCTTAATAGCCATTCAAAATCATGGATCTAATAGATCACATCCTATAGTCCAAGAAATTACTTCATCTCTGCTTTCTTTACAATCAATAAAAACAATTATCTTATGCTGGATTCCATCCCATTCACAAATAGAAGGTAATGAGTTAGCTGATACCTATACTAAACAAGCTTACCTCCACCACTCAATCGCAGATATAGATATCCCTCTAAATGATTTAAAAATCTACGCCAAGTCCTTACCGTCCAAAGAATTTCAATCATACTGGTCAAACATCCCAAATTCAAATAAACTTAAAAATATTAAATCTACCATAAATATCTGGAAAACTTCTCTCCAACCTAACCGTCGATATGCTTCAATGCTTAGTCGTCTTCGTACTAGTTACTTCCTCATAACCCATCAGCATTTCCTCACCAAGCAACTCCTTCCATGTGTACCCCTTGTAATGTCCCCATAACTGTTTCACACTTCCCCACTGATTGCCTCCTCTATCAACTCCCTCGATCCAAATACCTTAACTGTAATACTTTAAAGAACATATTATCAGATGACCAAACACAGGTTGATAAATTATTCATTTTTCTAAAATCCACAGGATTAATAAGTAAAATATAATTTGCTCTCATGCCTCTAGCCATTATTGCTGTACATGGCACATAAAAAACTATATATATACTAATAAATAAGTAATTTAAACCCTAAATTTTGAAAAAAAATCCCAATCAATATATAAATGAAGCAACGTTAGGAATTTTATTCAAAACAGCCAATTCTTATATTTTTACCATATTTGAAAAATTTGTTCGTTATTATTTCTATCAGATTGTTATAAAATTTGTTTTTTTGGTCATTATCTTAAGTAGAGAAAAACTGAAAAATTTCAGTTGACAGTTGAACCATTTTAGACCTGATCTAGCTACTCCAACGCTGTCTCTAGACTCCAGTTAGAATTAAGTATAAATCTTAATAATCTGCCCGGAATTTATTCTTTTTAAATCCGTGCTGAAAATCTCTCCCATCCTCTTTTAAATGTTGAACAATAGTATAGATATCATGAATTCTTTTTTCTTGAAATAAATGAACATGAATCCAACTTTTTATCCTGCCAAAATTTTCCTCTGGCCCCAGAAACACCGAGAGGAGGGCAAGGGGGCAAAGGGGCAAATTGTCCCGGGCCGGGCTCATTAACACGCCGATCGAAGTCATAGCATTTATGACTATAGAAATTTAGGGGGGGGGAATCACAAGGGGTCTAAATTCACTTTGCCCTAGTGCCCGACTTGGCTCTCGGTGGCCCTGTCTTGCCAATGCAGCAGTATACATTATACAATATGGAAAGATCTGTCCATAGTGGAAGAATCATCTCGGAGAAGAAAGGGTGAAGTGGCTGGAAGATTGTTGGGTATCGGCTTATATGTATGTAGGATACATAAAAAGAATATAATAGATAGATAGAGTATTGTTGCGAGTTGGCTGATGGTTGAGGGAGAGATTTATTTACTTAAGACGAAGGAGTGTGTTTTGTGGAAATTCATAATTATTAAGGTGACCGAATTTCAGAATTCTAAATTTTTATAATTTCCTAAATTTAAAAATTTTTCAAAATTAAAAATTTTCAGTATTTTTAGATTTTGAAAAATTGGTTTATATTTATACATCGATGCTTTTCTTCAAAAACCACGTAAGTCCAAATATATAAATTTTTCAGGAACGAGTATTTTTATTTTGATGTCAGACTTACGAGGTTTTTTTTTACGGATAGAAGCGCTAGTTGATGATTTGGACTTACGAGGTTTTCAAAATCGAATTCCTCGATTTTTTTTACATAAGAAACCACTTAAAAGTGAATTTTGCCAAAAGTCGGACTTACGTGGTTTTTGAAGAAAAGCATCGACATGTATCTATTCATATTTTTTAATGTGTTTCAAAAAAAACTTGAATACATCTGAGAATGTTTGAATTGAATAAATTTCTATTGATTTGCGTTTGATATCATTATCTATAACTCCCATGCATGGTGAATTGTTGAACGACTCAGCGCGATTTATTGCATCACTGAAAAAGAAAACTGTAAACCGTACGCTATTTAGTTGTACGAATGGTTTGACGAACACGCCAAAAAAAACCGCAAAGGACTTCGGCCTTTTTGAAAATGTCGATACAACGGCACTCGAGCATTATAATACCTTAATACAATTATCATTTTAAGAGCTGTACCACAATACGAGAACAGACAAGCGAAACACTCGTACTCAGTAGGCGAATGGCGAGGGGAGCTAAGAAAAAAGTAACGTATATACATACGCGACTAGTCGCTGACGCGATTTTTCCATTGTGATGACCTGACGAGTCGTAGGATGAGACGACGACTGTACGTACATGTATTCGACATCCGTCACAATATCGTAGTCCATTTACCAAGCGAAATGATACCTCGAGCCACACTGTTAGCGGATCAAGCGAACCGCGATTGAATTACTTACGGGTCGATTGTTTTTCTAGTTGTGGATCGAGATAAGAAGGAAAATCTAATGAGAGCAATTTTCGTAGTTTTATTTTAGGCGGGATAACCCGTTTGTCGGCTTCGCTCCTTTTTTTCCCGCGTCCCTTTTTTTTTCTCGAGTGTCGCTTTTTACGAGGAATAAACTTCATTTTGATATAGTTTTAAGTTTCAGCGTACGCGGCGCGGGTATTGAGGTATTTCTTATTCAGTTTCTTTTGGTCTAGTATATTGACACTGGGATGACATTAGACGTAGTGCCGGATTAAGTGACAAGACGGGTTTCGGTTTCAAAGGAATATTAATAAATAAAAAAGAACCGCTATTGATGTATAAATGTACGAAGACCGAAAGGCCGATAGAATGTATGGCGGTAGCGGCGCTCAACTTATTAATCCTTTATACATATGTTTCGTACGTCTCTATACGAAAACCAACGATGGAATGAATCGGTGCGCTAAAAACGTTCCGTCTAGACCGGCCTAATAAGCTATTAAAAAGCTGATCCACCTTATAGATTGTGGATTTATACGTATCTCGAATTAAAACTCGTATTGTCGAATTTGTATCCAGCTAAATGTTTAAGGTCATCGGGGTTTTTCACGCTCCATTTCTTATCCTACGTCGTGTACATACGCGTACCCTACGAATGGAATATGAAAATACGATATAAAGGCTTTTCGGTTAAGTAAATGACTGTACGTTTCCGAAATATTTAACAGACTGATACAAAGTAATAATCGTTTGAATGCTTGCCGCAAATATATATGCGCGTAAACGCAGAATACGAGGTATTTATTTTACTTACATCATCCATTATTTATTCCTGACGGGATTAAAATTCTGTGTGGTCCCTGTCCACTAGAATAAACTGCGTCCAAGGTTGACATACGGTGCCCCAGTAAACGTATACTAGATCGCGGATTCGCGAGCGACATAATCGTCGACCTCCCATATATCTGCGTGTCATTCTGGTCTCTTCATTTATGTTGGAGGTTTTTCAACATTTCATTTATTATATTTGTGCCCGCGAATCGGTATGTTGAAATGATATGTGAGAAGTATGAAGTATCGTGCTAATGATGAGTGATGAAGTGTGTCGATGTCGAAGGATTTTAATTCAAAAATTGGAATAGTCAGTGATTTTATAGCCATCTCCCCTCTCTCTTTTCGCTTATTGATTTTTAATCAATATTTTCTGTATATGTTTTCTTTGAACATTTTCAAGTTTATTGTTAGAAATGAGGAGATTTTTTCATTTATGCCTTTATCTCACTAAAAATTAATTGTATTCATTTTTAATTTCAATGTTTATGTTATTATGATTTTTTTTTAATTATTATGTTTAATTTAATGTGAGAGGCATGAACAAATTTTTTTATTTTATTTCACCAAATATTTTTAAAACTTACCCAAGAAGCAGAGGCGTATTTAGGCATGGGCAGAGAGGGCAGCTGCCCATGGCGGAAAAATATCAGGGGTGGCAAATTTTGGTTTTTCCAGCCGTTTTTTAAATGTGAAATATATTATGTCGATTTAAGAAAAAATTATGGTAGTCAGATGGATGAACTTATAATATATTCAGAAAGATTATGAAAAATTGAAAATTATAATAAAAATGAAAACTGTTTTTTTTTCGGCTGAGTTTTTTCAACTTCAAAACGAATATAATTTTTTTCACGCCTAGCGCCGGCAAGTATTCGCATGAAATTTGCACAAAATTTTGTGAGAGACTCTTCCTAAAAGTGCAAAAAAATTCCGTTTTTGTTTTTTCGATAAAATTCTGAGGGAGGCTGGAGAAAAGGTAAATAGCTCAAATTTTTTGTTTTTGATCTCATTTATGAAAGAGTGAGTCACGGAGACCAACATATCCGAATTTCAGCTTCATAAATGAATTTAGAGGGAGAGTAAAAGCAGAAAACGGATTTTTGAGGAAGTTTTAAGTTATATAATTTCTTGAATCTTACACATCTCTTCACCAAATAAATCTAAAAAGGTCAAACATTATGTGAACGGTTAATTGGTGACCAGAATATGACCTCTTGAATTTGGGTTTAAAATAGATACAAAATGGCAGATTATCAAAATTGGAGTAGAGCTTGAGGAATCTCAAATTGCTGAAAATTTAATTAATATGAACTCATACGGTTATTGGGAACAAAAAGTATGCTATATCTCAAATATGTAATTAATATTAATTCATTCGATTGTTGGGAATAAGAAGTGTATTACATCCTAAATTTACTTTCACAGATAATATTGGAGGAGAGGAGACGAGGGGTTGAAATTTTTTTATTGTGGTGTCATATGATGAAATGAGCTCAAATGACTAACCTATTTTCATTCTAGCTTCCTACGTGCATTTAGAGAGGAATTAAAATTTGAAGATAATTTGAGGGACCTCAAGTAGATATTATTTAAAAAATATGTGTTTATACTTGTTGCATAGCAATAAACGCTACATTTGTTCTAAATTAAAGTTCTTAAGTGGTTTTTGGAGAAGATAGAGCAGAGGTTTGCAAACTTGGTATTGGTTGTGGCCTGTAGACATGAAGGACCTAGCAACATTATTTTCAAACCTGATCAAGCCTTAGTTAAAAACTCAGCTCTAGTAATGTGGCATGGCTGCTTACATTTTTTTTAAATTTTTAAATCAAACCTAAAAGTTTGGGTGATGTACCAAAATGAGCGTTGAAAAATATTCTGCATGAAAATTTTTCATATTTTTTTTGGCGGGGTGGGGCGGCGGCAAAATTCAAAATCCGCCTCTGCCAAAAAGGCTCTAAAAAATTTATCAGTTTATTAGAATAAAATGAAAATGTTGAAAATTAACCTTTTCTTAAAATGTTTTGGTCTTATTGCAATTACGCATCAATAGAAGAGTAACAAGCAACACCTTGCAGGCAGTGAAAAATTATTCAATTTTCAGAACAAATCAACTCCCTTATGAATTTCGTTTGTGAAGCTTAAATTTGTCAACTCGGGCCATACTTATAAATTAAATGTAATCTGAAATTAACTCTAGATGTTTGCAGTACACAACACAACTTATAGCAGAGAAGACCACACAATACAAAATACAATATGCAACACATCGCTTGTCGCACAACACACCACGTGCTACACAGCACAAGATGCAACACAATATACAACACATCAGAATACCACGCAACACATCTCACAAAACACAACAACACACAACACCATGCGGTACGCAACACATCGACATCACATCACATCATAACACACACCAACAACACGCTGTATAAAATACAACACGTAACACATCATATCATAACACGTACCATACAACACATCATAACACGTCTCATGTCAAACAAAGCACACTACATGTTATGTGTCATACAACACAATGCAAAACGCAACATATCATAATACACAACAACGCACAACACATATTATAATACAAAACCCAACAAGCTACACAACACAAGAGGCAACACAACCAAACACACTATATGCAACACAGCACAACACACACAAAAAACACAACACTTCATATGCTGCGCAACACATCACAACACAAAATGAAACGCACAACTCAATACACCCCATGTCACACAACACAACATACAACATAATACAAAACCTAACACGTAACACACGCATGTTGCACAACACGCAATTCAATACAATACCGCACAACACAAAATACAACACAAAACACCCAACAACAAACAATATGCAACACATAACACAACGCGCAATGCAATAAGAGAAAATTTTCAAATCATTATTTATTCGTATTCTCATAAATTTCACTCTGAATTCCCCCTAAGAGATCGAAAAACATAGGAAAAATGTTGGGAAAATTGTTTTTCTATTTCTTTTATTAAAGCTATTCTCTCTGTTTACAACTGATAACAGAAAAGCTCAGTTTGAGGGGTGATTTAGATACACTATATGTTCGCGAATATTGAAGTTGAATTGTTCGGGTTAGTTTTGTTTTATTTATTAATGTTGAAAGAAGACGTGGCTGTTGGGATATTTTTGAAAAATTGATTAGTTTTTTATTTAGGAAGAGTGTAATGAACGTATCTCGAGCGTGCTATAACTTCTTTTAAAAACAATTAATTAAAAATTTGACACATATGCGTCTTCGTATTTTATTTACGAACACTTCGACAAAAAAAAAATTGAAAAAATTTGAAAATTGACAGAGATAGAATGCATCTAAATTCCGATGGGAGGGGGTCAGGGTTCGAAATTCGAAATGTGATTGGTTAAAAATGGTCACGTGACTTTCACCATAAGGTTGAAATTTGTTGTTCGTAGAGCAGTAAATAATAGCCTTAAAAATTAAGCTAACAAGCATACGGGTATATTTATACTTAAAAAATAGAAATTTTCGGTAAAGTTCATTGTTTTCAAAATCAATTAAAAAACAATTTTGAATTTTTGTGCGAAAATGGAAATCATTAATTTAATAATTTGAAGAAATTTCAATAAATACGATTGAATTTTTGTAGTTTCTACCTTGCAAGGAAACTTTTGATGGGGCAAAAATTAATGAAAAATAGATCACCCAGTTAACTCGTCACAAAAATGTAAGTTGCCGGACTGTCTAAAGAGGGGAGAGGCGAGAGGGTTCAAATTGAAAAAACACAAATGGTCTGAAACATGAACATTCGAGATCGCTATCTTCTCCCACTTCGCTTCCAAAGTTTGGCACTTTGTAATAACTTGGTTTTTTATTAAAAATTCAGCTAATAACAAAAATGAAAAAATTACGGAACAAATTTTTTCACGATAAGAAAGCTTAAAAGCAATCTAACTGACAAAAAAAGTTTACAGTCTGATACCCTTTTTGGGGATCGCACGGGGTGGGGATTGTTTGTGAAAGAGGACGGTATTTTTATGACATATTAAAATCAAAATGAAATCGGTTTTGAAATGCGCGCGCATCCTTCTCATGAATAGTAGGTATAAAGCGCATGTAAAGGATAGCACGTATACAAAGGAAGAAAAGGTTGTAAATTTTGATAAAAGCTTTGTACATGTACAATGGTAAAGTCATAAAACTGTTTAAAATGGCAGGTATAAAAAGTATAAAGGATAGCAGGTATACAAAGGAAAAAAAGGTGATAAATTTCAATGAAAGCTTTGTACATAGGCGAGAGCAAGGGTAAAGTTGTAAAATTGTTTAAAATGATAGGTATACAAAAGTATAAAGGGGCGAGCCAATCCTGAAAGGAGAAACTCTTGGTGGGGGTGACAAATAAGAATAAATTGGGTTGTGCAGTTTGGAATGTGGCAGTACTCATCTGATAAAATAACTGTTTTTTCTTCATTTAATTTTTATTGCGAGCCTCGAAGGGGCGAGTAGGCACTAGTTTTTATGAAAATGACAAATTTCAAATCTATATTTGCTTCGACAGCTATGAATCACAGGAGTGACCATTCTAACGATACTTGACCCATATATCGCATTTTTGGCTGATTTTGGGTGTCACAATCCATGCGCGTATTTTTATGGGGGCATATTTTTTTGATAATGCTATATTTCCAGTCCATGTATGTTTTGGTAGCTGAAATTTGCAAGAATGGCTATTTTAACGGTATTTAATCCGTATATCACAGTTTCGGCTGATTTTGGATGTTTCAGCTGTCAAAATTAATATGCATCCAGAATACAAGATTTCAAAAAAAAAAGTTTATTTGTTGGAAAATGTTTCGCATTTTCATCTTAATTCAAAGAAATACGAAGATAGGCATAAAAAATGAGTTTTTTCTTCGCATGTTGATTAGCTATAATATCAAAGCGACGGCATTTCTCGACGAGATATGTGTACCAATGCGTATACATTTTAGCTGAAAAATATAACCTTCGTGTCGTACGAAAACAATGTTACCCAGATAAACAGTTATTTTCTACGTCGCGTATTTTCATTTTATTTTTTATATACCATCTGCAAGAATGAAAAAAAAAATGAAAGAAAAAAAAACGATACATGATCACGAGCTTTACACAGATATGTAGGACGAAATAACGCATTGGTATATAAAACAACAATAACATAACGAAAAACGGTATATTTTGAAAAAACACCAGCCGGATTTAACCTTGCGACGACGGATTATCATTTAAATATATCTTCTTTTGGGAAATATCGCTGGATTCTCGAGCGTAGAATTTTTTTCAAAGCTCTCGTTGCTTGTGTAATCTAATTTTCGGGCGATAATTAAGCGCTCCGAATGAAGGATGTTTCATTGGTCGGTGGCGTTATCGCACGTGGTTGTTTTTAAGTGAGCAAGAAATATAATTAGACCGCTGATTAAGCGACGTGAATATACAAAAATTAGTTGTCCATACGAAATTATAGGCGATCCGTTCGCTGCTACGTAAACGTATTTAAGAAAGCGAGTAAACGTATTTCGAGAATTTTACATAAATAATTACACGGTGCGGTGAAAAATTACCGAAATATTAGCGGCTCGATGGTATACGAGGTTCGAGTGTGGAGGTAAAAAGGGGTTTTTTCCTACAGACAAATTGAAGAGTAAAATAGACGAACACCTGTGATGTTAATATAGTTTGACTTTTTTTTTTTTTCGTAGGTAACTGATCACGCTTAAGAAATTTATCATATTATTATCAAGTTACCGGGTTTCTAACTAATATCTATTTAAATGAAAACATCTGCGCTTTTGTCGACTCGTATACTGACCGAACGCGCTTCCGTTTATTTAAAAATTAGCGCAGATAGATGGCCGATAGGGCGATAGGATATTTTAAACCTTTTGATGGACAGTGGATGAATTTAGTTGACTCGCGTGAGCTCGATGTGTTGAAATTTTCGTTACAAATGTCTTCGAAAATACTCGTAGTGGAAGAGAATCGAATGGATGATTTTATACGAAGGATACTGCCGATGGTAATTGAGGTGCTGGAGTTGAAATTCGATAATTGGTAGCGCGGTGTATTATTAAAAGTTGAATAACACATTCATACCTATATTTACACCTCGATCGTTATTCCGCGTTGTATACTCGACGTGTGTAATATTTAAGTAGCCGTAAATCTATTCGTGGCCCGTATTTATACCTATGTCGCGCCGAAGCCGATGGCATAACCGATATACCGAACTATGGACGGTCTTATGTAGCGACGCGACGCGAACCATGGGAATATATTTACTACATCCTTCCGCAGTTAAAGTCGTTTTAAGAAATTGACTAGTCGTGTAGACGTTGGTAATGTCAAAAAGGTTCGCAGAACGAAAACGGTGGCGCAGTACACGACCGTTCGCATAGAGAGAAATGCTCTATACGTTAACCTAACGGGGCGAGGGTTATATTGGGAAAATGGCCAGGAAATGACCCTGTTAGCATTTGCCAGCAGGGAACACCTGTGTGCCCTCGCAACATATCGCGGCCATGTGCATTACCTTCATTTTCATTTGGTTTCTCGGGCTACCGTGCTGATCTGTTTAGTCGTGTATGTTTATTAATGACCCCAGTGTTTATTGGCCACTAGCACCATACTGCGTTGTACGAATCCGAATGGTTTCCGGACGTTTTTATGACGAGCGTTTTATTCCTCGAATGAGGATGAGAAAATTGACGTTTTTTATGTAGCCTGTGGGCACAGGTGTCGTGAGCTCTCGGCGTTTCTTATTTCGTCGCTATTGTTGAATATGTGCTGATTTGAGATGGAGTTGATATCGGAGTTCCAGGTTCATTTTGAAGCTATCCTCTCACAGTTGGAAGCAGTAATCGCTTTCTTGTCATAGCTATTACGTATTAGAATATGCGATTCAAAAGGTTCAGTTATTTTTAAAAAGAATATTTGAAAACAATCCAGATCGTTGGTAAATTTTTAACGTTTTGTTATCGCAAGAGTTTTGAGGTTTTGAGATGTGTACCAAGAATCGATTCTAATAGGCTGAAAAGCCAGGGCTTTAATTGCTTTTAGCTCGTCATCAAATGACTTCGAATATTCAATTACTCATTAGGACTATCTTCGTATTGATAATCAAAAGTACTTATACACGTATCCCTTCAGTCCAACAATGATGAGCAATTTTTTGTTGGTAATATTTACAGTATGTGGCTTATATTTAGTTAAGGCAATGATAGTCCATAAGACCTTCGCAGTGAGGGAATCCAATAACTCCACTGGGGCCACCTCTAGCTCATGTAAATATAAGGGCCCCGCTGTGCCCTGTCACTTTCCTTAAAAACAATAATTGTAGTGGAAAGAGATAACTGCGCACGAAATTTGTGAAGCATTTAATTGCTGAATAAAATTTTCATTTTATCAACGAAAAAAAGTTTTTGCTGACTAATTTCGACTCCATAGGTCACCATAGAACTTAAACTTGGTTTTTGCTGGTTTAATGCAAGATGTTGGTAATTAGTTCTTAGTAAGATCACAAAATCAGTCAAAAATTGACTTTGGTTGACTACACATGGCTTTGAATCTCTAGTCTCCTTTAAAAGATTCATTAAAATTAACCTTAGTGCACGTAAGTTTTAGAAATCATTTTATATTTTTGATCAGTAAAAAAAAAGGTACACGCTCCATAAAATAAGTAACATGCTCCATAATCTTCAACTTAGAATAATTTTCTGAAAAAATTGTTTAGCGATCTGGAAACATTTCTCATTGATTTATGACACTTTTTTACACAAAATGAAGTCACTTCTCATGACCATTCATCATTCGGCATGTAGGTGTAGGCTATGACCGGTAATGGAGAATAGCAATCTTACTTTATTTCAGTAATTTGAAAAAAAAAATTTCATGCTTTGCATGGTGAAGGAAATTAAATATTATCAGCCATTTTGACGCAAGTTGTGAGAAATAAAATGTAAATTGTAAGAAAAATTGAAAATTTGTGTCAAAGAACCAAGCATGTAGCAGAGAGAGGCGTCGAAAGCTGAGTCCTTCTAGAAATACTTGAGTTCCACCCCTCTCCCCTCCGTGAAGTTTTGTATTCAATGAAAAAGTATCATCCAACAAAGTAAAAGAAATCATAGCCTCTGCTAGCATTGGTTAGCCTCACCTGAATTGGCAGGCTAGCACGCATACACGAGGGTTTTTTTCCTCGTTGAAAATATTTCAGCTATGCTACTGTTGACGAGGAAAAATTTGTTGATAGCGAATTTTTTGCGGACTTGGTAGCACATTTCTCTGGAGTTGAAAGCGGATTTTTGCGGACTTGATATCGGATTATTTCCGGAGTTAAAACAAGATTTTTTGCCGAGTTGGTAGCGGATTTTTCAGAGTTTGTAGCGGATTTTTTTTTTCCAAGGTTGGTAGCGGATATTTTTTCAAAGTTGGTAGCGGATTTTTTGCGGAGTTGAAATGAGATTTTTCCTGAATTGAAACCAGATTTTTTTGGACTTGGTAGCACATTTTTGCGGAGTTGAAAGCGGATTTTCGCGAACTTGATATCGGATTTTTACGGAGTTGGTAGCGGTTTTTTCCGAAGTTGATGGCGGATTTTTTGCGGAGCTGAAACAGAATTTTTCCAAAGTTGAAACCAAATTTTTCGTGGACATGATAGTGCATTTTTCCCGGACTTGATAGCCCATTTTTCTGGAGTTGAAAGCGGATTTTTGCGGACTTTTATCGGATTTCTTGCAGAGTTGAAAGCCAATTTTTTCCAAAGTTAAAACTTGATTTTTTGCGGACTTGCTGGCAAATTTTTTACTATGTTGGTAGTGGATTTTTTCCGGAGTTGAAACCGGATTTTTTAGCGTTTCTCTGTAATTGAAAACCAGTTTTTGTGGACTTCATATCGTATTCTTTGCGGAATTGAAAACGTATTTTTTCTGGAGTTGATAGCGCATTTTTCCGGAGTTGGAACTAGATTTTATGGACTTGATAGCGGATATTTTCCCGAGTTGAAACTGGGAATTTTCTGAATATTATAAAATGAAAAAAAATATGTTATATTTTTTAAGCTTAATTTAAAGGAAGTTTTAGTGAGTTTTTGAGAACTTTTAGCCCTTTTGAGAGAGTCCTTTTGTTTTCATAAATTTTTGAAAATTTTCAATTGTTTTAATAGTTAAAAATTTTTGTTTTTCAAAGCTGCTTTTAATTTTTTCAAAAAATGTCCATACATAAAAATTGTAGTGATTTTGAAGAATTTTTCGTGATTGTTATCGAGAGTTAGGTTTTACAATTTTAAATTTTACTCGAATGCTTCCTCCATTTACTCATTAGTTAGATAATCAATTACAGTGGAAGTACTTCTAATGATAAATAAATTTGATTTTTTTGCTACTGAACTATTTTCTTATCCCTAGTCCGCTTAAAATTTTATGGAAGCAAGTATTTTTCAATCATGCTTCATTCTCTCAGAAATATTAAATGCACTCAAAAATGTCTCGAAGTCTCATTATTCTCAACAAAATCTCTAATTGACTATCTTTTCTTCAGAGTTGAAATTAGTCGTACATCAGCTTGGCCACTCATGAAACTTCGCTTTTTCGTGTACTCACACTCAGCTGTATCTGACCTGTAGGTGGTCCTAAGTGGACATCGCTTTTGGCCATCTCACTCATGGGTGACAAATTGCAGGCTACTCGCCTGCTCGAGCAACCTTTGGAATTTTCTTTAAAAAAGTGAAAAGTAACCATTATTAGCAAATTAACTATTTAATTTTTTTTATTTCAATTTTCATATTTTTTCAACTTTTATTTGAGGTAATACTGATAACGCTGACGGTTAAATTTATTTGTTTTTTTTCAACTGTGATTAAAGGAGTATTTTTATGTTTTTTTATTTATGAAAATTTTTTTCAATTTTTTCACCTTGAAGGAGGGGGAGGAGAAAGAGTAGAGGTTTTTTTCTCTATACACTAGTAAAGTCAGCAGTAATTTCATGAAAAAACGAAAAAATGCAAGTTGTTGCGATTTCACTTTCAAGAATAGCAATCTTTCTATCTACTTCCTGACTGACTTTCATCATTCTGTGGTAGCCTATATGTCGAACACCTTAATTCACCGAACAGTTTATTCTAACCTAATAAAATAAGATTTCCAATCTCATCGCAGTTAGCTCATCCAATCTTCTTTGTTTGTGAAAATGTTATATGATCCTTAACCCTTGTCCCTCTCATACCTCCAGGGTTTAGGTTTGTAGAGAATAGCGCAGAAAAAAATTTCGATTTTTTTCATAATTTTGATCACTTTTATTCGATTTAATTTCAATTTGCATGTTTTTTGAAAGTATACATTATTTGTAATTGAATTCTCTTTCTCGTTTGTTTATTTCTGACAATTTTTCGTGATTTAAAGTATTTGAAAATTTATTTTTGTAAGTGATTTTCATGGAATTGAGATACTGAATTGATTTTTTCTTCCTCCTAGCGCTAGTTCTTAAAGTGATAGTACAACGACCTCATCTTAGATAAAACTACAGGGGTAAATATAACACTTTTCGGATGGCGTTAATTAATCGCGTAAAAATCTATGCATAGGTTTCTGCGTGTGCAGAACGTATACGCACAGGCACACAGCGAATACTTAGTCGTCGAAGAAATCGTAAATTAAATATGAAGTTAGCGTTTCGCCCGAACCATTAATCATTGAAGTTGTTTCGAGTATACGGGGTGTTGAATTTTAGGCTCCGGAGCGTTGTAAATCTTAATGTTTGAAAACTGGAGGATCGTCTTCTGGTATTGGGCGGGCGCGGTATTCGTATACGGTTGTCTTTAATAAATGAATGGGTAAGTTATACCTCGTTAAAAAATTTTTCTCGCAGACGTGTTCAACTATCAGGGTGACGTTTTAGGTCTCGGTGTACAAGAGTCGACGTATTTGTTTAGATTACAGATTTTATTTTTTATAAAAGGGGGAAAAAAATCGAATATTATTTATAGAATCCGGTTGTATATAGGAATAATTAATATCCACGCACCTATGTACAGGTAGTATAGTATGTGATTGATGAGACGACGATACGATTGAAGGAATAGAAGAAAATCGATAAGTATATAAAGTTACGTGTTCGAGTTTGTGTTTTTTTTTCGTGGTCGTCGTCGTTGCAGCCTAAATGTGGGATTTTTTCCCCGCGGCTCGATCAGCGGCTCAGATTATCTGATTAGAATATCATTTGTAGTTATTAAAAGAGTTAGCGGTCAGGGGTTACTATAATGGTTAGACTGGTTTACGCGAGTGGATGGAATACACGATGGAGGTAATTAGCGGGGCGGTTGTGGCGCGTTCACTGGTTGGCCAAGGCGATCGAACGATGTGGCGGAATATTTGGCGAATTTAATTATCGATTCGGTGTCTGCGTGAAGACCGAGTTGAGTTTAGAAATCACTTATTTTTATCGGCGGTTTTATTCGGTTGACATGAGCGAGGATCGTTGGGGCATTAAATTTAACACCAACCTTTCATCATCGATCAACGTTTTTCCATTACTCGCATGAAAGCGTATTCGTATATAGCGATTCGACGATAAGGTGAATTTTTCATCGCGACCGAGTCTCGCGTATAGGTAGCCGGGCTGTGGAAAATAGGGTACGAAATATCGCCGCCGGGTTATCATTTATTAAGTTAATTTATCATTTATACGAATCTATTAGGCGAGTGTAGATTTTTCGAAAATAAGAAAAAAGTGTATTTCTATAATCGTACGATTCGTCTGTTCGCGGAGGTTGGCTGTTCGGACGAATAAATTATGCAGTTTTCGAGTGCAGCGTCTTGTTGTACGTTGCTCAAAAATTAATCGTGTAGTCGAGCGTCGTATTCGAGAATGAGGTTTTTCGAGAGGTGATGACAAAGACGGTGTCTCGCGGGAATACGCGAACTCTATTTATCACCGGAGCGATTGTCATTTAGGAATGTCGAGTTGTTGACACGTCTTGTCCCTCATTACGCTATTTACCGAGCTACCGGGGTAAATTTCCTGTTGTCGACCTTATGCCGGGCTCGCGAGTTCGGGGAAATTACTTAATATTTTGGGAATAAGCGTTATGTATACGAGTACGCGTGTCGACCTTCGATCTATGCGAGGTATTCGTCATTTTCGTGTCCTTTCGTCGAAGTATGTGGGGCGAGAAGGTATGGAATTTTTATTCGTTGTGTAAATACGAGGGATAAACGGTATACTTGTGTAACTATGGGAGTTATGAGGGAGTTTCGAAACGGTTTTTTTTTCTTTTTTTTTTTGTTGTATTTAAAATGATAATTAAAATAAACTTAATGTGAATTATTGAAAGCTATACTAGATCCATAGTTATAATATATTTATTTATTTTTTAAATTAATTTTAAAACATTTAATTTATTACCTATTTTTTTTTTTATTCGGACTTAATTAATTTATGAAGAATAATTTTTTCAATATGATGATGAAAATTATGATTAAAAATTGAAATTATGATCAGTGCCATAGCTGGAGTGAAGAGGAGAAAATTCCTTGGCAGGCAAGTGTTAAAGTGTGGCAAATTCTTATTTAAAATTTAATTTTAATTTCGCTCGAAAAGAGTAACTTGCACATTTATGTAATAATATTTCTTTATGTTAATTTTTTGAATATGTGTATAAGAAGGTGGTAAGTTAAGGGCTCATAGCAAACAATAATAGTACATTATTGAACTAAGGAGATAAAATGATTTTCAACGAATATTGAGGTTTATTGCCCGAGTGAAGCGAGGGAAATAACTCAAAATTGTTGAAAATCACTTCATCTTCCTTGTTGAATAATATATTTTACGTAATCGTGGGAGATAAATGAGCATTTGAACCGTCGAAATGGGCATAAAGTTACTTTATCTCCCTTAGTTACGTAAATAAGAGATATAACACCACTTTTCTGGGGTGAAAAATTTCATGCTATATCATTAATATTATGGTATACCAAAACTAAAAAATTAAAACTCACGTATGAAAATGAAACAAATAAAAAAAAATGTAAGCAGCTATGCCGCAGTAGTAGAGCTGAGTTTTCAACTAGGGCTTGTTCAAATTTTGAAATAATATTGCTAAACCGCTTCATGTCTACAATCTAAAAACCTCTACTCTATCCTCCCAACACCACTTAGGAAGTTGATTTATGACAAATGTAGTATTTCTTACCATGCAATAATCATTTGAACACATATGTTTCAATTTTCACGATCGCCATTTTAGATCGATTTTGACCCAAATTGAAGAGCTTATATTCTGATCATTAACTAACCCTACATACGAAGTTTAACTTTTCCAGGTCGATTTGGTGAGGGGATATGGAAGATTCATGAAATTTCCTACCGCAATTTCCCCTCCAAAAGCGGTTTTTTGCTTTAACTCCCCTTCAAATGCACATGGAAAGCTGAAATCAGAATAACTTAATCAGTGAGATTCATTTTATCATATGACACCGCAATAAAAAATTTTTGACTTTTCGTGTACCCTCACCACATATTTAGGTCTATAACCCCTCCTTCTCCCCTCCAATATCATGTGTGGAGGTGAATTTGGGATATTGTATACGTCTTATCCATAATAATCTTATGAGTTCATACTAATTACAGTTTTACTAATTTGAGGCTTCTCAAGCTCTACTCAAATTTTCATAATCCGCCATTTTGGATCCATTTTTATCCAAATTCAAGAGGTCATATTCTGGTCATCAACTAACCTCACACATAAAGTTTGATTTTTCTAAGTTGATTTAGTGAGGAAGTACGAAACATTCAAGAAATTTTATTGCTCAAAACTTTTTCAAAAAGCCGTTTTTGCTCCAAATCCCCTCCAAATGCACTTACGAAGCTTAAATTTGGGTATGTTAGTGTCCGCAATTCACTCTGTCATATGAGAATCAGAAAGAAAACATTTGAGCCATTTGCCTCTTCTCCAGCCCTTCTCGAAATTTGAGGAATTCGCCATTTTGAGGTGTATCGAAAAAACAAAAGAGTCGTTTTTTCGCATTTTCAAAAACATTCTCGCGACAAATTTTGAGCGAATTTTATGAATACCCGCCGGCGCTACGCGTAGAGTAAAATTATAAATATATACTGGGTGTCTTTTCGATTCGGGTACTCTTAAGCGCTAAATTCCCTGCTAGATTTTCCCATATTATAGGTTGGTAACAATGACAATTAATGTCGCTGTGATATCCAATAGGTGTAGGCGACTTTGAGGTGGTAGAGTTTCGGACATTTGAAACAAAATTTGAACAAAATTAATAATTTCTTGTATTTATTGCCTTTATTAAAAAAAAGAGCCCAAAAAATATAATTTTTTATACATGCTTACTAAAATTTGGTGGGAGGTTGATTCAAGATTTGGAAGGGTGATTTATGATTTTGGAGGATAATTCATAATTTTTCAGGATTTAACTCCCCTACGCCTTCCTTTTCTCCGCCTATGGATTTTGGGTTCAAAACCCCCTCCCCCTGAGGGTTGAATTTAAGAGGCAAAACTAATGAATCAAATCTGTATCAGACTGCTTTAATCTATATTTTATTCGTGAAACATTTTTTTTTTAGCTGAGTTTTCAACTAAAAAACGACAGCTATTACAGCCTACCTGATTTGAGAAAGGATGGTCGGGGAGGGTGGAGTTTTCAAATCTTTGCGTTTTTTTTAAATAATATCCAACAGAATTATGGACATTGAAATTATGTCAATCGAAAAAAATGATATTATGTGTTCGTTTCTATATGTCAGAATTTTCGTACTCCACACTTTTGCTCTATACCTTCGGATAATTTTTGGTACTTACGATGCTCCATTATTTAACATTTCATTCACGTTTGTTTCATTTATGCAGACTGCTTTACACTGGGGAGCTAAACACGGTAATTTGGATATCATCAAGTTGATAGCGGGCACGTACAAAGTGGATGCTAATACTCGAACGGTAAGTAAGCTTTTGGATGGTAAACGCTCGCTCTATTTATCCGTACATTGTACAGGTACCGACGAAAATGTACTGCGTGTATATCGTACAAACGTTATGATACGGAACCGCGTATATTAATGCGTGCTTCGTGTTAATTAAAACGAAATAAACGTAGAAAATGCTAACTTAGTATTAAAAAGAATGCGAATAAGGGAAAAAAATTACTCGTTTCATTAAAATAAATCTTTTAAAGATTCGGCGAAAAGTTAAAAAAAAAACATTACACAAACGAATAGCGACGGAAACCTTAAATTAAGTGCTAACAGAGCGTATTTAATTATTTAATTATTTAAAGAAGACTTTGTTGTCGGGTCTTTAATTGGCCATTACGAACAATTATACGAATCTAGTTATCCTTACGGGGATTTAAACAAATATAATAATTAAATTTCGTTGGCCCGATGTATAGAGAGGGAAATACGAAATCACTTGTTGCGATGGTAATCTGAACGCGTAGAAAAATTACATGGTTCAATATGGCTGCCTGCTTGCCAGTGGTCTCTAAAGCAATTTCATCATTTTAGTATATATATACGTTGGTTACTTAAGTAATGGCGAAATATTAGAATGAGGAAATGTAGGTGTAAGGGATATTGGTGAAATTTCTCAACTCGGAATTTGTATGTAGGTAAGAGGGTAAAAGTATACGCAACTTGGTATGTTTAACAAGTGCACGTAGAAAAAGATGTTAGGTATGTGGAAATAAGAATAGAGATTAGCTATCGTAATCGATGAAATTATAATGCAAATGAATCGATTTGTTTTATTTTATTCGTGCAGCGCGTTTAATTTAGAAAACGAAGATGCTTAGGCATGACTGTACGTCGCTTCGCTTGCTGTATGTATAATCATTGTTATCGTGATCTTATAGTATCGATATAAGGTTAGCGGTGTACGCACATTGGTTGTGCAGATTTGCGTTCGTAACAAATTTCGCGTGGTAAATTTAGAGAATGGTGCTCATCATTGGAGTGAAGAAGTCACAAATGCTGGATATCTATGAATTCGTGTTGTATGTATGAATTTCATTAGGATGATTTTTTTTAATTGGATTTCTTCATTTTCATTTTTTTTGTTGGTGGAAATGTTGCAAACATAGGTACTTCACTACTTAACAGTAGAAGTATACTTTCATTACACTCAAATGAACATTATCCTTGAAAATAGTCATTCAAATTTCATAAAATTCCTACTCTTTTTAGCTTTGGAATTTTTATCTTATTAATTTAAAATAGATGAAAAATCTCAATTTTATTTGTATAAATAAATTGATAAATTTGTTAATTTATTATTTATGTGAAAAGCTATGCAAGCTATAGAAAAATATTCAATAACCCCACATCTTCAATTTAAGTTCTTAATTATAAACTTGCCTTCCTTTCTTACTTCCCTCCCTCCCTCCTTCTTTCCTTCCTCCCTCCCTTCATTCCTCTCTCCCTCCCTTCACTTCTTTCTTCCTTCCTTCTTTCCTTCACTTTTTCCTTCCTACATTCCTTCCTTCCTTCACGTCTTCCTTCCTACCTTCCTTCCTTCACTTCTTCCTTCCTACCTTCCTTCCTTCTTTCCTTCACTTTCTCCTTCCTACATTCCTTCCTTCCTTCCTTCACGTCTTCCTTCCTACCTTCCTACCTTCTTTCCTTCACTTTTTCCTTCCTACATTCCTTCCTTCCTTCACGTCTTCCTTCCTACCTTCCTTCCTTCACTTCTTCCTTCCTTCCTTCCTTCCTTCTTTCCTTCACTTTCTCCTTCCTACATTCCTTCCTTCCTTCACATCTTCCTTCCTTCCTTCCTTCACGTCTTCCTTCCTACCTTACTTCCTTCACTTCTTCGTTCCTACCTTCCTTCCTTCTTTCCTTCACTTTTTCCTTCCTACCTTCCTTCCTTCCTTCCTTCCTTCCTTCACTTCTTCCTTCCTACCTACCTACCTTCCTTCCTTCCTTCCTTCCTTCCTTCCTTCCTTCCTTCACTTCTTCCTTCCTTCCTTCCTTCCTTCCTTCCTTCCTTCCTTCCTTCCTTCACTTCTTCCTTCCTACCTTTCTTCCTTCTTTCCTTCCTACATTCCTTCCTTCCTTCACGTCTTCCTTCCAACTTTCCTTCCCTCCTCCCTCCTCCCTCCCTCCTTCCTTCCTTCCTTCCTTCCTTCCTTCACTTCTTCCTTCCTACCTTCCTTCCTTCACTTCTTCCTTCCTTCCTACCTTCCTTCCTTCCTTCTTTCCTTCCTTCATTTAGTTCGAGTACTGAATAATATTTTTCTCCTTTGCCGGGCACATTATACATGTGCAAGTATATGACTAGATGTACGTCCTAGTGACTTGAATAGGGAGGGGGTGATGTTCAAACCTCCCAGAACTTCTTCCCTATATGTATACTATTAAAATTTTCGAGACGCGATGAAAAATTAAAAATACAACCATATTCTTGAATTATTTTTTCGTTGTATTATATCGTCTGATCGTTTTTTTAAAATTTTTATAAGTTGGCTTAATCTTGTTTTTGAAAGATGGGGAAGAGTTTTTTTAGAGCGTTGAGGAAGGGAGGTAAAAAATTAAAGTGAGGACACCACGTATGTGTACATAATTGTTATCTATTTCGTTTTAATATTTGAACGTTGAAACTTCTCCCACTTCCAAATGAACTAACCTATTTATGTCACTGGCACGTTTCGTCAAATGTTAATGAAGAAATTTCAAAGAAGGTTTTGCATTCATTCGAATAAAGTAATGATGAAACATCTATGAAATTTTCAAAACATAAATGTAGCGATTATTTAACTATCGAATTCAAGATTAATAAATTATATTTAATATTGTTTTGTTTGTAATTTTAACTCATTTTCACGTATCATTTGTTTTTTTATATTTAAGAAATTTTAAGCTGGGAGATACCTAGACAATGGTTTTTGCATTACCGGGAGTGAGTGGATTTGAAATTTGTAAATTCTGTCGATAGATTTCGAAGGGGGCATTTTAAATAAATGAGTAATTGAGTATTAATATTGTTATTGACGATTAATAGAAATTCACGATATTATTGAAATTCGAGCTTTCTTAATCAATGACTGTATTTTCTTCTGTTGTTCTGTTCGCACTTGTATTATGGGTTGCATAGCCTAGCATTTCAGGAACTGAAAGTTTTATACGTGTTCGGACAAACAAGGATGGACGTAGTAAAATTTAGCTACATAAAAAATAACTTTCAGGTTCAAAAATTTCCTCTCTTCGTTCTCCTCTACTCCTCTCTTCCATGTTGGCGAAATAGTCACGAAAGAAAAAGCATAGTGAGAGAAAGCACCGAAGTAGAAAAAAATTACAAACGACTTCTTTACGATTGTCTATAGGTGCTCGAGCGCGTAGTAGCGAAAAAAAAAAAAAGAAGAAAAGAAAAAAGAATGGCTTTTATAAATATAATATATTATGCTAATTCAGCGTATGAAAAATACCGTAATTAGTTCGAAGCGGTCGTGTGGAATGCGCTCGTTATAAGACGCGTAATTATAATATTATTAAAACAAAATGCGCCCGCTATTATGAATTATGTATTAGCTTCTTCTTCAAAACTGGTTGGATGGCGGCGTATAAGGTTGCGCGCACGAGGAACGGAAAGGTTGTCTATATTATGATAATTAGGAAACAGTTTATCTTTTATTTTTCCGTTTTGTGTTTATTTACTTTTGTTGTATATTAATATCCGCGAGTTACGACTTAAGAGTCGCGACCGTGATGAAGAAATAAATCGGCGCTTTGTTGAATAGGTCGCCTAATTTAGTAGGGATTAAGGCGTGAGTGTGTGTTGCGTATTGTATGCGAGATGCCTGGAAACGAAGTTGGTTGGAAAAGTTTAGGACGGTACGTGTAATTGATAATTACGAGTTAAATGTACTAATTAAATGTTTATTTTTATTTCTATTTTTCATGTACGAATTTCGCATTGATGACGTTCAATGGATTCACTCAACGTGACGAATGAAGAATGGAGTAAGTTTTTAGTATGAAAGAAAATTTATCTTGTGCTAACCTATTGGCTAAATCCTGACTAGAAGTGAAGTATTAATGGTTCGACTTCTCCGTAGAGGTGTAGTTAATATGGGTGTGAAACGAATGCACCAATTCGAAGCACTGCTTTTTACATAAGTGATACTGTGTTGGTGATGACATCATTCGAAATTGTGGAAATTAAATTTTTGAACCAATCGAAGAAATTATGCAATAAATGGATATTACTTTTTAGGCAATAAAGAATATTATTATAAAATATTTGTAATTCTTCATGGAGAGGAGCTAAGGGGCTCTAAAAATTTTGGTATTTTTAAATTTCACAGATAGAGTAGTTTTGTATATAACCTTTTTTGTAGCATTTTTGAAGTACTACTCATTTCATATAACGTTTTTGAAATTTGCTCAAAAAATTTTTCTCGTGAAAAACAGTGAGGTCATTGAAACTTATATGTCAAAAAAATTCTTGTTTTATTGAAAATTTTAAAGCAGAATCATATCACAGTTAATATTTACATAAAAAAAGGTGCTATACAATTTTTGCCTATGTAATAAATTGAAGGAGTTAACGTGCATCGAAATATTCTGTTTATAGTCATTCGCTGTAAGGCTTCAACTCCTTGAATTTTATAGATAGGCAAAAAATTTACCGTACATTTTCGAATTTAAATATCAACTGTAATACGATTACTTCATAAAATTTTTATTGAACCAATTTCTTTCTTGAACAAATTTAGTGATTTCACCTTCTTCTTGTAAAAATTTTTTTTGAGCGAATCCCAAAAATTTTATATGAAATGAGTAGTACTTTAAAAATGCTATAAAAAAGGTTATTACCAAAACTGCTCTAGCTGTAAAATTTGAAGATACTCGAATGTTTGGAACCCCTTACCTCCTCTCCGTAAGGAGATACCAATCTTACATACATAATATTTTTTGTTGTCCATGAAGAGCACTTTCCTTTTAATGCGGAATTTTTTCGATTCACCCAAAAATTTAATAATCACAAATCTCGTATGACATTATAAGTAACACAACATCACTTATGTGAAAAAGCAGGGCTTCCAATGAGCTCGTTGATTTCATCTCTTTTGTTGACTACAACTCTGGGGTGAAACTGAATCATTCTTCGATGACGATTGCGGCAGGATAAATGTCGTACAATTAAAAGCTAATTACTGCGATCCCCGTGGACGAAGAAGGCTGACCGAGTGCGAATGTAACGGGTTAACCGCGAATTGTCCGATAAAATAGAAAAAAAGGAAACATAAAGGACACGTGTTGAAAAAGCCCGGCAGCAAATATAACAATAAACCGCATACGCCGCGAATGAAAGGCCGACCCGAAAACGTATTAATTATTTAGACGGCGAAACAATCGAGCGGCCGATGTTTTAGGTATATTCATTAATTCGAAACACGACGGCGGCGATTTATTTATACGCGAGATAAAACATCGTTTCGAGCAGCGAAAAATCGTCGGAAAATTGCTCCATACGCCTGTAAGTGTCGTTTGTTGTATTCGCCTATAAGTACCGTTCTGTACGGTAAAAAGAAAAGATCGGAGAATCGTTACGTGTATAAATATTAATTCTTTACTCGCGTTTATCGGCGATATATATTTTGCTCGGTGTAGAAAAATTACGTATTCTGCGTAATTGATTCTGCGCGTGCTATTAATATGTATTATATTCTCAAAAAGCGTGAAACTAAGAAGTGTTATTATATACGTATTAGCGAGACGTTCGGGTACGGTATAATGTATGTATATGAATATCTATACTTAATCGTGCATTACAAATCATGATGGTCGTTTTGAAGATCCATTGTTGCGTTTAATTGTAATTTGTCGTCGCACGCAGGAGGAGCTCTTTGTATTCATAATAAATATAATACTCGATGGTGTATCGCTGCTACAGGTTATTACTATTTTTCAAATACTCGCTAATACGCCGTCGTCGTTGTATTTTAATTACCGCGTAACACGGTTATTATCACGATCGTATGCTGGATATGAAATACCGCTATTTCGGTGGCTGGTGATTTTTATTGGTTTGTGGTTTGAGGGAATTATAAATATGGTGATTGAGAGAAGTTTTGATCAAGACTACGAGTATATATCTTCTCTATCACTCATTAGGTCTATCTGCCAGTCTATAACTGAATTTTTCGTGACTGAAATCACTACATAAGAGTACGTACTTACACATGTATGACTTTATGATCGATTGTTTTTTTTTTTCATTGAATCGTATGAGAACGATTCATTTTTGAATGAACCCACCATTAAAATATAAAATCATTTGCGAACTAAATCATTGAATACAGCTGTATGATCGATTGTAAATCTATTTCCATTGAATCTTTCGTGAACGACTCCATCTTTGCAAATTTGTCGCAATATATTGAATCGTTCGTGAACAAAATTATTACAAAACTATAGGATCATTATAGTTTTGAATTTTTTTTTACTTTGAATCATTCATGAACGACTCAGTTTATGAAACCTTGTCTTAGGATATCGAATCGTTCGCGAACGAAATCATTATTTATATAGCTGTAGGATCAATTGAAAATCTTTTTACATTGATTTTTTTGCGTAGGATTCAGTATTTGAAAAGTTGTTTCCGTATATTGAATCGCTCAGGAATAAAATCATTACATATAATTATAACATTATGATCGATTATACGTCTTTTTCTATTGAATCATTTGTGAACGACTGACTTATTGAAAGTCTTTGAAAGCTTGTCTCAGCACACTGAATCATTCGCGAACGAAATTATTACATGTCATTTGTATGACAGATTGCAGATCTTCTTGGATTAAATTTTTCATGAACGATCCAGTCTTTGAAAGCTAGTCTCAAAATACTGAATCGTTCGCGAACGAAATAATTATATACTGGTATACCTATACCTATACCTATTATTATGGATTATTATAATTTTTCTCTCATTGAATCATTTGTAATCAACTCAGTCTTTAAAACCTTGTCCTTGTATATTGAATCGTTCGCGAACGAAATCATTAAATAATTGTAGCATTATGATTAATTACGAGTCTTTTTCTATTGAATCGCTCGTGAACGACTCACTTATTGAAAGTCTACGAAAGCTTGTCTCAGTATACTGAATTATTCGTGAACGAAATTATTACATATCATTTGTATGACAAATTGCAGATTTTTTTACATTGAATTGTTCGTGAACAGCTGAGTCTTTGAATGCTGGTCTCAAAATACTGAATCGTTCAGGAACAAAATGATTGCATACAGCTGTACCTATGATCAATTATAATTTTTCTTTCATCGAATCACTTTTGATTGACTCAGTCTATGAAAGCTTATCTCAGTACACTGAATCATTCGTGAACGAAATCATTGCATGTCGTTGTATGACAAATTGCAGATCTTCTTCGATTGAATTTGTCATAAATGACCCAGTCTTTGAAAGCTAGTCTCAAAATAATGAATCGTTCGCGAACGAAATGATTATATACTGCTGTACCTATACATATACCTATTATTATCGATTATTATAATTTTTCTTTCATTGAGTCATTTATCGGCTCAGTCTTTCAAAGCTTGTCCCAGAATATTGAATCGTTCGCGAACCAAATCATTATATAATTGTAGCATTATGATCGATACTAGTCTTTTTCATCGAATCGCTCGTGAGCGACTCACTTATTGAAAGTATATGAAAGCTTGTCTCAGTGTACTGAATCATTCGTGAACAAAATTATTACACCTCAACTGTATGACATATTGCAGATCTTTTTCGATTAGTGAACGACTGAGTATTTGAATGCTAGTCTCAAAATACTGAATCGTTCACGAACAAAATGATTACATACTGCTGTACCTATGATCGATTATAATTTTTCTTTTATCGAATTACTCTTGATCGATTCAGTCTTTGAAAGCTTGTCTAATTGGTATATTAAATTATTCGCTTGTGAAATTATCACATATATAGTTATGTGATTGATTGCAGATCTTACCTGTTGAATCATTCATGAACGAAATATTGTATCCAAGTGTATGATGAATTGACAATCTCGTTATATTGAAATGTTCACGAACAATTTAGTCTTTGAACAATAGTTTCAGGATATTAAATCATTGATGAACGAAATCACTATCTCTAATACCATAGGCGTAATCACTGGAGGGGGCTAGGGAGCTATGGCATCCTGCAAAATTCGATTCATAAAAAAATAATAAATAATAAAAAACTACAAGTTATGAATTTTGAACAAAACGTGTGAATGTTATATACCTAGTTACTTACCTACTCAATTATTTTAAATAAAATTTATTTTGTAATTTTTTCAACAAATTTTTACCCTTCATGAAAATAGGTGGGTGTCAACTGGAGTTCGATCCTCCTTTTCTCTTAGCCCCCACCCCCCTCCCTCCAAAAAGAAGTTCTGGTTGCACCAATGGCTAATACCATAATGAATTGATAACCTCTTTCTTTTATATCGTTCGTAAAACACCCGGCATTTAGAAACTTGTTTCAAGATACTGAATCGTTCGTGAACTGACAAATTGCCAATCTCGTTGTGTTGAATCGTTCACGAACCGTTCAGTCTTCGAAGACTAGTCTCGGAATAGTGAATCATTTGTGAACGAAATTATTATCTTTAATAATGAAATAAATTGATTATCTATTTCTAGCAAATAGTTCGTAAACCACTCGGTCCTTGAAATCTTATCTCAGTATACTGAATTTTTGGTTCATAAAATCATTCCATAATCATAGCTTATGATCGATTACAAATCTTTTTCTATTGAATCATTTTCATCGACTCACTCTTTGAAAGCTTGTCTAAGTAGTGAATCATTTGTGAACGAAATTATTGCATTTCAATAGTATAATAATCTCAGATCATATACTCCTGAATGAACCATGCTCCATAAGCCCAGTGTTAAATTTTTGCACCGACATGAATAATTTAAAAGTAGTGGTAAACCTGAAAATATAAACGAACTCAATTTCATCACTGTTTTTATCATTATGGATCAACAGCAGATCGAAGATTTTTTTTACGATTTAATTGTTGTTTTACATAATTATTAATTTATACATTTATTATATGATATTTCAAGTTAAATCTGAATAGAATATAAAATTGAGAAAATTGTATTAATTGAAATAAGAAAATAACATTTTCTTTTTCAACGTTTGTTGTTTGTTTACATTTTTGCGTTTTGTCACTTATTCATGTTGGAACTTGGAAGCGGGTTTTTTTCACTTGGGACATCCAGTAGCATATGATTTCAGATAATAATTTGCTAATCTCTTTCAACTGAATCATTCGTGAACTACTCGGTTCTTGAGTACTTATCACAGGATAATGAATCATTCGTGAACAAAATTATTACATACTTTCCAACAGTATGATAAATTGCACTGGGTAGTATTATTTTTTAGCCTTACAACTCTTGCATACAACCTACTTATTATTCATTGTGCTTCGATACCTTGATTTCATTTGTGATACGTAAGAGAACATGTGTAGCTGCTCTCTTATTTTTAATGGCGTTGAGATTTTCACGCTGGGTGTCAACTGATCAAATGATGTTGAAGTTTTAAAAATTGAAAAAAAAATGTAATTTTATATTTTTAGGTTTTATAGATAGGTACATTTTCCCTTCGTCTGAAGACTAAAATAACTATCGGACATTTTTTTGAAAATTAAAGATGACCATCCTTATTTTAATTTTTTGAAGGCACCAAAATTTTGTTCATGTTGAAAAGTGAATGATATTTTTCATAATTGCGGGAGGAAAGCGCTACTTTACCTCCCGCTCGCTAATCGCTCGGGTCTCAAACGAGCCCTTTTCTCCCGCATTTAAGAAAAATTTCGTTCACAACTCGGGTGAAAAATTGATTCTAGACTCGTGTAACTTATCACCCTCGCTTTGCTTGGGTAACAAACCTCACACTCGTCAAGAGTCACTTTTACCTCCTTAATTGTAAAATATACTATTGTTTAATTTATCGATCCATTGTATAGTGTTATCTTCATTTTGTATCTTGATAAAACTTGAGAGACAATATATACTTGATTTTTAGCTCACAAAGGTTCCGAGAGTGTGCATTTTGATTGAAAATTACATCATTTGTATGTTTTATCACAAAATAACTATATGAATGATATAAATGCGATGATACTCAATTTATGAGTCTATTCGCGTTCACAGAATTTAATGAGATTGCATAAATGAAGATCCAACATCCCATATAAACACTATTAAGTGAAAATACATCTCTTTCAACATTGAGCATTTTCATTTTTGAAAAGTTTCGGTGTTAATTATTGTATATATTTTTTTTTCATTTTTCAAATATAAAATTTTTAATCATCTAAATCTTCTTGGTCTATTTTAAAAAAAAAAAAAAAAAAAAAAAAAAAACTGAAGAAAAACATTATTATTGTTTGAAGAAAGAAGAAACGACTCGATTCTGAGGACAAATTGATAGACGTGATGACAAATTGTGAATATTTTACAATCTGCAATCGTTTGTAGGATCTTACGCGATGAAAATGGCGACAATTTTTTTCTTTTATCGAGCGCAACTTACGCTCACCATTTTTCCAATTTTTCTCGAATTTCGTTCCCCCTTTTGTCGAGCGATGAACTACAATCACTCGACATGTTGGTAAAACACATAAAATCAGATAAACGAAACAAAAGAACGAAACGTCGTGAAACGCGAAAACCTTACGCGTCCAGATTTTTATGATTCTTCGCCCCTTCCGGTATATTCGAGCAAGACAAACGAAGGGGTTTTGGTTTTGTCTTTTTTTTTTTATGACAGCGACAAAAAAAAAACCTTTCGTCGGATTCTTCGGCAGTTTGTATTTCATTGGTTAGACGTCTGGGGCAAATTATTTTGTCGAGTGTTTTGTACTCAGCATGATATATACTTCGCTCCGCCCATATACGAACATCGTGTACGATTCTGTTAAATCGTGTGCCGAATTACGGTGCGGTAAAGTTGAGGCGTACGATTGCGTTATTCATTATGTTGTGCTGACTCAAATGCCTAATGAGTTACTCCCATTTGCGGCCGAGTCGTATTCACAATGACACTTTTATACCGTTTACGCTGACTGTACGGTGGTGAATTGGAAATGGAAATTGGTTAAACGATGCGAAGCTCGTAGCGAATTTATCTTCCGAGTCGATTGGGTTCTCCTCCTTCCCTCGCAGTTGGGATATTTATCGTTACGGGTAAATTAAACGAAAGAATGTGCCGACAACGTGTTTATTTTCAATTCGAAGCCGGCGTATTAATGCGAGAAAATTTCTACTAATTTAAGAGACATTTCAGTCGGGTTAAATCGGGACGAGACGAGTGGGTGGAGAAACGTTACGTAAAAATACCCTCGGAATATTTTTAGCGCGATTAAACGCGTGTACTTTATGGATACGGAGGTATATTACGTACATGTTCGCGTATCGCTTCGTTAATTTTATGAATTATTGGGATAATAAGTATGTTTATTCTCGACGATTATACGCGGTGGCGAACTGATGGTGAGTTTTTCACTGTCTCGGGAGATCAACGTGATTAATTTAGCGTGATTTTTACGTAAGAAGACGCGGTAGATGTTTTTTATGTATGTATGTGTTTATCAGTACTTTTTTTTCTCCAATTAATCACCTTTGTTGAATTTTTTTTACAGGGATATACCGCGTTACATATAGCAGCCCAGTTTAATCGAGATGACGCGTATGATTTACTTATAAAAGTTTATGGTAATTTTTTTTCTTCTTTTTTTCTGGATTAAATATTTTTTAGAAAATCTAATCAACGTATGAACATGTGAGCAATACCAGTGCCCGAAAAATAAAATAGATGTAACACTCCAAAATAGGTATAATCATATTTTAAATTCATCCTCGAAAGTGGACCTTCCTCCAACTTGGAGACTACCATCTCATTTTTGTGATCAACTCGTAAACACAATTCAGAGGTTTTCAAAGTATAGCTGGAAATTGATACTTACTTTGCCTCCTATTCTCGTTCGTTACTAGCATTTTATTGGAAGCAGGAAGGCGGCTGCGAGCTTAAATTACTTCGTAGGGGTTACTCTTGCGAAATATTTTAGTGGAGTTTCGCAGAGGATTCTCATTTTCATCATGGGGGTTCTCAAAGTTGTAAATTCAAGTCTTGTACAATAGGGTACAAGTTTTCAAACCAATTCATTGAGTAGTATTATTTTCTATAAAAAATTATTTCAAGTAAAGGAGTTGGGATATGTGATAGAAATTTGAGCTATGTACGAATTTTTGCTCAATAGCCGTGCTCATTTGAAAGAATGAGTGTTTAAGTATTGAGATATGACTGAAAAAAAAAATGAGAAAATCCTTCAGTACTGAGCCAGGGTCGAATTGAGGTATTTTGCCGCTTTATGCACGGTATATTGTCCCCCTCCGCCCATGCCCCTCCCCCTCCCTCTCACATTAAACATCGATAAATCATTTTATTTCCCATCCTCAAAAAAGAAAAAAGTAAGCAGCCATGCCGCATTACTAGAGCTGAGTCTTTAACTGAGGCTTGTTCAGGTTTCGTAATAACGTTGCTAAATCCTTCATGTCAAAGGGCCATACCTAATACCTAGTCTGAAAACCCCTACCCTATCCCTTCCAAAAACACTTAGAAGTTGAATTTGGAACAAACGTAGTGTTTCTTGCCATGAAATATTCATATTAATACATGCTTCTCAAGTTATAACTTTTGAGGATCGTCAAATTATTTTCAAATCTTAATGATCCACCATTTTAAATCCATTTTGACTTAAATTTTAGATGTCATATTCTAGTCATTTACTAATCTTACCCACGAAGGTCGACCTTTTTAGGCTGATGATTGGTGAATTTTCTTGCCGCAGTTTCCTCTCCAAAAGCTGTTTTTTGCTCTAACTCCCCTCCAAGTTCACTTGCGAAGCTAAAATCAGAATAACTTAGTCACTTGGTCTCATTTTATCATATGACATAGCAATAAAAATTTTTGGATCTCTCGTGTACCCCCCTACTCCCACATTTAAGTTCGATAACCCCTCCCTCTCCCTTCCCAACATTATGTATGGAAGTGAATTGAGGATATAGTATATTTCTTATCCCCAATATTCATATGAGTTCATATTAATTACATTTTTAGTAACTTAAGGCTTCTCAAGGTCTACTCAAATTTTGATAATTCGCCATTTTGAATCTATTTTGATCCAAATTCAAGAGGTCATATTCTGGTCACCAACTAACCCCACACACAAAGTTTGACCTCTTCAACTTGATTTGGTGGGGAGATATGGAAGATTCAAGAAATTTCATGACTCAAAACTTCTTCAAAAAGCTGTTTTTTGCTCTAACTCCTCTTAGTATGCAAGAAGGAAGCTGAAATTTGGATATATTAGTGTCCGTGACTCATTCTTTCATATGAGATAAAAAACAAAAAATTTGAGCTAATTACCCCTTCTCCAGCCTCCCTCAAAATTTGAGTGATCCGCCATTTTGAAATTTATCGAAAAAACAAAAAAAGCACTTTCGCGCATTTTTGAGAAGAGTCTCTCACCAAATTTTGAGCCAATTTTATCAACACCCGTCGTCGCAACACGTGGGACACAAAATACAAAATTTCCTCAAAAAACAGGTTTTTACTTTAACTCTCCTCAAAATAAACTTGAAAAGCTGAGATTTGGATATATTAGTGTCCGTGACTCACTCTATCATATGAGATGAATAACAAAAAATTTTGAGCCAATTACCCCTTCTCCAGCCCCCCTCAAAATTTGAGTGATCCGCCATTTTGAAATTTATCGAAAAAACAAAAAAAAATTGTTCTGCGCGTTTTTAAGAAGAGTCTCTCGCCAAATTTTGAGTAAATAAAAATGCCATATTTCACTGATATCTGAGCCTCAAAAAGTGTTGTCCCACATTACATTTCCTCTGCCCCAGCTAAAACAAAGCGCTGGCTGCGGGCCTAATTTACCTCTTTTCCAGCTCCCCTCAAAACTTTAGTGATCCGCCATTTTGAATTTTATCTCACCAAGTTTCGAACGAATTCTATGACACCCGCCGGACCTACGCGTGGAGGACAAAAAACAAAATTTTCTCAAAAATCCAGTTTTTCCTTTAGGAAACTGAAATTTCGATATCGTCGTTGATTTCATAAAAACCTCTTATGTGCTGAGAACTAAATTTTACAGGAGAATAAAAAAGCCTCATCGTTTTGTACAACATAGAGTTGACTCGTGTAATCAAAAAAATATCTAAAAAATTATCAAGCTGTTTTGTACTAAACAAAGAATATCTTTTTTTTAATTTAATTTTTTTTTTAAAGTTATTAAATTATTATTTTTTTTTAATTTACTAATAAATTTTAATATTATTTTTTTATGATTTATTAATTTATTTATAAATAATTATTTAATAAATTATATAAATAATTTTTTAAAATTAACTAAAATTTTTTCAAAATTATTTTTGGAGTTTTTTTCAATTGATGCAGCTCATGAAGGAGAATTCAACGAGCCAAAAAACTTATTTTTGAAAAAAATATCACATAAGATGTTTTTATGAAATCATCGACTACCTGTAGGTTCGCCTCTATCCACTATCAACTATACGTTGTATTTGTATATCATTTGGATATTGCTCTCATTCCATTTCTTCAATAATACATGAAAGTGGATTCTGTACTACAGAAAAATGATAACTCATAATTGGTAAATCTACCCTTAACATTTTTACTCTTCAAAGAGCATATATGGTGCGTGTTTTTTTCTGTTTAATATTACTGCTGAGAAAAAAAAAGTAATTTAAGTAAATATTAAATATTCCTCTCGCTATAGTATTTTTTCCCACTTATTATTCGAATACGTATAAATGGTATTTGTAAATTACAGGCGCCGATCCCAGCCTACGAGACTGGAGCGGAAGAAAACCATTTCAGTATAAGAACACGGCCAACCAAAACAGCTCGCTGAAAGCGGACTCATTTCGCAGTGAGTATTTTACAAAACGTCGAAAAGCCGTTAGCCGAATGTACAGCTCGTTCAAGCAGAACACTTTACCGAGAATGGGAAAGAAAAAATCTTTCTCTAGCATGACCAATTTGAACGCGAAAATAAACACGTTCGAGGGGATTGATAAAAAAAACGATAAAATGTTTTGAGAATTTTGGTCAAGCTCGAACGCTCGCTTTGAGTGGGAGGTCGCAAATAAGGGATTAATAAAGTATTTTTTAAGCTAATGCATACGAGGAATGATGGTGGTATGGTAAGTTGCATCGTTGCATGTGTTTTGATTTGGTACTTGGCATTGATATGTTACTCATAGAGTATCTGTATAACCTGCATGCGCTGTAAACAAATTCCAGTGTGCAGATTTTTCGGTTATGGAGATCAGAATTCGTACTTGTAATTAAATAATGCATGTTTTATAATTCTTTTTTCATTATTATTATTTTTTTTTTAATCCATACCTATTTACTTATCAGTTTCACTTTTGTTTTATGTAGCTATCGCATTATACACTTGTTTTCTTCTTTTTACCATTTTAATAAATAATTCTTCAGCTTTTTGCATGACTGTTATTTTTCTTCTATCGATGACGATGTAAATATATCTTTAAGTTGATCAATTTTTATCCAATGTTGACCGGAGGAGCTGGGTAAGTTGTTTTATGAAGGTTTTTACTATTCTTTACTTACCTTTAATTCATATGGTGTTGGCTTAAGCAAATACTAAATTCATCTTTCATCTTAATAAATTTGCTTTTAGGTATTTGTATCGGTGATGGAACGTTTCGTGGAAAGACGCGATTTGGGTGAAATATTTTATACGTGTTGGTTGTGTTATTAACGCTTCACTAATGTGTATTGAATTAACGGTGTGGCGAAATGTAATTGTTTAATTGATTTTAATCATATGTTGCTTTTTGGAGGTTTTACTTCGCTGGAATTGCGTTCATAAATAATGAAAGTGGCGAGGAAAAAGTGCTTTTCATATTATTCTGTGGACTAGAAGATGATTCTCGAAGCATGTGAAACTATTTCTTGCAGTTGTGGCGGAACGTGGGGTAGCATGGGTGATTTGTAGCCCTTCAAACGCAATTTTATTGTAGTACGTGTGATCTCCAAAGTCTCCAATGTAGTTCTCCATTTTGAAGAGCATTAAAAATATATATATTTCAATATTGCACAATTGAATTAAACGAAAAAATAGGTCTTTTTGAACTATTCCTTTGGCACTCTTAAATTAAATTTTTAAACTGAGTAAATTGTTTGTTCGATGTGAAATTCATTATGGAATCTTTTTATTCTATACTACTTCTTCGATGGAACACTTTCTTACTGAGTTGGAAGTCAAAAACCATTTTTTGGTGATGTTGAAGCCCCTCTCCTGAGATTAGCTTCATACCTGTAGATGGATATTTTAGTATACTTTTGTTGAATTTATTGCCCATTTATAATCCAATAATCAGCTTATTGACAATTATTCCCGAATTAGATGCTTACTTGCTTGTATTAATTATTATTTATTATTTATATGCTATGTACTGCAACTCGGGCCAGAGGCACATTTTCTAGAGAGTAAAGCCTAAATTTCCTGGGGCAGTTTGGTCTGTCTGAGGAAGATTTCTGTTTATTTCTTTATTATTTTTTTTTTCAATTGACGAAGAAAAAGATTAGCAGGAATGATATAAAGTTTCGAGGAAATAAAAATTTATAATTAGTTTTGTCGTTATTTTCATAATTTTTTGTTATCAATTTTTATTGTTTGTTTTTATTTTTATATTTCGAATTCATTTTGATTGTTCGATTGCAAAAATTGAAAATTCATTGTCTAATGTGAAATGCAATAACATTTTCAATTCTGTAATTGTGTTCCTCCCTTTGCCCTTCCTCCTCCTCCAATAACAAAGCTTCAAAGTCGTTAATTTTCTGCTTATCGGATATTATAATTTTGCTTGCTGATTATTTATATATTTCGTTTTTTTTTTTTTTTTTTGTTAGTTATTATTATTTATATCATTACTAATACATGTGACTGCGGTAGTGTTGAGTATTTTTGTTGATATATTTTAATTTTTTTTTTTAATTTATAATGATACTTAATTTCATTTTATTAAAAAATATGCACCATTATCACTATTGTAAATGCATATTTCACAAAATAATTTTTAGAAATATTACAAAAAAAAAAATTATGCCTATTTTAATTTTTTTTTTTTTTTCAGAAGTAAAATCCCAGAAAAAACACTCAGGTTCGTATGAAATAGTACTACAAATATACGTATTTATTTTACAGTCATAGAGTATGAAAGATCTCGCAGACTTTATTTCATATTGAAAACATTGTTACAGAAAAGGACTTGGGATTCTTGAGGATTGGTTCGCTGAATGTGCGAGTGAAACGGACCACCGAAGCGGTGAGTAATTTCCTGGGAGTATCGCAGAGTAATTTAGATAAAGCTCACAAGACATGGGGTTCCGCGGACAGCATCCAGGTGCAGAGATGAATAACTTCATTTATCCACTGTGCTCAAATATTATTTGAAATCTAACGCTATGATTGCATTACAGGATAGCCAAAGGATGCCTCCTCCACTCTCGTCGGCGCCCGTTAAAAAACGTAAATCGAAACACCCGAAGGAATCTCGTAGCGCACGTAACTCAGTTGTGATATCGGAAAGAGCTGAAGAAAAATCCGATTCGGATTCAGATACAGCTTTCGGATTTGACTCGAACTGGAAGCAAATCGTGCGTACTATGCGCGTACGAGTATACCTATTGTAATGAGGAAAATCGAGAACATCGTTAAAAATGGAAATAAATAGGATTGCCGAATATCTATACGTGACCCGATACTATTAAAGTGCGAGTATACCTATTGTAATGAGGAAAATCGAGAACATCGTTAAAAATGGAAATAAATAGGATTGCCGAATATCTATACGTGACCCGATACTATTAAAGTGCGAGTAAGAAACGAGCACAGAAATTACTGCTATCATATAAACCTTTTAAAAAGCGGAATAGGATTTTCATTCATAAATTAGGTTTTTCGATACACGAAACGAAGGTACTCTATTGTTTTATCGAATATTTTCATTAAGTCTTTTTCGACGATTTGAGATGGTATACTTGATGTAAAATGTTTCTCAGTTGTTTTATACGTGGTGTTCTTTGTATAAGCGTTTGGTTCTCTTCTGATACATATATTTGATTATAAAGAAGAAATATGGAAGATTTTAATCAGGTTAGATTTTTTACAGGATTTAGATATTTGTGAGAAATTCAAATAAAGTTTTTTAAATGTTATTTTTAAACTAAAAGTAGAAAGACTGTGATTTATATAACTATATTTTTTCTCTTCGAATGAAAAAAAAAGTTCAAATGAGTTTAATTTATACATAAAGTAGGGAATCACGATTCGACCCTTCAGAACAATAATACGAATTAAATGGGGTAAATTCTTCGCGACGATTACTTTTTAAAAGTCGCGTGTTTTCAGACAATTAAAACATTAATAATTTGTAATTAAAAGTTATTAAAGAAATACCCAAAAGAAGACCTCAGTTTTTACCAACTTACCTTTATAACTTCATAAACTGAGTGTAGTATTGTGATAATGTTTTCGACGGAATTGACGTATATTGTGATTTCAATTTGTTTAAATTCGAAAATTTAAGATTTTGCGACTTTTTGACGAGAATAATTTTGTGTCTTCGTGGATGTGTAAAAAAAAAGGTAAAATCGCTATCAGTTGAATTTTTTTGCATGGGAAACACGTATACAATAATTTTATTTTGATTTTTTTTCTAATTCGTCTATCGTCAATTTTACAAGTATTGTTTCACTACCTAAATAATTTTCAAATGCGTATGTGTAGTACAAATGCGTTATTTAATTTTATTTATTATTTATTTTGTGTATAAATGCGAGTATTATTTTTTTTATGTAGATCTATAATATTGCTTTGTTTCATTAAATTGTTTTTTTTCCTACAATACATATTTTTTCTATACATATTTTTTTTATGAGAAAAGAAAGTAACATATTATTTTCGTTCCGTGGATGTTATAGTCTGTTCAAGTCGAGAATGACGAAAAAACATGCGATTTTAGCGAAATTGAGCCAGCGATATCGAATTTATCTATAAATTTAAAACGTTGCTTCAGAGTCGTATGACATAAGTACCAAAACTGTTTGTACGCGGTAAAAGTACTATTTGATTTTCCGAATTAGATGTTGAATGAAATTAGCATACAGGATTTTTTTGGTAAGAGCAAGGTTAAGTCTCAAAATGCCTACTTTTATGGACTGAATTTCAGGGTAGGCCAACGGGTAGATCACAAAAATATTGATTGGCTATAGGCCACTTGGACCTATCTATAGCTACACCTCCGTTGATAAAAATTTAGGTTCGAATATTTCGCCTTATATCGAATGATATGCAACTTTATTAACGTATTAAGTACTCTACGTATCGTAATTCGGTCACCAGAGGAGGGGAACTAGGACACGAATAGAGTAGGGAAAATTTAGTAAGCAGTGGAACGTAAAAGAGATTAGGTAGGGGCTAATGTCATTATTCATTAGATTTAAAAAAAAACTAAACAACAACGAAAAAAAAAATATTGAATTGCACCGGTTTAATAAATAAAGGGGCAATGAGAGTAATACAAAAAAAAAAACAAAAAAGTAAATAAATAAAATAATAATGCGAACAAAAGGACAAAAAATAAATTCGGATTTTTTCAAGGTTCCATTACATCATCGCCATCATTCGTTCCGCCAGATCCTGAAAAAAATAAAAAATAAAATTAGTAGGGAACAAAAAAAAAAAAAATAATAATAATAATAATAAAGAAATTTTGAAGGGAGGCCCGAGAATTTGGTAAAAAAGATTTTGTCTGGGCGAGATCCAGTCGTTTATTTAAGAGGCTAATAAATGGATGCAAAATAGAGGATGCTCAAAATTTGAAAAACTCTTTGAGAAACCTCACATGACTGAAATTTGTTAAATATGACATCATGTACTTTCTGTTTACAAGAATTATTACATATCCTAAATATTAACTTCTTAGGCGGTTATGAAGTTGATAGGTGAGGGTTTTCAGTCTCGGTACTAGGTGTGGACATGAAGAGGCTAACAACATTAGCTATTCACAAATTTGACCAAGGTCTAATTAAAAATTCAGTTTCAGTAATACGGTTTCGATGCTCATTTTTTGTTTAAGGAAGGAACAAGGTAGGCTGGAACTAAAATTTATTGATCTTTAACAGGTTACAACATTTGAGAAAGAGTGAAAAATTTCAACTTTATTTCATTAGGTGCATTTTTCACTGGTGACGTTAATATGAGCAACTGTGGGGTGATAATATCAACAGCCAAGAGGATTCAATTTTAATGAGTATTGATAAAATTTCGTTCAACTCTTGTATACCTTCAAAGCGAAAAGATCTCGTGAATATTTAGCTGCTCATATTGATGTCACTTGGAACCAAACATTTTTTATTTTCATTGGTTGTTGTTCTCAAACTCTCATGGATAGGAGAACCAATAGAAATTTATTCAAATTTCTTTGCAACTTCTTTGTGGCCAGCCGAAAGTTTTAACCTATTATAGATCAATAAACTTTGAACTGGAGTATTAAAAAAGTCACGAAAGATAATATCAATATTTTTAGCTAAATTTCTGAATGGCATGAAGACTATTCATTTTACTAGAGAAACAACGCCTGGTCACATGTATCTATTAATCTTTTCCATTCCTATTATTCACAAGCTCACAATGATTTATTTTCACTTCAGCTTTGAGGCCCAACATCCAGCTAACTTGAATGTATGTAGGCCCTATTTAAAAAAAAATACATACTTATACATATAAGCAAACCAATTTCAATACTCAACCATGAAAAATTGACTGAACCAAATTTTATTAATTTTGGTAAAATTTCATCAAAAATTTCACCATTTGATGAAATCTGATCAAACTTTTCGAAAAGATGACCAGGTATAATTTGATCAAACTTGATCTGATCTCATTAGATTTCATCAAATTTGATAAAGTTTGATAAAATTCTGCATATCATATTTCATATTATTGATTAAATAATATCCGGTCATCTTTTCGAAGAAGGTTGATGAAATCCTTTTTTCTGGGCAGGTAAAAACATTTATAGGTATTTTTAGAAAATGTGTATCTATGAACTAGGAAAATCCGAAATGTATCAAATTAAACTGAAGATTTCGTTAAATTGTACCAAAAACTGTCCGGATAGTGTTTGGATTAATTCGACCACTTTTTACAGAATCTTTATAAACGCTATTGATATTGCACGTACAGTGCCTCGACGTGAAAATAATTCAGCCTGTTTACTAAATCTAGTTACGGTTGCTACGTGATGGGTATTCTAATTTCATGCCAGGTACGGTTTTTCGCGAAATAAGTAATTTGATATAGGGAATGAGTTTAATGTAATAAAAAGTATTCGTGGTTATTAAAATAAGGAGTATTTATTGTTGTTATTCTTTTATGCGACGGTAATCGATAAGTCTAGTCTTATTTACATGTAAATTTACCGAGGAAAAAAGTATTAAAGGGAAGATAACGAAGAAGGGATAAAATGTTTCCCCGACAACGACTTTTCATCAAACGGAGGCCTCCCCCTAAACGGGTAGACTCCGCTACAAGAGTGAGTTAATTAAACACGATTTATATTATTTTTGTGTTTTAATTAATTACCTATCCGTATATTATAACGGTTTGAGTATTTGATATATCGATTCTTTTTTCAATGGATGAGTATCGTATATCGATAGCAAAATGAGCAGAAATTAAGTTAAATTTATTACTGGTATAAGTTGAGGAGATGATCATTGTTGGTTACTTTTGATAAGATATTTATCTGATGAATGATGGAAATTATGTATTAGGTATCCATCACCTACTTAGATACTACGTGAATATCAGCTCATGATTCACTTTTCTGTGGTGCTTCTCTTATCATTATTGGTAAGAATGAGTTACTTCGTTGCCAGCATAAATACCTATAATTTAAAGATACACGAGGTATTACTTAATCCAACATTGATTTTGTAACTAAAATTTTATTACATACTTCATTGGTGAACTAATAAATTTTTGAGAAGAATGAACGAAGCGTAAGCAAAGTCTATGATAGTTTTTCAACGTAGGTATCTTATACCCTTGACATTTAAACCTGAAATTGTAAATTATGATTAAAGTTACAACAACATTCTATCCATTGTGCGATTTTCATACTGATTTCCTTGTCCCAGTTCGTTCGTCGTTACTGAAAATATTCTTCAAAATGGAAGGGAAAAATGCTAGATGATTTAAATGTGTGACAATATTCGCGATATTTTCGTATAAACTTTGTTCGTATTCTTCGCGGTATTCGTATTTATGAAGGCGCGACACGCGAGTTGTTCATTTCATATAGGCGAAGACATTAAGTGTTGACTCGAATTTTACGGAACTTAAGGTTATTAAAGTATAATGGAAACAGTGGGGACGCAAGTCTGTCGTGAAATCTATTTCTTTGGATTCATGAACTGTAAATGTGGATGTTGAGATTCACTCAATTTTGACCACTGATTCATTCGTGAAATGGAGTTTTAAAATTTTAAAGAATCATATATGGGTCTCCCATGAAACTTCTGCCAAATTTCGACCATTACTTGAGTAGGAAAACAAAAAATGTTATTAGAATAAGTTGTCTATTTTGCAAATTGAAAAAGTTATGAAGAAATGAATAGTGACATAATTTTCTCTAAAATTTGCGTTCAATATCATAAATCATAGTAGCGATAAAAATTAAAAATTTTAATCATGTGAACAATTTTCCGAAAAAACATAAGCAATTATGCCCGAGTACTGGAGCTTGTTCAGGTTTGCAAATAATATTGCGAAACTTCTTCATGTCTATAGGTCACACCCAATACAAAGTCTAAAAACCCTATCCCATCTCGTCGAAAAACCATTCGAGAAGTTAAATTTAGAGCAAATGTAGTATTTCTTGCCATGCAATAAGTATATGAACCTTCGACTATGTACCCTTGGACCGCTCTAACTGTAGCGAAAAATTCTGTCGATATCAAGTGAACACTCTCAGACCAAAATGCGTCTGCGCATGCGCGCGTTAAAACTCGAAATAATATTGGTAACTTTGAACTCGCGCATGCGCAGACGTATTTCGGTCTGAGAACGTTTACTTGATATCGACAGAAATTTGTGCCATTCTAAGCAATGAGTTCGAACGATCCAGAGGTATATAGTCAAAGATATGAACACATATTTTTCAAATTATAGCTGCTTGAGGTACCTCAAATCATCCTCAAAATTTAAAAATCCGTTATTTAGGATCCATTTTGACCCAAATTAAAGAGGTCATATTCTGGTCATCAACTAACCTTACACACGAAGTTTGACCTTTCTAGGTCGATTTGGTGACGAGATATGGAAGATTCATGAACTTTTTGCCCCAATTTCCCCTTCAAAAGTCGTTTTTTGCTTTAACTCCCCTTAAAATACACATGTGAAAGTGAAATCAGAGTGAGTCAGTCACTTAGGTTCATTTTATCATATGACACCGCAACAAAAAATTTTTGACTTTTCGTGTACCCTCACCATATACTCAGGTCGATAACCCTTCCTTATCCCCTCCCACATCATGTATGGAAGTGCATTTGGGATATTGTATACGTCTTATCTTTAATAATCTTATGAATTCATACTAATTACAACTTTGCTAATTTGAGGCTCCTCAAGCTCTACTCAAATTTTCATAATCCGCCATTTTGGATCCATTTTGATCCAAATTCAAGAGGTCATATTCTGGTCACCAACTAAACCTACATACAAAGTTTAACTTTTCTAGGTCGATTTGGTGTGAAGATATGGAACTTTCAAGAAATTTCCTAACTCAAAACTTCCTCAAAAAGCTGTTTTTCACTCCAACTCCCCTCCAAATGCATTTATGAAGCTGAAATTTGGGTATATTAGTGTCCGTAACTTACTCTTCTATATGAGGTCAAAAATTAAAATTTAGAACTATTTGCCCTTTATCCAGGTCTGCCCAAAATTTGAGTAATCCGTCATTTTGAGGTGTATCGAAAAAACAAACTTTCAAGAAGAGTCACTCACCATATTTTGAGAGAATTTTACGAATACCCGCCGGCTTTACATGAGAAGAAAAAATATATAATACACCACATCCCTCCCTCCCCCCACTCTCCTTCCAAAATCAAGTAGGCTGTAATAGCAGTAGTTTTTGTATTACAAACTCAGCTGAAAATCAAAACTGAGTAAGGTATTGGAAGTGGAGCATGAATTTTTTACATGTACTCTCCCATGATAAAAGGGGAATTTGTTCGTTGTAAACAAAAATTCAACTTTAATGCTTCTTAGTTAGGCAAATTAAATTTTTTTGACCTTTTTGCAAATAACTTAAATTATTCTATATTGCAAGTACTACCCATCGATGAAGTTGAATTTTCATTTACAATGAAAAATTTTTCCTTTATGGGAGAATACGTGTAAGAAATTCATACTCTGCCTTTAGTATCTCACTAAGTTCAAATTTTTGGAAAATTTTCCAAGCGTTTAAATTTTTTATTTTTATAAGTTCATTTGGGTTACATATTATATCGAACGTAAATTTTAGAAAAAATTTTTATCGTTAGAATTTAATCATAATTTCTTCATTTTGTAAAATAGACAACTTACTCGTATATTAATAGTAATACTTTTTGTTTTTCTACTCAAACTATCTGTGATTAAAGTTAGATAAACGTTTCCTGTATTCTTATTCTCAAAAAATTTTTTTGATTTATACCAGACTTTTGAAAATTAAAAAAAAATATATTTTTTGAAAAACAAAAACTTCACTTCTCTTCAACAACAAAAAAAAAAAAAAAAAAAAAAAAAATACGTACAAAAACGTTTTACGCAAATTTTAGACACCACTAATTCAAAGAAATGAAAAATTGTCTCTTCGTACGAAGTTGCATGTTGTAAAATTGAGGAACTACGAAGAAAAATTATGTGTTTAGGCAACGAAAAGGTGTGTGTGTGTCTATGATTTCCCCCGTACAATGTACATCGCCATAGGCTCGCAGTTTTCTCTCATACAGGTCGTGTGCTTGTGAAACACTTGGATAGTGTTGCCATTCGCACGACTGCATTCGCGGTTTTTATAATGTTTATTCGCGATCCGAAACACGACGTTAATAACGAATCGGAGGAAGAAGATGAGGATGATGTTGGAGATCTCGCACAGGTTTTAAAATTAGTGAATTAGATAAGAAAATTATAAAAAATATTTAAACTTTTTTTTTTCTTAACAAATGTATAATTTTTTATCATAAATAATATTATTTGAGAATGAGGAATTCCTTTGAGAGAAAAAAAATTTAGTATAATATTCACAAAATATTTAATTTTATTAACAGAAACGTCGCGAAGAATGCGAGCGTAAAGCTCGAAGAGGAGAGATGGACCCACGATTGGAATTCACATTCCAATTACTCACAGATTCGACCGGAATGCTACGTTCCGAAGTTATGGATAATGTGTTCGAAGGAAATATGGTGAATATTAGTTTTGAATAATTTGTTTTCAGCTAACAGTACTTAAAAGCTGGACATTTTTCAGTTGGATGATATCAATCAGTTATTTTTACCCCATTTGAGGACTAAATTAATGTGGTTTTATCAAGAGGTCGACGATTCGGATTCAAATACACATTTTGAAACAGTATGGAAAATTTGTGATTGATTATTAGTTTTTGACTAGTTAGATATGAAAACAAAACAGATATATATTTATGATTAGGCCAAAACTGCATCGAGGTTACCAAAAATGGTGGGCTCTATCGCTAGTAATGTTGTACGTAAAAAGAAGCTATTTTTGACGGATGGTACTACTGTACCATTGACTGGAATTTGCGTTTATATGTTAAGACTGAATAATACCAAACCATTACCTGAAGAAGGATTCCACAAAGTAAGTGTATTTTCATTAAAGGCAATATTTTCGTAGAATGGTTACGAAATGGTTGCAAATGAATCTCATAGAGATTTCAGTCTTCAAACTAATGTTTAATTTTTGCCAAAATTTATCAACATTAACATTTTTGAAGATATTCATTTTTTTTAAATTTCAAGAGAATGGATTTTTTGAGTAATTTTGATTTTTTACATTCAAAGACTATATCCTATTGTGAACGAGCAAAAATAATTTCAATTATGTTTTTATTCAAAATTCTTGGGTTTTATAATTTTTTAATTTTTTCTTGAAAAATGCCATGCTTATAAATTATGAATAAATAATTAGGTATCAAGAATTGAGTGCGTGGGTATATGCCGAATTAAAATTTTTTAGGACTCATGAACATACTGTGTCAGTTTTAACATTTTTCATAGATGATGAATTAAAATTTTTCAAAACTGGTCATTAGCAAAATGAAATGAAATAAATATTTTTCAAAGTTTCATATAACGGCTCTTTGATAAATAATATACGTTAGTATCGAAGGAATTGCCTACATGTAGTATGAAGGTGTTCGGCTGAGGTAAATCACACTGTGTTTACCCTGACAGGTATTCGAAATTAATATGTGAATACTTTTTAAATCACTCTAGGATTTATTTTGTGGCGTATTAAATGCGGCCGATATAGGATTGGTAACATGTATTCAGCGAATACTAGAGCATATTTTCATGCCCGCTATTTCTTCTTCGACCGGAAACGGAGAAGACGATGAAGTGGCTAGTCCAATGGTACAGAATCAATTATTACCGAGTTTGAGATCGTTTTGTAGCGCCCTAAAAGGTAACTTCGAGTTGAATATTAATGCCTAAACTCATAAATGAAGCAGAGTATAGTATTTCGATCTGTTCAATCGAATGTATGTGTTTTTGGTGGAATAATATTTCAGTTTGCGAAGATGTTTGTAATCAACCTAATGTTTTCGAAGCTAATATGAATTTGGCATCTCGGATACTGAGTCCTAGTGATATGAAAACGTTCATCTCGCAACCTGATAAAGTACTGGCTCTTGAAATGAGAGTGAAAATCTGGATGAAAAAATTACAAGGAGTAAGACGATAATGAAAAATATAACAAATATATTGTAACTTTCCCTATATGTACATATTTCATGATATTATTTATCGTAGGTAATAAATGAATGCGAACAACTAAGAACGGAGAGTGATGTGAGTAAACCTCAAGATGAACTAGAATACTGGAAAAAAAGATGCGCGCAATTTTCTCAAATTGTAACCGGATTACGTTCGGATGAAGTAGATTTTCTTAGATCTTCGATTCTTCTTCGGTTATCTAGTCACAGAAATGATTTTAATGTAACGTTTATTTTTAGGTTCAAATATCAATTCAATGTCTTGTTCAAGCGCATTCCAAGCTGATTAAGGTGTGGCGTGAAATAGAGACTAAAATAACCATTTATTATAACGAAGCCAGAGATAATGCTAAATTCATACAAGTCATGGAAAAGTGCTGTCATTCTCTGTATCTACAGGATCCTGTTAGTATACAGATACGATGCATTGTTCACTTTGATGTCAATTTCATTATTTTTCTAAACTAATTTGAAATGTTATTTTAGGTGAAGATGAAGGATTCAATTATGAGTTTATTACAGACAGTGAAACTAATACACAATGTTTCACAATTTTACAACACCCCTGAAAGAATTTCTTCTTTAATGATTAAAGTACCTACAGTACATACCTCTAATTTTCATACTATGATACTAGTGCCAGTACTTCATTTAGATATGGATACTACTTAAGCGTCGTTTATAATAGCACTGAATTTTTCACAGAAAAAGTTGAACTTGTGTTTTTTTATGAAACCGTTTAAATAGCCAGTGAATCAGGCAATGAAAGATTCTCTGGGTTTCAGTGAAAAGTTGAAATATTTTAACTTTTCAGTGAATTTCTACGGTGTCAAACATTTGTTTGTTCATGTTACTCTGTTATCACTTTAAAGTAATGTGGAGTTTTTGGATAGTTCTAGAGCCATTCCATGAAAATTTCATTGACACAGTCAGAGCCATTATAATCGACGCTTTACATTTACATGTAATCAATTTTCTTATTTCCTATGCGCTTAGATTACCAACCAAATGATCGAAACATGTAAACAATATATAACATCTCGAAACACAGAACCAATATGGAAACAGGAACGAGTCCAAGCGTGCCAAAAGCTCAATGATTGTATTCGCTTGAACACAGTTTATCATAACAGTTACGCAATGGTGCAACAACAAAATCTCCCTTCAACGCAAAACAGTGCAACGCAGTTCAAATTTTCTGAAAATTACGTCTTTGGAAAATTCGATGCATTTTGTAATCGACTGAAAAAGATAATTTTACTATTTGATCTAATCGAAGATTACAATAAGTTATTTGAAAGAAGAATGGAAGGTATATACGAATATTTACCTACTTTTATGTACAAGCATACAGGGTATTTCGACAAATACCTATTACGATGCTTCCATTTATGTGTAGTATTCTTCGAGACTGAAAAAAAAGGTCTTACTTGTATGATGTGGTCTATAGTCTAACGTGCGTCGGAAAGAACGCCGAACAGGCAAAGCATCAAATTCCCTTATGAGATAGTTTGAAACAGAGTTGGGCATCACTCTGAGCGCGCTCGGAATGCGCTCTTTGAAGAGCGAAAAAGAGCGGAATAATAAATCGCTCGCGAACAAACGAATGAGTCCCCCATTCTTCAGATTCTTCGTTCTCTTTCTCCAGTAATGAGAAAAATGACGTAAAATGATAAATAGGGATCTAAATAGGTAATATGTACTCGCTCATGATTGGTTGAAGTGATAAGCAAAAAAAACATAAAGAATTCGCTCAGAATTTCACTCAGAATGCTGAAGAATGAACTCTTCTCCACTCCGAGCGGAAAGTGAGCGGAACGTCTCGTTCTTTCGCTCTTGAGCCACTCTGCCCAACTCTGGTTTGAAATTCTGTTATGTTATACTGCCTACAACTTAGTTTGATTTTCTAATTGGTTGTACGTCACGTATGTAACAACCAATCAGCAAGTCGGAAAGTGGTTAATTATCTCGACTTACTCGTAAAATAAAAACATGAATCAGCTGATGATTCAAATCACGAACGAGTTTCAGTCCTTCACTGAAAAGAAAACTGAACAATATTATTCAGGAAGATAGAAATAAAATTACCTAGATTTTATCATATTCTAGCCTTATGATTGGTTGTTGTGCACGTGATGTATGACCAATCAGAAAGTGGACCAGTTGCTATAATTACTCTATGATACCAAAAATCAGTGTTACCAATACCTTATATCTACTTGGTTGTTTACTAAAAGAGAAATTTGGTCTTTGCTTATATAAGATTCTATCGGATACACAGTATATGTTCACTGAAGGGAAAAAATGGATTCATAGATTTTTAATAAAAGTAAAAATTCCTTTGTCCATCATATTATTCTAGAAATACCCTGTATATACATATTACACCTTGACACAAAAAACCAATAATAATATTGTTTTGTTCATTTATTAAATAGGATTGCTGCTCGGAGAAGGTAATGTTATTCACAAATAAAAAATTTATTTATTTTTAAACAAAACTTATAATCAAGGCATTACAACTTCATACCACGCAGCTCTTGACGAAGCAATCAGATCGTTTAACGAAGCAAAAAATGAAATAACTAGCAAAAATTACGATTATCTAAATCAAAAAAATACAGATTTCGATAGAGATTTCGATAATTTCATCAAGAAAACTAATATCTTGAAGGAACATATTGCGACCACAATAGAAGAAAATTTTTCTGATATATGGGAAACTCGACAAGGATACAAGTTTCTAACACGATTTGAACAGGTTTATAGATATATAATTTTGGTAGGGTTCAATCTATTTATCATTAGAATTTTTTAAATGTTGTCCATAGATAAGTGAAAAAATACCTCTGAAGAAATTGGACGAAAAATACGAACGAGTGATTAGATATTGCGAACGTGAAGTTGAACGAATTCTCAAAATGTTTCGAAAACAAAAACATGATCCTCCTTTGGCTCGAACTTTTCCTCCACTGGCGGGTATAAGAATTGTTGTATGATCTTGAAACAGATATTTGGTTTTTAATCATCATCGATAAATAATTTTTATAGGTCGTATAAAATGGACGAGATCGTTGAAATATCGTTTAGACGATTTATTAACCGAAGCGTTGCAACATCCGATTTTAAAATCTTTACCAGCGACTACAGAATTGAGTAAAAAATACAATATCGCTGTATCAGCTTTAACCTCGTTTGAAGAAGATATTAAAAATACTTGGGTGAATCATAATGTACGTTTGAGATTGTATACGTTTAAATATCTTTTCAAACTAGGAATTATGTAATAAAAAAAAAATAAGCATCTATGAAAGGTACCTATCTAAAAAAAAACTTAAGTTTCGCAAATTCTGTTTTGTTTTCTCATAAAGCGAAATTATTTTCCAGTTTCTATTACGTAATTTCATACAAGCAGTTGCCAATGTGAAATCAGAAGTGAGACCTTTACTGATACCTCATTTGGTTCACTTAGTATCCCTATTTGGACCAGCGGTACATACCATAACGTGGACTCAACCTACGTGGGAAAGTTTCGTCAATGATACTTCAAAAGCGGTTAAAGATTTTGAAATTCTCGTATCTAGGTATTCAACCTTCACGTAAATCTCTTTACCACTTTATCGAATTTAATTTCAAATTGTTCGATTTTAAAAGGGTCCACGATATTTATGAAAATCGTGTGCTTCATGTGCTGGAATCTATGAATTATATTACTCTTCATTCTTTACCCGATGAAACTCCTTGGAGTGTTGAACAATTTTTAGAGAAAATGGAAGAAAAAAGCAATCACGCTGCCATGGTAATCTAGCGCATTAAAAATTAGCTCTAAAAAATGAATCAAAGTTAATTTTAATCTTTTGAAGGAATTGAATAAAAAAAGCCTAATGGTAGAAGAAGCGGTTGAAGATATTTTAGAACTAGTACAAAAAATGTCTTACCAAAAAGAAATGTTGGAAAGTAACCAACTAACTTCGGAGCTCATTGTAGATGGTATAAACTCAGATAAAATATTAGCTAGATCGTGTAATTAAAAGTATTTTCAATTTCCAATATATTATTTGTAGATGAAGGATTATCGACCGGTGAATCAATCGCATCAACTGGTCAGCAACAACAACAAGACTGGAGTGTAATATGCGAATGTTTCGATAAACCGTATTCGCTGATGTTAGCCAATAGCCAGATGTCTAAAGTAATGAACGATATCGTGTCAAACGCTGTGTCAGAAATGAGACGTTATTATAGCAGAAAAGTTGTAGATGTGTTAGTCAGAGTGACCAGACAATCTGTGGATGATCTTCGAAGACGTTTCTCAATGCAATCTGGTGGGTACATTTAACGCAACGAAAAAATAAGTTTCATCCAATACGAATTATTGTACTTGTAATATATAGAAGGAGTTCCCATCTTTCACTTACACGCGATTTTGAAAATTCCCAATATCGTTATACAACCCAATATGGATGAACTGCAAGAATGTCTTACATTAGCTGGTAAATACATCACCGGCGTATCAAAAGGAGTAGCTCAGTGGACAGCCGGGAAACCTCAACAGGTGTATTTCTCAACAATACTTATTAAAGATTTAATCTAATGAACTGACCTATTTAAATAGCCAACTAATAAAAATATGAACCTTTATGAACTAATTTCACTAACACATAATTTGCCATCTCTTGTGTTCGTTTTACGTGTACGTTTTGGTGCCCCTGTTCGCTTTCCTTCCTCCTTTTCCCATATGTTTACAGAAAAAATGCGGAAATTGTTCGAATCGACAGGTGAACTGGATGAGGAAAAAGATGTATTTCATAAATTTAATAAATCTGTAAAACAGGAATCCAGTTTAAACGTGATACTACCTGAAGACCCGAGAACCCGACGTAGAAGATTGTACAAACTAGCTTCAGAGCCGAAACCAAAGTTTCCATACCAGCCGCGTAATTTCTATAGCCAAGTCATCGAGAATAAAGAAGTAGTGAAGACGTTATCGTTGTTGTCCACTTGCACAAATCAAATTAAAATGGTAAGTTATATAATGTGCCCGGAAAACTCGAATATTTAATTGCTGGATAAATAATCTTCGATTTTTTTCAGGACTTGAAAATGTATTTAGAGCAATGGTCGCAATTTAAAATCCTCTGGGAGAACGAAGCTAATGAGAAAAAAGATGTTAATACGATAAATTTAGCAGATTCCGAAGCGTCGTTACGTCGTCATCATGAACTCGAATCTGAACTGAAGTTGCAACCAGATGCGAAAGTTTTCGGAACTTGTTTTACGATTTCAATAGGTACCATCAGTAGTTAATTTGTATTTTGTTTAAATTTTTTTTAAATTGAATCATATCAAAAAAATTATTAAAATTCATTTCCTTATTTTCACACTAGCAGAAGTGTTATCATAAAAATTTTGAGTTGAGTTGAAAATGCAGCAACGTATCTCGTTAATGATTTGCCAACTCAGCTCAACGCATAACTTAATGTTACCATGTTGAGTTGGGGTGACAGAAGAACAACAAACTTTATTGCTGTCTTCAATTCAACTCAACGCGATAAAATGGAATATTTGAAACACCAAAGTTTAGTTGAAAGCAATACAACATAATGAGTTGTTCATCAGCTCAATGCAATACACTTCTGAAACAATGTAAGCGAGCTGATTCGATTTGAAGAATGAGCAATAAGCGTGTTCTTTGTTAATTTTTGAAACATGCAACATGTTCCATATGTTTGAGTTGATTATGATACAAGATTGCATTGTTCTCCATACAGATACAACGCATCGAGTCTACATATGGTTTCAGAACTGTGTTGGGTTGAGTTGATGCAACAACATTACATCGCGTTGCATAAGTTCCCGCTTAACTCAATGCTTTCACTATGTGTGTTGTTATTTTCAACTTAACTACGCCTGATGAAATTAATTTTGAAACGAGTTAAGTGGCGATTCGTTGTTGCATCAACTTAAAGCAACATGTAGACTCAATGCGTTATGTTCATTGACTCTATGTATAATACGGATCAAGATACTTACTCGTATGTTGAACAAGCGGTCCAAGATCTCCGAGATAATAAACAGCCCAAACAGGTAGAGTAGTTATATGCACGAGCGAACAGCGCAAACTACTAATCCTCTCACCACTGTACTGCTATCAAGCTATTTGCGCATGCGCATTACATTCATGAAAAGAACAACACACATCTTGTTCATTCATCAAATCAATGCAACAAGTCTACATTCTACATTGCTTCAGAAGTGCGTTGGGTTGAGCTGATGCAACAACAACCCATTACATTGTATTGCTTTCAACTTGAAGCGTTTCAAAATCGATTTCATCAAGTTGAGTCAAGTTAAACATGGCAACACATTGTTTTTTCGCCAACTTAACTCCGCGTGGTAACATTGCGTTATGCGCTGAGTTCAAAATCATTAAGGAGGTGTGATGGCGCGTTGCCAATTCCAACTCATTTCAATTATTATTGATTTTTTTTTAATTTACTCTAAAACGTTTCATTTGTTCGGGATAGTGTTATGATTGATAGATGAAAATGTTGGTTCGGCTGATGTAAAATAAGGAAAATCAATATGAAATGAATTTTAATTATATTTTTCGATATTGAATATTCTGATGCAACAACAATTTACATTGTATTGCTTTCAACTTGAAGCGTTTCAAAATCGATTTCATCAAGTTGAGTCAAGTTAAACATGGCAACACATTGTTTTTTCGCCAACTTAACTCCGCGTGGTAACATTGCGTTATGCGCTGAGTTCGCAAATCATTAAGGAGGTGTGATGGCGCGTTGCCAATTCCAACTCATTTCAATTATTATTGATTTTTTTAATTTACTCTAAAAACGTTTCATTTGTTCGGGATAGTGTTATGATTGATAGATGAAAATGTTGGTTCGGCTGATGTAAAAATAAGGAAATCAATATGAAATGAATTTTAATATATTTTTCGATATTGAATATTCTATGATTTCAGAATTTAAATATACTTAGAGTACAAAAATGAAAACAGTGTAGATCGTTCGATACCTAGTTTCCGAGAAAATCCAAAACACGAAGAAACTCACATTTAAAAATTAAAAAGATTTGAAGAACGGTTCAGAAATTTGAATTTTTCAAAAAGCAAAAAAAAATGTCTAGAAATGAAATATTAATTTTTTGTGATGATCACCTCAAAATTATTTTGCTTCTCCAGCATGTTGTCGACAATGGCTGCAGTGCTCCTTAATTCACCATTGCTAAATGCCTTATAACTTACTTGCTTGAGAAAAAATTGGTGGTAGGTTTGGTGAGAATCAAACTTATCAATATTTGATTCTTACTTCTGAGTAATTCAAAAATGACTTGAAAAAATAAATAAGTCGGACATTGGCCAATAAACTATAATAATTAAAACATTAGGATTCATTTCCAACTTTTCTCGACAGTTTTCATTAAAAATTCAACTAATACGTAGTTGTTGAACTCAATCCTTCTGAATAAATGTTTTAGATCGCTTGAAATTCGGTTTACTCACCGAAATAAAATCTTGTAATAATCGAATCGGTCAAATTCTGCGTAAGAAATACCGCCGAGAAATGGATTACGTATACGCTCTGATCAGCGAAATGGAACGTAAACTGGAACGCCCCATAAGAGACTTGGACGACGTACGACTTGTTATGGATATGCTGAAAAAAATACGAGAACAAGAAATTGATATGGAATTGAAAATCGAACCAATAGAGGTATAAAATATTTACATTTCTTTGTTTGAAAAAACACCTAATCTGTACGAGTTTCAGGAAGCATTCAATCTAATCACAAGATCAGAACTCCCAATCGACAGAGAAGATATCGAACAAGTAGATAATTTACGTTATACTTGGCAACGATTGCTGGCACGGGCTATGGACGTCAATGTTATGTTGCTTACGATGCAACCTCAATTCGAGGAAGAACTATTTCGCAATTTAGAGAAATTTAGAAAAGATAGCGAAGAATACTGCCATCAGTATCACACATCTGGTCCTATGATGTCTGGATTGACTCCTCGAGAAGCCTCAGATAGACTTATTTTATTTCAAGTAAAAATCTCTTTTCAATTGCAATATTTAAGAGAAATAATAATTATTAAAATAATTCACCGTATATTAGAATCGTTTCGATGGCATGTGGCGAAAGTTACAAACTTATCAAAGTGGCGAAGAGCTGTTTGGATTACCAACAACAGATTATCCAGAACTGGCGCAAATCCGCAAAGAACTAAATCTGTTGCAAAAATTATACAAGCTCTACAATGATGTCATTGACCGTGTCAGTAGCTACTACGATATACCTTGGAATGACGTGAACATCGAAGAAATCAATAACGAATTGATGGAGTTTCAAAATCGTTGTCGTAAATTACCGAAAGGATTAAAGGTTACGAATATGGATGTTACCCATCCACTTGCCAACGAATTACTTCATTTCAATTATTGTAGTAAATAATGATGAAACATTTCTTTAGGAATGGCCAGCTTTCCACGCCTTAAAAAGAACCATAGACGATTTCAACGACATGTGTCCGTTGCTAGAATTAATGGCTAATAAAGCCATGAAGCAGCGTCACTGGCATCGTATAATGGAAGTTACCAATTACCACTTTGACTTAGAAAGTGAAGGGTTCTGTTTGAAGAATATTCTAGAAGCTCCGTTACTCAAATATAAAGAAGATATCGAAGTATAGCTTCAACAAATATCCTATCTTTCTCAATAAATAATATGATTGATTAATCGATGAAATCTTAATTTCAGGATATTTGTATATCAGCCATGAAAGAAAAAGATATAGAAGCGAAACTGAGACAAGTAACCAATGAATGGTCAGTTCACGAATTAACCTTCATGATGTTTAACAACAGAGGAGAGTTATTACTCCGAGGAGACACCACAGCTGAGACTATAGGTTTATTAGAAGATAGCTTAATGGTTCTCGGTTCATTATTATCCAACAGGTTGCTCGATAACTATCAGTTGTTGATATTATGTTTTTAACGATTTTGAATGGGAAAAATTACATCCACAGATATAATGCTCCATTTCGAAAACAAATACAACAATGGGTAAATGATTTATCAAATACTAATGAAATTTTGGAAAGATGGTTGTTAGTGCAGAATATGTGGGTTTATCTAGAAGCTGTTTTTGTTGGTGGTGATATCGCCAAGCAGTTACCTAAAGAAGCTAAACGGCAATTTCACATTTTCTAAAAATTTCATAATTCACAGAATTTTTAAATTGAATTTTCACATCCTTTCTCTTCATAAATTGCAGATTCAGCAAAATAGACAAATCTTGGCAAAAGATTATGCAACGTGCGCACGAAACTCCGGGTGTGGTGGCTTGTTGTGTTGGTGACGATATGTTAAAACAGTTGCTGCCTCATTTACAAGAGCAATTAGAATTATGTCAGAAATCCCTCAGTGGGTGAGTTGATATTGGGAGAAAAATTTACCATATATTATATAATTAGAAAATATATGAATTTCGTTAATAATTAGCTGATGTGCGTTTTTATTTAACCTTCTGATGGCACACATAAAAGTAATTTAAATTAGAAAATAAAAATTGTGCTGAGTCACTCAAGGAATTGAAATATAATATGTCATTGCGCTCGCTGAAATGCAGAATTTCATTACAAAAAATTGCATAATATCAAAATTGAAGGGGCAGCATACATAGGATAAAATAGAACAATTTTTGAAAATTTATAGCTCCTTCAATATTGAAGATAGGCAATTTGTCCTTCTGTGTTTTTTCTTGCAAATCGTTCGAACTACAACATAGCATGATTTTATTTTCAATTTTTGCGACCTGAAAAATCCAATAAATAATTTACATAAAAATTCAGAAGTAAATCTGCCCCTTCAAAAATTGATATATGCAACCAACACAGATGCCCAAATTGAAGGAACTGTGGCAACGTTCAACTATAAAGGGTGCACAGGGATGAGTAACCGGTTACGCCGGAGCGCAGCGAGGTTGTATTACCGATGGGTGAAATTCACCCATGTGTGCCAGCTAAGGGTTAAAAACTTAAAAATTCAGCTTCCGCAACGTGACATGGCTATTTACATTTTTTTTTAAATACAAAAATATGTTTAGTTATTTAGAACGAAAGCGGATGATGTTTCCACGATTTTTCTTCGTATCAGATCCAGCTTTGTTAGAAATTCTTGGTCAAGCTTCAGACTCGCATACCATTCAAAACCATTTGATGTCAATTTTCGATAACACGAGGGCTGTGAAATTTCACGACATCGATTACAATAAAATTACCGCCATAATATCATCAGAGGGCGAACTTATACAAGTATATCTGTTCACTTGAAGTCGCGATATAATGTCTATGATTTTTTATGCAATAATTTTTTCTTAACTCTAACAGTTAGAAAGACCAGTTCGTGCTGAAGGAAGTGTCGAAACGTGGCTTACTTCGTTGCTTCAAATATCCCAGCAATCCTTACACTCGATCATCAGAACTGCTTATTCCATGATTAACGATTCGAATTTCAGTTTATTACCTTTTCTAGAAAAAATGCCAGCTCAGGTAACCCATTCGTATGCTCATCATGGAACGAAGGATTTACACAATAAAGGAAAAATTGAACTCTAGTTTTTCACAGGTTGGAATTCTAGGAATCCAAATGCTATGGACTAGAGATGCAGAAGCTGCTCTCATGCAAGCAAGATCGGATAAGAAAATAATGGCTATCACGAATAATAGATTTCTAGAACTGTTGAACACGTTGATCGATCAGACTACTCGTGATTTAACGAAAATCGAGAGAATTAAATTCGAAACTTTGATCACGATACATGTTCATCAGAGGGATATTTTTGATATGATGGTGAGTGAAGAAATAAGGGTCGAGGAATCTCTAAATATTACACAGGAATTTCAATATAATTACAGTGTCGATTGAATGTCCGTTCGGTCAACGATTTCGACTGGTTGAAACAAAGTAGATTTTATTTCAAAGAGGATCTCGATAAAACGTGGATTTCCATCACAGATGTTACGTTTACCTACCAAAATGAATACTTAGGATGTACTGAGAGACTGGTCATTACACCTTTGACTGATAGGTATGATTTTATTCCTTCAAATAGGTACCTTAGGATATTGCTTAGGAAGTAATTTTTTTTTGCAGATGTTACATCACGTTAGCTCAAGCGTTAGCGATGAGTATGGGTGGTTCACCTTGTGGACCGGCTGGGACTGGGAAAACAGAAACAGTTAAAGATATGGGAAAAACTTTAGGCAAATACGTCGTCGTTTTCAACTGTTCCGATCAAATGGATTATAGAGGCTTGGGACGTATTTACAAAGGTATTTCATTTGAATCTTACATCAAATCAATGATTTTCAACTCGTATTCTATTAGATAATAAATTCATATGAACGTAGGATTAGCTCAGTCAGGAACTTGGGGCTGTTTCGACGAATTTAACCGCATAGAATTGCCCGTATTATCAGTAGCGGCTCAACAAGTAGCTACAGTTTTGAATGCGAAGAAAGAAAGAAAAAAGCAATTTACTTTTACCGATGGTGATATCGTAGACCTTTGCACAGAATTTGGAATATTTATTACAATGGTAGGTTTCTGAACGACATGATTATTGGAAAATCAATTTTTATAATGTATCATAATCACTCGGCATTTTAAATGTAGAATCCAGGGTACGCTGGACGTAAAGAATTACCAGAAAATTTGAAAATTCAGTTCAGGACTGTTGCGATGATGGTACCAGACAGGCAAATCATTATTCGAGTTAAACTAGCCAGTTGTGGATTTTTAGAAAATATTACGCTGGCAAGGAAGTTCTATACGTTGTATAAATTATGCGAGGAACAGCTTACTAAACAAGTACCTATACATATTACAAATATGTAGACTAAATTTCAAATAATAGAAAACTCAGTTAAAAAAATAAAAAAACAGTTTTATCAAATTTTCGGAGCTGAATTTTTAATTTTTGTAAATCTGAAATATCAGATTAAGAAATAATCATTTGGTAATTGTCCAACTTTTTGGTGTATATATATTTTTTTTCACCCACGCATAGCACCGGCGCGTATTTATGAAATTCGCTCATAACTTGGTGAGAGGCTCTTCTTAGATATCTAACAAAAATACTTTTTTATTTTTTTGGAAAAATTCAAAATGGCGGATCACTCAAATTTTGAGAGGGGCTGGAGAAAGAGCAAATGACTTAAATTTTTTGTTTTTGATTTCATATGAAAGAGTAAGCCACAGACACGAACATATCCAAATTTCAGCTACCTAAGTCCATTTGTTGGGGAGTTGAAGCAAAAAACGGTTTTTTGAGGAAATTTCAAGTTGTAAACTTTCTGAATTTTCCATATGTCCTCACCAAATCAATATACAAAAGTCAAACCTTGTATGTGGGCTTAGTTAGTGACTAGGATAAAACCTCTTAAATTTTATTCAAAATGGCGAATTATCAAAATTTGAGTATAACTTGAGGAGCTTCAAATTATGTAGTAAAAATATAATTAACATGAACTCATGTAATTTCCAAAATTCACTTTCACACATGGTACTGGAGGGGAGAAGGAATGGTTATAGACCCAATTATTATAAGTATACATGTAAATTACGCGGAAAACATTTATTCATTCTATCTCGGGTATCTTATAATATTTCGATTTATTTTATATATATTTCTTATGTAATATTGTTTTTATTATTATTTTATTTTTATTTTTTTTAATGTTTCGATTTATAAAAAAATTCTAAAAAATAAAAAAACTACATGTTATAGGTTTTAAGCCAAACATGTGAATCTTATATACCTAGTTACCTACCTACTTAATCATTTTAAATAAAATTCATTTTGTAATTTTTTCAAAAAATTTTTACATTTCATGAAAATAAGTGGGTATTAACTAGTGTTCGAGCCTCCTTTTCTTTTAGCCTCTCACTACTAAAAAAAAAAAGAAATGTTGGTTGCGCCTGTATAACAAGAAATACTACATTTTTGTTCTAAATTCAACTTCTTAGGTGGTTTTTGGAAGAGATAAGGTAGGGGTTTTCAAACTTGGTATTAGGTGTGGCCTGTAGACATGAAGACATTAGCAACATTATTTTCAAACCTGAACAAGCCTCAGGTAAAAACTCAGCTCCAGTAATGCGGCATGGCTGCTTAGGTTTTTTTGTCCTGACACTAACCTCAAAAAGTTCGATAATTTCTTCAAATTTTGATTTGCAGTCCATGGTTCTTGATCTCAGTAATAATTATACAAGTTTTCCTCAAAATTTGATTCATCCCTCAATTCGAGCTTGTTCAAATCTATACTTAAGAGATCATTTATCAAGTCTCAACCTGATCACATAAACGACATTTTGAGTTTCCTAAACGCCGTTAATAACAAGATATGAATTATTAAATCAATTTTTGAATTCAGTTTTCTCTCCAAAAGTCATTTTGGGCTCTCACTCCACCTCAGGGGCTGAGATTTCTATACTATTGATACAGTAAGCTTATTTTATCATATAAAATTACACTTATAAAGAGAAATTTACTTTTAGGTTCATTATGATTTTGGATTGCGTAATATCCTTTCGGTTTTGAGAAGCTTAGGAGCAGCTAAAAGAGTGAATTCAAAGGATTCAGAGAGCACCATCGTCATGAGGGTGCTTCGAGATATGAATTTATCGAAATTAATTGGTGAATTAATCAAGCTTGATTTCACTAGGTAACACAAACTACATTTATAATTTTATCGAATTATTTTCAGACGAGGATGAACCGTTGTTCATGTCGCTTGTTGCTGATTTATTTCCCAGTCAAACTTTAGAAAAGACTTCGTACCCTGAATTAGAAGAAAGAATAGAGGAAGAAGTAGAAAAAGCTGGTTTAATTTATCACACTCCTTGGGTGTTAAAATTAATTCAGGTCCAATCATCTATTACAAGGGAAATAAAATAGCAATGGAATATTTTTTGTAATGAATAATTTTTCATTTTTATAGCTATACGAAACGCAACGAGTAAGGCACGGAATCATGGTTTTGGGTCCAGCTGGGGCTGGAAAAACAACTTGTATACAAACTTTAATGAAAGCCATGTCTTCCTATGAGGAACATTATAGGTTCATTTTTATTTTCGGTTTTTATAACTATTTATTCGGAATATTTTCTTATCGTATTAATTTTTTTTTAACGCAAATTTGTCTAATAGAGAAATGCGTATGAACCCAAAAGCAATAACAACAGCGCAAATGTTCGGTCGATTAGATGTAGCAACGAATGATTGGACCGATGGAATTTTTTCAGCTTTGTGGAGAAAAACGTTAAAATTGAAAAAAGGTGTGATACCAATCAACTAGGAAAAAAATGTTTGGAATAATTCAATTTCTTAATCTTCCCTTGATTTTTTTTTAATTTTGAAGGAGAGCACGTGTGGTTGGTTTTGGATGGCCCAGTGGACAGCATATGGATCGAAAATTTGAACTCCGTGTTAGATGATAATAAAACATTGACTTTAGCAAATGGCGACAGATTACCAATGTCTGCAACTTGCAAAGTCATTTTCGAGCCAGAAAATATCGATAATGCATCCCCTGCTACTGTCTCTAGAAACGGAATGGTAACCCTACGCCCCTTTCCTTCCCCCCCCCCAAATGAAGCCAATCGTAAACTATGATTACTACACAGGTGTACATGAGTTCATCAGGGTTAGATTCGACGCCAATAATGGGAGGATGGTTGAAGAATCGGCATCCTTTGGAGGTCTCCACTTTTCAGCCATTATTTGAGGAATCGTTCGTCGCTGCTTATACCTGGAGTATTCTGAATTTAACCTTCGTTGTTAAAATCTTACAATGTAACGTTATCCAACAGGTACACTAGTATTATAATTTGCTCACAAATTACTGGTAAACGGAGTAACCAGAATTTTTTCAGATTCTCATTGTCCTTCAAGGCTTGATCGCATGGCATGTAAGCGAAGCTCAGAGTAAAGAGAGTCATCATGTCGAAGAAATCGAAGACGTGGATTTACTCCAGCCCAAAGAGGTTATTCCAGATCACAAGTAGGATTATGATCATGATATCTCTCAGGAAAGCCTTTAATAAAGTGGAAATTAAATCCAAAGACTATTATCTTCGTTTAAATAGGTTATCCCCTGAACATTTACATAGACTATATGTATTTTCGTTGGTATGGGGAATAGGAGCATTTTTAGAAAATGAAGATCGTGATAAATACAATGATTTTATAAGAACAAAATTTACATCATTTGATTTACCAGAAGCAACTGAAGACAATAAAAGTTTATTCGATTTTTACGTCACAATAGAAGGTAGGAACTTGTACTTAATAGAATTGAATTTTTTTTAATGAAATGTACCAGCTGAAGTTTTTTATCAAAGGTAACTGGGAACCTTGGAATTCAGTTGTAACCAGCTTCGTTTACCCGGAAACTAGTACTCCAGATTATAGCAACATCATGATACCTATTGTCGACAACGTACGTATCGATTATCTAATCGCCTGCGTAGCCAAGCAAGAAAAAGCAGTCTTGTTGATTGGCGAACAAGGTGTGGGTAAAACGGTAATGATGAAATCATACATGAAAAAAGCTAACCCCGAACAACACCTAAGTCGTTCGTTTAATTTTTCCTCCGCTACTACGCCTTATCAGTTTCAAGTAATTTTGAATAAAAATTTATTTCGATGTCTCTTCTCCTTCAGTCATTTGTAAATGGAGTTTGTTACGTTCCCAGAAAACAATTGAAAGCTATGTTGAAAAACGTATGGGCAGTACTTTCGGTCCATCCGGTAACAGGAAGATGACCGTATTCATTGATGATATCAATTTACCATATATTAACGAATGGGGCGATCAAGTTACCAATGAAATAGTCCGCCAGACTATGGACATGAAAGGATTTTATAGCTTGGAAAAACCAGGAGAATTTAATACCTTGGTCGACATTCAATTTGTCGCCGCCATGGGGCAACCTGGTATAGAATTACGAATATATTACACTTTTCGATGAGATTTTTGTTCTGTAAATTAAATACAGGGTGTTTCAGGTCAATATGAGCTCCTTCATACTACATATTAGACTATTAAAGTAACATTTATGTATGATAGTTTGCCTACTCTAACCGTCAAAGGGGCTAGGGTACAAAAGTTGGAACGATATTTTTTTGCCTTGGTAATGACCAATTTTAAAATTTTTTATTTCATCATCAAAGTCCAATAGAAACATTTTGTTTGCTGTAAAATATATTGTGTGCAATACGGTATCGTTAATAAAAAATTGGAAGTATTGGAGTAAATAGATGGAAAAAAATTATAAAATAAAGTGCAAAAAACGATTAAAAATATTAGTCAAAGGAGTAGATGGAGGAAAATAAAATGAAATATGAAAAATAAGGAAAAAATTAGTCATTATTTCATATATTTCTTGTATTTTTATTTGAGTTCCGTAATAGAATTAAAAATTTTGGAATTGCTCATTTCTAAAAAAAAAACATAATATTTCTCAAATATTTGTATCTCGTCGGCTCCTTTCCCAATTAAGGTGGACAAAATATCATACACGAGTGCCGCATGAGTAACTCTCTGTGATATGAAGGAGTTCATATTGAGATGAAACACACTGTAATTCTTTTCATTCAATATTGTTGGCATCATCTATCGTCATTATATTCCTATTACATATTGTTTCCTTGAGTATTCATTTTAAAATGTATACCTAAATAGGTGGAGGGCGAAACGACATTCCAGCTCGTTTAAAAAGGCAGTTTTGCATCCTTAATTGCACGTTGCCTCATAAAGACTCAATAGATAAAATTTTTCGAATTATCGGCGAAGGACATTATAATGCTAAAAGAGGCTTCACCGTCGAAGTGAGAAATCTCGTAAAGAAACTAGTACCACTCACACGACACTTATGGCAAAAAGTTAGAGTGAGTAAAACAATTTCATGAATAAGAATTATTACTATCTATTTTAACATCAAGACTTCAGAACCCAAGGGGCACGAATGGTCCAGGGGCAAAAGTAAATTATAAGCCCCAATATGAAATAAATATATTTTTTAGAGGTAGGGGAGGGGGGAGTGACTAATTTTTTCTCTCAGACAAAAAATGAAAAAAAAAATTTTTGATGAAAGAATAAAAATAATTTTTGAACAATTTTCTGATTTAATATTTTTGATATTTTTTTTTTGATTTCTTGAATTTTTTGTGTTTTATTTCCAATATTTTTTATTTTTGGACATTTTTTCGTCAAGATGTTTCTTAAACTAATTTTTTATTTTTTTTTGTTTGTTTTTTTTCTACTAGTTGAAAATCGTTAATTTTTACACATTGCTGCATTAAGTACTACGCTCGGTCTGCGAGTAAAGTTCATCGCCCTTACCCCTCCCCTTTCTCTTTCGCTCTCTTTCTCTCTTCCTCTTTCTCTCCAAGGAAAGTATCACATCATTTTGCATTGAAATTTTTTAATATTTTTTTTGGTCCAACTTATCATTTTTTTTTAAACATTTTATATTTTTCATAATCTTATTCATATTTTTCTTTGAAATGAAATCAAAATAAATTTTCATTTCATTTCATTTTATTCATACTTTTCATTTTCATTGGTTTCAAAAGTAAAAATTTATGATTTCCTAACCCTTCATCAGCTATTCTAAATACTGGATCTGGTGCAGCTTACCCCCCTTGCTCTTCTTTCTCGGAAATTTTACTAACAATATCTTCAATCGTACAATAACAAGTATAATATCATAACTTACAGACAACATTACTACCAACTCCGGCCAAGTTCCACTATATATTCAGTTTACGAGATTTGTCTCGTATCTGGCAAGGTATGGTAGGAACTCTGAGTACAGTAATTGATTGTGAAAAAGTACTTATGCTGTTATGGAAACACGAATGTACCAGAGTGTTTGCTGACCGGTAATTACCAGCGATTACTTTAAAAATATTTTTGAATAATAGAAAAATTACGTAAGCATTACTGATTCGCTACTTGATTCTTATGATGTTTAGATTTACTATCACTAGCGATAAAGAATGGTTCGAAGAAAGTTTTCATAAACTGGTACAAGAACATTTGGAACCCTCGTACCACGAGATGACTTTACAGAATCCAGTTTTCGTTGATTTTATGAGGTGAATATTATTATAACAAAAATATGAATGATTAATCATTTTTTGCAATGCATTTTTATAACTTCATTTAATACATCTAACAGAGATGCCCCTGAACCCACTGGTGAGGAGGGTGAAGAAGCTGATATGGAGTTACCCAAAGTATACGAGCCCGTTTATAATATGGAAGAGCTTCGAGAACGATTGGATATGTTTCTATCACAGTTTAATGAAATGGTACGAGGAGCTGGGATGGATTTGGTGTTTTTTCCAGACGCTATGTTACATTTAATAAAGGTAGTAGATGAAAAAAAATTGTCTAAATATTTTTAAAATGGTTGCATCGATATTAACACGGTGAATACTTTATGGTATAGATTTCAAGAGTAATTAGGCATCCTAGAGGAAATGTCATGTTGATTGGAGTCGGAGGATCGGGAAAACAGTCTTTAACTAAATTAGCTTCCTTTATCGCCGGATATAAAACCTTCCAAATTTCTCTAACTAGGTTAAAAATTAAATGATAAATATTAATTAATGGATTTGGATAATATGATAATTACTTTACGAATGTTATTCCAAAGATCTTACAACATCACTAATTTTTGGAAGACTTGAAGCTTCTGTATCGCACCTGTGGCGTACAGGGTAAAGGGACAACATTTATTTTTACGGATCAAGATATCAAGGAAGAAGGATTTTTGGAGTATTTGAATAATATTTTATCGTCAGGTTCGTTTGCAACAAAAAAAAAAAAATTATTCTAAACAAATGTAATTTGAAATTTTTTACTTTTATTTAGGTATCATATCCAATTTATTCACACGAGACGAACAAGCAGAAATTATATCGGAATTAACCCCCATAATGAAGCGTGAAAATCCTAAACGTACTCTAACCCAAGAAAACGTCATGGAGTATTTCTTACAACGAACGCTACAAAATTTACACGTCGTGTTTTGCTTCTCTCCGGTAAATATCTTGCCTAAATTACGACATAAAATTTTCAACAACTAATAACAACTCGTATCAGGTTGGCGAAAGATTTCGAAATCGAGTCATGCAATTTCCCGCCTTAGTATCCGGATGTACGGTAGACTGGTTTCAGCCTTGGCCAAAGGATGCCTTGGTTCAAGTCGCCAGTCACTTCTTGTCGGAATTCGATATAGAATGTACACAAGAGGTGAAAGGTGAATTGGTGAACGCGTTGGGAACCATACAAGACATAGTATCGGCTACCTCCACCGAATATTTTCAAAGGTAAAAATAACTCGAGCGAATCGAGAGATTTTTCTATTAATTCGTTTTCATTGAAATCTAAGGTTTCGTCGAGCCACTCATGTGACTCCAAAATCTTACTTGAATTTCATCAACGGTTATAAGAACATTTACAAAAGGAAACAACAAGAGCTGGCAGAAAGTGCTCATAGAATGGAAGTAGGATTGGCTAAACTAGAAGAGGCTTCAATTTCGGTGGAATTATTGAAAAAAGATTTAGCAGTTATGGAAGAAGAATTGGCGGATGCGTCACAAAAAGCTGAAATGGTTTGATAATTGTACTCGGCGAAAGTATTACCGAATAAAAATATTATTTGCATCAATAATTTATTCAATTAGGTACTCAGTGAAGTTACAGAACGCGCTCGTCAAGCCGAATCGGTTAAAAATCAGGTAATGCAAGTGAAAGAAAAAGCTGAAATATTAGTAGCCAGCATAGCCAAAGAGAAATCGTGGGCCGAAGAAAAACTCGAAGCTGCTAAGCCGGCGCTTATGGAAGCGGAAGCGGCCTTGAACACAATTAAACCTGCTCACATTGGTAAGGAAACAGAACCAGCGACACATGCGGAAGAGGGAGCAAATAGATTGTGACTCATCATTTTATTTTAATTGCTCTATTTTAGCCACAATTCGAAAACTCGGTCGACCACCGCATTTGATTATGAGAATAATGGATTGCGTTTTGATATTATTTCAAAGAAAATTACATCCGGTGATTGGCGACACTGCAGCACCTTGCCCGAAACCTTCGTGGGCAGAATCCTTGAAGGTCAATTGTTTTAATTGCAAATACTTGTTCCTTTTTAGTTTAATTCATGCAACATTGGTACTTTTTCAAAACAAGGACTCGTTGAAGGGGAGGGGTGAGGCGAACATATCTTCGTGTACTGGAAATCTTATGTAAGCTTTTAATACGAGCATATGGCTTATGGATTTTTTTTTTTTAAATACAAAAAATTAGTTGAAATTCAAAAATCTTGCTTCCAAATTGTATGGAGACTGAATAAAAAAAAACGTAAGCAGCCATGCCGCATTACTGGAGCTGAGTTTTTAACTGGAGCTTGTTTTGATTTAGTAATAACCTTGCTTAACCGTTCATGACTACAGGCCACACCCAATACCAAGTTTGAAAACTCCTACCTTATCCTTTCCAAAAACACTTAAGAAGTTGAATTTGGCACAAACGTAGTATTTCTTGCCATGAAATAATCATGTGAACAGATATTTCTCAAATTATAAGTATTTGAGGGTCCTCAAATTATCTTCAAATCTTGATGATCCGCCATTTTAGATCCATTTTGACTCAAACTAATGAGGTCATATTCTGGTCATTAACTTATCATACAAACGAAGTTTGACCTTTCTTGGCTGATTTGGTGATCAGATATGGATGATTCATGAAATTTCTTGCTACATTTTCCCCTCCAAAAGCCGTTTTTCGCTCTAACTCCCCTCCAAATTCACTTGGAAAGCTAAAATCAAAATAAGCTCATCACTTAGGCTCATTTTATTATATGACATAGCAATAAAAAATTTTCAACCTCTCGTGTACCCGCACCACATTTCAAGTTTGATAACCCCTCCCTCTCCCCTCCCAATATCATGTATGGAGGTGAATTGGGGATATAGTATACTTCTTATCGCAAATAATCATATGAGTTCACATTAATTACATTCTTACAAACTTAAGGCTCCTCAAGCTCTACTCAAATTTTGATGATCCGCCATTTTGGGTCTATTTTGATTCAAATTCAAGTGGTCATATTCTGGTCACCAACTAACCCTACACACAAAATTTGATCTCTTTAACTTCATTTGGTAGGAAGATATGGAAGAAGAAATTTCATGTCTCAATACTTCCTCAAAAAGCCGTTTTTGCTCCAACTCTCATCAAAATGCACTTAAAAAGCTAAAATTTGAATATGTTAGTGTCCGTGACTCACTCTTTCATATGAGATCTAAAACGAAAAATTGAGCTATTTGCTCCTTCTCCAACCCCTCTCAAAATTTGAGTGATCCGCCATTTTGTAATTTATCGAAAAAACAAAAAAGGTTGTTCTGCGCATTTTCAAGATCGTAATATGACACCAGAGCTATCAAATTGTGCAAGTAACAGCTCAATCGGCTCAATCAGTGAATGTGATGAAGTGATAAGGCTTTAGCCTCCTTAAAAAACTTATTCAAGCTAAGATTCAAACAACACATTTTTTCTTGAATTTAAATACAGGAAAATTCATTAAAAAGGACTCTGACATGAGGACAATAGCCTAACTTGTATTATGAAGTATTTGAGTAAATGTGAACCAGTCACTGTTGCAGGATTTTAAGCAGAAACTCGTCAAAATCGGTATCAGTTTTTTGAGTAGAAATTTACATTAGGTGCAAAACGATTAAATACTTAAAAAATCAAGTTTAAGTAATGTGGATGGCTACTTACATTTTTCATTTATCTCATCTTCCCATGTTACAGAGTAATTCCCTGAATGTTAATAATATTGCCTATTCATTCTCCGTTTAGGTACGTTGGAATAGCTACCATCAGATTATTATATTCCCTATCTGTTAATAAAATTGCCTACTCTATACGCCGTAAACACAACTCTAAACTATCAATAAACGTTGACGAGAGGTTTCCTGAATTCAGATGATGGCGAGTACAACATTCTTACTACAGTTGCAAAACTACCCCAAAGATATCATAAACAACGAAATGGTAGAACTATTGCAACCATATTTCGAAATGGAGGATTACAACATGGAAACTGCGAAACGTGTTTGCGGTGACGTCGCTGGTCTGCTTTCATGGACAAAAGCAATGGCCTTCTTCCACAGCGTTAACCGAGAAGTGTTACCCCTTAAAGTACGATAATGTTATTATTTTTCAGAGAATATAATCGATAACGGTCTCGTCTTCGTTACTTAAATACGATTCTATTCGTAGGCGAATTTAGCTTTACAAGAAGCCCGTCTGAAACTAGCCATGGACGATTTGAACAAAACGGAGAAAGAACTTTGGGACAAAGAGCAATCGTTGAATCAAGTCAAAGCTCAATACGATGCAGCGGTAGCTGAAAAACAAAGACTCACAGACGCGGCTAATGTATGCCTGAGAAAGATGACCGCAGCTACTGCTTTAATCAATGGTCTGGGTGGTGAGAAAATACGATGGACTAGACAAAGCAAGGAGTTTAAAAAACAACACGGAAGGTAAACCGCAAATTTTTATTTAATTACTAGACGAATAGCGAATAGAATATCAACGAGTATTTTATAGACTGGTTGGAGACGTTTTGCTTGCTACTGGTTTCCTATCTTATTGCGGCCCTTATAATCAAGAATTTCGAGGTCGTTTGATTAAATGTTGGATGCGAGTACTGAAGTCTCATTCCATTCCATTTACCGAGAATTTAAATATAACTAATATGTTGGTCGAAACTGCAACTGTGAGTAACTGAGTGCTGAGCTACAAACGTGATTATAATTATGGTGTAACGTTATCGCAATATTTAGTGAAATTATTTTTTAATTTCTACTACATTATTAGATTTCCGAATGGACGTTACAAGGGCTTCCCAGTGACGAGCTATCAGTTCAAAATGCTCTGATCATCACCAAATCCAGTTCGTATTCACTGCTTATCGATCCTCAAGGTCAAGGTAAAATGTGGATTAAAAATAAAGAAGCAAATAATGAGCTTCAGGTATATTATATAATTCGTAAAAATTATTGTACGTAAAACCTAAGAAAAAAAGTATGAAATAAAATGAACAATTTCTCACTCTTTAAGATAACATCTCTGAATCACAAATACTTCCGTAATCATTTGGAAGATAGTTTATCATTAGGTAGACCTTTATTAATCGAAGATGTCGGCGAAGAACTTGATCCAGTGATAGACAACGTACTGGAAAAAAATTTCATAAAATCTGGATCCATCGAAAAAGTACTTCGAATTTTTTTTCATTTTTTTCTTCTGAATATATCACTTATAATTATTGATAAAACTAATATAAAAAAATAGGTAGTCGTAGGTGATAAAGAGAACGACGTAATGCCCGGTTTCATGCTCTATATCACTACAAAACTACCCAATCCAGCTTACAGTCCGGAAGTAAGCGCTAAAACTTCGATTATTGATTTCACCGTAACAATGCAAGGATTAGAAGATCAACTACTCGGTACTTGAACGTTTTAGATCACTCCAAAGTGCAAAATCCTCATTACTCAAAAATAATTATCATTTTCATAGGCCGCGTAATATCGACCGAAAAATCGGATTTGGAAGCCGAACGTATGGCCTTATTCGAATCGGTGATTAAAAATCAACGGGCCATGAAGGAGCTCGAGAGTAACTTACTGCATCGCTTAACATCATCTCAAGTACAAAGAATAATTGATTATATAATTCATAAATACATAAATTACTTACCTATAATTTCACAGGGATCTTTGGTCGACGATGAAGCACTAATTGAAGTTCTACAAGAAACCAAAACTACAGCCGAAGAGGTAAATGCCAAGTTACAAGTATCCGAGCAAACGGAGAAAAAGATTATGATCGCTCGAGAGGAATACAGAGCAGTGGCAGCACGAGGTTCTATATTGTACTTCTTAATCGTCGAAATGGGAAATGTGAATGTTATGTACCAAAATTCCCTGAAACAGTTTTTAAATATATTCGACGATTCAATTACCAAGTAAAACTTCTTTTGTACTTGGAATATGGTTTTATTAATGAAAGATAATTAAATTAAATTGTACGTATTGTAGATCGATGAAGAGCGCAGATACGGAAGAACGTATCGATAATATTTTAAAATACTTGACTTTCGAAGTTTGGAAATTCACTCAAAGGAGCTTATACGAAAGACATAAGCTTTTATTCACGTTAATGTTAGCCATGAAAATTGATTGCCAAAAAGGTACCATTACGCATGAAGAATTTATGACTTTTATAAAAGGTATTTTAAAATGAATATTATTTGTATATTATTAATGATAGATTGATAATATAAGATTTATACTGATAATAAATTTTCATCAAGGTGGCGCTTCCCTTGATCTAAATGCTGTAGCTCCAAAACCATTCCGATGGATTTTAGACATCACTTGGTTAAATTTAGTTGAAATTAGTAAATTATCGGTGTTTTCAAGTTTATTAAATAAAGTAAGTTTAATTCATCTCACTTAATACGAAGTAGTCAACCTTGATGTGTGAGATTCTTCATACTACATGTCGGGCTACTTGTGTGACACTCATGTATGATGATTTGCCATACCTACTTGATGAAGGGTAGAAATACAAATATTCATTTCACCTTGGTAACACTACCTTCAAAATTTTTCACGAATTCACCAGAAAAATAAAACATTAATATTTTCTACATTTTTTCAAAATTATTTATTCTATTTGCTCCCTCTAATGACACTATTTCCTTTTGTGAATAATATTATATTCCATATTCAATATTTTGACATGAAATACACATTCCTGTATAGCTTGAATTTTGAAAAAAAAAATTCTAAAATATTTTTATGAAAAATATATAATGAATATTAAAACGACCATTGAAAAAATATTTCATCATTAATTCATTATGTTACGATTTCTACGCTGTTGAATTCAGTGATAAAAATTTAAATGAGTTTATAAACATACAATATTCTCCTTCATTGACCAAAATTTTTCATTTTATCATTCAACTCACTTTCAAAATATATCAGCATTTTGCATGCGAAGCAGATTTTCAATTTTCTTACTTCAACCAAAGTTATAAATATCCCAAGTCCGTAAAAAGTAGTCTAATATAAATGGCACTATGAGATAATAAAGAAGTAGCCATTTTTTTTTTCTTCAAAATATCTAAGTAGTTTTAAATAAATTTCGGATATAAGTAGACCACTTCAAATGATATCGAACATGAACAAAAAGAAAGGTCTTAATACTGCATTCCATATTCAACACACCGAAGCAAAAAAAGATTTTATATCTTCGTTCCCTTCAACAAGTAGATTAAGCAAGCCATCATACATAAATAACATATGAGTAGCCCTGTACATGATATGAAGGAGCTTACGTCGAAGTGAAATACGATGTATATGTATCAAAGTTTATCGAATTGCACTCTCGCCCCTTCGGGGCTCTTCTCCTCCTTCCGTTCTTTTGGGGCTAGTTCCTCTTCCCGTACCTATGCACCTCATCTTTTTCCTTATCAAGTTTTAAAAATATTTTTTCTCTCTGTCACTTTGCACGATTTCAACTCATTATGAATATGATGAAGTAATATCGCCATCTTGTAGAGAATTAAATTCTGAACATTTTTCTCGCTTATAATACCCATGTAAGATTTATAGTTTTTTGAAATTTATTATAATTATTTTTTTCAAATTCAAAGAGCTTTGGAGGCAGTTTCGGGATTTTTCATAAATTTCTCTGAAAGAGCGCAATTTGAGCTTTGTATTAAAAAATTAGTTTTCTAGGTGCAATAAGAGAGGCTCGAAACTTTCCTCCACTTTTTTTTATAAATTTAGGTTTTGTAGCTTGATGTACCTATGTAATATTTTTAGATTAAACAAAACGAAAAAGAATGGAGAATATGGTACGAAAAGGAACGCCCGGAAGAGGAAGAAATTCCCTGCGGTTATGGTAAAATTTTAGACGTATTTCGGAAATTATTATTAATTCGTTCGTGGAGTCCAGATCGAACGTTATCTCAAGCTAAACGATACATAATAGGTATGTTATGAATGATTATTTATACTAGAGTTCCTCAAACTTTAATAACAAAAAATAGGCGATGTAAAAAAAAAAATTTCATTGAATAGAATCACTGGGTCCAGAATACGGAGAATCGTGTATCTTAAATTTAGAAACCACTTTGGAAGAGTCAGAGCCTAGGACTCCATTGATATGCTTACTTTCTATTGGATCAGATCCATCTTCTCAAATACAAGTTTTAGCAAAATCCAAATCTATAAGTAAGCAGTTAAGGATACATAATATAAGCATTTAAACAACAACCATATACTGATAATTGTTATGCTTAGCTTTGAAATCCATATCAATGGGTCAAGGACAAGAAATATTCGCTCGTCAATTAATTTCTGATGCTATGGTCTCCGGCGAATGGGTTTTATTACAGAATATTCATTTATCATTACCCTTTTGTGGAGAGATCATGGACTCTTTGACAGACAATGACCCAGTTCACGAATACTTTAGATTATGGTTAACCACTGAAGTCCATCCTCAATTTCCTATCGGACTATTACAGGTAAATAAATCATAATAGCGATTGAAATTTTGAATGAATTTAACATAGAATTGTTTCATGTCTAGATGGCCATTAAATTCACTAATGAACCTCCACAAGGAATAAGATCTAGTTTAAAGAGAACTTACCAAAATATCACTCAAGTGAGCATGCCATATTTCTGTAATTTGAAAAAAAAAAAAAAAAGGAACAAATCATCATTTATATTGTTTTAGGATACTTTGGACTATTCTACCCAAAATCAATGGCCACCATTGTTATATGCGGTAGCATTCTTACACACTGTCGTGCAAGAAAGAAGGAAATTTGGACCATTAGGATGGAATATTCCATATGAATTCAATCAAGCTGATTTTCTAGCTAGTATACAATTCATTCAAAATCATTTAGATGACATGGATCCTAAAAAGGTACGAGATGATTTCATAAGAAAATGGATTAATTCATGAAATCATTCTGAATGATATCAATTCATATCCTGTAGGGAATTTCATGGCCTACTGTTTGCTATATGCTCGGTGAAGTGCAATATGGAGGACGTGTTACAGATGATTTCGACAAACGACTTCTGATTACGTTTACACAAGTGAATTTTAGATTTTATTTTTTGGACTTTCTTGGGAGCTTATATATCATAATATATTAATGTTCATAATTAGGTATGGTTTTGCGATGTTTTACTGCGCCCTGGGTTCGAATTTTTCAAAGGTTATAAAGTACCAAATACAAGAAACATACAAGTTTGTGGATGATTTGAATAAAATCATAATACTTTTTTTTTTAGAAGAGAGATTTTTTTCTAATTTTAATATAAATGATTTTAGGGGTATATAGATTATATCAATAGCCTGCCTCTAGCTGACAGCCCAGAAGTTTTTGGTCTTCATCCGAACGCCGATATCACGTATGCAAATTTACTCCTCATTAAGAAATTAATTACTAACAAATTCAAATGCTTAATTTTTAAAATTGAGGAAAAAATAACTTCGTAATAAATCACAAAATATTTTCAACAGATATCAAATCAATACCGCAAAAGGAATATTAGATACTATCTTGAGCGTACAACCTAAAGAAGGTGGGGTACAAGGAGGCGAGTCTCGAGAAAGCGTTGTTTATAAACTGGCAGAAGATATGTTACAAAAGTTACCAAAGCCTTATAACAATTACGAGGTGATATAAATAAATGCGTAAAATAAAAGTATCAATACTTTATAACCAAATTGTATCTTGAATGAATACATAGGTAAAAGAAGCCTTGCAGAAAATGGGTAACCTTTTACCGATGAATATATTCTTACGACAAGAAATCGACAGAATGCAAAAGGTGATAATTACCGTGCACTCAACACTGAATAATTTAAAATTAGCAATTGAAGGTACAATTGTTATGAGTAGCTCGTTGAAGGAAGCTTTAGATGCTATGTATGATGCTAGAATCCCTCAAGCGTGGAGAAAGGTAATATATTTATTTTATTTTATGAAGTTTATTATGAAAAAATAATTCGATCGATTGTTCTTATGAAGGTATCTTGGGAATCCGCGACACTTGGATTCTGGTTTACCGAGCTCCTCGAAAGAGATGCCCAATTCAAAAGATGGTGCAGCCATGGAAGGCCACTTACCTTTTGGATGACCGGATTCTTCAACCCTCAAGGATTTTTAACCGCTATGAGACAAGTACAAAAATACAAAATATATATTAATAAAAAAGTTTTTTTCATTCACATTACTCTTTTCAATAGGAGGTTACAAGAGCTCACAAAGGATGGGCACTTGATTCGGTTGTGTTACAAAATGAAATCACCAAATATAATAGGGAAGAAATCACATCACCACCAGCAGAGGGAGTTTATGTTTACGGTTTATTTTTAGAGGGTGCCAGCTTAGATAGAAGGACTGGAAAATTGATCGAAAGTAAACCGAAAGTTCTTTACGAGCAAATGCCAGTTATACATATAAGAGCTGTAAATACTACCGCTGGAAAAGAACCAAGATTATACGAATGCCCAATTTATCGAAAACCACAACGTTCAGACTTGAATTATATTGGTTCTATAGATTTCGAAACAGATATTAACCCTAGACATTGGACACTTAGAGGCGTTGCTTTATTGTGTGATATTAAATAATGAATTTAAGGAATGAAGATATGTATTTACATAATTTTGATGTTGTCTCTTTTTTTTACACAAAATACAAATATAATAATTATATACTCAATACATACTTTTCAATCATTTAGACGTACTTAATATATCAGTTCAATTTTTTTATTGATACATTTTCATACTTTGGTAACATAAAATGAATTGGGTTCCCATTCATTTGCCCGAATTAAACATTCCGAACGGGCATTTCGCCGAACAGTTTTTTTCCCGAACATCCAATTCCCCGAATCCCATTTCTATGAACTTATAAAAGTCCTCGAAATTCACAAAATTTTAATATTAGAAATTAATATGTATTATATGACATGGTACGAAGGAAACTGTTCATCGTTCGCGTCAACGTATTCTTGGTATCGCCGGACGATGCCTGCAATGCGCTGTTGAAGAATACTCCATCGTTTTTTAGACGCTACTTTTACTTGACGACCCAAGTCATTCGTGACAGCTCGAGCTTTGCATTGATTATTTCCGACTCGCCGGCAGTCACAGTAAATTCGATCGTTTTTTTGTCATGATTTCACGTAGATGTGACCATCTATTATTAATTTCTTGCTCTCTATCCTCGCCATATTCACGTTATAACGTGATGGCTGCAACGACTGCCCGTACATACATAAAATACGAACTGCTAGGCAGAATTCACACGAATTCAGGAAAAAAACTATTCGGCACAAGAGTCGTTCGGGCTAAAAAGCACTACTGCAAGAGCAGAGAAATTTAACACCAATTAAATTGCGACACATTCGATTCCGATGCGATCAAAAGAAATATCTACATGTCACGAAAAGTTCTAAAAATATTTGGTCTAAAAAAAGTGGACAGTTTTACCAACCTAAAGATATAAACGATGTATTCTTTAGTTGTCCCATTACTTTGTACAAACACTGTTAAGGCGGCTACACACGAGCGAGCCGTACGCGAACATCAGCCGAGCCGAACCTCGAACGAGCCGTCTGCGAGTGGTTTGCGAGCCGCTCGAACTGTACCGCGAACATACCCCGTAAAACACCAACTACACATTTGATTCCTTTATGTTCGTCAAAAAGCCGACGTACCAGCGAGCCACGAACCATCCAATATGGTTCGTGGCTCGCAATATGTTGCAAGTTCGTTACAGGCTCGTTGTAGGTTTGGCTCGTGTTCGTTGGCCATCCACACGGGCGAACATTCGTTGCGAACAGGTCCACGAGCGGTTCGTTGCAGGTTCGGCTCGGCTAATGTTCGCGTACGGCTCGCTCGTGTGTAGCCGCCTTTAGGTTAATGGGATTCAACTCTCAACATAACCTGTGTAATATTTCATAGCTAAATACTATATGGTATCGTATACATCAATCAATATTACATAACGGATGAAAACAATCTTAAATATCATAACAATATTCCATATACATGAGTTTTGAGTTTATGGAAGAAACAAAATGCGTAAAAGATTGCTCTGACTTTTTCGATTGGTTCCCATTGAATTACCTTCTATCGTAACTATTTGTTTTTCCTTCTTCTGGTTAGGTAGTGCTAAAATATACCTATAAAACATTCCATTTCTCTTCGAAAGCGCTGCACAATTTCGTGCAAGCCAAAGCAGCCGATAAAGGGTAGTTGCTAATTGATACGGTTTCTTCTGTATATCCGACATTCACCTGAAAAATATATATACGATTGTTATTTTGATGTATCATCGATCGAGATCATTCAAAAAGGCAAATAAAACTCACTTGACCGTGCGCCATAGCTCCTATGACAAACACAATAGGATCATTTTCAGGAACAAGATCTCTAGGATGTACTACTTTATTAGCGGAGTAAGATGTGGCTATTTTACGACAACCAACTGGAAAGTGGTCAGTGATTGGATTACGTATTACTTTCAACAATTTAATAGATGTTTCTGTCGCTCTAACGCTGAATTTGTGTAATAATTGAACTATAAATCGAATAGAAAATAGTAAGTTCAGAAAAATATTTTGATTATGATATACGATAAGATAACAAGAACTCTTACCCATTAACCCTGCAAATCTTTTGAATGTTCTTGGTATCCTAGTTTGCGGACTTATTTCGATTAATACATTTTTTTCAGTGTGAATGAATACCTGAAAAATAAGTAATAAAATACCCAATAACCGAAGGTGATGTGTTTCATGAATATTTTTAGGATACGTACTTGTAGTAATCCAGCTCTATTCAAAGGGCTATCTAGTAACATCAAAAGACATTGATGAACGATATCTGGACGACATGAGCCAGGTTGTCGATTTTCTTTTTTAAGAATGTTTACGTGGTCATCGCAATTTAACAATTCGAATGATTTACCAGCCTATAATAAAACACACAAATGTAAAATATAGCCTGCATATTTCTATACTACTGTTTAATGCAAAGATTACCTTGACAGATTCTAATTGAGCATTTTCCAACACGATGATTAAACGTTTTTCTTGTTTCGCTATGTGACTTATGGATAAATGAGAGGATGGTAGATCATACTGATCTTCATCGTCGTTAGCTTTTCGTTTTCTTCCCATTACTATTTCGAGCGTTCAAATCTGAAGTTAGATTGGTAATGAAATGTTTCACTTGTAAAATAGTACGTAATAAAAAAAAAGGTTGAAATTCACCGCACTCCAGTTACAAGTGAATTTTTTGAATACAAAAATTATTCAATATTCACGCCAGCGAAAATGAAGCTTTGCAATTACACAGCAAATCGCAAGGAAACTAACTTTTTAGTTTCTATTTAATTAATAGCCTTTCTAATATCTAATAATTCTAAATGCGGCATGGTTATACAACTCAACAACTGTACTCCAAAACATGCTTGTAAATTGATTTTGATACAGACTGACACAGAGACACACGCACACACACATACACACGCAGTACATAAAATGATTAGAGAACTAATAGGGGCGCGGGGTATATGAGTGCACGTGCAAAAATTTTTTTCCAACCACCTCCTTCCTCACCCTTCTATAGTTTGAAGGAATTCCGCCAAAAAACAATGCCAACCAAAGAAGAAAAAACATTTGCGCTTCAGTTCAGATTCAGAAGCATTTAATAGTAATTACGTGGTATTTACCGCATTTGAGCGGTATTTTTCGAACGTAATGAGTCCATTTACTGTATGAAATTCGGTTGAATGAAAATGAGAAAATTGCGTTCGCATTTCACTTCTTGAAGTTTTGTCTTCTTTTTCCTTATTTTGCGAGAGGTTTGAACTTCGAATGTTCGATCGAATTGATAATAATACAGTTTTGTGATTAATTTAGTGTTGCTGTGGCTGTGTAATGTTAATTATAAATGCATGATTGTAAATTACTTAGATAACTTCCAAGTACGTATTACAGGAGTTGGACTAGATATATTTTTTATTTTCAAATTATTTCCCCATGAAAGTAATCCAATACTTATTCTATTTGGTCATACATCTTTGTATTATACTTCACCTAGTTCTGAAACGTTGTGCAGTAATTTCGTGGTGTCTGATATATTCCTATTTTACCACATTAAATGACATGTATGGTAACCCTATCATAAGCCCTTAGTGATAACCATTAATAAAATAATATTTTACGTTCCCCTGCTTCTAATGTCTACTGGCTGTGTTTCCCAAAAAGACGATTGTGAAACAGCCTTTTGTTGTTATTTACCCAGTGAAAAATTGTAATTTTATCATTTTGTGAAATTATCTCCTACGATGTGTGGGATGGAAATTTTTGTCATAACTATGATTTAGTAAAGCTCATTATTACCTTAAAATCCAAATTAATTGTAAATCTACGAACGTACGGTATTTATTTTTACTATCACTTTTACGGTGTAGATTAACTGTTGGACGAAATTGGGTCATTCATGTTTTGTTATTTTAATGTTTCAGTTTTATTGCCAAGATGTTTTGGACTTATAATACAACTTCTCCGCAGATTGATATCATTCTATGTAAAGAGGTAATATCATCGTGAATTATATTCATTCTGTAGTCTTTTTAATTAGTATTAATGAAATTTTTCATTGTTTCTTAGGAGCTTACTCTGTACGAATTGCTGGATCAAGAGAATATATTACAAGAATTGAAAACGCAAAATTTAAAGCTTATTGAATTGTGAGTAAATGTCATTATTTTCGTGAAAGTTAGATAAAGTGAAATTGTATTGAGAAATGATTTGTTTTAGTTTATTGAAACCCGAAATATTGCACGAATTGGTGGATTTAATTACATCTGAGCCATCAAAAGATATCGACGAAGCGGAACAGTACAAATATCCGAATTTAGCTTGCGAATTATTGACATCAGACATACCGGCTCTGAACGAGCGTCTCGTATCCGAGGAAATTCTCAACAAATTGTATAACTTTCTTCAGAATGAACCCCCGCTCAATCCGTTACTATCCTCTTACTTTAGTCGCACCTTGTCAATACTTATCAGCCGGAAAAGCGAACAGGTCAGTACGGTTTCATGATGGCGCATAGTTACTCGTAATTATGCCGTATTTCGATGGTCTTTTGATGTATATCAAATATAAAGTAAGATTTGTTCTTTTATAGAATTGGTATTCATATCAGTACACGTGTCTACAGGCTCTGGAATTTTTAAAAGCCAAAGAAAAGTTTTTAGAATTATTATTAAAACATATGGGCACTTCTTCAATCATGGATCTCACGCACAACCTCGTAACGTTGGTTGAAGGGCCTGAATTAAAAGAACGGTTACGAACTGTGAGTAATGTAGCGAATGGAAAAATGGTCTCGTGATTTTGGTATATTTATGTTGTACATTTTGTGCAGTGGCTTCAAACGCAAAATGTGATACCCAATATAATAGGTTTACTCAATCCCCAATCCGATACTGACTCGCAAGTCAACGCGGCCGCATTGCTTTGCAGTATAGTTCAAAAATTACGTGAAAATATGTCCGAATTAAACGAAGAACCGGAATCAGATCCGATATTAAATTTACTAGAATCGTATGTTCTGCTCGATTATTTTTGCCTTTGTTGAGGTGATGTTTACCTAATATTTTTCGCGTATTTTTTGTCGTCAGTTCGAAGACAATCGAATTATTAATGGATACCGTATTCAATAGCGAGCCCTTATGTGAAACCACAATCGAAGGAGGAATTGATGTTTTACTAGCAATAATGCAGCCTTATCTTCCTGGGTATGTATAAATTTATACATCTGTATTATTCGTGTCTAGGACGATTTCAATAAATAACAAATCACGTCTTATTTTTCGCAGAGACGCTCGTAGCCGGCAAGCTTTAAATTTTACGGTTCACGAGAGAATAGAATATACGCCTCCTCAGCATCATTCTTCTGAACCCGAAGATCTATTAAGTGATATCGTGAAAGCTGTTTTACCTTTCATTCAAAAACTACGTGATATTTTACGAAATCCGATTAAAGTAATTTTATTAAATTATCGATTAAATCGTCTACTTTCGAAACTAAATTCTAATTTTTACAGACGGACCCTATTAAGTTGACCAGCGGCTTAATTTCACCGCCATTCGGAAAAGCCAGATTACTTGTGGCCAAATTCATCGCCGTCTTGATCTCATTAAATAACAGTGAGATAAATAAGGAAATAATTCACTGTGATATCCCTGAGCTTCTTTTGGTAAGCCGTGTATAACGATAGAAAGACTTATTACGAAATCCTAGCGCGTATTTGTAAATCGATATGGCAACATATCGACTGTTGTTTTTTCGTATCACGGTATGAATGCGTTTGAAAAGACGTGGGCACGAATTTAACAGCGTATTTGATGATTTTATCGCTTTGCAGGATTTATTTTACGCTTATTCTTCGAATAACTTTTTACACGCTGAAGTTGAAAAATTAGTGGCTTACGCTGTCGACGGTATGAGCGATTATACGGTTACTGAATGCAATGATGATCTGTTTCTTACTCATGTAAGTCGCTGTATTTCGATGATTTTAGTTATATATATGAAAGGTTTTCCAAGTTATCCAATATAATACTAATGATATATTATTTTACAGCTTTTGAAGAAATGTAGGTTGTTACAAAGATTGCTACAAATTTGGGAAGATAATGATAAGTCAGAGTAAGTATATGATGTAGTCTTATACTATAAAAGCTCAATGTTTTATAACTTCTAGACGTAGATAACTGATCGAATAGTAGCGGTGAAGTTGTTCGGTGTTCTGGTATTTAATGATTCTGCTGCAATTTTTATTCATAAATATTAAGAGAAGATCATCTTGGGAAAAAAAATACTAAAAATTCCCATTCATAGATAGATAATTGTCGACCCTCAAGGAAGGTGTTCGTTTTCCCTATCTCTCAGAGAATCGACTCCACAACAAAAACAATCGGTACAACTTTATTATATTCCAGATTTCTTTTCGATTGAATGTAAAGAATTTTTTATTAGAGCTGGGCTCGGAATTAGTATTTGAAAATTGAGTTACACTTCATGTTATCTTGCAAACATCGTCCAAAAATGAGGTGAAATTACTCTCGAGCAGTGATTCTAGAAAATTGTGAAGGGTACTATGATGAATAAGGAAACAAGGAATTCGTTCCTTTTTATATTTTATGCACGGTCGTAAATAAGTGTTTTTGAATACGTTTCCCTCTGGAACTCGTCCATATAAGCTTATCTTTGATTTTATGAGCTCATTTGACGCCCTTTCAATGGGCTTTTAAGCAGCACAACATTGACAATTTTTGGAAGGTTATGAGAATTTATACATATGACAGTAAATGGTCGGTTTTCAAATACCAGTAAAATAACATAACTTTGCTGAAAGTCGAGAATGTAAAAAATCTTGTGATAGGATTTTTGTAAACCTTTAAGATACAATTACCTGAATTCTATTTCACGAGGGAATAATTGAGAAGGTGAATCAACAGTGTTATCAATAAATAGCTGACGAAGAAAACAATTAGCGAATTAATATCGAGTTCGCCTCTATCATTAAAAAAAACAATATTTATTTCATTCACGTACAACATTCAATTTAATACTAGCTACAATAATGAAAACAGGGGCGTACCGAGGACATTCTTCAGAGGGGAGAAAACCAAAAATTGCCAACTAATACCATGAAATTTTACCAACTGTTGACTTTTTTTTTTTTTTTTTAGTCTTCAAAAAATTTAAAAATAGCTGTAATAATACTGCGAAAATGGTCAAGTTTACCAACTTTACGCTAAAACTCCAAATTTACCAACTTTCCAAAAGCCAAGGGGGCTACGTCCCTGGTTGTGCGCTATACATGAAAAGAATCAAGTTCCCAGTTTCAGCGTTGAACAATTATAAATTTCCCAACTTTTCAAAATACCTGGGGGGAAGCTCCCCCCATCCCTCCCCCCTTAGTTACGCCTCTGAATGAAAAAAATGAAATTTCTAACTGTGGAATGAGGCACTTAAGGAATAAGTAAAATGGGTGTAATTCACATTCAAATCCTATACAATGCGGCCACGTGGTCTAAGCACCTCACAATTTTCAACTAATTTGAATACTTTTTTTTTGAAAAATTTAACTAACTTTTGAAATACGTACAGGCACAAGAATTTAATATCAAGCTAATAAGAAGAAAACTCCAAGTTGAAGATGACCAACGATCACTCAGTCACAATGTTTGCATTTTTGTTTAATTTTTATGGCTAATTTTGAGCAAAAAATGTTTTATGCGCTACTGGGAAAAAATTAATGAGTTGACATATTATAATGCATAATTTTAACCCCATTCTCCTACAAATCCAAATCTGAAATACTCACACACCATTGAGTAATAATTTTTCAGTATTCCCCTCCCTCCCCTCCCCTTCTACTCCGTATTTACAACATTTTGCTATTATTAGCTTTGCATTTGTCTGATGTTTTTACAATATTCTTAAAATATAAATTTTTACAAAATTTAAGTATAGAAAGTGGTAGAAAAAGTGTATTGAAATTTTTGTATGAAAAAAATTTCCAAATTATTTTCAAAAGATGTAAAAATTTCAGATCGTGTCTTCAAAAAATTAATTAATTAAAAAAAAACTTGCAGATGTGCTAAAAGTAAAAATTATTTATGTTGAATTTTTTCTATAGTCCATAGCCAGTGGGTTTGTTGCACCACGTTACACCAAGACCCTTAATTTCTGATTTTTAATCAACTCATGCATATTCCAGTGTTCAGTTATTTCTCATTTCAGATTTCAAGTATTGATTACAACATTTGAAATTTTTTTTTGACGATACGAAATGAAGCAATTCTTTTGATCTTCACATCAACTTCCATAAAATTTCACCCTGATAAAATCAAATCAACTCGTGTAAATAAAGAGATTTCAGGTCTGAAAAATCGTAATTTTCTTCAAATTTTCAGAAATTGATTTTTTTACGTGTTCGTGATCATATTTAGATATTCGAATGACGAACTGTTAATTTTTTCAAAACATTTATCAGTGTGAAAAACGTCCTAATTTCATTTTCTTTCATCTCATCAATAATTCAAATTATTTATCTTTCAATGCAACAGGAAACCATTGCAGATATTTTCTGAAAAATTTTTAATTTCACATAAATCGACAAAAAGACATTCTGAATTTTAGTGAAGGGACAGTTACTTTTTTTGGTTTCGAGGGCCAGAATTTCATCTTTGACCCCTACCCCTACCCCCTCCAAAAAAATCAAAACGTGAAAAACTCTTTGTTGAACATTTAAGAAAAATATGAAGACTTCTTTATGCTCTCCCTCTCTTCTCCCCCCTCCCACCCCGCAAAGAGATTTCTGCTACGCCACTGATTCAGCGTTTTCTATTGTTTGATATTTTCGTATAGTTTCAGGTCATGTTTCTGCTTTTATTTCGTAATTTCTTCATGTTTAATGTTGGTCAACAATACATATTGTAAAATTCGTTATTTGCTATACCAAGAAATAAATTTCAGTTTCAGTTATTAGTTTTGTTAAGATTTTTTTCTTTTTCGTTTAAAGAAAACATGGCAACTATCGTAAAGGCTATATGGGCTATGTGATCAGAATCGCTACCCTGATACATATCGAAGACGAAAACAATACCGCATTTCACGATCTTTTGCAGAAGGAGATTCCTAGTACCTGCTTAAACGAATGGACGGAATTCGTTACGAACACTTTGAAACCGATTAAAGACATACATCATGTCTCGTAAGTATACGTTGTTAACCGGCGATTTTTAAATTATCGTATAGTCATCTTCGTTTAACATTACGACATCGTTATGTATTTTTCTCAGGGAGGTGTACGACCTAAGTTCGGACAAAGCAGTGAGAACAGCTTCGAAGAAAATTTACCTGGAAAGGTATTTATTGATGAATTATAATACAGATATGGCTATGGAAAAGGGTTATTTAATAAACGATAATCTTTTAGGAATTGAAATCCACGTATAAAGATTACGACGCCGATGATGATCAAAATGTCATATTCTCCGATGATCCGTCCATTATCGCTTACGGCGAAGAAGGATATTCGGATATTTCGCAGTAAGTATCGACGTTAAAAATGGAGAGATTTCGTTCGAAATTACCTTAGCGCGAGTATCTCGTTTTTTGTGAAATTTTTTTTTGTTTATGTTTTTACACTTGTTCCCGCGTATTTGTACATGAATGTATTGAGAGCGTTCGAGTAGAGTGATTTTTTTGAGATCGGCGGCATCGCGTTTGCGAAATTTTAATGTTGATGAAAATCGATTTCAAGGGACCGGTGGACAAGATTAAAGTCTGAAGATATTTCGCATAGTAATCACGTGAATTGTGACATACGAATGATTAATGACGACGACGCTCCGAACGAAAGGGGAACGCGTTGAAATGCCGATGATGGGTTAAAATAATGCTGTTCGTCCGCCAAACGCTCGATTTAAAATTTATATTTGCGATAAAACCAAAAAACAAAATCGTTCTTATTTTGCATTCATTGTTAATAAAAAAAATCTTACGTTCGTGTCTTTTGTCGTTTATAGTTCGATATGATTTCGATTTCTTTGGATTACAAAAAACGAGATTATTTTTATTTGATTTTTTAATCGCTCGAATGTGAAATTTTTTCAAGGTTTAATGTGCAAGTTGAGTTTGAGTTAAAAGTGATTGAAAATTGTTCGTTATTTTGGTTGGCATTGATATCTCTTCGAATTTAAATTAAAGATTGCGCGAAACGATTTTTCATTTCTTAAGAATAAAATCGAACTTATTGATTTTCCAAAAAAAAAATGTTAAATTTACATCGTGAAAAATTTATCGTTGATTTTTGTTATTCAGAAATGTCGATGAACATGCTCAAAGTCAAGCCGATTTATTCAACGCAATTTGTTCGCAAAAATGGACCTCGGTAAAGAAGGAATTGAATAATTTGGATAGTTTGGAGGATAACGACGACGAATTTAGAGCTTTCAGTTGGACGAACGAAAATAAATCGAATTCCATGTGGGTATTGGTATTTTTTTTTTTTTTCGTTTCGAGTTGAAGTAGAGGTTAATTTCTTATGCGTTTTCGATGAAAATTTTTCAGTTTATGGTGCGACAGTGACGACGAAAATTTCGACGACGACCAATCAAACGATTCCAATCGTAAGATAATTCAATCGAAATAAACAGATTTCCGGTGAAGTCACAGCCGTGAACGAATGAATTATTAGAGCCAACAAAGAGACGACTCGCTTTGTGTATAAAAGTGGTCAACTTTGTATGCTCATTCAAATGTAAAAAAGCCCCAGTTAAAGACTCAAGTTTTAGTAATGTTGCGTGGCTGCTTATAATCATTAAAATAATATTTTGTTTGTAATTTCCTCCTATTTTGAGACTTCCACAACGAAGTATTGAAAACTTGAAAATTGGGTAGTTTCTAACGCACTTTGGGGTACCTTTGGAAATCGTCATTTTAAAAATGACTTTTTTCTTTCAATATTTTGAACTTCCTACTTTTAGAATTTTTGAACAGATTTCAAAAATATTATTAATTCTGGAAAAAGAGGGTATAAAGTTGACTATCAGAGTATGCAAATCACGACCTTTTTGCGTTTGCTCTTGATGATTGTATTCGTTCATCGTTCGTTACGTCACTACGAAATCAGTCTATTATTATGAAATAAATTATAAATTAGAAAGGTTGCCTTAAAACTGAAATGAGATGATTTTTCTTCGCAGCTTGGTCGAAATTAGGCGTCGCTTCAGATCCTTGGGCGAATAGCAGCGGTAACTCGTCGAGCGATACGAATTGGGCGAACTTCGACGATAAATTCTGCGACACGCAGAACAGCAGCGGTAGCGGCGGAAGTATAGAATCGTGTTCGACGTTGGCGACGGACGTGGAAGCGTACAGCCTGTTCGGTCAGTCGGGCGCCCAGCAACCGGTCAACATATTGAGTAATTTTTCGAACGTGAATATTTCGCCGCCGAAGAGAAACGTGTCGGTGGAATCGGGCGATGGGCGCGCAACGGGTGATGTAATAAACGGCGAATGGCCGAGTAACCACTCGGATGGGAATGGTTTCGGCGGCAACCAAGATAGTTTCGAGTGTTACGAGCAAAATTCCAAGGATACCGAAGAGTTCGATCGTAGCGATGATATTCTTAATTTGGAATCAATCTCGGGTAACACGTTAGCCGAGAAGATAGCGAACGCCGAAAATGATATTCGTAACGAAAACGAAATACTTATGCGCGGCATGAAAGAGCAAGTGTTTCGTATATTGAATAACGTGGACACCGAAGAAACGGCCACGTCAGTCGATCAGGAGCAAGAGGTACAAAATAGCCCACCCGTTTGTAACGTGGAACGTTGCGAAGACGCGGATGATTTGAACGAAGAAATTGGACCCGAACAAGGGTGCTGTTTGGCGGTGAAAACGAAACAAGCCGACGGTTGCGATTGCTTGACCGAAAATAGCGATTTTGTAACGGCTGAGAATAGCATTAGCGATGCCGAAAGCAGCACCGAATTCGGTGATGCCGAAAATAGCTTGGAGTTGGAGGACGACATGGACGGTGATAAGACCGAATTGGATAATGATGTACCAAGTGCTCAGCCTATAGCGGACGATGAAGACCGCGATCAAACTTTAAATTGCTCTAATTCCCCGCAAAATGTTCCTATTCTTAATGAAACTAGTGAGTGCAATAATATCGATAATGTTGACGATTCGATGGCCAAAGACGATCATGATGCGCAAACGAACGATACGTCGATGCTAAAAGATAATTCGTGCAATAAGGATTTCACCACCGTTGATGATACCGTTCACACGCCTTTACCTAATGGCGATTTAGCGGATAGTGATAAAGTATCGGCCAGCTGTGGTGGGTGTTTATTTTTTCTTTAGTGTTTTCTCTTTTGCTTTTTTCTAGGAAATTTACACAGGGCTTACTCAAGGATTTCGAGCGTACAAATTTTGCTAAAAAGTATTATAATGAGTCGATATCGAAAATACGAGCAAATATTTATGATAGTTTTTATTTTACAAGCGGTGATGGAGGGAGTAGGTAGAAGGCGATTTTTATTTTATTTTTTTTTTTGTTTCTTCTTTTTCTGGTGTGAAAGTTGTGGCATCTTTGATTTGTTGGTTTTTGATATGTTTTTTGAGGAGCTTTTGTATAATCAACTTGTAGGCTTAGTTGGTAACAACAGACATTACCTTTTTTTTCTTTTTCTCGATTATTGTTGTTTAACGAGTGATTTATGTCTCTGTGTATCATGGTATTGAAGATCGCAACTTTTTGGTTGCAGGGTTGGGTAAAATTGCAAGAGATATAATTATAAATATAGGTGGGTTTTCTGTAGATGTCGAACTCGAGGTGGGTTAAGTATCTGATAATCATGATGTCTGGAAATGGGATTTTGTTTTAATGCTCGAGTTCGTTGGTGAATTTTATAGATGGATGCAGTGGCGTATTCAGACTGATGGTCAAGGGGGGGTCCAGCAAAATTTTTCGATTTTATTACTATTGATTATTTGCATACTACATTTTCGTTGTTCCTTATTTGTATATGGCAAAAATACTATTTTTGAAATCGCCAAGGGGGTCCCGACCCTCTGGACCACCCTTAAATACGCCACTGGATGAATGCATGTTGTTCAAGATAAATTTGCAAAATTCAATATTTTTCATCGAAAAAATATGATAGAAATTCATCTGGTCAAAATCTGAGGGTCGAATATCTGTGATTTCCCTTGTTGGAACTTATGAGGATTTTTTGTCTCTTAGTAATTTGTATTATGTTTTTTTTTTTTTTTTTTTTTTTTTTTTGAAATAAATTAAGCTGAAGAAAACATCTAATTTTGATATTCTATTCGCAGATAAACAATCTAAAGATACTCGTGAAAAAAGTGATTTCAATAAGTAAGTAAGGATGAATTTTATTACGTATATGTTTTAATGGAAAACGATGACAAAATAACGTTGAAAATTTTATTACCTCACAGAGAACAAATGGAAAACATGAACGGTGCTCTAATCGACGAATTAGTTTGACAATTATGTTCCATCAGCTAGTGATGCGGCGCGTAGTTAACGCGAATTCGTTTACGTACATATTTGAGCCGTCTCGACGACAATACATAAAACGTTTGTACAAGGTATTTTTTTCTTCTCTTTTTCGCATAACTAAGCGTGTTCAATCACTAGGCTGTCACGAAAACGGAGTATTTTGTAATTTCGTATTAATTTTGTTCCGATGTAATATACTATGTTAAATTGACGGCGTCGAGTTGTACGGATGTGATGCCGGTTTGGTGGATTATTTTTTATTTATTTATTTCATTTGGGCTGTTGAAACGCGAAGCGATTTCATCGAGTGAGGTTGTCGAGACCTGTACGCCGTCGATCTAGATTATTGTTTTCCTTCATTTTGATTATTGTAGTCGAACATTGTTGATTAATTTTATTGGTTAGTAATTTTATACTGTAAACGGAAACCGATACTGATGTTATGTTTGTGAAACAATCAAGTGCCCTTACTTTTTTTTCGCACGTATTTAATTTAGGGAAAAAATGATAATAATCATTATGTAAAGCCGGGTTTCGCATGTATGAATTTTGGTGTTCAAATCTGGTTGTACGAGTATTAATAAAATTTAATTCTACAGCGATGTGCTGATTGGTAGATGCGAACAAATAGATCGGGTGTTAATTGTTGTACGCGTATTTTAGATTTATTACTTACGATCCGACTGCTCATTGGCACATATCTGGGCTTTTTGGACATTTTTCATGTTACCATAGAGTGTAAGGGCATTTTACGTTAGGTATATAAATGCGAAAAAAATTGGTTGTTTGAGGGGTAATTTCATTTCAAGCATTTCGTTTAATTACTCGAAGCCACAACGTGCGGCATGATCTCGCGTTTGAATTCGTTCATTCTGCGCGCAAAGTGATGATGAGAAATGGCACGTGCTTTATTTCAAGTTACCCGCTTTCATGTTGTAATTTAAAGGAAACTTGGTCGAGAGGAATGCACGTTATATGTATAATAATTGTATAAATGTGTGTTTTTTCAACGATAGACGATCATATCTATATTACGTACGTGTGTATGAAATTAAATTTGAAATGTGTTTCGGCTTCTTTGTTTAGTGAATTCAAGGCTTACGAATTCGGTGGAGAAATCATTGTTTGATTTTTTTTTTTTAATCATAATAGCTAAAATGGGCTTACTTTAGCAATGATTTATTTCATTGGACGTTCCTCGTTTATTGTGGTCTTGTGTTATAATAGTAAAAACTATTGGGTGTTTTGAATGTTTGTTTTTATTATTATTATTATTTTTTCGTCGTAAGTTTAAGATAATTATATTCAATATAACATTGCATTTGTTATTCCTGGTGCCTTTGGTTGGTGGTTAAGGGGCGCTGTTGAAGTAATTTTACTCGCGAAACCAAATATATAAATAATTTCTATATTGTGTATTTTCAGTAATACGAAATAATATTGTGATAAAATTTTAATTATTGTAACTGTGAGTATTTCGAGTAAAGAAGCTATGGAATTATTAATTTTTTGTTTTCGGCTCAGTTAGCTAAGTTGAATACGTTGTCGAATATCTAGCTGTGATATTAATTTCGTTATGTGGTTGCAGTTAGACTTGGTTATTTTTTCAACGAAATCGCATTTTCACGGGGAGAGGGTGAGGTATTTTGGGAGAAAATGCTTCGAAAAATTCTTGTCGCAGTTTTTCCTTCGATGGATGACAAAATCATCTCGGTTGCGTTTTTCGAAGCAATTTTTCATTAAAATAGAAAACCTCGTTTTTACAATTAATCCGGTACTCAAGGTAAACTTCGTATTTAATGGTAAATTATGAAATTGCTGAATTTTATTTCGTAACGCATCTTTTAAAAATATTGATCGCAGTAGTGAATTAATTAGTGAATCTGAGCAAAATACTTTACCTTCTTGCAGATTGTTGAAATCCAATCAAGTTTTCGTGTATTTGAATTTTTTTAATGTTGTATTTTGTATTTCGAAGAAATTGTTCACAATGTTTGAAGAAATAGTTTTAATGAATGTAATTTGAATGTGCATAAGTTGAGTAAATGTGTTGTTGAATTATACGCTATGTTTTTCATATCTAGGAAAAGAAATATTTTAAGCGATAACTTTCTTGTACATATACATCTCCGATATTTCTTCCATTCGAATTTTATATTTAATATGTATTTTTGTTTTTGATTACATTTTATGCGCTTACGCAACAAAAAAATATGTACTATATGATTGTGTATAATGTATTTTAAAAGTATTAAATGGGTTACCGAATTATTGCGTTGATTAAATTTAGAATGTATTTCTTCATATTCCACGAGTTTATTATACATTCATTTACGCATATAGTAGACATACTGAAACAAAATATACACAGAGTTCAACTCTCAGATGAGGAAATGTGTTAATTATCTCACCTCATTGAAAGCCTTATATTAGGAATTGTAGACCTTACAAACAGTAAACGTACTTATTAATTTTCAACGAGCCGAATAATTCGTTGACGAAAATTACAACTGATAATTGAAACACATTCAAAAGCACATCATTAGGTTAGTGGCCACCGGTCTATAGTTACATCCTCTAATCTAATTTTTTTTAAATTCTTTTCCTTTACGATGTGCCATAATTACAAGTCATTTGTTTTACGTTTTTTGTTATTTCTATTCGTACTTTTTATAGATCGCTTCAAATTGGAAGGGATATAACTTAGATGTTTTTGATTCGTATCTAATGGAATAAAATCCATATCTAAGCTAAAAGATTTCTGAGCATTTGTAGGAACTGCAGGCGGTTGAAAAACTCTGATGTTGTTGGAGGTACGATATAAATATACGTCAGCAGGGTTAAAATTATCACGAGAATTGTCAGTAATATTATACATGATTTTATTTTCCTCTTTCATCTGGTCTTGATTTTGATTAAAATGATTCACAATCGTCGATGGTAATGGAAATTTTTTCCACTGATCGATAACTGCGTCGTTCAATAATTTGTAACCAGCACACGCATCATTCGATAACTAAAAAAAATTCAAAAAGCTATAAATCTTTGCGACGATGATTCCAGTTGAATTATTCTTCAAAAGAATATTACCTGAATTGCTAACCCTGAACAAGGAAATCCAATCACATTATTAGTAAGCTCTCTTAATTTTGGAAAAATTATCACAGGCTTGTTTCTGGTAACAGCTAGGGTAATTATGGGTTTTAAAATAAGATCAGGCTGCACATCTCCGGCCAAAATACACGAATCAAGTTTTGAATTCTTAATGCCTCTTGATACTGCGTTTAAACCAAGTTTCACGCACTTTCTAAGATTCAAAAAATTATAATAACATGTTTAAATAAAAGATGGAGGCATTTTTAGGATATAATACCGCTGAAGTTGGAGTTCTTCGGAAACCAGAGATTTTTGAGTACATTCTTTTATTTTCTCTTTTCTGAGAGACTTGGGCAGTTTTAAAAATCTTTTCCACGGTATTTTCACTTCATCTTTCTCTCTTATCAGTATCCTGGCAATATTAATACATGTTATTATTTTTTCCACAAATTAATAAACTATTCGCGATCTTTGTAACTGTGCTGACTTACGATGAGAGAAGAGACTCCATTTCGCTAGCATCCTTCGCATCCAATAGAGGCCTACAAATAAATATATGGAGATAATGCAATTCGGTATATGCACTTATACGTAAATGATTGATCAATTACCAATATTTCTCGAAAGGGCTGCACAAAACGATTTTAGCCGCACTTTTACTCGGCTTTTTCTTGGTGTTCGAAATAGATCGTTCTTGTTGTTTTAGAGTAAGAGTAGTCATATTGGTTACCTGCTTCAAAGTATAAGAGGAAAGTAAAGATTAGTTATAATAATATTATAATTATAACGTTTTGATTAACTCGTATCCAACTGAATTCATTTTCATTTATTTTTTATTGATTTATTGATGATGATAACAATTTAGTTTGAATTTTTTTTGATGTTGATAAAAATCGCACGTGCCCACGTATGTACTTGCCTTCACCCTTCAGCTATGATCGAAGCCATCACGCTTCAACTCCCTCGTCCCTTCTGACTGTTGTGCTCAACAATACGGACACTTGTATAATTCGCATCTGTGTGCAGTAGAAAATCGGCTCTAAATGAGCCACTTCGGTGAACTCCGGGTGTATGTCGGAACTAAAGTAGTCGGAACTAGAGCGCTATACACCAAGTATGATGGACGGCCATATTGTTTCCATCATTCCAATGATATCAGTATATATTATTGCTATCATGAAATTTAGCTGTTCGATTTTCGAGGTTTCCCAATTATTTTTAGATATCAAATTAATTAATAATTAGTTCATCTTAATATGCAATTGTGAACTTTTATATCGGCAATATGAAAGCTATCTCCTACATAACAATCACGAAAGTTTTATTACTAAACTTACTAATGATATTGATATAAATTTTGAAAGCAACTGTGGTAAATTTTGCCAATCACTCAATCTTAAGTATTTAATTATTGAACATTATTTTAAAATTAGGGGATTTGCAATAGCAAACTTGGGAGTTGCTACTAAAAGAAAAACAACTGTATATGGCACATCTGCTCCCAAGAGAAAGAAAACTAGTTGTATGTAATAACTTTCTTTTTTTAGAATTAATATTGTGATTTATTAATTTTTGTGATTTTTTAATTTCACTTGCTTCCTTTATTTACTTATACCTAAATAAAAGAAATCGCATAATTATCATCGTGTTCAGAAATCATTTATTTCGAGAATATACAAAAATAAATAATATGTACATGATGAAATAAATAATTAAATTAGGATGAAATAAATAAATAATCACATAATCGTATAGATGCATTAAAAAGTAATATAGAAAAAAAAAAAAAAAATATTAAGTTATGTTTTACATTGATATTTGTTATGAAAATATGGTACATATGTAAGGAAATATAATGTCTAATCTTAGCTCAGTAGCTCCAAATTGAATGAAATATAGCAGTCAATGCTTCGAAAATATAAATAATGAGTTTTGAAAACTGATATTAATCAGGTAATACTTATAATTGAAATAAAAAGAGTCTAATTTCTGCCATCTATAAATTGAACCAACGATCAAAAAAATATAAACTATGTACATCCACCAGGCACCAGCTAACCTGTATACTCATACAAAACGAGTATTCAATTAAAAAATCTGTACTTCCTCTTTCTTTATAAAATCTAAAGGTGTTAGAACAGCCTTGAAATTTGTCAAACGAACTTATATGTAGTCCTATCGAGGAGAAATTATGAAAAAGAAATATATTTTCACATTATCAGTATTCTAAACCTGGTGATTACATATTTTTATTTTGTAGCTGAAGCATTTGGAGCGAATTACAGTGAGTGTGCGCCTTGACTGGAATTTCTTAACAGCTCTTCGACAACATCTAATTTATTTCGCAATTAAATTCGTTTTTCTAATAATGCATCACGCCCTGCTAATCCTGCCATTATAGAATGGAAGAATGTATCTACATTCTTCACCTAAAAATGAGAAAATGAATATAGAAGTTTTTTTTTTTTTTTAAACAACATTCATATTAAACTTTACTCACCTCATAATCTGTTTGTGATCGATCTTGACTCGATGGTTGATGAGATGAAGATGACTGTGTAGATGTACTACTAAAATTTGTATAATTTTTCTTTCCACTCATCATGAATTGTAATTCTTACAGTCGAGTTATTATATTATAATAAAATCTACTTGTAATAAATTAATAACGTTTAAATAAAAAGATGATCGCAAATCTTGAATAAAATAGTGAAAACACTAGCAGTAATAATCGTATAATATTTTGTATAATGAAAACTGATATTAGAGCGCTTTACTGATATCGATAGATAACTCGCTGTTGGAATCAATATGGCCGTCCATCATACTCGGTGTATAGCGCTTTAGTCGGAACTGTTCGTGCAGACTTGTAAAATTTCGATGATCAGACACAGTGTGGTTTTCAAACGTTATACTGCGCTTCTATCGACGAAAAAAAGAAAAACTAGCAAAAAAGAAAATCTAGGTAGCGAAATAGTCAGGTGGTTTGATGTGTTTGATATCTTTGTTTATAGGCCACACTTTGGCGCTTGTTAACGGCCATCTTGGATAATTGGTGTTACGTTTTAATTTAAAATATTAATGTAAATTTTGATTACGAATGTAATATCAAACATTTGATGAGTACATTTTTCCATTATTTATGTTATTACATCGTGTAAAAGTGTTTTTCTTCGGGAATCGATTGAAATAGAATTAAGGGTAAGCATTTGGGTGAATTAGTGAGCGGTACTTGGGTTGTAAATAATAAACAGAACCATATCTGTGGACGAACGCGGGATAAAGTTTTCGTTGTGTTTCATATCCGTTAGATTTTTGAAAAGTGTTTTTTTTTATATGATGATTTCAAAATAGGAAATACGATGAGAATTTATTTATTACATCGTACTCGTTGAACCTATAGGATTTATTATTATCCTAACGGTTAATATATTGTATTATTTATTATGAATTTTAATCTAGTGTTTCGTGGCGTTATCATCTCGACGAATTGATGAAAAACACCTAATTTCTAGTTTATTTGCAGGTATTCGTGTTTCGAATCATGTTTTATTCGGATTTCGTGTTATCCAAAAAAGGGCCTTTAGCCAGAATTTGGCTAGCGGCCCATTGGGATAAAAAGCTCACCAAGGCTCAGATATTTGAAACCAATATTGAATCTTCGATAGAAAGAATTCTGAAACCAAAAGTAAGTTGTGGTATTTAACGTGCCAAATCGTCGATGTTGTACTTGAATCACGAGTTTCGACGTAATTTTCAGGTGAAGTTAGCTTTAAGAACGTCTGGACATTTGATGTTGGGCGTTGTTAGGATTTATTCGAGGAAAACCAAGTATTTATTACAAGATTGTAATGAAGCTTTCGTTAAGATTAAAATGGCGTTTCGACCGGGCATGGTCGATTTGCCCGAGGATCGAGGGGAAGCCGCCGTGAATGCTGTAACTTTACCGGAAGTGTTTCATGACTTCGATTCTACAATGGTTGATTTGAAGTAAGCCTCTGGTATTAACTATGGAATTTAGGATGTCTCGTGAGGTACACGTTTCAACTGAATTCGTGTTTTTAGTGATGTAGATATCGAAGTTCAATTTTCTCTGAATCAGTCTAGAGCTGATGAAATTACCATGCGAGATGATTACGGTAATGTTCCTGTCCCATTCCCCGAAGATGGATTCGATGTGGGTTTTGACGCTTCGAGCTCTGATATGCTCCGTCATTCTGTTGCTGATTTCGATCAGTCGTTGCGACAGGTATATAATCGTATCCGCGTATATATTTTATATGGGTAGGTATCCTTGTTCACTTTCCAATCTTTGTGCAGGCAAATTTAATATTTAATCAAGGCATGGATGTGATGGATAACCATAAAGATAGACCATCTACTTCGGATGTCAGCGCAGCCATGGATCATATGTCTATGGATGTCGATCTACCGAAAGATGACGGATTTGGAACTGGCACAGGTACACAAAATTGTCTAATATTTCGACGTAACGCTAGCGATGGGATATTAAAATACGTTTTTTAGGAGGTGGAGGCCTTTTCGAAGGTGGCCTATTCGAAGATACCCCTATGCCTGAAGTTCCGGTCGTTGATAATAGCTCGCTGCAGGTTAACGAGCCTATGCATACAGATGGAGCAGTTCCATCCACCTCCAAGCATATGTTATCGCCGATGTCTCAAAGGCCCGAAGGACAAGGTCCCGCGCGTCTCAACGATGACGATGATTTCGACGATGATCATTTTATTCCACCCAGTCCCGTCGGTGGCAGGTAAATTCCATTGTAACTTATCACCAACATTTCACTCTAGAATGAAAATAATATGGGACGATTTTCTTAGCTCTGACGGATCTCGTCCACCCTCGCCTGTCACCGCTGGCCAACCACCAGAAATGGGAGCGATAAGCGCTGAGCCAGATAAAGATCCTATGTCTTTAGAAGACCAGTTCAATGTTGTCAGCGAACCGGCTCAAGTTATGCCGAGCACATCGGCGGAAGCTCAATTAGCCACCGAAGCCGGACAAGATAAAGAAAGCACTGAGCAAAATGAAAATAATCAAAACGCCGAACAAACCACTTTACTACAAAATGAAGAAGAGAGTTTCGCTTTAGCTCCAGTCGATGCATCCGCTTTAAGAGGTAAAGTATTTTTAATTCGCGAACGTTATTCGAGGTAATGATAGTTTTATTAAAAGTTACCAATTTTCCCGGCATTTAGGATTACCTAAGACGAAAAGAAAACGTAAACTCATCGTCGACGAAGTAAAAAACATATCTGGAGAAGAAATGAAAGCTCAGTTGAGCGACACAAGTGATATTGTAATTACGTTGGATTTAGCCCCGCCAACTAAAAGATTAATGCATTGGAAAGAAACTGGCGGTGTCGAAAAGCTATTCGCTTTACCCGGCAAAAGTATCCCTTCCACCTCGTTATTCAAGGTAGAAGATAAATTCGATAATTTTTATCATTAAATATTATGTCTCATTTAAAACGATAATTTGCAACGGTAGAATTATCAACGACACTTGACGTCTCGTGCCGCGCCAAACGACGATTTAGAGGATCACGATGGTAATCGGGACGCGAATCACGAGCCGTTAGAAATGGCTCCTCCAGTAGCTCCTCCTGCGCCTAGTCGTCGTGGAAGAAAACGCAAACAACCTGTTGTGGATGAGGAACCACTTCAAATTGATACTTCAGCAGCTCAGGTTTGAATTCAATTTTATGTAGCTAATTTTTTAATGAACAAATAAGTAGAATATTATAAACATTTTTTTTTCACTGATTAGGAAATTAGTAAAAAATCAAAAATTTCGCCTGTGCCGAATGAAATCATCCCTGAAATCGATCAATCCACTCGTTTACCGACGATCGCCGAAGAATCCTTGCAGACGAACGAAATGGCGCCAACTCCTACCACGCCGGTACAAATGGACAATGGTCTTCCGCCTGCAGATTTTCCAATACCAGAGGTTCCTCATATTGAGGAGCCAGTTGTTCCCGCTCCTCCAGCTTATCCCGAAACTCCTCAGCCATTTCCCGATATTCAAGCTCAACCATTACCCGAATTTCCTGATATGCCTCAACAACCCTTGGATAATATTTTACAACCTATGTCTGTACCACCGGTTACGCCTTTGGGTCAGGATGATATCACGAGTGCCGCTGTCGAGGTGAGTTGATGGGATGTGTTAGTTTTATAGTCGAGTTTTTAATTAAATGATAGGTAAGGTTAAAGGCGAGGGTCTTCTGGTCTTTACTTTTCGAAAGAATTTATGGACATATGAGGAGAGTCAAAGTAAATCACAGCCAAGAAGTATAACATATTTCGGTAGTAGATATAAATGTGAAAAGATTATTAGCATTATTTGCAAGTCTAAGCACAGTCCTTTGAAAACTCGCCTCTAGTGATAAAGCCTGGCTGTTGACAGTTTTTTATTTTTCATTTTAATTGTCCGCAGCAAACCAATATGTCCATTAATAACCACCAAGATAATATGATGGAGAACATGGGATATGATGAACAAGATCAAGATCTGCAGCAACAGGTAGCTTATATTTGAATTGCAAAGGTTTTACGAAAAATTGGAATTTTTATGAAATATTTACGATTGAAAATTTTTTATGATCCTAGATGCAAAACACGAATCTGTTTTCGTTCAATAATGATGATCACGATAACGCTCCCATTACTCCAGGTATGCATGCAGGTGGAGCAGTTACTCCGTGGCATGATACAGATTACGATAACCCTGCTTCCATCGGTCCGGTAAGTGAAACTCAGTACTCGATTTGTCTTCCTACGAAATAATTTTCGAACGAGTCGATAAATAATAATTTCGCTTTTCAGATGGAAGAACGTGGCGTGGACGAAACAGTGGAACAATTCGAAGAACGAATACTGAACAAACGAGCTGGACATTTGTATAGCACCATTAGAATGAGAATTTCATCCGAAGTTCCTACCATGTTTAACGATTTAATCATAGGAAATCCTAAGAAACAAGTAAATATCGTAACGTATTCTTCAGTAGGCAATGTTGTTGCGATGAGATAGATTGTATTATTTTCGTTTTTTTTTTTCAGGTTGCGCAAAAATTCTATTCATTGTTGGTGTTGAAAAAACATAGGGTTTTAGAGTTGACTCAGAATGAGCCCTACGACGTAATATTATTAACCAAAGGACCAAATTTTGATGACCCAAAATTATAATTATTCTAGTTATTTACAAGAGTTTGATTGTGTTAGTTAGCCAAAACTTTATTCGATAATTGTTGTTCTCTCCTTTTTTTTTTTTTTTTTTATTTATACTATAAAACGAATCATGTATAGTGTCTGTATTTTTTAAAATCTTGAAAAAGTTGTAACTTGTTAATTTTTTTATTAGCGGATATGTAGGAGGAAAATATACCTTCGCGGTTATAGGCGAGTGTTTTGTACTCGTTTCCTTATTCGTTTTCATTACTTTTATTTATCTGATTTTTATTTTAGTTAGTCAAACGTCATTGTTTTTAATTTTTTTTCTCATCTAAGTTTTACACGTGTTTCATTTTCGGTTGATTAAAATTAGGTGTTGAAAATTTCACTGTTATATAATCGTGGATTTTACCTTGATGTAAATATAACTTTAAGTTTTGAAGTATTTTATTGTTTACTTATTCTTGATTTGAGTATGGTTTTGTCAGATAGTAGAAGATTTGTAATGAATGAAGTAATAGCTGGAACAGGCCGTTTAGAATGACGGACAACTTTTTTAACGTAAGCAACTAACACAATTGAATAATCGTTGGTGCTTTGGCGGGTTATTTTACCGCCAAAAATAGTAAACAAGACAACGTGCTTTTTAATTCCTCTTTTAGGACGCACTGTCAAGACGTTATCCAGCGTTATCACTTAGTAGAAAGAGATGAAAGGCGATTGTATAATAACAAGCAAAATGAATAGTTTTAAAGTAATGTAAAGGAGTTATTTTTTGAATGATGAAGTTTAACGTAATATAAACTTCAAGAATTCACCATGGATGTTCAAGAAAGTAAAGATATGTCGACCGATTTCGCACATCCAAACATACCCTCGTGTGAACATGAATGGCTTCAAGTAACGAAAGAAATCCAAGATACTTTCATTAAGAAAAACACTATTATCGATTCTAGACCTTTTGAACGTGAAGATTTTGATAATGTCGTAGCTATCAAAGCCTGTTTGGAGAAGTTGAAATACATATTTAATAACATTGATCGGGGAAAGTTCTTCGAATTTTCATATGCACAGCGTAGTTGTTTCAATCACGCTATTATTTTATGCGGCGAACATTCCTCGAAAAATGTATGGAACGATGATGATTGCGTTGTTATGTCAAACGATGTTGTACAAAGCGTTTTAGCTTCGTGTGTATGCGATAGCTTGAATGAATACTTAATTTTGAATCATGAAGACAGGCTAAATGCTTCTGATTTAATCAGTATAATTTTAGCAAAGCTGTCCAAAGATAATTGGAAGTATTATCCTTCGATTTGTTGTTGTTTTGCTTGGCTTCTAAATCATATCCAGGTAAATCGTCGCGAGTAATCTAGCATGTCCGCAATGAAGAATTGTACCTAATTCGTCTCTTTTTGTTATAGTTACCATATATGAAATACTTTTTACCTATGATCTTACCTATAACTTTGAATATTTTGGAAGATTATGCTACCAGCAGTAAAGAAATAGGGTTGAAGTGTTTATATCAAATTTTATCGAATGTTGTAAGTGTCCTATAACTTGTAAATCCGATTGATTGTAAGTAATGACCGATATTAATGAGTTTTTAATTTCAGCCTGCGGCGGAACTACAATGGCAAATTGAAATCAAAATCTTGCAGAATATCGTGCAACGTTTGTTATATTATAGGGAAAGTGAACTGATCACTCTAGTTATAAAATGCGCTTTAGAAATAGCTGAGAAATCGCAACCGAACTCAAAACATTCAGCAGTGAATTTAAAAGTAAGGAATAGCCGCATATTGAGGAATTTTTGATGATTGAAAGAAAGAAATTATTTAATCATTTTCATCGTGTGAATCGCAGTGGTCATTTTATGACGAAATACTCAATACTGTGCTGCCATTGATGGAATTCGAACAAAATTTAGAAAGACGACAGATTTACAGCAATAGTTTATGTTTGATTTTAACATCGATTAATTTTTCAGTAGTTAGATGGCTACCTAAAGTATTAAGAATCATAGACGATTATAGTAAAACTACTTTCACTGAGCTGGAAGCAATTAAGGTAAGGGTATAAATGAAGTAATTTCTTTTTTTGAAATTAGTTGGTTTTATTTGGATATACTTTCAACTTCTCAATTTAATTTGGGTGTAATTTTAGGCTCTGAATTTACTTTTGCGTATTAGTTGGCCGATCATTGAAAAGCGCTGGAAACGAGTTAACGTGATTGCTGGACGAATTATATTCAATTCTGATAATTTAGAAGCAATTAAAGAAGCCGAACTTTGTATCGATTCGTTGAAACAAATAGTCAAGAGTAGTGATTGTTTGGTAGATGTGGAAATGATAAAAAGCAGAAGAAAAAATAAATTAACGTAGATTAGTGTGGTTTTATTTTTTAACTTGTTTGAACGGTACTCTTTGTAGATTCTTTGCTTCGATTTAAGATTGTAACACATGTAATATAATCTTTCATCATCTCACTAAAAATGATGGAATCCTGATTTCGATTACTGCTTACGAAGCAACAACTAAAATACAATGTATAAAAGAGATGTATTGTGAATGGATTAAAGATAGAAACTAGCCAAAATAATTTCTGCAAATTTTATCAAGTAGTGTTTAAGTAATATATGCCTGAAAAATAATTCTTATCTGAAAATTCTCAGATAGTTTTCATCAGTTTAATCTAGAAATATAGATTTTCTTCAAAACACGGATATTTATGATCAAAAATTAGCCTTTTTGGACACACATTATAATTATGTGATTGGAATATCGTGTAATTTCATTCTTCGCCCAGAATTAAAGCCTTCAAACTTTTGATTATACCTACCATGTCGAAAAATGCAAAAGGTAGAGCACTACCTCAACACGTATACCAAAATATAACCATTTAAATGAAGTTACTGAATACATACATATTCGTACGATTAAAATTTTATGTAGGTATACATTTTTTCTGAATCTTATGGATATTTTTATGCCAAAAAATATATTTTTTATTTATTAAAAAATTTAATCCAACTTTTTTTCTTCGCGGTCTTCTTGTAGCCGTTTCCAAGATTAAAAAATCAACTTCGTTGTCATGTGTCTGAAAAATGAGTTAAAAATGAGTTTAAGCGAGACATTCTTTGAGCTTGAAAATCAAAGGTTCACTTTTTTGAGAAGCCTAATAATATTGGATTTAATTTTTTAAATTGAAATTATTTTAATGATTTGGAATAAAATCAAGTTTAGGGAATAAAATCAAGTTTAGGTATTATTTATAGAAGGAATTTTTCGAGTGAATTACATATCTATTGAATTTCAATTTAAATATTCAGACTCGAAGGTCGAAATCTATTCATCTTTAGCTGCATCCTGCTTCATGATATTGGTGCAGCAAAGTTCATCTTCATACCTATTATAATTATTCAAAGTTATGCGAAACATAACTTTCCGTAAACAATAAATTTTAAAAAAAATCCTTGTTAATTGAGCATCATATTGAAATGATAAAAATAAGATGTTGGAATTACAATAGGAATCAATTTCAAAAATGATCTAGTGACGTTCATATAATGTTCGAACGTCGCATTTTTGCTTTACAGATAGTAATACAAATCCTAAAAAAAATTGAAAAGAAAATTTGACCTTTATGTCATTTCATCAACAATTCCACTTATAAAACGATAAATTCGCGCCAACGATTTGATTATGCCAACTTCAGCAATAAGACAAGTTTAATAGGTGTATAATAGTTTGAAACGATAGAAATAGAATGCAAAGAAAATGTATTTAATTGAAATTTGCGAATGAATCGCTTTAGGCTTTAAAAACTGTTAGGTGAAATGTCAAGTAAAGCGAATAAAATGGGAAAATTTCTTGTTGAAATCGAATACGAACATTGCATCATGCTATATCGCCGTCTGCCGGTTAAATACAGGGTTACAATACTTCTAACTAACGAATACCCGCAAAGGATAAGCGACTAAGCGTGAAGTTATTGTAGTTCGCATGCGAGGTTCCAAACATCGCATATAGTTATATTCAAATAGAGTGTGTAATAATTAATAATAGGATGAAAAAAAAACATTTTATTTGAAAACATTATGGTATAAAATATTAAGCAAGATTAAAATGTATGTTTACATACCAACAAAAAATTCACGAATGATGTTTAAGTGTGTCTCGATATCATCACAAAAAAATTTTTTTTCAATTGTTTATCAAATAAGTATCTACGTATGAATAAGCGTATTCATCTTATTCGCTTAATTTCTTAAATTGAGCGAAATTTGGAACTTTTCGAACAGCTTTCCTTTTTTTTTTCATTTATGAGCTGGGAGGAGGAAGATGCATCGAAAAGTCACTCGCGAATTTTTTGTTTATAAATTGACTATACTTACCTAATACGTTTTGAGCTATAACTGATAATTTTCTTATGATAGGTATAAAAATATTTTAATTTATGAAAGCCAATTTTATACCAATAGCTTCTGTTCTTATATTTTTTTTTGTTCGATTATAAAAATGTAAAATTCTTTCGAATTTTTTTTTTTTACTGATGTTCATCTGTTCAAAATGAAAGTAAGTATGTATGGTCTTTTTATTATGAAACAAATTATAGGTAATTTTATACGTATGAGAAAACAAAGAAGAGCAAAAAAAAACATTTCATTTATATGTTCTTTAACAAACTGGAAATCATGATTTTGATCTCATTTGAAAATTGATATCTAATTACAACAAATCAGAGACTGAGATATGTATTTAATTTTTCACGTATTATTACATGACTCAATGCCTCCTGAATTTTTTCCATACGAAATCGCATAGTATATGTAATTTCAAACTACTTAATTCACAAACTCGTCTGCGTTTATATTTTTTGCTTCTATTTTTCAAACTAGATTATCTGCTTAACCTATACTTATACCAACACTCTGGTTTTGGCACTCGTGAAGAATTTATTAGTCAGATAGACATTACTACACTACATGAGGGGGGAAATTGTTTGGATATTTTTTAATTAAGAAGTTGAATTAGATAATGGTTGCGCCAACTTATTAATTTATTTCATCTTTCGATTTGTTATAGGTAGGCCTACTTAAACAAAACGTTTGTTTAAATACGAGTATATAACTACATAGGCTGCTTTATTAAATTGTTTAATAGAATAATACCTACTTATTTTGCAATATTAAGCTACCCCAATATTTTGAGCATGCATTTACTTTTTTTCAGGTTAGTTTGGCAGCAGTTCGTTGTTTGATTATTCCGAAGGTCGGTAATGAATAGTCGTTCAGCCATTGAATTTTAATAAAAGGAGCCCTTTATTTGAAGCGGATTACTTCGCAATCTGCCATCTGCTGAAAATGTCTATGCATACGTATTTGCGCCGATGTACAAATTTTCATCGTTGTTACGAGTATTACCCTTCATTCTGTATATTAATTTTTAAAATTGATGCCTATTACCTATGTGAGTAAACTTTATTGAATAGGTAGAGAACAGTTGATTAATTTATAATATTTGGATACCTATTCATGTATATAAGAATTAAATGATTCTATGTCTTACATCTAACAAGAACCCTTCTGATGCGATATGAATTGTATTTTCAATGTATATATTCGAACATATTTAAAATGTAATGATGCGTGTATTTGCACTCTATATACCTGTGGATGAAGTTTACGTGTTGTCTATCCAGATGTAGGTGAACTTTTTCATAAAATAGATAAAATTTCATCAATCTAATCAGTCATAATAATCTAATCATTTCATCACCAAGAGTTTAAACACTTTTAATAGATATAGATAGTGTAATTATAACTGATTGTTTTGGTATAATAATTTTTCGATCTATTATACGCGTGTAGATAGAAACAAAATACATTTTACAGCTTATATAAATGTGGGTATCACATGAAATTGCATTAAAAATTAGATTTATTTTAGATGTGAAAAATTTTACAATCTCGTTCGTTAATAACCATCCAAAAATTGCAATAAATTAAGAGTTACATGTTGGAAATTTATATGATAGTAGCTGAATTTATTTCAAAGAAATAAGTAGGCGTTTTGCCCACATTCGAGTGACAAATTTGAAACGTTGTGAATCGAATAGCGAATACCCTCAATTTCATCCTACCCGTGAATTCTGTGCCTATGGTACCTAACCTCACAAAAGGTGTAGAAAGAATTATTAGCATAAAAGTACGTAGGATCAGTATGACATGAAATAATCGATATTTTCATTATTATAATAAATTTATATGACAAAAAATTGTAGACATAACACGTTACAGAGTAGGAGGTAGGAGTTTATTATTACCAAACATCATCGCCGCACCGGCACGTGGACTACATAAGATTCAAAAATCAGAATACCAAGAAATTCTTTCACGTGGTTTTATAAAACAATCGGTAATGGAGAAATGTAAAATTTTTAAATAGTGGTAACATTGTTAAGACCGCGCTGTCGTTTCGCATACTTGAATTTAAATCTGCTTCAACTTCAACACACCGGTATATGTGTCAAACGCGTGCGTCTGTTGTATGTGGTCTGTCTGGTACAGTATTATTTTGTTGGAAGTTTATTGGTGATTTATTCACGTGAAGTTATAGCTTAAATTGAATTTACAATCGTACAGATGAAAAGACTAGGTTGAATAGCATTCTACACCATTTTATTGATTTTTAAGAATTATTTCCTCAGCTAAGCAGGAAAAGGTACGTATAAATAGCATTCTTGTTTAGGGTGCACGTGTTTCGAGCTATTACAAATTATGTTCAATCTATATCTCGTAGATAGTGCATGTATTTTGTTATAGCTAATTTCGGCATTGCGAAATGCGAATATTATCATTTTCGACTTACTGTCCAACTGTCGCTTTATCTGTTCATCGTTGAAAGGTAAAGGTAAAATTGTCACGGTCACTTATACTTACCCAAATTACAAATTGTTGAATGGAACCGGCAAAATAATTATGATGATTTTTTTAAAGAAAAAGAATAATTGTGTAATATACCGTGTGACCGAGTGATTTTTGCACCCTCTCAGTTTCAATAGTTTAACCTAGTTTGCTATGAAAATTATATGTAAAAGAATGGATCTTGGTTAATATTTAAAAACTAAACTAATTTTATACTTAAAATTTAAATCCGAGAATTTTGTATTAGGTTTTAAAAAAAAATTCGGCCCCAAACTCTGGGGGTGCTAAAATCACTTGGTCACACGATATACGTACACTGTGTCCAAATGATTTTCGCACCCCGGAGTGCCAAATTCCTTACCTTCAAACAGATCATTAATTTATTGTTTCGTTTCTGTTGATTATTTATACAATAGTAAATGATACGAAGAATCACAAAATATGATTTATATTTTTAATATTTTATTTTTTCATTATAAATTAGAAGGAAACAATTTTATAAGGAATCGGTGTTGCTAAATACATTACCTACACAACAGTTCATGAAAAGTTGAAAATTTTAACATATATGAAATAATACAAGTTCTTATCAACTAATCTGCAAAATAACATCAAAAGAGGGCACAGTGTTCACCTTGATAGACCATCTCTTTTTGTAATGCAGAGTTGAAAAACATTTTCTTGCACTCAAAACAGTATTAAAAAAAATGAAGATTAAGATTCAGTTTGGATCGGAATTGACTTCCACGCATGTGCAAAAATATTAATCCTCTAATAAAACTGCGAACATATCAATTATCTAAATTTTTGAAATTTCATAAGTTGATTTTTAGATATTTATTTTTCGTAAGCTTTTCTTTACTTTGAATAACATTAGCCCGTTTAACAGTTTGTAGTATTTAGTTTAATATTCAAATTCAAAAATTTTATTCTGTCTACATGATATCTTTCAAAAATAATTTTGTTATCAAATTGGCTTTATGTTGCTTTTATTCATCCTTGTTTACCTACATCACTTCAAACTACCTACTTACACTTCTGAGAATTTCGTGAAAAATAATTACCCAATAAAAATCGAAATATTGTTGATAGTAGCGTTGATGCGAAAAAGTTTCTGATTAATCGTGAGGAAAATAGTAAACAAAATTAAATTCTCTTCGATTTACAAATTTAATTTACCTATCTACATCTTTTAAATCAAATATTTACTCATTACCATTACAGATATCTACTAATATGCGATTCATTTAAGCTGGGAAATTGAAAAATTGTGCTTGACAAAACACTTTTGATATCTGTGGTTTGAAAGCTTATCAATATGTAATTTACTAACGATCATTCTGATTAGAGCCTTGAAATACAGTCGATTAATCTGTAATCAAGTGAATCAAGTAGTCCTAATATTACACTTTTGTTTCCCTGAAATTTGGTTTGGAACCTTGGGTGTTATAATACCCAACGTGAAAGCTTACCTCTTTTTCAAAGGTCTTGCATCATTCTGTTCAACCACGTGTCGAATGTACGGCCTTTTTTTACAACCTTAACTGTATGGATTCAATTCTCGTTTACAATTTTACCTTTGCTGGTTTGTAATTATATTTTGCTAAATAATTTCAATGCGAATCGTATTCAACTGTTAAATATTCATAAGCAGGTTGTGTTGTATGTTGAAAAATTTTTATAGCACAGTTTTTGTAATTACTCGACGTAGACGAGTATTGATTTTCCAACGTGACGGTGACAGTATGCTGAATCGTGTAGGTATACATTTTAATTATAGGTGATTTCATAAAATTATGCAGCGCCTTTTTGTCATCCTACGGAGATTTTCGGTACATTTCTTCATCGTTGGTGATTAGTCCACCTACTCGATTCGAGCTATTTATAATTAAGAGTAATGTTACCGGATTATCGAGACTTAATTTATTTGCCAGACCAGAAGGTGATTGCGAAATTAAAATCACTTGATAGTAATTTTTTGTGACAGTTTGTAGTCAAAGCACCACTAGGTGTAATTAATCTGGTACTAAATTTTCAAATATCGTTGTTTGGTTGTTTAGTATTTTTTCCTCGTATGATAGAAGTTTTCTATGTTACTTGGAAAAAATTCGTTTTAAAATTTTTCTCGCTGTACGATTATTTTGCTTATCGTTCTGTAGTATACGTCGCTGTACGTTTTTAAACTGCCGCTCGTTCTTACTGATAGTGATAATGAAACTTTATTATCTTTATCACCAATGCCTGCTGTGTACACGATTATACACGCTCGTTGAATATAAGTTTTCAAGTATCGTGCATCCTAGTGATTTGGATTCAATCAGCGCCAAATCAATTTTTGTTAATAATTTTTTAATGCATAGAAGGACTTGAATAGTAATTCTCAAATCAGAAATTACTTTTTTCAATATTTTAATAAATTTACCTAATTACTTCTTAACTAATTTCGACTACATCACAGTTTTTTTATATGTATTTAAAAAAATAATTTTCCAATTGCCAAAAAGTTTTTTGCTCTGGTTGAATCCAAAAATTCCTGCACAGTCATTATTATGGTACGTGAATGCATGTGTTTTATTGGCAATCACATTTTTACTAACGATTTCTATTTTCTATCGTTTCCCAAACATTAGGTAAGAACCTGCGTACACGAGATTACGTACTTCCGTTTTACGTCAAATTTTCGTCACAAAATTCCTTTTTTAACTCTTGAAATAAACCTCGAAACCTACACCTTTAGATTTTTCCAGAACAATAATCGTTCTTCAGAATTATTATTGATGAACTTCGTTTTAATTTTAATTCCGATATAAATAGTTAGTCTCGAATAGTAAATAATTGAGCGAATGTATGTACTTTATACCTATGCGTTAATTTTATGGCGGAATTGTTCCTGTTTAAACGGCCCGTTTTCAATTGAAAAAATTTTATTACTGCGGATTAATATGAAGGAATGGAACGAAAGGGAAAAGCGTACTCATTCAACAATGAGTTCTTATCTGCGTTCATTAACATTTGTGTAGACTAACTAATGATTTGATCAGTTTAATGTATGGTCAAGAGGTTATACTTCGCATGTGCCCGTATACTTGAATTTTTTTCAACATAATGTTTTTATTGTATTAAAAAATAATATTTCATGGAAAAATTCATATCTCGGGTTATGATGATGTAATTTTTTACTTCATCGGAAATGTTTGGTTCGTGCAATTTATGATCGATGGGAGGTTTTTGAAACTAGACTGATGAAGAATTTTTGCTGTTAGTTATAGATGTATTTACTAGCGTAATTAAAATTTTCTCTAAGAATGGATTTTAATTATATAATTATATAATATGAGTAAAAATTTCAAGTTTTTTTTTTCTTTAAACAAAGTCAAAATTATGATTATAATTTGATCTTGATGTCGTGTGACAAGACCGCTAAAAAGTTGTGATAATAAATGGGTATGATGTTCACGACTGGAACCTTTTGAAAAGTTGCATAAAATTCACAAAAATTTTTGAATATACTGGATCGGTTAAACGTTGTAGGATGTTGGTGAATTTTTGTAAGTTACACATACTTATATTTTCATGTCGATATTAAAAAAAAATTTAAGGGCTTGTCAGATTTATTTCTTTGATGAAAAATTTGTCAAATATCAGAGAAAATTTTGATAGTGAAAAAAATATAAAAAATAAAAAATGTTCCAAAAAGTAAATTGAAAAGATCCTTAGTTGAAAAATATTCAAAATTTACAAGGTCTGAAAAATTCAAAAAAATATCTAGAGTTAAAAATTGCTCAAAAATGGAAAAAGGTCAAAAAAGAGGTCTTACTATCCAAATCTCCTCTTTCAGTGTGCCCAACTTGCTCCGTTCCTGTATTGGTCCAACATGTCCTTACACATTGCCAAAGATTCATACATTTTCGCCGCACTCTGTCACTGTCAGCTACACCTAGGAACCTTCTTCAAAATGATGAAGCAACCATTGATCGGCTCTTCCTTTTCCTCAAACAGTCTGGCTTCCTTGCACTAATTTAACTTATTTTCCGTTCCTCTGGCCTTTGTAGCTGTGCATGACATGTAAATAAAGGTTAAGGTTAAAGTTAAGGTCAAAGAAAATTAAAAATGTACTAATTGAGAAAAATCAAAAAATGTCCGAAAATGGAAAATTGTTCAAGAACTGAAAAATGTTCAATAATTAGACAAATCAAAACAAATATTTTTATTTCAAAGTGGGTATTGTACTAACAATAAATAGATAAGTTCATATTGCACTATGGACGAAGGTAGGGCTGCGAATTGGTGCCCGTTTAGTCACTATTTTTAATTCGAGTGTACGTTATTCCCGAATTCTGTCGTGTGCAACAGGATCGGTAGAGGTTGAGGAAGAGGCAGAGGAGCAGATTGTCCCCTACCCCAAGATTAGGTTCCTGATATGGCTAGAAGATTCAAATTGTAGGTTTTAAAACTTTTCACAATTCTAATTAGATTTTTTCAAATTAATTTTAATTTTTTTTTTCAAAATTTTCATTGGATTAAAAAAAATTGGAGGATATGTATGTATTTAAAATTTAGAGGTATTTTCAATTTTTGAAGGAACAATTTTCGCCTAGGTTTTTTTTATGGTTTGAAGAGAAAAAAATTATACTTTTCGGAGCCAATAATACTATATTTTGTGATTTGAGAATCTTTGGAAAAAAAAAATTGAGGATGAAAAATTACTCAAAAAAGAAAAAAAAATAAGAAATGTCCAAACATAATAATGGTTCACAAGTAAAAAAATATCTACCTTACGATTGAAAAAAATTCTCAAAAATGAAAAATGTTTAAAAATCACAAATATCCAAAAATGTGAAAATTTTTCAAAACGAAGAAATTTGCGAGTTAAAAAAAAACTTAGAATGAAAGATTGCTCAAAAATTGAAAAATGTCTAGAAATGAGAGAAATAATTATGAATGAAAATTTGTTTGATTTTTTTTTTGTTTAATTTTGATTCAGAGTATTTCTATTAATGTTAATAATGGAATCAATTATATATGTGTGCTGTTGGTGGTTTTATGCTTTAAAAAGTAAAGAAATTTTTTTCATATTTTTAAAACAAAGTACAGGCATTTAATTGACCGTCTACTTGACAATTGAAGGAATCTAGAATTACGCAAAAAGCTCGTTCAAGTAGATTACATCCCTTTGTTCATTCTTTTTAGCTATGCTGCTGAATGTCTGTAATATCGAAATAAGTTTATTACTCTTTTACATTTCAAAAGGCGACAATGGAAAAATTCACCGTAATTTATTGAAAATAACGAAACCAATAATACTCGTATAAACTCATCGTTTGCAATGCGCTTGTGAGTTATATTTATATTAAAATCAATAATTATCGACCTGAAATAACGGCGAAAAAATCTCATAACTGTCTCACCGAGCCGTTTTACGATAATTCTTTATCTGCGGGTGTGTTTTAATTACCTCGTATTCTGTTTTACGTCCATCACTCGAACGGAAAATTTAATTCGAGTGATTGAATATAATTTCAAGTTCAATAACAATTTTCCGTTATGTATGAATTTTTTTCAATTGTTCCATTAATTAATGACCGAATATTAAGGAGTCCACTCAGTTCATAATGCGTTAATTTCTTTAACGTTTATTGTACTCGTTTTAAAATACGATGGTACTTTCGGGACTACTTACTTGTCAATTTAAACGTCCATCTAAATTTTAATTTATCATTTAGGTCTTTCAATAATAGCACAATAGTAAAATTTTATATTTCGTATATGAAGCTTAATTGGCACGTACGACGGCGTCGGTCGCGAACACCGTGAAATAACCCAAAATGTTGCGTCATGTATTCACCGATATTCCAGTAACCGTATGGGGTAATTGTAATTTCGAACCGACAGTGTTACCAACGTACGACGTTGCGCGTGAAATACTCGCTCTCGTTGGTGCGCTAACTAGTTACTATTATGAACGTTCATTGGTCGTTTTATGACATCGGTTAGGTTGGAAAATTTCTTTTTTTTAATTTAGATTTTTTTTTTTTTAATTAAAGAATTTTTCAATTTTTATGGAAGTACATTATTTTATTCGAAATTTCTTTAGTAGAATTTATATTACTTTTGTTGCTATGTGATGGTGACCTCTTTATGGGTTTAAAACTCGAAACCCAGTAACAGGTGGTTTCCGAAATAACCGCCAATTTATGCCATTATTTTCGTAGTTTGAAAAATCATTGGTAAATAGGTCAACTTCGGTATTAACGATTTTACCAAGTTTTCAGTGAAGACCTACATGAATACGATCATTCAATGGTAATAGTATACCGTGCAATCCATTGAACCCCGAGCACGAAAGCATCAAATTTCCTACTTTGAAAAAAAAAGTTGTGATTATGTGTTGGTGACACTGTTTCATGGTCAAGAGCCCAACGAACAAAAGTGAAGTTAATTTTTTATTCATTTTTTGCTCATTACTTTTCACTGTAATACAGTGCCACCAACATCTAATCATAACCAGAGTAGGGAGTTTGACCCTTTAGTATTTGGGGTTGGATTGTATTGCTCCGAGTTGAAATATCCTCAACACGTGTCCTTAGTAACCTTAATGTCAACCTCCTCCCATCCATTTGAGTGAAATACGAGATCACATTAATTCGAATTGCAATCGTGAGTACAATGCTGGCATTTGCGTTTGTGTTCTTATCGCACATGGAATGCAACAGTGGCATAACTCAAAAAGCAATTTTTCCAGTTAAAAGATTTCAGGGAAATTTTATGGTGTCTATTTTCAAATTTCAAATGGTATAATGTTGAATATGTACGCTCATTATGTATAACAATTTGGATGCGGTATTATCTCTCTATATATTAAAATCAAAATAAAATCGGTTTTGAGATGCGCGCGCATCCTTGTTTTGAATAGTAGGTATAAAAGTTATATAAAGGATAGCAGGTATACAAAGGAAAAAAAGGATGTAAATTTTAATAAAAGCTTTGTACATGCACAAGGGTAAGTCATAAAATTGTTTTGAGTTGCAGGTATAACAAGTATAAAGGATAGCAGGTATACAAAGGGAAAAAAAGGTGATAAACCTCAATAGAAGCTTTTAAAATTGTTTAAAATGGCAGGTATACAAAGGTATAAAGGGGGGAGCCCATCCTGAAAGGAAGAACTCTTGGTGGGGTGACAAACAAGAATAAATTGGGTTGTGCAGTTTGGAATGTAGCAGTACTTGTCTGATAAAATAACTTTTTTTTCTTCATTTAATTTTTATTGCGAGCCCCGAAGGGGCGAGGAGGCACTAGTACCAATTGAAAATTGAAAACTGCCTCCAAAATTGTTCCTTGTTGCATTCCATGTGTAAGTGTTATTTTTCTAAAAATAACTAGTTTTCAGGTAATCCTTTCAGACCACACCGATGGTATTTATGCTCAGATAATTCACACGAGTATGTTAATCATTAAGATTAATTACCTAGTTTGAAATTTACCGGTCTTGTTTCCATGCTTTTCTGTCGGCGTGCGTAAATTTAAACAATTACGTTTACGAGTGCTGGTATATCATTGACAACTTATGTCACTTTTCGTCGGTCTTATCTGCGTAGTGCGTACTCATTTAGGTACACAGACGGCTGATAATGAATCGCGTACATTTATGGTGCACATGAATTAAGAACACGACACAAATTCAATTATATTTTTAGATCATTTTCAGCAGTGTTGAAAATGCATCTGTACTCTCGCTTTTATGTTAATTAGATTTCTTTCCTTTTATTTTATTTTAAGTTATAGCACTCCAAAGAAAAGAATACGTATAATATCGCGAGTCAAATGATTTATTATTTTTAGTTTCTATGAAAAAAAAATCTAATCGAAAGACCTAATATTGTGTAATGTGTACTAGTGGTGGTTTGAAAATTCCCTATTTCGATGATTTTTCCTCCACTATACGTGTGCGCATAGATCATAGAAATAGTTATCTTTACTAAGGAATAAACCACGAAAGAATAATTTTAATTGCAGAGAACGCCATCAGCCCTACCAGTGATTATGATTTATCATAATTAATGTAACTAATTGTTTCACTCTGTTATTACTACTTGGTAACTAATTTCTTTGACTGAGATGTGTAGCATAGCTATTTATATGCAACGTATTGTAATAGATTTCCAGGTACAATTCCTACAGAAATATTTATTTGAAAATAATCCCATGAAAATTGGCGAAAAAATTCCAAATTCATGATATTCGCTTCAATGTATTCTGTATTTTCCTAACCTAATGCAAAGACAATTCTGTATTTAGTGTACAAGTACATAAATTAATAAAAAATCGAAATCACGCGTTTTACATGCTATCAGCGAGACAAGATTATGTAACTAAGGTTGTTATGAATATCTTATGCGTGTCCATTTATTCATCGCATCGATATTCTCAAAGTAATAATTCTTTTCGGAATTCAACCTGTTTAGATTTTCAAAGACCAACTTTGATTTTGAAGGGTGGGTTTGGGAGAGTTATGGAGGCATTGGTCAATTAAAGATTCAAAGAGCCTGTGTTACACGAGCCTTTTAGAATTTTTTGGTTACTCTGCTGGCATATCCAATTATTCGAAAAATTACTCGAGAATTGAGAAGTATTAAGAAAATATGGAGTGTGAAAAATATTCAATCATAATAGCTATGAATTTCGACATTTCTGTGAAGCTTGCACGGCTTGGTCGAATAAAAAATATTTAAGCAAACATGCCAAATTACTGGAACTGAGTTTTTAACTGGGACTTGCTTAGGTTTGCAAATAATGTTGCTAATACCTTTATGATTACACGCCACAACCAATACCTGGTCTGAAAACCCCTACGCTATCTCTTCCAAAACCACCCAAGAAATTAAATTTGGTTCAACATGATTTGAAGCAACAAAATAATTTATTTCATTAAAATGATCATAGTTACTTAAAAAAATGGAAAATAATAAAGTTAAATTAAAAAAAAATTACAAATATAATAAAAAAAATTAAATCTTTAATGAAAGCATATGGATTAAGATTAATTATATCGATATTATTATTATTTCCAGAACAAATGTATTCTACATAGGGCTCCTCAAATTATCTCCAAATTTTTACGGATCCATTTTGACCCTATTTGAAGAGCTCATATTCTGGTCATCAGCCAATCCAACATGCAAAGTTTAACCTTTCTAGGTTGATTTGGTGAGAAGATATGAAAGATTCATGAAATTTCCTGTAGTCATTTCTCCTCCAAAAGCGGTTTTTTGTCCCAACTTCCCTTCACATTCATTTTGGAAACTAAAATCGGAATAAGTTAGTCATTTAGGTTCATTCAATCATATGACACCGCAATAAAAAATTTTCGACGTTGCATGTACCCCCACCATATTTTGAGCTCAATACCCCCTCCTCCCCTCCAATATTATGTGTGAGGGGGAATTTAGAGTATAGTGTACTTCTTATTTCCAATAATCATATGTGTTCATATTAATTACATTTTTACTAATTTGAGGCTCCTCAAGTTCTACTCAAATTTTGATAATCCGTCATTTTTGATCCATTTTGACCCAAATTCAAGAACTCATATTCTGGTCACCAATTAACTTCACATACGAGGTTTAACCTTTGTAGAATGATTTGGTGAAAATATATGGAAGATTCTAAAAATTTCATGATTCAAAACTTCCTTAAAAAACCATTTTTTGCTCTAACTTCCTTCCAAAATGTATGCAATTTATTATTATTATTATTGCTCTAGGGCGAAAAACGAGCACGTCGAGCAGTGATAAACACCTCCTCCTCCTTCCTACACGCACGCGACAATATATCAAACAGTTAAATCTTTTTATGACCTAGCTTTGCACCAACCATTAGAAAATTGGTTAGATCACTGTACGTCCGATGAAATCGAATTCATTTTCAGTAGTTTTTGTTCGCTATTCAAACTCGATTATTTGGAATCCTTATTAGTTTCTTCTTGTTCTTCTCACGTTTAAATTGAGTAATTATTTATCTGTGATTGAGCTGCCAATTTTTGCGCTGATCGTTGATAAATTAATAGTCTGCACTGTATTATAGAAGGTAGCCGTTTTATCAAGTTATATAATTTTTTTCAAATATGAGTAAGCGAGATGAATCTTTGAAATTTTTAATACAAGAAACGTTAATTTTTCTAACCGGATTAAGGTTAAAATATATTCGTTATGTAAGGAAGCAAATTTTGAGGAGGGGGAATTTGGTATTTGGAAGTGGTAAGCCCCTCCAAATCCTCCTCCTGTTTCCGCCTATGGACACGATGCACAAAAATGCATAAGAGAACATGCGAACACAAATGTAAATTAAATTCCTATTCACGATGACAATTCCGAATTGCCATCGTGAATATTTGTGTTCGTATGTTCTTTTATGTATTTTTTTTGCATCGTGTTGCGGTTGCTTGTAACCAGAAATAGCTAATTTCCAAGTAATCCTCACTGTCACCACCAATGATATTTTAGTTCAGGTAATTACACGAATGTGTTAATTATCGAGATTAATTACCTTGCTTGAAATTTACCGGTCTTATCTCAATACTATTTTGTCGACGTGAGTAAATTTGAACGATTATACTCGCGAGTGGTGATCATTGATAACTCATGTCTCGTCCGTTTATCTGCGTAGTGCATGGTCATATAGGTATGCAGACGTCCGATAATGAATGGCGTACATTTATAGTACACATGAATTAAGAACACGACACAAATTCGATTATATTTTTAGATTATTTTAACACTGTTAAATGTATATCATTAATCTAGCTTTTATTCCGTTGTTAATTAGATTTAATTGTATTTGTGTAGGTACCTTTTAAGGTTGTAACTTGTAAGCTCTTATTGATTTTTGTTTAACGTTCGATTTTTTTTTTTCATTTTGTTTTAGGTTAAATAAACAGCAATATAGGACTCGAAAGAAAAGAATATAATATGGTGAGTAGTGATGTATTATTTTTCGTTTCTAATAAATGATGAAATAAATTTAAAATGGAAATGCCTAATATTATATACGAGCGATAGTTTGGAAATTTCCTGTTTCGACGAATTTTTCGTCCAACTGTGTAAACACGGATCATAGAAATTGTTATCTTTATCATAAAGTAAACCGCGAAAGAATATTTTTAAATGCGGAGAACGCCACCAGCCCTGATAAAATTACTGTTTGATGAACCTAAAGTAACAGTCGAATAGACCTGTATTGAATTAAAATCACGCCTTTTGCATGCCGTCAGCGACGCAAGATTATCTAACTTTAGGTTGTTATGGATACCTTGTACGTGTTCATTTATTCATCGTATCGATATTTGCGGAGTAATGACTCGATGGTAAATTCAGCTTGTTTTGATTTTCGAAGGCGAACTCTCATTTGAAGCAGAGTTGTATATGAGGACTATAAGTTTAGCATCAGATATAGTTTTGTAACTTTGGATAGTCTAGTAGGCCTACTGAGTGATTTCTTTTCCAAACTTGTAAATTTACTATCTTTCTTTTTTTTTTTTTTAATATCGTCAATTGTATCACAATTGTAGAAGCCCTATAGGCAAATCGCAAGTAAATATTATTACCATGCAGTTAGTTAATTGAAATACCTGTGTGTGGCGCTGGCCTTCCAGTGTTTTTTGACTACCCTGCTGGTTTATGCAAGTATCCGTAAGGTTCTTTGAAAATTAAAAATTAGTTGAAAAATATGAAGAGGGAGATATATTTAATCATAATAGCCATGAATTTTGACATTTTGTAAAGCATTGCGTACCTTGGTCCAGTAAAAAATATGTAAAAATGCGGCAGTTCATTACAATATTATAACTTTAGGGAGAAAAAAAAAACAAACACCGATGAACAACTCCATTTCTTCCCTACACTCACACGCATCCAGACATCAGAAAGTAAATGACTTAGCCTTGCATCTTCCAAAACAAAATTTTGATTACGTCGTTAAGACGTCCGAAAAATTTGAATTTATTTTTAGTATTTCAGTTCGGTATTGAAAGTCTCGGTTATCTGAAAATTTTAATTTCTGTCTCTTCCTCCCACGCTCAGATTGAGTAATTAGTTATTTACGATTTCTGAAAAATGAACTAATTGGTTGATATTTTATTGGTGTTCGATAAAACATCAGTGCATGTTTTATCTTGCTGCAATTAATTTTTGTTTTATGTTGGAGCTAAAATGAGTGATGATAATTCAGTCTCAGTTTGCACTTCGCTGCTCTGATACGATATTCAAAATTTTTTTCCACACATTTTTCATATTTAATGATCGGATAATTATAAGTTGTTCCATTAAGGTGAAATGGCATTATGCGAAATTAATAAATCAGCGTTGTTGACTCCGAAGTGAGTGATGGTTTGTTGGAAATATGAAGCATTGAAAAATATGACGAGTTTTTGCAATGCTTTGCTTAAAATTTGATTGATTTCAATAATCATTCATAGGACAGTGGGATTTTGGTCAATTTATTCTAATATTAATGTTTAAGTATGAAAAAATATTGAAATAATTTTACAAATGTATTGTGTAAGTAGTTTAAAAACAACTCTTAAGAGATGTTCCAAGGTCATACTTTGCTTGAAAAATATTTTCAATGCTCCAGTGAAATTTCAGCTTAAGATCACGTTTTTTGTCAGTATTTTCTAATTTGTCTCTCCCTTAAAGAGATATAGTTCCACAGTATTACATATTATAATATTTGATTTTACTATGAATATAAATTGAACCTCTCCTCCCACCCCTCGGTGAGGACTCTCGAAACCAAGTCTAAGTATAACTGTCATCAAAGTTTTTTTTTTTTTGTTAAATAATTCATGATACTTTCACCAACTTTCCTAACCCATGTGCTTCTCCTGTATTGTGAGCCATAGCCTTCCATAAGAGTTTTTTCCTTTTCTTACGAATGATGCATTTTAAGAAAAAGGTAATGCAGTGATGAAGTAATCTTCATTAAATTTTCCACGAAGAAGTTCTCATTAATTTCCTTATAAATTTAATATAGGTGGAATTGGAGAGATGCAGAGTAATATTAAAGCAGTTCCTTACTAAAACTGAAGAGCATTTGAAAACTCATCAAAAATGCTTGTTTATTAAGGTGCTGCGTATTTATAGTGATGAAATTTTTCTTCAACTGTTTAGCTGTGCTTCTCCCCCTCCCCCTCAAAGTGTTCCTTCAGACCCTAAATGAACCTCCAAACAATTCCAGCTTAAAAAAATAAGGCTATAGTACAGGGAAATAAGGATTGAACCTGGAAAAAAGTGGTAGTGAGCTGGATTTCACATTATATGTGCTGCATGGTGTCCTTAACATGGTATAAAAAGTTGTCATCCCTACGGGCTGAGCTAACGCCAGGAGGGGGCAAAAACTCCGCAAAAAACAGTTTTTCAACTGTTTTTTGCTAATATCTTCGAAAAAAAGGGTTCTACGTCAAAATAAATTATATCAAAAAATGTTCCCCATTAAATTTCCTACGGAATAAGTGAGACAGTTTTCTCAAAAAGTCATTAGTAAGCTCAAAATGGGGAGGTCAAAATATACCAATTTTTAGAATTACCTTTCGAAAATCAGTTCTTTGTTTATATCTTCTATATGGTGCGTCCTACGCAAAATTGTTGATATTGAAAAATATTCCTCGTTCAATTTTCTATAAGGTACCTGAAAAACTTTTCCGAAAAAGTCATAAAAGGGCCCAAAATACATTAAATTTGGAAAAATTTATTCATATGTGTTCGTATCTATTATCAAGTGACCTATGCAGGTGATAAAGATGAACAAATAATTTTTACTGATGATTCCCCTCCCCTTTTTCCTCACTCCTTCAGAAATCTTTCTCCAGATTTACATTATAGAACAAAAAAAAACTACTGATATATTTTGAAATATTTGTTCTACCATTTTTTTCAGGTTCGGTCAAAAAATGAGTTTATTTCCCTATACTACTACTTGAGTTGAAAATTTTAAAAAATTTGAAATCTCCAAAGAAAAGAATTAAAAATAATTTATTGGCAAAATTGTTTTCGTTCGAATTTCGTGTTTAGTATTTTGATGACCCCTCAACCCCCCCCCCCCCCAAAAAAAAAGATAAAACAGTTTTTGTCAGAATAGGAAAAGTTTAACTTTTTATTAAAAATTTATTGCAAAAAGTCTATTTTGTGCATATTTTTAAATTAATTGAAAAATTGATTGTTTATGCGTGTAATTCCTAATATAAGCCTAATAATAACACTTGGAGACTCCATAAAAAAATTTCAACAATTTTTTTATTGTACATCATGGTCATCATGAATTTTCAAATTGCGTATGTTTCATTTATATCTTGATAATTTTATTATATCTTGAGAAATGCAAGAAATTGCTGATCAAGGTCAACTAAAAAAATTGTTTTTGAATATATTTTTGTAAAAAAAAAAAAAAATGGAATTGACTCGTCATAAGAGTGCCTAGCTGCCTACTGATGGGTGTTATGTGTATTTGTAGCTTCAATATGCAGCCTCCTCCCACTTTTCTTCCATAGATCTTTTTCGTGATATTAATTCGAAAAATATAATTTTTATCAGATGGTTCATAAAGTACAACTGTAAATTCGGGTGATTAACGAACCTTGGTGTTACTAAAAAATTGAATTTGAAAGTGGAAAATGATAGTGAAATAAATTATTTTGTTGCTCAAAATCATATTAAACCTGATATTTTTTATTTTTTTATTCAATTTTACGTTCAATTGCAAATAAATTATCTGGTTTATTAATAATATTATTTTCTTTATTTTTAATTTTAATTTTTTCAGTCATAAGAGCTGTTCAATTTTAAAGTGTAACAGTGATTTAATTTTTTTTTTTGGTCTCGAAAATTTGAAATAAAACTTGTTAATTTATCTCTGGTAATTATGTTCAGAATCATCAAAGAAGTAATGCCCTCTTCCCGCTTTTTCATATTCTTTGAATACTTTTCATCTATTCGTTATCTAATCGAAATAATAATTCGTTTGAAAAAAAAAATTAAATTGTTCATTCACAATGTGTGTCGTGAAATTGGGAGTGGAAGCGATTTATAAGACCTAAAAAGGGAATCACGACAATAGGAAGGGATGGCGACACTAAGAGAGGAAGTAAAAAAAAAGGTGAAAAAAAAAGGTTTCTACTTAATAAAGTTATAAGTTTATGAAGGTATATTTATAATTTAAGTATTCATAAAGGTTATAGTATACAATTGTTTTTATTTTTTAGTCGCTGAGTTGTCCTCCGTCGCTTCAGGTTTACTTCGATCTAAAACAAAGTATAGAAAAGAACACGTAAATCCACAGGGATTTAGTGAGTAAAACTAACTAATACTAATCTACTAATGACGGCGGCGGAGGAACAAAAAAAAAACGAGAAACCTACGGTCAACCTTTAAATATGATAGATATTAAAATAAGTTACTCACTTGTTCAGTATTCATATTATTGAGATTTCTGCGAGTTTGTTGTCCCAAGTCGAAAGTAAATAAAGAGTAATTCGGAGCTGTCGTTTAATTTAGAAAAAAGCGAAAACAATGGGGACGTGGCCAATAGTTTTTTATAATAATTGCTTAGGAATAGCGCTTAGCGCTATTTCTAAGGTCGAGAAATCGTATTTTTCGACACTGGCCCCCCGGAAAAGGTCCGGAAGGAGAAAGGCATACAAACTAATTAACACGCCGTAGCTTAGAAGGCACCAAACAATCTGGATCACGATCATTTGAAGAGTTATTATCAGGAGAAGGAACTTCCAGAGGGCAAAGATGGTTAATGGGCCGCTGAAACGTTCTACCACCTTCTTGCACGAACGCAATCGCTTTCCTGTCGTTCAAACGTAAAATTTTACCTAAGCGCCACTGAGCTCTAGGAGCAGAAGGTTCTTTAATAAGTACCACATCACCAATTCGTGGTTCAAAGGGCACGGAACCTTTTTCGATACGATGAGTCGCAGTGTGTTTCTCGCGAAGAGAAGTCAAATACTGAGAGCGAAACACGCTCCAAAAACTTTCCAATACGTTCAAAATCTGGCGCCAACCCGATATCAAATTTTCTGCCGAGGAAGATAACTTCTCTGGGATCTCTATCGATCGACCAGATGGACGTAACAAAAGAAAGTGTGCGGGGGTCAGGGGGGTAGTCAAATCATCCGAAGAGACATAAGTAAGAGGTCGTCCATTAACTATACTTTCGACGCGACATAGCGCAGTTAAAAATTCAACATAATTTAGAAAGGCGAACCCATAAGATTTTTTAAGAGCCATTTTAACATTGGCAACTAAGCGTTCATAAGCGCCGCCATACCAAGGTGACTGAACAGGAATAAATTTCCAATCTATTTGATTTGCAATGAGATAGTTGCGTATACGAGGATCGTAGATTTCTACTTTATCACCCACTAAGGGCTGGATGAACCTAAAAGTCGACGCATTATCAGAGATAATGAAACGAGGAGTCCCGCGGCGATCTGCAAATCGCGAAAGACAATTTAAAAATTCATAAGCGGATAGGTCTCTCGCTGGCTCAAGATGTACCGCTCTTGTGACTAAACAAACAAAAAGAACTCCATAGGCCTTTACCGCATAACCGGCCTCGCTCTTGATCGTTAATGGACCGAAATAGTCAACGCCGGTGTGGGTGAAAGGAATTGATCGATAAGCGCGATATAAAGGCATTGGAGGCATACCAGGTAACTGATAGCTGCCTCCAGACCAGTAACGGCACGTAACACAATGATGTAAAACTGACTTAATTTTTTGACCACCTTTAACAATCCAAAAACGTTCACGTAATAGCGCGAGCATATGTGAATAACCAACGTGGTGATTCACGATATGTATTTTCTGCAGGAGAAGGTACGTAATTGCGCTATCGCGTGGTAGTAAAATCGGGTGAATAGTATCGAATGGTAAGTCAGTGTTTTGAAGGCGTCCTTTACACCTGATGAGACCATGATTATCTAAAAATAAATCAATCTGAGTATTAGGTTGAATATTCTTTTGCAGACACGCGAACTCTCTTCCAAAATATTTACGTTGAAGTTCGCGCAGAAAATGGGTCTCAGCGAAACGAAATCTCTCTATGTAACTCAAAGGTTTAATAACTGGTTTTAATCCAAATCTAAAGAGATACATAAATATTCGAATGTACGCATTATAGCTTCCGAAATGTTTTTCGAGTTTATCTGTCAAAATCCCGGTGTACTTCTGTGCACTAGCAACAAACGCAGTGACGGGAGTATGATAAATCGATGTAGTGTCTGGTGTATTAGGCCAAAGATTGTCGTAAGGTAGCCAAGTTGGACCTTTCCACCAGAGAGAAGTTAAAGAAGAAGCTCGAACGCCGCGAGTAGCGACGTCGGCCGGATTACACTCAGTAGGAACATGACGTACAGTTAGGTTAGGTGAACGACGAATTTCGGAAAGCCTATTTTGAACGAATTGTGGTTGTACTGCTGAGGAATTTAGCCATTGCAATATAGTCGTAGCATCCGTCCATAATACAGTAGATTCGATCTTGAGGTCCAACTTAGACGTCAAGAAATTGGACGCTCGTTTTCCAATGACTACGGCCATAAGTTCTAGACGAGGAATGGATAACTCTTTAAAAGTCATAGGAAACTCAGAAGTATTATTGCTATTTTTATTCGAAATCGGCGTTTTTGGAGCCGCACGAGTTTTTGCATAAATTAAAGCAGAGTCGAAAAAGCCAGAAGTTGGTTCGGCAAAGGCAAGGTAGGCTGCGCATGCATACGCGTCTTTAGACGCGTCACAAAACACGTGAAGGTTAATTTTAACATTTTCTAAAGTCGCACAAACTAATCGTGGAATGCTTATCTTTGAGATATCACTTGCTTCAGAAAATAATTTTGCCCAACGGGCTACAAAATTCGGAGGTAAAGGACTGTCCCAATCGTACTTATTACGCCAACAATCTTGTATAAAAATTTTGAGGTGTAAAGTACATGGTCCAAAATAACCCATAGGGTCATAAATAGAGGCGTAAAATTTCAACGCGGATCGTTTTGTAACAGAGGAAGGAGAATTTTCGGAATTATCAAATTTTATAGAAAGCGTATCATGAAAACGATCCCAATAAACACCTAAAATCGAAATTTTCTTGTCGTTGGCTTCAATCCGCGGAGCGTTGATAGCTCGTAAAAATTCAGAATCATTAGAAGTCCAATCACGAAGATTGAACGAGGCGGATTTTAGCTTCGTAGTAACAGAATTGTATAAATTTACAGCGGAGATAGTATCTCGAACGCTTACTACTAAATTATCTACATAGAAGCGGCGTCGCGCTAATTGACACCACTCATTTTCGGGAACAGTCGCGAATAGTTCTTGTAACACCATATTCAAAAGAAATGGTGAGGCAATCACTCCGAATGGAACTCGACAGAAACGATAAACAACCAAATTTTCTGAAGAAGGAGGCTTTTCGACATCTTTAACCCATAGAAATCGTACCACATCTCGGTCGACTTCATTCAAACCAACCTGTAAAAAAGCTTTCTCGATGTCTGCAGTTAAGGCAACCGGATATAAGCGAAAATTAAGAATTAAGCCAACTAAATCTTCTAATAAAACCGGTCCAGCATGTATTAATTCGTTCAACGAATTTCCAGCTTTGGTTTTTGCAGAAGCATCATATACTACGCGAATCTTATTATTACGTAAAGTTGCCCGATGCGGCAAATAATGAGTCAAATAAGGGGTCGTTTTTGGCGCTTGTTCGATTATTCCCAAGGCTAATTGTTCTTTGAGTACGTCATCGTACCTACTAAGCAGTTCCGCATCTGATCGTTGAAAAAGTGATTTCAATCTGGCCATACTCATACGAAAATTAGTAGGAAGGGAAGGTTTTTCGGACTTCCATGGCCACCGTACAATATATCGATTATTTTCGAATCTGACTGTATCTCTAAAATTTTTGAGGACAAAGTCGTCCACACTGTTTGTCTCGGCTAACCGAATACCTAACACGTCTAAGGACCAAAGGTTATTGAGTAGGACAGTGAAGTCTGGGTTAAATCTACACTATCGCTACATAACAAGATGGAGGTTTGCAAATTACGAGAACCGGGAATATCTAGACAAGGGTAAATGGGGCCAGTAGGCACCCAGCCAAAGAGAGATTTACGTAAAATTATATCATTTACACGTTTAATTTCACCCGAAAAGAATTCAAACTGATGATCATTACCAATAATAATTTCTACAGGCCGTCTTTGTTCGGAAAAAATTTCGGGGTCTGCGTACGTCAAGTTACGAGGTAAAATCTCTCGAACAAGGGACGCGGGTGGGGTGGTAACCATATCACCTGTAATACACGGCGTTGACATAAAAGGTAAAGTTTTAGACGCTGTTTTATTACGTGACGTAAGGGTAAGCATATTTCCCCAGATTTAATAGAACGAATTTCTGAGGAACCAAAAACGCATAAATTTAAATGCATATTTTTAGATGGGTTCAAATTTGCTTTTCGTAGTAGCGAACAATCCACGTAGGAATGCTCACTACAAGAATCAAAAACTCCCCGCACGTCAATGTAATTAGTATAATTTAATTCTAAGTACCCAGTAAAAGTTTCAAGAAACGTACCAGCTTTGTTGCGGCGATCTTGACGAGGTCTCACTTTCGGCGCAAACTTAATGCCACCTCCTGAACGCCGCTTAACTAATATCAAGTCGACACATAACTCGATGCGATGTCCGATTTTGCGACAGTATGAACACTTGGTGCCCTTTTTTGGGCATAAGAATGCGTATGTCCAGGTTTAAGGCATGTAAAACATAGCCCTGCATTTTGTAGACACTCGCGCCTCGCTATAAAACTAGGGAATTTCCGACAATCCTGACCCCTATGCGAATTTTTGCAAAAAACGCATAAGCCACTCGGAATTGTGGAAGATTCCTTCGTCGAGAGACTAGAAGTCGATGGACCACTCACCAAAGCCGCTGCTAGATGTGGACTCGGAGATGCAGATGTTGTACTAGAGGACAAATAATTGTCTGCAAGCTCATCTAAACGAACAGCGTTAGTTAACGCTTTCATGAGTGTTTCCAACGAATAGGTCTCCGTGCCACCTAACTCTCGAAAGACTGAATGTAATGTGGTTCGAGAAAATTTCCCGAGAATTTTACGTTCCAAAAACTCTTCGTCTATGGAAGACCCACAAGCAATTAAGTGTAGGTTATTGTTCGACTTGGAAGGCTGATCTAACGTAGGTTGTTCTCCAGTAGAAGTACATTGATTGGTAGGAGGGACCGTCGAAACTGATTTGGAAGAGGATGTTCCCTCTTCGAGCTCTTCTGTGTCGTCAAGCGTTTCACAAACCAAAAATGAAGTAATCGCGTCGACGTACGCTCGCATACGTATAGTAAGTTCAAAAAGTTTAGACTTGGCAGCATCGTCTGCTCCATCGCCTAAAGAAAATTTATCTATGACCGATAGGAATCTTTTCGACTGGTTTTCCGCCTCAACCAATGCACCGTTTCTTATATTAGAAGCAACAGCTTCCACTAAATTCTCGAGTTCAGAGAGCGATGAAGGAACAGGATCTTCCTAAGAAGGAAAATTACATATGTGTAATGAGAACAGGAAAAGAGTAAGATAAGGAGAAAAAATTACAGGTACACTAGAAAAGTAAAGCGAATGAGGTTAGGTTAAAGCAGGAATAGACTCGTTACCAAGTTTTGAGGATCCTCATTAAATTAAGTACCATATTAACCCTGCTAAAGGGTTCTACCATATGTCACGGCGGAGTTCACACGTCGGTACCGCCCATTTATCCGACGTCGATCATGCGCGACTCAAATGAGTCTTATAGACCGCGTGACCTCGGCCCAAATAACGAAAAAGACCCAATCCACCATAAAAGTTACGTAGGCGCATAAAAGAGTCAGAATGTCCCTCGAGTGGCTCATTCTGTAAATTTCTTCGAAACGACCAAATGGCCCAAAAGGTTTCGAACAAAAATTTTCCCTTTAGCTGAAAAGCTGTAAGGGAACCGCGTAACATTCCCGCTCGCAAAAGGTCACGGAGCTACTCACTACGCGGTAGAAAAATCGCTTCACTATAAAAGCATTAAAAATGAGTAAAAAAGAAAGCGTATTTCAAACAAAACAAAGAAAAACAAAATTTTATTCATTTTTCCGAAACAAAGTCCAGAGTCGTGCTACTCATTACCTATATCATTATTCAAAATATAGAAGTAACGCAGTGCACGAAAATATGGTTCCCGTTTAGCCGGAACCGACGCTGGAACTACACACATACACGCATTTCAAAAATACCTGTACACTACGAGTTCCCATTTTACTCCGCGCAAGAGTAAAATGAAGAGGCAAAAGAACACGTAATCGCCGTAAATCCTGCCCCATATCAGAATAGACGGGACAAACGTGATCATTAACCTCCAACTTTCGATAATTGAAGTAATTATCGAGTTATGGTGGATTTTTCCGATAATAATCGGATGAGTAGGTAGGCGCTACATTCAAACCTACCTAACGCACGATCCAGAAATGACATATGGCATTTTATTTAAATAACAAATAAAGTAAAATGTTAATACCAAATTTCTGCTTTAACTTAAACTAGGTCAGTTCGTTGACCTCCACAGTGTACCATATCCGCGTCCATTCGATCCTTGGCTGGCAAAACTGAGCGAAATAAGATCCGGATCTAAAGTAACGTCGGCGCCGATACCGTTTCAAATTGATGTAACGAGTCAAAATGCTTTCCATAATCCTTACGCATAAAACGAAATCCCTGGATCGAATGGAAACGCAGTAAAAGATAGATATCTCCTTTACAAACAAAACCGGAACCTATAGAACATAATCACTCGAGAGAAGATTACTATACCTCCGCGCACGTTGTATATTAATTAATTTTAAAAATTCTAAATTTTAATTTCAATATAGTTAGAGGTTGACCGTAGGATAAATAAAAGGAAGGCCGGAACATTAACCACGCTCTGCTACCAGTTGTCGTGAAATTGGGAGTGGAAGCGATTTATAAGACCTAAAAGGGAATCACGACAATAGGAAGGGATGTCGACACTAAGAGAGAAGTAAAAAAAAGTGAAAAAAAAGGTTTCTACTTAATAAAGTTATAAGTTTATGAAGGTATATTTATAATTTAAGTATTCATAAAGGTTATAGTATACAATTGTTTTTATTTTTTAGTCGCTGAGTTGTCCTCCGTCGCTTCAGGTTTACTTCGATCTAAAACAAAGTATAGAAAAGAACACGTAAATCCACAGGGATTTAGTGAGTAAAACTAACTAATACTAATCTACTAATGACGGCGGCGGAGGAACAAAAAAAAAAACGAGAAACCTACGGTCAACCTTTAAATATGATAGATATTAAAATAAGTTACTCACTTGTTCAGTATTCATATTATTGAGATTTCTGCGAGTTTGTTGTCCCAAGTCGAAAGTAAATAAAGAGTAATTCGGAGCTGTCGTTTAATTTAGAAAAAAGCAAAAACAATGGGGACGTGGCCAATAGTTTTTTATAATAATTGCTTAGGAATAGCGCTTAGCGCTATTTCTAAGGTCGAGAAATCGTATTTTTCGACAATGTGAAATTTTTAGTAAAATTTGATTGTAAGTATGAATTTTATACACGTGTCTTGAGTAGTTTCTTTCGATTTCTGGGAATTGGAAAAATATAAAAAAAATTGTTTGACCTTTCATTTTTCATACGCTTCATATGCTTATAAAGAAAGAGAATGTTCGCGGCCACATTACAATTTTTTTTATATTTACGTTTTTCTCATATTGTCGGTATTTATAAGAAACAAATATCGCGTAATAAATTCACGACTTAATAAACGTATAAGCAGCTTCATCGCATTTGAATCTCTTCGTGTTCACATGATTACGATAATTTCGAGATAGGCGAATGATTAAAAAAAAATGTAATTAAAATACTAAAAGTCACCGACCATTAAATTCGCACTATATGAACGTACGATTATTATTTATTTTCTTCGGAAATCATTAAGCTGTGTAATTTGAATCAGATTCTGTGTATATATACACTACTTATTTAGGCGAGTAAAAAGAGAATAAAATCGTTGTTGCTGGTTCTTGAAAAAATTTCGTATTAACGTACGTAATTGGATTTAGTATGACGTAGCTGACTCTACGACGCCTGTATAAAATATCATTTTTAGTCGAATTAAACGATAATGAGAAATTATTTTCACTTCTTACGTAATTCATTTTGGTAGGTACTTGTGATTATTCGCAGAAATTCATTACGCAAAAGGCAAACAAATAGGGAAAATTTTAATACGTCGTAGAACGAAGAGAGGGTTTGCAAGCGAGTACCTAGCTACTTGTAAAATAAATATTTGCGCGATAAATAATGTCGTACGTGGTTCGCATACGAACTCACCTAGTTCATTGATTGGCGATCGAGTTTAGAATTGGTTTTTCCCTTAATTCGTGTATTGACTACTTTTTTGCGAGAAAATAATCGGAATAATGGAACGAATTCAGGTACTATAACTATCTCTCATTACTTTACGAATGAAATCCTTCGTTGAGTCGAACATTATTTTTGGAACTTGCGAAAAATGATGTACTCGAGTGATTAACGATATTTATCAAAAAATTTTGTTACCAATTTTTCCCAAACTAAGTACGTTGTAAACTTAAAATAAAACCTTTACTAAACTGCGACTCGTGACTCATAGGTAGCAAGTACTTGGGTTTTTTTATCGTTTGATTTCTCCCGTCTGATGTAACGCATTGACGGTGTTTGTAAATTTGCATTAAATGGGGAATTTGATTAATGAACTCAAAGATTATAGCGACGAGATATCAATTTTAATTTTATTCATTATCGAATATTCCCATAAATTTTCAAACTTCTATCGATACTCATTTTAAACAAATTAATCATAAATAAAATTAACAAGACTAGTTTTCAGTATTGTGGAAATATTATCGGCGCTTTGGAAAAATGAGAAAGATTTTAAATCTTTTTTCGAGACGCCTGAACGGTAATAAAGCACCTAAGAATATTTTTTACATTTCCAGAATATAAATGAAAAACATCAATATTTCTATTATTAGTTTTCAAATCCCCAGTATTTTTAAAATCAGCTGAGAAATTGGAAATATTTTCTGTTTTTTTAGCTGAATTTTTTAATGAAAAAAATAAGCTATTAACCCGGCTTATGTGGGAAGCAGGAGGCTGGGGAGGGGGATCTCAGTTGTTTACGTTTTAGACCATTTTCAGAAACCTTATTGCAATCATAGTCTTTCTTGGATTTGTTGCGAATCAGGGAATAGTATTTGATGAGAAACTAGATGCGAGACAGAATTAGAAAAAACCTGAAAATATGAGAATTATTAATAACTTCATTTGTAAAAACGAATAATGATACTTGTGGATGAAAATCATTTATATTATGTCATTTGATAATTCAATAAAGATTTTCGTAATATTCCTAAAAAAAGATAAAAAATATAATCAATTTTGTATAATGTAGTGATACACGACAATTAGCCGAAAACATTTATGGTTAATATAATTTTTAACAATTTGAGACTCAGTATATGGTGCCATCCTATTGAGACCATCTTCGAGTCTCAGAAGAATAATGGCAAA